>OY728122.1:1275167117-1276417117 GCA_963277665.1 Viscum album
AAAAAATGGAGGGAAGCAGAAATGATTTAAAGGGATTGGATTATCCATAATCTAAACTTGTGGTTTGTTGAAATAAAATGTTTTGAAATTGTGAATCATTTTAAAGTGATTCTGGATCTTTTTTTTAAATGGGGTATTTTAGGATGTTAAAAATGTTTTTTAAATCGGATAAATTAGTTTTGGAAATTAGTTTTGATCGGTTGGTTTTTTTACTAGAAATGTTATTGGTCTCAATGGACCTCAGATTATGAAAATATACATTGCTGATTTTTTTAAAAAAACAACAATGTGAAGGGGTTGTTTGGAGTGTCTTGGTTATTTAAAAAGTTTTTAAAAATGAAAAGGGGTACGTTTTCAAGAAAATGGTTCTTAATTAATTGTGGTTTTTTTTTGTGAAACATGAAAATGTTTTTTGACTTGGTGGTTGGTGTTCCTTTTGAAGGTAAATTGATTTTTTTAATTATGATGTTTAATTTTAGCCTTTGGTGTTTTCATGGGTGCTCACATGCATGGTTTTATTTATATTTGGAAGTATGGCCTATATGGTATGGTGGTTGGGTGTCAGGGGTGGCATGGAAATGTGCATGTGGGTGAGACTTGATGAAACACCATTGGTGAATGTGGAAACCCACCAAGTTAGTTTGATTTTTCAAAATTGTTTTGAGCTGAAAATTGTGGCCCTTTTTTTTAAAACCAATGGTTATGTGGCTTGATTTTTCTATGTTGTAGAAGAGTTGTTTATTCAGTAAGCTTCCTTGTGATCTAGAATTCATACTCTTGTTGTATCTTGAGATGATATCTTGTTGGTGTCTTGGTTTTGGAGAAATTTTCATTGGGTTTCTAAAGATGTGTTTGATGTTGTGATGTGGCTAGTGATAGTTCTCCGTTGGAAATCCTTCCTACGGATCAACCTAAGGATTCCTTTCAAATTTTAAATTCACCTCTTTTTATGATGCCTCAACCTGTTTGTTGGAATATAGAGATGTTTGGGATCTATTAAAAGTGCTTCTAGGTCGTGATAATTCTTTTGGATAGAGCAGTTGTGTTCGGTGATGTTGATGTGTTTCGTCTAATTCCTTGTCCATTATGCCCCTCATTTGGAGTGATAAGGAATTTTGATATGTATCTATTATTTCCTATTTAGATGAAGGTTTTTTTTTTGTGATCCAGTGTGGGTTTGTTGAGTGGTGTGATCTTTATCACCTGACTGTGGTGCAGCAAATGCTTCAAGAATCAGGGCTCCAGCCATAGACCTCGGAGTGAAGCTTTTCACGCAGTCAGGAAATCAACAGAGGTGTGGAGTGCTAGATTATGATCCTTACTCCTCTGTTTTGGTACGTTAGTTACTATGTCAATGTTTTGGTTCTTCATTTCTATGAATTTCCCTTTGTCGCAACAAGCGTGGTGGACTTAACCCCTCACACAGTGTCTATGGTTTTTCATTCATGGATGTGGGTTTTCAATCAATGTCCCTGTGTGGACCTCCTGTAAAAATCAGATGCAGTCTTGGTGTTACCTATTCATTGGGGGAGAGTTTTGGGTAGTTTCATTGTTTCTTTTTTTGTTTCAGTGGCCAAATTATTGGGTCCCCTTCCCTCCCATCCCCAAGTGACGGGGGTCCAGAATTGTGCTGAATGTGTTGGCCAAGTTCATGTCCCCTCCGTTCGGGAGTGGGTGGTTTATATGTTCATTTTGTAATCCTATTAACTTGGTATATTATGTTTTTCTAGGAGGTTTTTTTTTGGTCTTCTGTGAGTGACGCCCAATTTTAGCTCATGTTCAATTCTTGTCTATTCATTGCTAGTTGGTTTCTAATGGTGGGGAGACCCACCATGGGTCTCTTGGATTTTCATCCTAAGAAAATTTCTAGGGATAGTTGATTCTTAATGGTGGGGGGTACATTATGGAATCCTTATGTGTTGTTTTTTTCAGCTGGAAAGTGTTATGGCTTTCCGGGGGCGGAAAGCTTTAATGGTGGGGAGAATTGTCACACACGGTTTTTTTTTTCTGTCTTTGTATTGATCCGGCCCATTCCCAGTTTTAACAACTGAATTTGTTTCTTTTATAACTCTTTTGTTTTTCATCCTTTTTCACCCAATAAACTTCCCACTTATCCTATACTGATATATTAAAATTTATTTATCCTTTTGGACCCATTAGAAATTCATAAGCCAGGCGAATTTGGGTAACTTATTTAGGTATTGGGCCGGCCCATGGGCCCATTTTCTGTTTTAAAAAAAATAATTTGTATCATTTATATCTTTTTCATTTTTTAATCTTTTTCGGTTATTCCACCTCCCACCCGAAGCCAATCTCCCTATCCTCACCCCCAATATCGGTTTTACCACTTTGGAGCTCATATTGGTCGCGTATTAGGGAGAAGGTTCTCTGGTTTCCTCAAAACGTCCAGAATTGAGAAGGTAACTTGTTTCACCCATAACTCATTTAATTCATACTAATTTGGCCACCAATTTTCTTTCCCTGGTTCTTCCTGATCTTAGGAGTATCTCCATGAATTTTCAAGCCATTACCTTCCCTCTAGGGTTGCAGATCTAATGGAATACGAAGAGTTTTCTAGGGTGAAAGGTGAGATTCCTTCTCCTTTCTCCTTCCTCTTCCCCCTCCTTTCATTATTTCATGGTTTTATATTGTACCCTAGTCTTGATAGACCTAGGGTTTTGTTATAACATGTTTTTGATGGGTTTTATGTTTGTTTAGGTCTGGTATTTATAGTTTTAGGGTTTATAAACCCACGGCGGTTGATTTCGGGTGTGCGTTTCAATTACGCCAAAGATTTGAGGTAGGATACCCCATGCACATGACTTTATTATTTAAGTTTCATCCTTTTATTATATTTAAAACCAGATATATATGTTTATTATTGTTTTTCATCCTTTGGATAATTTTATTGGTGTTCAAAGTGGTTGTTTAATCATTGGTTTGTGAACGGTAGTGTTGTTTTGTCATGAAAGTTCTCAACAAGTGTTTGTTTAAATGTTCCGTTATCTTTTGCAAATATTTTGTGAGGTTTATAATCTGTTCTATGGTATTTTTAACATGTTACAGTATCTTGAATGAAAATATGGCTTTCAATTGGTGTTTTATTCCTTTTCATGTACATAAAATAAATTGTTTTGTTTAAAAAGGGCATGTCATGTGTTCGGTAAATTGCCCGGTTGGCTTTTATGTGTGATGTGTGATTTAAAAGTTACTTGATTGGATTTATAAAGGAATTGGAAGAATTATAAATGGTATTTTTGGGTACTTATATTGATTTCCAATTTGGATTTGTTTTTACAAACAAGTGGGTTTTGATTTACAACATATTTTGGCCCGAGTTGCCCAAAAATGGACCGTTCCACATCTTTATGAAAATGGTTGTGTTTTGAATATTTAACCTAAGTATTATAAGAGATTTATGAATGAGGTTTAATGCTATAAATTATGTTTATATAGATCCTTAATAAAATTAAAATGCATACCTTCATCAATGGTTAGTTTTGAGAAAATGTTTAAAGGCCTGTTTGGCATTTCCTAATGAAGGAGTGTTTTACTTGTATATAACAAGTTGTGAAATTGGGATTGTTTTATGGTCCATTAAATTATTTTATTAAATGTTTATTGGGCTTCCAAATATGATTTGGTTTGGTTATGATGTGTGTTTATAATTTAAAGAGTGTTTTTGAAAGAGTTTTATTTGCAAATCCTCAATACACTTCATGAAATTGTTTTACCGAAATATTTAGCGGCTTGTTGATTAGTGTAAGAAATGTGAAGAATGATTATGGGATGTTTGTGTTTTTATGGTTTTGGAATGGAATGGGGATGTGAAATGTGTATTTGATAATATGTTTAACTTGATTGAGCACTAAAGGGAATCCCGGGTACCTAGGTGGGCGGACGTGTACTAGTATGCTAGTGATTCTGTGGGGGTTGGCCCCTGTTTCACGTAGCAAGTTTGACGATGAAAACACTAACTAAACTATGATGATGCTGATGATTGGGGACCACTAGGTTATGGGTATGTTCCCTACTAGTGGCTCGTGCACGAGAATGGATATTTATAATGGTTACTTTCACCGAGATACGAGGTACCTGGGGCTCACAACTAACTAGTGCCTAGGGGTATTCCTGTGACTAGTGCTCATTGGCTATTTTGTACTCACCGTCGGCATACGGTGTGTTTGGTTGGTAAATTCAGTAGTATGTGTTATTTATTTGAATGTTAAAATTATTTAAAGCATCCCTCTTGAATACTATTTTCATTTTGAAGTTTCACCTCTTTGAAAATAATTGTTACTTGCATTTTTGTTTATTAAACCTGCATGTTTTTGTCTGATAATTATTATAGGATGAAACCTCATTTGAAAACCAGACATTCAAATCTTGAATTTAAAACTATAAATTGATGTTTCTTTTATTTTAAAGTAATGTGCATTGGGAATAGAATACTGGGCTAACCTACTGAGTTTTAATACTCACGCCTATAGTCTTCTTCTTTTTTTATCCCTTGTGCAGGTTTCATCTTTAGTTCGATCACCTTGGGAGACTTTTTATCATTGTGTTGGAGAGTGACCAGAAGTGTCACATGGAGTTATTTTTTTCATCGGAATTGTTCATTTGAGTTTTTGGTTTTGTTCTAATTTTATTTTCTTGTACAAATAATATTTAGTTCAATTTTTATATAAATTCATTTTGGGATGTCCGTTTATTTCCGCTGTTTGTTTGATTGTTTATATATGGGCGAAATCGTTCCCTTGTGTACTCTATTGATGCCCTTGGTGCTTGTCACCATCCCGGGAGGATCGGGAACGCCTCTCGGGACTTTTCGCGGGCTGGCCTGGGTGACCGGTTCAGGGTCGACTCGGGCTGGTTCGTGACATATACAAATTAATAATCTAGCATATTAAGTGAAAAATATTTTTATTCATTATGAAAATAAAAAATTCATTCAACGAAATAATTGAATATTACATAATAAATAGTTTCATTTTAAAATATTAAAACTCTTACCCATATAAAATTATTTTCAATAAAATACATAAAAAATAAATCGTAATATTTATGTTGGGTAATTTTGGTTTTTAGGTTTTCTTAAAATAGTTGAGTAGTTTAGTAAATGGTAAAATTTATTTAGTTATTCATTTTTATTTATGATTAAATTTTAATATTAAAATGGAATAATGGTTCATGATTTGTTATCATGATAATAAATGTACATGAAGTGTTAAATAGTGAATTAAAATAATTAAATATATTTATTAAACTATAAATTTATCTATAAATTATAAAATTTATTTTTCCAAATTAAATAATATTCTTTCACATTTAAATAGATTTTATATGGTAAAAACGAATTTGAATATTATATTTTAGTCGATTAATATTGAAAATAATTAAATTATTTTTCCAATGCCTATATTCACAAAAATATTAAACACGTCACAAGATTCCCCAATAAATTTCGGCCTACTATAAGAATTGTTTCTGATATTATTAATATTTAATCTTTTAGTATCGCCCAAATACTATCACATAGAGTTCAAACTCTAATATAGAGAAATTTATTAGTCGTAAATTATTATTTTTGATCATAGTAAAGACATAAAAATGATTGAAGTTTATTTCCTCTATCAACATTTCTTATTTAAATATCGTTTTTTAAACCACGCAATGTTCAATTTTACATTAAAGTATTTGTTTGTATCCATTATAATTCTATAAACTATAATTATTACTCATATATATTTCATATTACTTTTCTATTTAACTCATTCATAAAACTTTTTCATCAGAATCATTGTGTCTCTCTGTGGAGTAAAGTTAAAGTGTGAATTTGAAAGGACAACTTCATAGATTTCCATGGAATGGCCCCGTGTCATAATCATTCTATATTTTGTAATTTTGTAACATATTTGAATTCCTCTTCAACAATTATATATTTTCCTAATGGATTGAAAATCCATTTAGATAATCCCTTGTAAAAGAATTATTAGTTATTTTATTTTTATCTTAGACTATACACTCTGAATACCCTTAATTTATTCATTTTTTATGTGTATTAATCATAATATATGTACCATCCTATTAATTAAAGAAAATCATTTTCATGATTTGATTTTCATTAATCACATATGTGAAAATATTGTAATCTTTTCATTTATTGATGGTTTTTTTTAATTATTTATAAATTGTTCACAATAAAAAACTATATCATATATTATTTATTCTTTTTTATCATATGATAGAATACATTGGACTCAATATTTGATGATTGGGGAAAGAAATTATATCCCCTTAGAAAACTAGTAAATTTAATGAGAGAACTAATATAGTGTAATAGAAGAGTCATTATCTTTTATGTGTAATTTGTTGGAATAGGTATTCAATAACAGTGTCATGATATATGTCCTTATACATTCTTTTCATTATATTTTCAACTAATTATGTTATATATGATTGGGTGTTAATTATGTTATGATCAGTTATTTTTTATCCATTCATAATTATTATTCTTTTCATACAATATTATTTATTCATTGTTCATGATGCATATTGATTATTTTGATATATATCCATTATATAACATCTGATATCACCCCATTATTAAAATTTCCATTTCCCTAGGTAATCAATGTTAATATTATTTATAATACCCTCGATGATGGAATGATGGTGTATTTAATAATGGTGTAAGTCCTATTTACCATATTTTTTTTATGTAATTGTAATTTTTGTTCATATATTTTATTATCAAATGACTAGTTAACAATAGAAAGGCGGTATGTGATCTTATAACTATATTTCCATGTTATTTAATAATACTGTTTTAATTTTTCTATATTACTTAGTGGATGATTAAATGATGATGAAATTTTAATTAAAACCACATCCTCTGACTCGGGAGGGTTCTCCCCTCATTCCAATTTAGAACCTCAATCCATCTTGGTTGGTATATGTAAATTATTCTTACCTTTTAGAAATGTGTACTAAATTATTATTTTCTTTAGTATCTAGGTATGCCTTATCGTTACATGTTTATAGAATTGGAATCTATTTTTTCACTTATTCATAATTATTTGACTCTTCAATATCATTGGCGATAAATATTATCATTAGGTTGTTTCTTTATATTAAATATACCATTTTTTCTACATAAATATGAGTAAAAATTTTAGGTAAAATAATTAATCTATTAATAATCATATTGATAATAATTTGATTATTATTCATTTTGTTAATGAAGTATATTTTTCATTGGTATGGTCTACGGATTATATATTTGTTCATTTATTTTTCATCTATTTCATTTTACAGTGGTTTGATCTATAAATGTAGCATGGATCCTCTACTCTAGTGGTATGTTTCCAATATCCAAGCCTACCCCTTCATTTATAAAATTTAGTAATCCTTTAGTAAATATGTTACTCCTAAGAAATTCTCAAATAATATTATAGAAAAAAAAATACCTTGAATCATCTAATTATAAAAAATGGAGTATAAATTGAGATTATGAGGCCACCATCAATTTTTGTTTTGAAATAAATAAAAGAAAAATAATGTTATGAACAAAGCATGGATTTTGAATTCTTGCTATATTTCTATATTAATTTATACAGACAACATCACCATAATACCATATATTTTTAGGTTCATATTGTATATTTGATGTTGGGTAACACCAATTCATGAAATTCCACTTTAAGATATGTTTAAGAAATTCATAATGGAGATATTAATGTGTGGATTAATTCTATATTTAGGGCATCTGAGTATGCATATTGAGTGAGGGATAGATTTTTCATTTAAAATTTACATGTGATATATGTTAATATTCAACCTCCTAGAATTAAAATATTTTAATATGTAAACTATTATACTCTATTGTATTAATCTATTACAGAAAAAGTTCATGGGGTAGAAAAATGAGCATTTAGACATTCAAGAAAAATTTGGGAGATTCAAGGAAGAGGATCATTAGTCATTTCTATGTTATAATATTAATGTTTGTATTTCTATAATTTATATATACCTTAAATTCTGATATCCCCATTGGAGTGAAATAAAAAATCAAAGGGATGGGAGAATAAGTGGGTGAGTAATATATGGATAAAGATTCAAGAAATGTTTTGGATGATTCTCATGTTTTCAAATCATATGATTTGGTTTCAATTTTTTACTCATAAGTGAGATATATTTTGGGAGGAATAAACATCCCAATAAAATAAGAATAATAAATAGGATATATAATTTTAATAAAATAAAAGTAGAAATAAGTGATCTGATCCTATATATTAAAACATAGAACACTATGGGTAATTTAAGACTTTCTAAGAGCATGAGAAATTTTAAAGAAATATTTTTTTATTAATTATATTATTATCATATCTCCCCAAACTTATTTTATTGAATATTAAAAAGTATACTACAAATATATGTTCAGTAGAGAACAATTCTAGGAAGATAATTTTACCTGTTCATATTTGGGTCATAGTGAATACATGATATAATACAATGTTTGATTGAAAAAAATAATTAAAACAGTTCTGGATTATTCACCCTAGGATTCATTTATAAAATATTATTATTATATCAATGTTAAATGAGTGAATTAGGGGTTATTATTAACACTATAATTCCTTAGTTGGTATTGGAGTACCTCATAAAAGTGTTTGAAATTTATAATTATTTTTTTATTATTGAAGATGAAGAGGTTCAAAGACTATTTAATTATTTATTGGAGAATTTTTAAGGAATTAATAAAGAGAAAATTGAAAATTATATGGGTCATATATATGATAAATTTTCATAAAAAATAGATTGTTCCTAGACACGTTCATTTAATCACAAAGTTGTGGATGGAATATAATTATATATATCTATGAATGAGTTTGAAATGATAATGATGTATTACATATCAACATAGTGTTTTTATGTATTTTTTAATATTCTCTATTTTATTCTTAATAAACCACAATGCGATTTTAATAATAAATAATATTATTAGAGGATGTTATATATTACCAAAAAATAACAACAACCCCAATTTTTTTAACTCAAGTGGATCACATTAAAAAATTAATATAAAATTCATCTATTATGCCTTCTTGTTTTTTTGTGGGGAATTTATTCATCATTTACATTTAACATATAACAATGGATCTTTATAAATAATAAAATAAAATATTTTTAAACTATATATCATTAATTAAAATAAGTTTTTCCTCAAAATTGGTGTAATTTCTTCATAAAAGTTTCATAATTAAAATCTCTCCAAAATTAACCCCCATATATTTGTTGACACATTACCCAATATCAGTTACCCAATTGAAAAATGTATCAACAGAATATGAATGATAAATTTTCAAATCCATGAACTTATTGTTAAAAAACTATATTTTTTACAACTTTATTTTTAAGTAAAATTTATTTATATAAATCATTTTTTTCCTTAATATAACAGTAAGACTTATATCCAACAATATTTTTGAACAGAATAACTAAAATTTCTCTAAATAAATCTTTTTTTATTCAACATATTTATACCTTTATATTAATTATATATTATTGGTGGAACCACTAGTTATTTGTCTAAATTTGTTTAAATATATGAAAAAAAATTTATAATCCTATGTAAAGATATTTGAATGTATAGTTTTCTATTTGAAATAGTTAAAATTTTTGGTTCTATAACATATATAATCTATAATTATTTACTATATTAATTATTCATTTAATAATTATATGATGAGATTAATCATATTAAAAAATATTTACAACAAGAACTAGTTCATAGGCCCACCTAAACCGTGTCTTGTGATCAAAAAACATTATGATACATAATCAGTTTCAAAATGTCCTGAGGAATACTCCCTCATTTGTTTTTCTTATTTACCTAGAGTGTGGAATATAAATAAACCATTGGGGAATAATATTTCTTTAAAAAATATTTAAAAAATTTCTTTGTGTGAATTTTTATCCTCATAAAATAAAAAATTATTTTAAAATAGTTTCTTATATTTTAAATAAATATGTATTTGAACCTAAAAATTATTTAGTAAAATTCAAAATTGTGAATAAATTATTTCCAATCCCACTAACTTTTATACCATATAAATAATGTGTATTTATGACTCCCCACTAAAAATGAATGGAATCTCAACTTTCATGATAATAAGGCCAATCATGTATACATGTCCACCAATATAAACATATAGGCTATTATTATACACTTAGATAAATTTTCAAGTGACTCTAATCAACTTACTCACATGAGAAAAATCAATAATGTATTTCTAATCACCAATTTCCAATAAAATAGAATTTTATGAAAAAATAGTGATTTATGAAAACCCTTCTAAATAAATAATGAAAAATTAAAATATATTAAAAAACACAAAAATATATTATTCTAGAATACAAAAATCCATGATTTCATTATAATATATTTTTAGAAAACATAATGTTTTTAAAAATAAAATTTTCAAAAATTCAAAAACTCAGTGATTTCAAAAATACATTGATTACATATAGGTTCCTTGAAATTAATGGTAACTCATGGTTTCGAAAAAAAATGAATCATGTAATCAATGATAATAAAATAGATAAAATTCTAAAATATTAAATTATAATATTCAATATTTTTCATACATTATCATATCATTACTCACTTGGTTCCAGAGATATATCATTTTTAAGTTGAAACTAAGTACCATAAAAAGGTAACCTAGACTCTAGTCAAAAAAATTATTGCATGAACTGATTCGTGAATATATATTTTCAAATAACTATAGAAAAATATTATAGGTTTTAAGAAGGATTGAACTAAAATTTATTTTTGACCCATAGATAGATCCCTCCATAGAAATTCCAAATTGTACAAAATATAACTATTTATAAAAAATATATCATACGTTTAGGTTTAATCCCAAAACCTAGTTTCCACATAAAAGAACTTTTTTTATTCAAATCAATACCAATGGAATAAATCCTAATAAAAAATATCATTCAATAATATATAACAATATCTTTGAATAAAAATATATTTTTAATTTTCTGAAGCATTATCATATATGAAAATCACCATATTCGGAAATTTTATTTTATATCAAATCACCATGTTTCAAAAATACATTTATTTTAACCAAAATAGTAAAATTAATATTAATATTCAATCATAATATACACATAATCATAATAATTAATCACTCTTATATAAGGTATAATAGGTACATACCTAGATATGTCATGCCAGAATTCCTCATAATTTGTTGTCCATGGTCTTGTAATGGGATGTCCCTCTCAAATAAGCATCTAGATGATTATGGAATAAAAATATATTCTTATAGATATATAAATATATAATTATTATCTATGGAAACATGAAATTGAATCTGAGAAATAAAAATGGTGGAAATATATCAAGATATTTTCTTTTATCTGATGCATAATCATTTATTTCCACATATTATTCTACAAAAATATTATTTAAGACCTCAAAAATTAATCTATGATGGCCATCGACGCATCCATGGAATTTTTAGAGTAGTATAAAATGTTATATAGGAGGTTTTGGTGACTTTTTTCTAATATTTGTAACTTAACCATACCCATGTGGTCTAACTACACAATCACATAGAAAATGAACTATACCCTTAATTTCCCTCTATCTCAAAACCAAAAAATCAAATTCATAATGCATAGTATTTGAGACCATTCATATTACCATGAATTTAACTATATATTAAAATAAAATATACATTATTTAGTTTCACGATCTTCAAGACCAGGTAAGTGACCATGAAACCTTTTAAAATATCTCCCTATATCTCCTTGAAATATTTTTGACCAGGAATTTTGAAACCTAAGGTAAACACCTCTTTTTTGTCATGTATTTTTATCAAAAATTCATAGTTCTCATAATTACCCTAATAATTGAAAATTTAAATCCTTAATATCCATGTTACTCACTTAAAAAATCTGTTTCACAAACAATACACGCCGAAAAAAAGAGAGAAATAAACACAGACACTATGACGAGGTCAATAAAAATTCTCCAAACCATTTGATTACTCATCACTAGAAATTAATTGGGAAGAGTCACCATCATAAATATATGTAAATAGTTATAACATATTAACGGCCCACTACAACTTTTTTCGGGATATTTTTATTATGCCCAATATCTATACCAAAAATACTCTATCCTATAAATATATTATTTTGGTAATTCACCATCTTAATAGGTATTTTCAAATAAGTTCTATCAACAACTAACTCAATATTCTCCTACATTATGTTAAAATTTTACATTATTTGATAATTGTTTTTATAAAATATAAAAATATAAATCATTTCATTACACTATCAACACAACAACATGAAATACACAGCATTATTCTCAAACATAATTTGGAAATATATACATATTATGGAAACAAATTACTTAAATCCCAAAATAGTTTTGTCTAAACTTGGGAGGAACTTTCTAGAACACCTGATATCTAACATCTATTATCAAGGTTCATTATTAATGATCAACATAATACTTAGGTTATATTTGAACTAAAATCAAGTCTAAATAATTTTATTTAACAAAATTTACCTTCAATTTCACAAAACTCAAGTTCCAAAAGAGTCTCATTTCTAGTATTTGTCAAAAACACTAGTGAATGAAAGAAATAGCCACACAACACATTAATTGTTTTTTATTTATATAACACCAGTATATTTTATTATAAATAAACTACCATGATAAACGATACTCCTCCCTTAATCTCATAAAATCAATAACACAAACTCAAATAATATGTCAAAAATGTAAATTAAATATTACATATAGCTGCCCATTTAAGGTTAGGGTTTCATAATCACAATTCATTTTATACATATATAATTTCAGAGTAAATTTTAGATAAATTCGTAAATAACATATACATATCCTTCATGAAGGACATTATCGAACCATGAATCCTTTATATTTTACTTATATAAAGAGTTCCAAGGTTATAAACTAAAAAATATTATCATATAGGAATTAAATGAACATATTTCATGAGGTGAAGTACCATTAAAAATGACTTTCAAGATTACGAGGTGATATTAACAACTCAAAAACATCTATAATAATATACCCCATTTATTTATAAAAATAGGGAAATATTAAAACAAATTTTCAAGTATGTTAAAATAAGACTCTAAATATTTACCAAATATATAATGAGAAATTAATTTCAACAAACCTAATATATTTCTCTACTACTATAAATTTCAATCAATTTCATGTTAATTATTCATCGTTCTAGGATGCACTTGTCAACTTTAATAGTGAAAGTCGTTAAAAAGTATCCCTAAGATCCATAATATCAACCATACAACATTCTAAATTATGGAATAATTTTGGTTAAATTGACTATTCATGATTGGTCTCCCTATCATTTATTTCATCCTACATGATAGTGAATTCCTAATCAAACAATTGTTTCCCACTTTGTTGGTCAACACACATGGACATCACACTAAGGTTAAAGAGGATAAAACTATCAATTACCTATTAAATATCCATATTAAATGATTCAAATATCCCCATAAACATTTATTTAATTTGAACATACCTCACATCCTTCATTATAGACATTCTACTCAAATAATTGACCACCACATTTCATTTCTTCAATGTATTCATATTCTCAAAAACAAAATTTAAAATAAAAGTTGTCCCCTTATATTAAATATAGTAAGATCACAATACGGGATAATATAACTCAAAAAAATATAATTATTATATGAAAAAAATCTCTCTATATATATAATTCATTAAAATATTCATATTATGAAGAATAAATTCTAATTCCATGTCCTAAAATGGGTTGTTATTATTATGGCGTATTAGATACCTCATCCCAAATAACACAAAAATACACCATTTAATTAATATAAATTTCAATAATAATATAAATGCATAAAATTATAATCCATAACCAACTCCAAATAATAGATATTTCGGATCAAGATCTGATGTAATTCACTTCTTTAATTCTTCAAATGCATTCAAGAACATCATTCTCCAGTCAATACCCTCTTCCATCAAAGTTAAAAAAATCAATAGAGAATATAATTTTGATAAATCTGTAAAAATTATCCAAAATTATATAACTAAAATTATAATATTGTATATTTTTATTAAATTCAATGGTCTCTAATAATACATTACTACCATATCTATTTCCCGATCAACTGATAAAACTTTTTATAAAAATATATAGCTAAGGTACAATATATTTTGAATCCATTTTCAAAAAAACTCTTAAAGAATTACTTTAGAACTCCCATAAGATACCAATAATCTTTAAGATATAATCATTTCCCCTGCTAGTGACATTATAAAGGATTATAGGTATTTTTTGGAAATCTTTTGTTTAACTCCATGAATGCCACTATTTTTTGATAAACTGAAATGGAATGAAAAAATATCATAGTGGATATAAGAATATCATAATGATATTTTGTTAATATAATTATTATTTATCCTTAAATAGTGATTACCATATCGATGATCAATCTTATTGAAACTTCAGGATGCCTTCATCAAGTTTAATAAGAAATAAATTATAAGAAAGGGATTTTTGTTTTTCACTATCACATAGTTCATTTTCATAATGTAAATATATGTCCATAAAATTTATCAAACCATATTAATAAAAAAAACTAGTGTTACCATATTTGAAGACATGGTCAAATACACCCCCTCCACACAAGTTCGTGCAAGTTGAACCATTATCTCTCGTATCTCTATTAGATCCACAAGATAATATGGTTGCAAAATCAGGACCATAATAGACATTATATTCATAAAAAAGCCAGTTTCCCTCTATTGCTTTAATAAATTAAATACTTTTGAGGGACATTTAGATATCCTTCTATAATATTTTACAGTGAGAATTAGTATAATCGTCATTTCATTTAACTACTTTTACCAAAATTTGGAAGATTTAGATCCAATATCACTAACAATTTGACCCACCCCGCTTATAAGGATGTCACACTCTTCAACGAATGTGATGATTTCCAATGTGGTACCAAAAATATAACTCATATACTGAAAAATTTAATATTAAATCTAATTTTACTTATCATTTGAATCATAATAGTCTGGTTATACTTTTTCACTATAAGAACTATGAAACACGATCATACTTCTGTGTTTCTAACCATAATCGAGATAGATCTTTATTCTAAACCATGATATTTACTTTCAACAAATATAGTATCTATTATAAATTAATATCAAATTACTACATTTTCATTCCTAATTAATCAACCAATCACATATAGATATATTCATTCATTTCCTTACTATAAAATAATATATTGAGAATATTATACGTAATATGAATATTATGTCACTCCATTGAAGGCCTTGTATTAGTCTCATATCATCCAATGTATGTTCAGATAGAAGAGTTTTCCTTGAACATTTTGTAGTGAAGACCTAGCATTTTACAAAGGCCTTCTAACACTTAACCAATTAGATGAATCATTCTTTTTGGATTGATCAACATATATTATTGATCCATATAAATTGGTTTATGACTATCACTTCACATACCTGAGATTATAACACAATAATTACTCAACTAGTCCACTATTGCTCATTGGAAATTATATTCAAGCAGGAGATATACATTTTCCCTTTAAATATCTTAACTTGGAGTAGTAGAAAGACTCCATAAAAAAGTTTCAATGGGAATTATTATATGAATAATGCACTAAATTACAATGAAAATATTATTCCCTTCCCCTATGACTATATAATACATTTCTGTTTCTACCTAGTTGAGAAGAAAAGTATTTTTATGACATTTGATTTCTATATTCGCCATTATCTTACCCTCCTTAGTGACCACCTATGCATATGTTGGTAACTTTAGAAAATTAATCATTAACCCTATCTTTGTTCCGCTCCATATCAATATCTTATAAGCCTTGTGGTTTTATTCATTAATAATTCCTCTACACATTTCACAAGAATAGAAAACTTTGATGCATTCACAATCACTAACTTATATCTTCTCATTCAATCTAAAAAATATTTTTCCTTAAATGGTTTCAATTATTATGTGAAAAATTAGTCCATAAGGACCTTATAGAACCCCTTCTATGCAATGTTATTTTGTATCTTAACTTCTGCAATTTATTCCCATCATAACATAACAAGTACCTCAAGAAAGTAAAAAATAAAGCTCAACCTCTAAAGTTTCAAGAGTTTATAATAACTAGTAGATATATTTGACATACATAAACATGAAATATGTTAAGTTTATAAATTATATTCCTTGATACCTAATATACCTTTTTTGATCTATCTTGATTGAAAATCAATTTAGTAACATAGAACACAAGTAGAATCATGTTTACTAGTTGACGATAAAATAGTAAAATCTATATGATGTCTTCCCCTCATCAAGTAATAACTCATTTACGAAGTATAATTATATTAAACAATATATATATATATATATTTGAAAAAAATAATTCTATCAATCATTCAATATTATAATATTCAACTCCACACTATATCTTATTGGATTTATATCCCTTTCCACTTTTCTAATCTTATTTCACATAATATTTTTGATGTAATCCTAAGAGGATTCTATAACATAATTATAAAATTAAATTTTTAGTACAAAACCAAACCTGGTCAATGAAAATATATTTTAATATTATAAAATAATTTCTATAAAACTATAGTTATTTGATGTAGTTTTTTCAATTTCAATATTGATACATGAACTATTTCATGTTATAAACCATCTTCAGGTATTATAATAAAAATAATAATCCAACATGGAAACTACCGACCAATATCGATTTTTAAACATTCTATTAATTTAATAATTTCAATAAAAACGATTGTTATGTATTTTTATTAGTACATTTCATGTCTAAAAAATATATTATCTATGACTACAATGTCTTTATATGATGTAACATAAAAATTTGGCTATGATAAAATTCTAAAATAACCTCACTTTGTAAACCAAACCCCTTTGACCCAATCCAAGATATGATATGGGATCATGGGAATTTCTCGATCACTAAATAATACCAAAAAGTGGATAGGGATAATAAATACCTCTTGTTTAAATTTTTTTAAAAAAATATAAACAATATTGACTCATTTGATTGTAAAATAATGATGATTAGAAAATTACCCAAAAAAATATTAGTGATCATAAATATGTTTGATAACCCAAACTATATTTTATAAATCATTCCAATAGAAATAAATAAGGTCCCAATATATAAAATCTTTTTCTATATGTCATATGAGTCTATATCATAGTAATGTTAAACAATATAGTCTTCCCCATTTGTGTTATAGGGGAAATTATGTTTTTATTCCCATTAAATTTAACATATATTGGTTGAGTATACACTCTATAAGATTTACCCAATGAATCTATTAAATATTCATGCCTGATAAATTCTAATAATTCAATACTAATAAATAATTAAAATTCAAACAATTTTTTCCACTCAAACAAATGATTTATAAAAAACATCAAAAATACGAGACACTAGATCCAACCTGTTCAAGTAAATTCAAAATTCAGTTTTTCTAAATATAAAGAATATTATCGGGTATTTAAATTGTATTAATAACCATATAAAATATGAAAATGACCACATTTTCCAAGATTCACTATAAATAAATATTTTACAAAAAAACTAATGGTAACTAGTTATTTGCACAAAATTAACGAAAATTCTATGTTTCCCTATATTCTATTATGTTAATGTATAAAAATAGTGAAATATTATTGTTAAAATTTTAACTAACTACTCAAAATGAATCATCATTTGGCATACAATTATTACCTTTTATATCACAATGATCCCAAATTTATAATTGTTCACAAGTACAGCCCTCAAGCCTTAATGATGATTTCTAACATCTAGTTAACTTTACAATTCCTTTAATTGGTTTTTTTATAAGTCTACAAATTACCATGAATAAATATTTAATGATTTAATAATAGTTTAGATGCAAATTCATTTTCCTAAATATAGTATTTTTTAAAATAAATTACTCCAATTGAAATTCACATTTAACTAAAATCACCACCATCTATGGAAAAAAGCTTTCATATATCATTTTACAATAATAAAAAATTATTTTAAAAGATCCAACATTTAATTTTAAAATAAATGGGTCATACAAAAATCCTAAAATAAGGACATTAGAGTGTTATATCAAGATAAAAATTTTAAATAAATAGTTATTTCAAACAAAAATGTAAACATAAAATTATATTCAATCTTAATAAATTAATATTAATAACCTAATTATCTTATTTTATAAAAGGTATCCAAGCCGCATTCATATATAAGTCATTCTTTAATTACCCAAAACCAATTATTAATGATAAAATAATGGGATGAATCTCTAAAATTATTATCAATACCTATAAAAAATCAATCAATTATTATAGAACAATTATTTTTAAATCATCATGGCTAAATACAAGAAATATAATACAGGAAGTCAAGATAGGGATAAAATAGATCTAGTTCATATCACATATCAAATGTTTAGTCTTTAATTTGTAATCATGATTCATTAATGAGAGGATGAGAGACCTCCAAAATTTCAATACCAAGTTATAGAAACATATTATATGCTTTATGTAAAGGATGAATTGGTTTGGATGAGTTTCATTAAATTTTGGGTGAATCGGAGTGACAAAAACAAAACTAAATTATCACATAGCATTGTCTATAAGATCATACCACAAACCATGCACTATCATCTACCTCAAAACATAAAATTATTGGAAATAATGAAGAGTCTTAAGAAATATATATTTTATTTTAAATTTCATACCACCCAAAAAATCATACATGAATAATTGTTTTCATTTTCTCTTGTTTTATGTATCTGACTATTGATGTCGTCTTAAATTATTCCACATTCCACATAACTTCTCTACTCTATATTATGTTTTAATTTAAAAATATTCATTTAATTGGTTAATTATATTATTTAATATAATTTTAAAAAAATATTATAAATTAATTAACTTTATGTTTAAATTTATGTATTTATGATAAAATTTTATGTTTTGCTGAGATTTGAGTTTTTAGTTTATATTTTTATTTTATTTTAAAATATCAATTTAAAGTGATTTGAATTAATTATTGTGAACTACTAATTTATTATTTTATTTGTTTAATTAATGAATTAATAAATTCATTAGAGTTTAAATATTATTCTTTTCTTATTAACATTTTATTATTTTGGTAATATTTGTTTATAATATCTTCTATATGTTTAGTTTATTTTGTTTTCAATTTTTTCTATTTATTTAATTATTAAATTTAGATTAATGTTATTTTTTATTTTATTGTTCAAAATTACGGTTTATTTTATGTTTTAAAAATTAAATTTAATTAAATATGTCATATTTTTTTTAAAAATATTTAGTTTAAATGATTTAACATTTGTTGATATTTTATTTTGATTTATTTGATTTTATTTTTAAGCACGGTCAATCTATGTGCAAAAATTTTTGCAAAGGGGAAAAGTGACGATGCTCTACAATAAGAGACTGTATGATTTGCTAGTCAAACTAGGCCCTATGAAATTTTTTTAATGGAATGGTTAAATAGAAAAAATGATAAAGTATGTGTCTGTAAGTAATACGAATTTTCCATTGAACACATATATTATTTGGTCAGCCATCAATGAAAAAAATATTCAAAACGATATGTTAGATCATGCTTAATGGAATTAGAATCGGGCGTATGAAGAGCCATCTATCGTAACATGTGCATTGGAAAATCAATAACGTATGGGGATAATCAATACCTATATGGGGGATCAGCCACATTCAAGGTGTGAATTTTTTAAAGGATATAATTAATTATGACCCAATTTCCCAATTCAATCGACTGTGAAACTGCACTTCAGATGATATAATCCCATGTAATGTGATTGTTTCTACTAAAGTAATCAACCATGATGGATCCAAATTTACCATTAACATTTTGATCAACCGTGAGATAGGAACATAATGTTGATCATGAATTTTGTTTTATAAAGTGACATCTTCAATAAAATAAATAAAACCTGATTGATGATGAATCATTATAGTTTTAATAAATAAATAATATAGTACAAAAGTCAGTATATGGGGATTGTAGGATGCCCGTTCTTGATGTGTAGATAACGATCGAGTTGTGCTTTCTATGTAATATCACCTAGACCAGAATCAAGTGTTGGTAGCTATTGTAAGTGATGATTTCAATGCTTTGAAGAGGATGAATATGGTACCATATGAGCATATATAGAGAAACACTTCGTTTTGGGATGATTAATGAGATTAAATATCTGGTATTTCTTGATTACATGGGTTATGATGTTAGTGGGTTGACCAAAATAAAAGAAGATGATCCTTGTTTGATGTTTTTCATCAAACCTAAGATCAGTTAAATTGAGGATGTATTTGTGATATATTCTTGAAATATAATTGAGGTACATTGTTATATTTTAATTTTGAGGCTAGAAGAATCAAATAAATTTAGAGGAAAGTCTATTTGGAATTTTTGTGGGTGAGTTGTTGAAGGCCGAATCAGATCTCATTGAGCTCAAACTGGATCTGGATTCTAAATTTGGTTCCCCCAAGGAAGTTTTCTTGAGCTTAATGAATCATCGACAATGTTATAGAGATTAAACTAATGAAACCATACCCAGGTTTTCTTTTTGTTATCAGTTGAATATCAGTTTGGCCTATGCAAGGCAGAGAATGGGGTGATGAAAACTAACCAATGCATGTCATTTGAAATCGAAAAGACCTGACGAATAAGATAGATATTTCAATGATCTCAAACACTTTCTAGAACTATAGATCAATGGTTTTTTGTTTTTTTATTGTTTCTTGAATTTCATGAGTTGATTTATAAAAATATGAATATGACCTTTGTAAAATTTTCATGTGGGGTTTTTTGAGTAGGATGGATAACCAAATCTGACCTTGATGATGGTGTTTTAATTTAGAGTTGTTTAAAGTTCATTTTTCTAGATTTTATGATGATGTTTTGAGTAATGAATAATTTTGTGGGATTTGATCTCTCCAATTTTTGGCCACTAGTTTTGGGTCAGATGCACTTGATTCTTCGGGTATGTCATCAAAGTATTTTCATGTGGGGAAGAATATAGATTTTGGATGGAGATTTGAACTTTGATGATGAAGTTGTGTTGGTATCATGTTGTCTAATGATGATAAATAATGAGTTTTAATTCATAGGAAAACCTAAGTTTAAGTAAACTGGATCATACTGCACAAGACAATGAAAATGAATTCTATATAGTCCTAAGGCTACCATAGGGTTATGAGGAGCTCTGATCTAGTCATCAAAGTCAAATTGGGAAATCATTTGGAGTTATCTATTTAATAATATAAAAATATATTTGATATTAGAAATATATCCATGTTTTTTGCATATTCTTAAATCAATTTTCACTTTTACATGTTATGTCAATTCGATTGGGAATATTTTCATCATGCGATCTTTACATAAATAGAGCTAAAGGACAAACTAGAGGTTTCTACTGAGGAAAGTGGGTTGTGTGTTAATGATTTTTGGAGATTTTCTATCATAGAGTTTACTTATATAAGTTAACACATCGTTGAATCATTAATAACTAAGAAAAATATAATATATAATGAAAAAGATATTATTTAGGAGAATAAAATGTCGAGATATCTTAGAGAGTCTGGGGTGGTGAAATTTCTACTAACTTATTCCATGAAGATTAAGAGTGGAGATTATTCCTACTCATTGACCATGATTAGATAAGTATATTAATGGGCAGATTTATTGGATTCTTAAGATGGAAAATTTTCATTTCATTAATTTAAAATTTTTCAATCTTTATATATTATTTAACATTGAAATTATATCATTCACATATGTTCAATTATTTTGTGACTTCATTAATCATCTTAATCCATTCTGAAAATGACACATCACATATTTGAGTGTTCCAATCACTTAGTGTAACTTGTATATTCAGGATTTGTAGGATTTTTAATTTTATCCTCTTTGTTTAAATTTCATAATCCTTAATTAATGATTTTGAGTATTGATATTGACGTGCTTGAGCTCGGTCAAATCCACCGGCTTACATTCCCTAGGTGGCGATGCTTTTTCCACTGGACCATCCCCATCGAAATGGGAGGGTCCCCCACCACCTATTACTGGTGTTTTCTTCCACCCTTAATCCCTTTATCGATCCCTAGTTTCATACATTCCATCCCTCAGATCTCTATCAACCTAAAATTCCATGAATGCTTCTACATATCCCCACCACTATTGATATCAACCGTGGAATTCATTGATGCATCCTCAATGCTACATGTGACCTTGATTGTGCAATTTAATCGACACTGGCCAGTTGTGTACTCCTTCGACCTCTTAATTTTTGAATCATGGGGTTTATAAGAGTGAGTTATGATAGGTCTTGTCAACTCCAGATATTTCATTATTCGGGTTTCCATTAAAGATAATATGATTCTTTCTAGGTTGAGTGCACCTTTCTCTTATGATGGATCTCGTTTCTTTTCTCTAAATGGGCATATGATTTTCATATGAAACAATATTCACCGATGTTGTAAATATGGGTAAGATGTCCAAAACATCCTCTTCCATTTCCAAATACCTCGATACTTCGTATGCTTGGAAATTTGGTTGTTTTTTCCTCTGCCTGGATAGTTGGAATAGAGTAGAGTTTCATCCAACTTCACTAAGGGTATGTGTAGAAGAAGATGTGTCCAAGGAACATGTTTAATCCTTATATATTTTAATCAGTGAAGAATTATTATATAATCAGTCGATCATTTTTTAATCCTAGAGTGAGTTTTGTTCATCGTGCAAGAAGTTGGGCCTTGGCTAGGCGGTTTGCAGCTGTACGATGATGCAACCAAGAGATATGTTGGATGTTCATGTGAATAGGGTACTTAGTGATTCTCTTATTTATTGTGATAAGCTTATTTATATTGTAGGTTTTGGTTCAATTTATGGTTGTGAAGGATCTGTTTGATGTCCTTGAAAGACTACTGGTATTGTATGTTCAGTTTCAGTATTGAAGAAAAATAAATTTTGGCAATTACCTCCTGAACTGAGTGTATCTAGAATTTTTAACATCCTGATGAGATATTTGGAAATTCTTCCTCCAAACACTATAATTTAAGGGGGTTCACATCCTAGTGCAATGGTAGAAGTCAATCTAGATATGAATAATGATAATGCACATGCTCTAGTGGAATCAGTTTGATCTGATCTTCAAAATTTTATTGGTGGTGTGATCCCAATTTCATGCACTTATGCTATGGTTGTGCATGCTGAAGTAGTAAAAAAATTGATATAGTGATCCAAACGACTGATGACGGTAATTATATGGATGGTCAGGAGTGGGGATAGCCAATGCATGGACCAAGTAGGCGGCTAAATATCAAACAGACAACCAGTATGTGGAGTAATTTGGCATGTCTCAATTTAAACAATCGCTTTGATATTTTGAGTAATGATGGAGGGATTGAAGATAACATGATTTTTCCCTAAGAAGTTAAGTCCAATGGAGAATGAAAAACCTCAGATGACAATGTTATTGGATGGTTTAGTAAAGGCATTCACTTTCTAAGGAGGTAGAAGGGGAATAAAAAATAGGGATCTAGGGAGATACATTATTACCGAGAAGCATAAAACAAAGGGTCACAAAAACAACTCATATTTCCTACCAGAATAGAGACATGGTCAGGAAAAAAAGGTGGAAATTCCAAGGAACATAAGTTTGAGATAGGGAAAGGTGAGGAGGATCAGCAAGTAGGAGACACAGGGTCTCCAGAGCTCGATAAGGTAGTTACTATAGTAGAGGGTACCTTGAAAGTAATAGTGACCCCAAATGGGGATGAAAACATGATGTTGCAGGATCATGATGGGGTGATACTACTACAATCTGATGATGTGTGTCTAGTGAAGGAGGTTGATCTCCCCTAGCTAGCAGCGTGAGATAGCGACTCCCAATGGATCAAGGAGACAAAATTCTGTAGGTCTAGAACATAAGATGGATCCATTCATGCTCTCTAGTGAAGAAACAGTAGAGTTATTTCTTAGGATTTAGGTGATTAAGGATGATGTTGATCAAATTATCAGAAGATTACTCCAAGTGGATATTTCCAGTGATAAATGTTAGTGGACTAAGAAAAAAAGACAATATATTAATTAAAGGCTTCAACATGGGAAATATTACTAAAGAAGAGTACATAAATGATTAGGACTATCTAGTGTATCATTATGAATATTTCTTAAAGGATGATCTAGAAATCCAGGTAAATTCATTTCCCTATATACTGTTTAGGGATTTTGATTCCAACCGACTTAAACTTCTCTTTAATATGTTAGTAGTGTCATTTTCTATTGGATCTGGTTAAGAAGTGAGGGTTCTCACTTTCCCCTTAAAATTTTTGGAAAATAAAAATTTAATTTGGTAGTATTGAGAATTTTGACTATGTCATTATGACTAGTGATCTTTGGGTACATTGATCAACACTTACTATATGGATATCAGCATGTGAGATCATTAGTTTTTATCTTATTTTAAAAAACTAAATGATATTCATGATTTGGTAATTCAATCATTGTAGTGAGATATTTATAATTTTAAAGTTATTTTTAAATAGGTAATAGATATTAATCTATGTGAATCACTAGTACTGGTCATTGCACCCCCATTTTACTAAATTTTATATTATTTGTTGACATATTATCTTTAGTTTTCCTTAAAAATCTAGAACATTTTTATTTTAGTAAAATAAATTCCCCTCAAATTATCAATAAAATAAAAAAATTATTAAAAAATCATGATATTAAGAATCTATATAGAGGTTTTCTCCTTCGAGGAAACTCTAGGATCTGTTATACCATATAATATATTCTGGAATTTGAAGTACGTTTTTATAAAGGATATATAAAAGCAATTACATCATGTGGATCCATTTATGAGGATTCATCCAAGTATTTAAAAAAAGTATAAAAAAATTAATCCTATAAAAGAATAAGAATATAAAAATCATAATATTCTTAATATAAAATTGTTGTTGAAACATTATAATTACCAAAATTCATAAATATGATAGAAAATTTTAATTAAAATAAAAACGTTTAAAAATCATATAATTTGAGATCTATAATAGTAGACAAATTGGAAAACAAACAATTAATTGAAATTTGAAATTTAAAAAAAATTGAATCGTCAAATCTATTATCACCAAAAATAGATTTAATAATAATTTAAAATTGGAAACATGTAGAAAATATGGTTAAAAAATGATGTCGAAGGTGATGGATACTTCTAACTTTGAAAAAAAAATCGTAGGCTACCTTGATATAGCCCATAGATTTGAGCTAAGATACAATATTTTCAACACTTTCCTAAATTTAATGGCATGCAGGTTGAAGCCACCCATAAATATCTATAATAATTTCATACTCTTGGTATTACCTTGAATTATCATGGGTTTAATGGGGACCAAATTAAGATAATAAAATTCCCGTTTACATTAGATGAGGATTATAAAGAGTGGTTTTACTACTCCCAATTGACTTCCACTGGGAGTTGTCATCAACTCAAAATGATTTTATTATTGAAATTTTTATCATCATCTATGAATACCTCTATCAGAAATAATAATAATGGGATTATGCTATTGTAATCAGAGAATCCAAATGATTACTGTGATATATTTAACAATCTATGTTCTATTTATCCTCATCACCAAATTTCCAATCAACTTTTAATTCAATATTTTTGTAAGGTATTAGCCTTAATGGATTTGAGTATGATATATGTTGATTCTAGAATATATTTAGTGCATATGAATATCATTGATGATAGAAATCTAATATTTAATATATAATAATATTCAAAATAGTTTCATACAAGGAGATTAATTCATGTCAAACCATACATGGACATACCAAAATAAATTTCAAACAATGAGATAAATGAATGCCATTTGAGTGATTTCCCCAAGTTGATATAGAAGATGTTATCTAACATTGTATCTTTACAAATAAAACATGAAAATATTTTCCCTATCTAGGTGCACTATGATATTTATTCTTCTAAAAATCATTTCACTTATAAATGTTCTCAATTGAAAGAAACTCTTAAATCATGTTATATGATCATCCCTATAAATCATTTTTAGAATAACCCAAATAATTAATTTACCAACCAGAAAATTCAACCAAGGCCCTTCCAGGAAAACCAATATTTCAACCAATGATGGAATTACCAATAAAACAAAAGGTTTAGGTGACTTAAACATCCAAAAAATCATTTATCATCCCAATATTTCAATTAAAAAATATGTATAACCGTGAAAATTTTGTTAATCCAGATGGAATAAATTTCACACCTTTTCAAAATAGAAAATAATCTATTTTAAATCCCAAAAACATTCAAAATAATTAGAAATATGATTAACATATATATGGAATGTTAAAAAATAATAAAAAATTTATTTACTACAACAAGTAGTTTTATAAAATATGGTAACCCATTATGGATAGATTGAAATTGAAATTATTTTTCTAAAAAATCAAAGAAGTGGTTATGTGGAATAAAAACTGAATTGAAATGAAGGGGATTGGATAATGTTAGTTTCATAATTATATAAAGTGGAATTGAAATTGAAAACCCACAAGTTGATCTAAATGAATAACTCAATAAAATAGAAAAGTTCCTATTTTTTAAAAAATGGGATACCATATGAAAAAGTTACAAAACCACCTGCTAAACATATTGTGTTTTTGAGTATTATGACTTTCTAAATGAAAATGACATTGATATGGTTGAAAAAAGTATTGAAATATAATAAACATAGAAATTTATTGGATAATTATTAATTCATTGATAATGATTCTTCTTAATCAACTTTTCAGTTATTGATAACTACTCATAATGATTATGAAGAGTATTCTCATGACTATTCACATGAATCTAAAATTACATTTTACATTTACACATTTCATCTATCTATGAATGTATACAATATTTTTCTAGAGGTTGGTAAAAGTGCCATCTTGTAGAATAATATAGAGGCACAAAAATAAGTCAAATAATGTATAAAACCAATTTTTTCCAAATGGTACATCCCTCCAACACTTGAAAATAATGGACTAAAAATTTATAATAGGCCTACATTTGAGATGAACAAACTTTTCATATCATATTTTATAGTGGGATATCAATTGAACAGGAGAACCAACACTTGGAGGACTGTAGGGAGAATATAAAGGCCATAGGATATTCTTTAGATAATTTACCAGGGATTAGACCTTAAATGTGTATAAACATGATACTAAGGGATGATGACTCCATAACTATTAGTCAATTCAAAATGAGGTTAAGTCCTTCTTTTCTTGAAGTTGTTCAAAATAAGGTGACATCATAGATAGATTTTGCTAAAACATTATTTATTTTTGATATCCAATGGCTTTGTCCCATCCGCATTATTGTAAAAAATGGGGGGTTCATAGTTTTCAAGAATGCATTTGGGGAATTAGTTTAAGATATTTTTTCAAATATGTTTAGGGTATTAATTGATTATTTGAGGATGAAGATATTGACAAGGAAATACCATCTTACAATTATTTTTCTTAATCAAATACCTAAATTTATATTTTTTAAATCCCATTATTTATTACTCGATGGGTTTTATAGATATTCTAATATTCATACTTCCCTAGAAGACCAAGATAAAATAACATTCAAATGTAACCACATTTTCCTATTGCTGAATCCAATTTGGAATTCGGAATTCCCCTACATCATTCCAAACTGGCATGCGTTTCCAATTCTCTAAAAAAAATTAGAAATGTGTTGAGGTGGTTATAGATGGTTTGAGAGTGCATGGGTTATCTTTTGGAGATGAATGAGAATTTTTGGGGTTGTTTTTAGAGAGTGTATTAAATAGATAATTATTCTAAAATTTTGTAAATACTATTTTCTGGATGAGGGTGAATTATGATTTGTCATGATATATCTAGAAATGGAATTTGTGTCAGAAATTCAATGGTTTACATTATATCCTCGTTAAAGTTTCTAAATAATATCATGATATTAGATCTTTTTGTGGTCATGATGGAAATTAATGGAGGTTCATAAATGTATTTAGATTAATTGATTGTCCTTTGAAAAGACTCTAACAAAACGATGTTCCTTTTTGATTTTATATGTTACATAAGTAATTTATTAATGGACTCATGCTAAGATTATATCCCCACTAATAGTTAAAATTCCAAATTGGCCATCAACATTTGAATTCATAACTAATTTTTTAGAATTATATTTTGGGCATGTTCTTAGGAATAGACTAAAGAGGAAATCACATGTCATTTCTTATTCTTTAAAGACCATGGATGATTCCAAATCAAACTACCCAAAAAAGTCAAATAATTTAAAGACCTTGTTCTTACCCTTAGTAAGAATAAGTTTTATCTTTTAGGATCAAATGTTCTGGTTATAAATAATCATTCAGCTATTATATATCACAAAAATATGTAATATTCATAATGAATATGGGTTAAATGGATATTATTAATTAAATAATTTAATATAGATATCGAATATATGGAATGAATTAGGAACACTATGGTTAATCATCTTATTAGGATACCTACAGATTTATAAAAAGATAATTAATCCATTAAACCCAATTTATTGTTTTTTACAAGGGTTATATTACATTCTTCTTCTATTAATAAGATACTATGGTTTTCATACATTATTAATTACCTAGTTATTGTTGTTTTTCCACATTTTTTTTCAAATAAATTGTATTCTAAATTAATTTTCTAGTCAAAAAAATCTCTTTGGTAAAATACTTACTTATGTCATATGGGAAGTGTTAATATTGTAAGGTGATGTATCCCAAATTTCGAAATTTCTACATTGTTGAAATTATTCCATTGTTTAAGCTATGAAGAACACTTCAAGACCCATAGAATAGTTATGAATATGATAGATTTGGGGTAATTTTGGTCTATTATATTAAAACATTCTCATGAGTTTTGTAGGATCAATAATGCTTAATAATTCCCAGGAAACATTTCACCAATTCAAGTGATGTATCACCCAGTTTTTTAACTTAATATTTTTTCCACCTCAGGTCGGGTTCTCTGTTATTTTTCTCATGAACATGGTTTGATAGGTTTGATATTTTGTGGAATTTTCTTTTTTTATCCGTAGCCTAGTTCTTAAACATTAGTCTCCCATTTTATTTTCATGGAAATTTCTATTTTTGGTAAGAGATTCCATGGTGCATGGTTGGCGCATGGTTAGTAGTAACTGTGTACCTTCCCACAGAAAATGTGTGATAATTGTAGGTCGAGGTAGTAGCTATCGCATGTCCAGTGCATGAGCATGATCCTCCACTCAGAAACCGTGTCGTAGTTTTCCCCCTTGGCAGAGGCGGTCAAATGGTCACTACACAATTTGATAAACTATGTGGACTAACAGTGTAGTATGCTAGCTCATTAAAAATATAGGGTTTTCTTTCACTATCCTTGATTGTATCCTCCCAAACACCCCTCTATCACCCCCACTCGGGATTTTTACCTATGTTCATCTCTCCACTTCTTCTCCTCCCTATTGGGATTCTCCTTGGTGTATTTTTTGTGCGATTTATCATCGGTTCTTTATGTAAGTAATCTTCTTCCTTGATTTCTTCTATTAATCAAGGGTTTTCTTCTGGTTTCATTGGGGGTCCTCTTCTCTAAAAGATATGATTCCAATTTTAGGTTTTTCTCTTGTTTAATTGGTTTTATCTTGATATTCTTGGTTGGATCATGCCTCAATGGAGTCTCATGGTGGTGTGGATGGGGCTACAGATAATTTTCTAGAAGTTTCTTCTTATGAGGTTGGAATTTTCATGCCCTAACCTTTTTATATGAATATAATATATTTGTTTGAATTTATAAATATGATATATGTCAAAATTATGGATTGTGAAGAGTAATTTGTAAGTGGTTTGATTTGATTAGGTGATGGGAAAAGATTTTATAATGTAAATGGCTAGGTTTTATGTGTGATATTTTGTTTGGGATTTCATGGGAATGTTTTATATGTTCTTTGAAATGTGTATAGTATTTTTTCAAAGTAACTTGCGATGATAATGGGTTTAGTTATCATTTTTTAAGGAAATTTAATACATTGTCATGTTAGGATTGTTTTGAAATTTTAAATATGTGTTATAAATTGTTTAAATGTTGGAAGTCGTGTTTTGGAAATGATATTGGTTTATGTCTAATTTTATAAAGGGGATTGGCCCATGGGATTGGATGATTAATTGTATGTTATACTTTTGTTTTATAAAAAATGGAATTGTTTAAATGATCTAGTTATCTTAGATAGATTTGGAAAGGAGTTCTCGTGTGGGAAAAATGGAATATTGCGTTTGAATGGAAAATGGTGATTTCCTTGAAAGACATGACATTGCTTTGTAAAATCCATGATTTGTAAACATTAAATCCAGTATAGGGGAATCACGGGTATCTAGGTGGGTTGACTAGTTATAGTACGCTAGATGATTAAGAAGTGGTTCATCCCAGTTTCATCTAGATGGATTGACGCTTACAACACAAACTAAATATTATGTTAATGAGAGACTACTAGGACTTTCAGGTGTCCCATCTTAGTAAATTATGTACGAGAATACTATTATTCATGGTTTCTAACCAAGTTTCACCAAGGTATGAGGTTCTAGTGTCCCACTCGAGCTATATTAACACTATGGATTTCCCCATGGCACCCTACCAATCATGATTCTTGTTAGTATGGTTACCTTTGTTAACATACCGTGGACCTAGTGTGAGTGTGATTCTATGAATTTTCTATTCCTTTTTAAAAAGGTGGTTGTGAAATGGATTTCCTTGTAAGTGTTCCTTTTTTAAAATATTTTCCCAATAAATGGTTTTTCGAGAAATGTTTTAAAATAATTTATTTAAATGAGCATGTTATATTATCATTTAAATTTTTTTACATGGAATATTTTTTTTGGTGGAATCATACTCGGTTTTGGATCAGACACAACATACACCATTAGTTGTATGTATACCGTATATTATGTTTGTTCTAAGAAAACAAATGGTGTTTATTGATGGAATTTTTAATTTCTAATTATTTTCTTTTTTATATATGATTAGTTGTGGATGGAGGATGTGGTTTTTCTCATTCAATGAGTTTTGGTATAGTGTTTTGGTCCTCCCCAGCCTTCTATTATAGTATTTTTTTGGTTTCATGTTTAATGTTGTAAACATTAAATCTAGAAAAATTGTTATAGAACATTTGTTTGTGTGTTTCAATTTTGGTTTGTTTCTTTCTGTTGGTTTTATATATATATATATATATATATACAAGTGGGTAAAATTGTTCCCAATGCATGTTAATAATACCCATTCACTTGTTCCTAGCCTGTTGGGATCGAGAAAACCCTTTAGACTATGCCACAGACTAGGATGAGAACTGGGTTGGGTGGCGGCCTCACTTCATTCATGAAATGTGATTCCACAACCACCATTATGGTTTTGAAATGTTTTTTATATTTATAGGATTTATTTTATGAGTCCCTTTACTAATTATATTAGATATTTATACTACATGAGTACTGTATACAATGTATCTATGTGGATTGAAGTTATACCAACTAGAAATGATTATCCAGAGTGGCATAAAGGTTTGACAAGAGTAATGTTTTTTTTAGATTTGGGATTGCAAGGTTTATTCTTATATACCATTAAACACATTTATGTTATAGGTAATTAGATGCATTATTAATAATATATGTGGTTAGTAATAATATTTCTACATAATATCACCCTCAAACAAATGAAAGTGTTAAATAGATATATTAGGCATATTATTCGGAAAATTTTTAACCCAGAAAGTAATATTTGGATTTTAAAGCTTTAATATGCGTTGTTGGTATATAGGAAAACATATATAAATCAAACAAGGGGTGTCAACCAACAGAATTGTTTTTTATAGATCATTTCACCTACACATGGAGTATGAACATATATCTATTTGGGATATCTGTTCTTATAATATGAATCCTTTTGATACTGGAAAAGAGTGGGAGTTGTTTCAATATGAATTATAAGAAATCTAGAACAATTATTTTGAAAATTAAAGGATTTTTAAAGAAAAAACACAGGCCTTTCAGGAAAAATTGATTTTCGAAGAATAATTTCATAATGTACATAATGTGATATTGTATAACTCTAGGAGTATGGTCCTAATATGTAAATTTCATTAAAATGGGATTTTTCTTTATTTTTTACTCATTTATTCCCTTTTGGTGTTGTAAATATTATAGATCCAATGAAGAATGGTCCATTCACTGTAAATGGAAATAGACTTAATCTATTTGAAGAATAGATAATAGAATCTCTTGTGGAGGACCAACTTCAATAAGAAAACTAAATAATATTTATTTTTATAAGTTATGTGTTCCATCAATTATGATTATTGTATGGAATAAGTGTTGGGGGATAATAATTTTTAGTGTAAGGTTTTTTATTTTCTTATTTTTTTTCTTCGTAGAGAATAAAGTGATATTATTGGAATATAACCGGTTATTCTATTTACAAGGAGTAATTCCTTAGGGTTTATTCTATACTTTGTCATACTGATGATGTACAATCATAAAAATATTAACTATTTGAGTGAAGTTGTATATTTCAGATATTTGAATCAATATCCCTCTTCTTTCTACACTCCAGTTTACTATTTTATAATCTTCACATGTTACTATTGATGAATAGGTTAATGAGGGTACAATATATGGAGTTTGACGGTTTTATGTTCATGTGGTAGGCTCTTTTTCTCTATGGCATGAAACATCATTGGTGTCAAAGTGACTTCAAGAATCAAAGGAGATATAAAAATTATAGTTTGGATATAGCTCTCTGATTGCAACCACTTGTTATTTTATTTCATAAGCTTTAATTTATATAACATCATTCCCATTTATTATTTTTGTATTCTCTTTGAAATCTATCCAGATTGTTTTCCTAATTAATTAAAAATACTATACACATTATATGCTTCTTTGGAAATAATTAGCGTCTTCTTTTAGGTGGGTAATTGTTTTAACTTATGTATTTTTCATTACAGCCTTTAATTCTCTTTAGATAATTCTTTTTGATTACATGTTTTCTAATGTTTTTTATTATGTATTTATATGAATTTTTTGATTATTAAAATTTTTATTGCTGAATTTCTTACCTTAATATATGTTTATTTATTGTAATTATGTAACTACATTTTGTTTTTAATCTTGTTTACAAAATCATTTATTGAATGTGTCTGTAGAATTTATCATTCATGAAAATATTTTTCTACGATTAATTTCTTAATTTAGAGGTATGTAGGGACATTTTTGGGAATTTTTTCAAATATTTTTTGTTTATTGTTTTGTGGAAAGCATTTTTTAAATGTTCCTATCAACTATCAAAACTAGATCCTTTTTATGATGATTTGTAAATTTATTTAAACCAAACTATTTTTTTCTCACCTTAATATCCAAAATTAGGGGGTATTTTGGGTTTCATGTGTGGTTCATGGGTGTCAAATGATATAAACTATAATCCATAATTAACTCATTAAAAATCCATTAAATTTTTTCAAAATTTTGAGTTATTATGTATCAATTAAGAATCTTTCAGTGGGTGACTATTTTTATTAAAATTAAATGTAACGATGGAACTTTGGGTAGACTAATCCTTATTAGCTTATATATTTAATTGGTTAAATAATGTTTCTACAGTTTGAAATATATTACCTTTCATTAAAACTTTAGGAAAATATTATACATTAAATCTTGACTTTCAGATTTTTTATTTGAATCTCACCTATAATATATACATTAAAATCAATTATTAAATAGAAACCATAAGATAGTTTGAACTGTAAATTCTTTTATTACTTTCTAAATAATAATTTATAGTTGGATGTATTGTTTATTCCACCAATAAATTATCACTTCACCATGTTCAACAATTTTTCTATTTATTATGGCTTCTTAAATTATGTGAGTTTGTTCTCCTAAAGGTAAAGAGATGTTTTAAATTAAAATTGGTTGAAAATGATGTTTTTTAAGTTAAAAATAATATTCTCAATTTTTAATCATTTTTTCAGATAGTATCCCATTTTTTTAGAGGGCATTAATTTTTAGAGGGAATTTAGAACCCTTAGGTTGCAGCTTAGTTCTACCTTACCCTATGCATATTGGCAAGTTCCCAAGTTTGAGACTCACCAAGTGCTTCTATATATTTATATATTAAATTATTTTATGTGTAATTCAACCCCTTTATACAACATCAACATAATATATTATTGTAGATTTCATTCACATTTTTATGCTAGAGGGAATCTTGGAGGGGGGATATTTTAGAAAATTAATTCATTGTGGAATTAATGAATTTAAAATGTGAGATTCAAACTCTATTACAAATCTATACAAAGCGGTTTCTTGAGGACAATAAACATCCTTAGTGTGGGGTAATATGATGCATCATTCAATTATTTCACTTTTACACATCATTTTGTTGTCCAGATTATATTTTTAATGTAAAAATATGCTTTTAACTGGTTAATTATATTATTGTAGATAATATTTAAGTAAAATATTAAATTAATCAAATTTAGGTTTAAATTAATACCTTTATAATTAAATAATATCTTTTTTCGAGATTTGTGTTTTTTAGTTGATTCATTTTTTTCTTTTCAAAAATTAATTTAAAATGTTTTCAATTATTTATTGTGTATTATCAAATTAATATTTTATTTTATTAATTTATTAATTAACAAATATAATTTGTAATTAACTTCTATTATTTCTTTTAACAACTTATTATTTTTGAAATTTTTATTTATTTTTTTAATCATTGTTTGGTTTTTTTATCGATTTTTGTTATTTATTTATTTATTATTTAGTTTATTTTGAATGTAATTATTTATTTTTATTTTTATTTTTTTGATATTTTATTTTTTTTAATTTTATTTTTTGATTTAATTAAAGTGTTTGTAATTTTTTTATATATTTAGTTGAAAATATTTCATTTTAATATAATATAATATAATTCATTTGAATTTATATTCTTGAGTGGTCGATCTGTGTGCATTAAATTTTTTAAGGGGGTGAAGCAGCCATCCTCCTCCCCATGAAATCACATGACATGGAAATTCACCGTACTCAGTGGAAAATTTTGAGAAGGTATGGTCTAGTCGACCACATAGTAAATGAAATTGAGCATAAGGGAATTTGAATTTTTCATAGAACACATGTATTATTTAGTCAACCATGAGATAAAAAATTATATAAATATAAATTTTCACCCATGAAAGAATTATCATATAACCCATGAATACTCATCCACCTTGTCAAGTGCTTTTGAATATCAACAAATTTTGGGATCAACGTTTCCTTATCATAGGGATCAACTGCATGCATGGTGGTAATTTCAAAAAGGGTCTAATGGATAATTTCGAATTCCCCAATTAAATCAAATATGGAAGAGTATGGTTGGTGAAAAAATCCCAAATAAATTGATCATTTATATTGAATTAATTTATCAAAAATGAGACTGATTTACCTCAATCATTTTGATTGATCGTGAGACTGGTGTTTACAGTCTACTATGCCTGAAGAAATTTTCATCGACTGTGCATGTTTTTTTTGTTAAGGGGCCACATCAGAAAATAGATGATATATTATTAAAGGATAATCATCTGAGTTCAACTAATGTAATTATAAAATAACATGTTTTATTCTGGGTATTTGAATCATCCCAAGATTCATGGGGATATAATGGTTGAATTATGCTTTTTGATAAAGAACACATGATCTCGAATAAAGTGTTAATTACTTATACAAGAGATCATATCATAATTTTCATCCAAGAATGAATGAATATGATGTCTTTTCATGGATGATGGAGAAGATTTAATATTATGGATTTAGATATTTTATTGTTTTTTATTCATCATGGTAGATCGAAATCAAAGGAAAAGATCTAAGATTGATGTTTCTCATCAGACTATAGAATTGTAAAATTAGGGACGGTGTTTCGATCTATGATTTAAATAAAATCGATATATATGGCTAGATTTTCTATATTTGGATGGAATAGTTGAAGCAAATCAACAAAAGTCTGATTCGAACAGAAGTGTGGGTATTATTAAAGGTTGAAATGGAACTCAATGAGCCTGAACTGGAGCTCAGTTTTTGATCTAGTGTCACTATAGAAGTTAGATCGATCATAATGGAATTTTAAAAAAATTATTGAGAATAAATTTATGAAGAAATATTTGGTTGTACTTATTTTTTTAGTTAAATATACATTTGGTTGAAGCCATGTTGAAAATGGGGGAATGTCGATAAGAAAATGTGTGTCATTTGAAATCAAAGATACATAAAGAATAGATCGAGTTGTTTATGGAGATGTTGATGATCATAAAATTTGAATAAATCTAGAAGTATATGGTTTTGGGAATTTGTTTCATCTTCTAAATCACATTTTTCAATTTATAAATAAGTTGAATCTTACCTTTGTTCCACAATTTACATTTATGGTTTTTTGAGTTAGAAGGTCATTCAAATCTGAGATAAATGTTGGTTTATAAAAAAATAGTTATTTGATGTTTTGTTTTATGTCTTTTCTATTTCAGTTTCATGAAAATAAAGAAAAAATTGGCCTCTATATAGCTAATATTATATTTTTGATTTTGGGATCAGAAGCATAATGGATTATCAAGGGAAGTCCTCTAAGGAATTTTATATCTTGACTCTTGGATATAGCTTTTATATTCACTAATAAAATTGTGTTGGGATTACATGGGGTGATTTTGATTAGTAAGAAGTATGAATTAAGAGGACATTATGATTTCATGTTTACTTGGCACCACATTACATTACCCTGAAAAGGAATTATAAACGTGCTTAGTTCTTGTTTTGTTGAGAAATGACGTGGATGGGTTTTAAATAGTTGGTATAACTGTATGGGTTTTCAATTCCTTTCCCATTAACTCACATAAGGTTTTATAATTTATTTAGTCTTCCCTAGAAACTCCCAATGGTTCCCACATCTATAACTAGGTACATAACTACTATCAAAATTTAGGTGGTCCTTTAGAGTTTCAAAACCAATAACTCTTAGGAACTCATATTGGCCTAGTGTATGGGAGGTCAATATTATCACATCCTTTTAGGGGAAATTTTTTTCCACTATGGGACTCTCTTATAGATTTATGATATGTTATTTAAATCTTTCAAAGTCTCTAATATGAGACTATTTACCTCTATATCAATAAATTTATTATGAACATGTAATGATAGAAACTATTGTGGGCTTGTCATGGGTTCGCCATCACTATATTATTTATTAATGATGTTTTGGTTTGTAACCATGTTTTAGAAGTCTAGATTTTATTATCATCTAGGGGTATTTGGTGTCTTGGATATGGAATTTAACGTCTACATAGGGTCCAACTTATCATATGAAAATAGGAAACAAAATCCATGTAGTTTGTTTGACATGATTTATGGTCATGTGATTGGACCCATCCACGTAGTTTAACATCATATTTTAAGGATGTAAATTTTAAATCAATCCTGAGTGAGGCATCCTATGTATCATATTTGAGATAGAAATCAGAGACTGCATATTTATTATATGGGCATCTTCATCATGAATAATATGATAATAGAGGCCTTGGATGGGGATTTTGGAAATTGAGACTACCTTGGATTATCTATATGGGAGTGTGGACCTTTGAGTATGGATGAGATGTAATCATTCACACATCCCAATTAAGGGACCAAATTATGGAATTTATCCAAATATTGTTACAATCATATCCATTCTAACCTATCATGTTTAATAATAGGAATTACAGTCATCATACTTTGATTGGATTTTTAGTCCACTGATCCCATGGGAATGATTGGGTCATAATTCTTGAAATGTCAGAGGCATGAAGAGACATAAACCTTAGTAGATTCCAATAAGAGCTCAGACCTTAGGATAGAATCCTATGTATCCTATTTAGATATGAATCAGTGTTCTAATAGTTTGGTTTTCCTCTTACTCGCTAATGGGACATGGAATATTATCATGCATGGATACATTGTTCATATCCATGAGGTTTTATGAATGTTAGGGGCTTATACTAAGATGGATCCCCTTTGATCAAGGTTTACACATGGAAGCTTCCTTTCTATATTCTCATTCTATATATTCTTATATATAAAGAGAGATTAAAACCATAAAATTTCTATCTAAGATAATGAAATCAATGGAGGCCCATGAGTGCATAACCATACCTCATCAAGGATAATTCCATTATAAAAGGGGTATGTTGCCTAAAGATCCTGGAGAGGGACTACATGGTATGATTATACATGTATCTACTAGAAAAAGTGGAAATGTCCTAAGGGATAGGCCAGAAAAGTTTTGGAAATATGTTAGTCATGTATTTATTGATTTTGTGATATGATTAGGGTATTAATATGACATGGAAGACTCATCCAAGGGTGTCTTCTAAATCAATCGTCTTTTCTTGGACGTCTTTTCATGACCATGGATTTCAATTACAATGTGATTTTTATGATCAACATGAATTTTACTAAGACTATCACATGATAATTCTAACATTTCAATAGGATATCATGAGATGAAACTAAATTGTCCATAGATAATCTCATGACAATTCCAACATGTTAATAAGATGTTTCAAGATCAACCTGACTTATCCAGAACCTAACTTTTGATAATGCAGAAATATCAAGGAGTTATCTTCTAATCAACATGTCTTGTGCATAGAATGTTTGGTGATCAACTTGGTTTGTTCAAGGATGCATAAGGGCATCACGAGAAAAGTTTTGAATCACACAAACTCATGTCTGAATGGGAGTTACATGAGAGGGTCTCATGAATGTTTTTACGATCACTCACATCATAAAGGGATCATGCCTGAGGATTGAGGAAACTATTCCAAAGATATAATTCCAAATGATTCATGGGTAATAATGAATTCATGATTTTTCATGTCGAGGTAATACACAAAATCCTTTCACGGTGAAAGGAGGTCTAGTCCATGGGATTGTACGCATGTCAAAAAGCACTTTCAAGATGACCTATTGTTCATCTGATTCACTTGAACTCAGAAGGGCCTTACAAGGTAGTATGTGAACATGCATAGAGGATTCCCAATGAAACTGCATGCATGGGTGAGGGTCTATGGTGTATATTGGAGTGGGTTTTTCCATTAGTTGACATGCATGTTGATCTGTATCTTTATGACACCACATTATGCCCACACTCATTCGATCTGCATGACCATTATAAGGTATTGTGATGGGTTTCATGATTTTTTTAGGGGGTCCAACTAATGTTGTTACAATAATGGATGATGAATTCCACTATATGGTGAAGTAGGTTGGATGAAATATGGGGGGTTGAAGACCTCAATACTGCACCACGAGACTGATTAAATGAGCATTAAGAGATAGAGGGATCACAACAATGTTATTCACATGTCCATGGGTTTATTCCTTTAAACACCAGTATCAGTGTGTTTTACATCAAAAGAATTTTCCTATGGAAATACCTGAGGTTCTATAACTCTTGTGACTGCCTTATTCAAATAAAGGCCTTGTAGAATATCTAGGGAACATTCTCAAAGGTTTTATGGCTATTTAGAGACTCAATTTTACAATGGATTTATATGGTGTTATTCTTCATTGAAAATACATGATCATAAGATGATCAAATGATGAAATCTTATGGTGAAATTACCATGGTGGGTTCTCATGACAGGGGACCATAATTACCTGGAAAAGATCTTCAAAGATGGTGTCTAGCCCCTCTGTACCTCCACTAATTTCCTTATTCCCATGTCATTTGTTTTTTAAGGGGATAATGGATATTTATAGGCCAAAGGAGGCACATATTAATGCCACTTTTCATCGATAGAACACCGTGCATTTTATACAATGTGGTGGAGGCTTTTCTGAATAAAAATTTCAGAGGCGTAAGATGATTTCACGTGATATTTATTCCTTCATGTGATGTCTCTCTTCCAATATCATGATTAGTCACTTGTGATTTAATTTTGGTAAAACACAGAATATTATGATAAATCCAATATAATAATGATAAAAAATCATGTAGAAGGTGGAAGGGTCTAATAGTGGTAAACTTTATGTTATTATCCCATTAATTTCATTTTCATGATTACGTGATTAGAAGATGGGCGCATGATGGTTTCTTGCACTGTTCGATGCTCTTGTGGCATGCCAATGGTGTTTATGATTGGATCTTTTGATGGAATCAGTTCTTCAATATCATGAAAAATGACGTTGAATCTATTACTTCAGTTCGATTCGGTCTTCATTTTGATTCCTTGGATATGGCTGATTCCCATGAGCTTGGATGGATAGAGCACTGTAGAGAGGAAGAAATTTACAACTAGGTGTTTGCACTGCATGGGATTGGTTTGAATCACAATATCATGGAATGATTCATTTAGAAAATGTGTCACATGGGATTTACCTAAGGGCTCACAATAAAGAAATTAATGATCAGATTGTTGTTCTTCTATCAATATTTTTAATCACATGAATAGTGATACGATTTCCTATCTCACATCAAAATGGAACAACTCTATAATTACGGTTCATTAATCAAGTGGTGAGGCTTGGGGTTCAAAAATACAAATCCTCCTATCATCATTTCACCACAAACAGTGTCAATACCTACCCTATCATTCTTCATCCGGATGGAAATGAGTTCTCTCCTCTTATATTGGTGTTTCCCAATGCACCATATATGTTTCCTATGCTATCTAGATAGTCTTGGCATAGTTGAGGATAATCCTATATGATCCTAGGTCATGATGGCTAGGCTAGTTAGCCCAGGATTCCATATATATTTTTACCGAGGGTGATATCATTGTCACATAAAAAATAATCTAAGAATAATGAATGGAATAAAGGGTGTTCCTTTATTTAAAGTACCATATTAAAGTCCTCTATGAAATATATGTTTTTAATTCCAAATATCCATCAAGAATATTTAATCTTCAACTTCAATGTGTAATATTCAAAAATATGAGTTCTAATAAAATTCCCCCCCTGAGAGTGAGCTTCATTATGAACAAAAAGAATATGATTCTAACGTAAACATAGATCACGTTTACTCATATTTGAATTTCAGATGGGAAATGATACTGAGCCTTGTGAGAAGATTTTTCCATATATTTGACATATAAACTTTCATGTGTTATGATGATGAGACTACTAGAAAAAAAATACTAGGAAAAATCTAATATAGAATGTATCTTTGACTTAGGGGAATATGTACCCAGTGATCATAATGTGTGAATAATCTATAATGGAACAAGGATTGAGTGGAATGGAACCTATAGTTTGATCCTATGTAAGGTACTTGTACATCAATACATATCCCATGAGAATGGGAATAAATTCATACATCGTTCTGAAGTATATCACTATCCAGATCAAACTCATGAATAGGGAACATATGTTCCTGGATAAAGAAGACTATGATGCACTTCATTACATTTGTCTAGATTATATGTAGGAATTGGAATGTAACTATTTTATAATGAAATATGTGGTTGATATCCATGTTCAAGTGGAGATGTTTCTAGAATTTTCCCTGATACCCATCCTTTGTACATAACATTAAATATATCCAATCACCTCGATTAGAGTGATTAACATACAATAGGTTGATATAGAGAAATGTTAATGAATTCCAACCAATATGAAATTATTCATTGATTCACCAGAACTATTTTTCTTGAGATTACCTGATTTACATGGATAATTTGGGTACAGTATCCACCCCAGTGAGAGGATGATCTAACTTTAACTTAATTTATAGGTATTAGCATGAAAATATTGATCTTTTCTAAGGACATGTGGTCCCCATAATATTTTGATCACTTTAATTATTTTTCACTAACATTTTCCTTAACATAATATGATGTAATACCCAATAGTAATTAACTTGGATTTTTATGGATTCCTTTTTATGGGTCTTCAACATGAAAAGTATTTTCTTTTCTTTGTTTTATAGATGATCAATATTACCATGATCATAGATGGTGCATGTCCAGTGAGAATATACTCAACATGTTTTCTAGGATACCCTTATTGGGTTCTCAACATGGTGAGAATTATGTGTCATTCAGTTGTATATTTTTAGGATATTCAAGCTATTACGTCATTGTTTTTAGGTTTTGATTCATTCTACTCAGAGATTTCTGGTGTTGTAGTTTAAGGTCTTCTAGATTGAACATTTGATGTGATTTAGTTTAAGGTCTTCTATATTATACATTGAGATGATATGTAGATTAAAGTATTACTTCTAGGACATGATTAATGGATATAGAATGGGGAATAAATTCCATGGATTGACTAAAACACCCTAATGTTTAGGGTTACTCTGTGGTATTCCCAAGGATCACAAAGATTGGAGTTCACTTCTTGAAAGGGGGAGATATCTATTGTTGGAAGGTCAAAGCCATTATGCATCACCTACATGGCCAAAAAAGAGTATATGATCTTTTCCAATTGTCATAGATTATTTATGGGGGTAATATGAGAGGATAGAAAAATATAGGAAATGAAAGTCCACCTAGATAGTTGGACTATGGGTTGTGTAAATTAGGTTCCCATGATATTGAATTGATGAATCATGGAATGGGAATACATACCAAGTTTGACCAAAGATTCCCATGGATTATGAGGTACACTATGGTGTTTTTGAGACTCAAGATGATTGGATTTCCATTCCAATAAGGAGGATATTCATCTAATTGGATGTTCAAATCCGTTATGTGTGAGTCCTTGGGGATAATATTTATGACTAATTAGAGTAGATCCCAACTCATTTATGAGGACTATGGAATATTTTCTAAGACCCAAGTGTTTGACCAATGATGTTGGGTAAGAAAAAGAAGCTACCCAAAATGGGCTATAGTACCCTAGGTAAATGTATATCATAATTATGAAGCTCAAACCACACATCCTATGATTTCGAATCACATGGTCTAGGGAATAAAAGTTATGGAATTAAGTGTTGCATTCCTAATTCGAGAAAGGGTACAGAACATGATGATATAACTTTGATGAAGTCTAATTTGCTTGGATTTTTTTGGTACAGGTGCTGTAAATAATAATCCAAAGTGCTCATGTCAAGTGGAAGAGATGGAACAATTTTGTCTGGTATGACCCCAAACACCCTTAGGTTTTGGGTTCTACCACAGTGGTGTCGGGCTCACAGGAATCAGAAAGCCCATTATATTGGGCCAAGGTGTCTTTGGTTGGTGGTTCTAATCCCTTCTTCATTAATAGAAAGTCCAAGAAGAGAGATCTCATTTTCTTTACAAGGGATATGAATGTTTCTCACTCACCCAAAGTGATCAAATCATGATGTGTGATTTATGGATGATGTAATATCCAAGAAGGGTTCAATCACCCTAAATTTTGTTTCACTACCTAGAAAACATATTCTCATAGCAAGGAGATGTGAAAACCCATTTCTATAAAATTTTCCTAAATGAGGGTGTCCTGTGAGCATATCATGGATTTTACAAGAGCTAAATAGAAGTCCATATAATCTTTATTCCTTATTCGTTGGTGCCCTAATTTTTTTCTAAACACTGGAGATTAATATTTTAGTGAGTGAAGATTTTAATTTTTCTCAATTCACTATTTCCATATTTTCACCCTGACATGTTTTGTGTCTCATTCGCTGGTAGTTTATGATATTTGGATTTGGACTGTTATAGGATAGAGTTTAAGGTCGTACAACTTTATGAAAACTGTTGGTAGTTTAGGGTCATGATGCACATGAATTAAATATAGTGGATGTCAAACAAGATCCAAATTAAGATACCAGTGGTCAAAAACACTCCATAATCCTTTTGAGTGGAAGGATAAATGTTTTAAATCATGGCTTGAGGTCCTCATGTCATGAGGATGGTATAGGAAGATCACTATAAGAATGACCCAAAACAACCTTTGGTGTTGGGTTCTTTCACAATGACATCAGGATCACACAAATTATAAATTAATTTATATTGGGCCAAGACATCTCTGGTTGGTAAGTGTAAGAATTTATATATCAATATAAAGGCCACGTAGAGAAAAATCTATTCCCATTACAAGGGTAATGAATGGTTGGCGGAAACTCGAGTCACTCAAGACCTAAAGTGTTGTATATTGTTCTAGGTTCTCAAAAGTTGGTGGAAGCACCCCATACTATGGTTGACCAGGGTAATGCTATTGTGTTTATTTGATAATGAAGGATAAAGGGTGATTCCCTTTACATTTTAACATAATTTAGTGGGGATGTATTTGTTTTTTATTTCTAATTTCATGGAACCAATACATATTCCACTCAGTTAAACAACTTGTGGTAAGAAAATTTCTATATCATTTAACATCATGCGATAAGGACATATTTTTTGTGTAGTATTAATGTCATCTGACTAGGATTTTTGCCTTATTGTTTAGTGGCATGTGGGAAGGATGTGGAAACTTGCATGAAAAATTCTACAAGATATATTACATTCAAAAGCAAGCCACATGTAGATAAGACTCATATGTAGGAAAAATGGTCTTGTATATATTACTTTCTATGCAGTTGCTGTGAATTTTTTATTTACTATAGTTTTGCCCATGATTGGATATTTGGGTGTCAATACATATCATGTGATGATACGAATCAATAAACACATAGTTACTGAATGGGAAAATCACTACAACTGTATAAACTTTATGTAGAGATGGGAATTGTTTCCATTTCATGTTATAATTGTCCCATAACTAGAGATTTGTGCATCACTACATATCCTATGATGATAAGAATCAATAAAAACATATTTCTTGGGGAACTTTGCTATTTAGAATCATGAAGAAAGGATGTAAGATTCCCAAAATGAAAATGGGTTTTATGGCATGACCTAATTTTAGAAATCTTGGCATCACTATGTATCACATGGTAATAGGAATCAAGAAAAACGTAGTTTTTGATATAGGATCTTCCTATGAAATTATAACTTATACATAGGGAGGGGAATTTTTATAATTTATTGTGACTGGACCTGTTGTTGGAGATTTCTTCATCCCTACACAACCTATGATATCTGGAATCAAGTCACACATAGTTATGGAATGGGATTATGGTAGGGGACCAAACATCGACAAAATTTTCCCACTTAGACAATGTCAATAAAAACATGAAACTTTATGTAATGTAAGGTACATCAACCATCCAATCTAATTTCATGTAGTGAGGAATCATGGTATGGATTTTATGGTCTATCATTCAGAACCGCAATAACCTTGTCGTAAGAAAATAATCCTTGTCTGTATAGGGAATCCCCCACCGAAATTCATAATCTCAAGTGAGCTATGCTCAATGTGAGAAACAAGGAATAAACAGGGTTCCTCTCAACATGAAGAGTAAAATAAAGCATGGATAGGTATAAATTTTTATCAGGTCGTTGTTGGACCAAGATATAGGATTAAAGAGTCCATACATACCTCATCCAAATGAAAATAAATCCATATGCAGGTCAAGAAAACCCATGTTGTTTTATGTCATTCATAAAATAAATTTTACTTACAGTTTAATGTCTTCCAATTAGGATATGGGTGACTTGAAATAGAAGAGGAGGAATGTGGTGGATCTGTACATTTTTACATCATAAAATAAGGACATCTACCATGTAATTTAACATCATGAAGTAAGGACAACTTCTATGTAGTTTATCATCATTTGGTAAGGACAATGATCACCAGATGTGAGTGAAAAACAATATTGTGTATGGGAAGAGGACTAGAGATTTGGGCATCACTACATATCATATGCTGGTAGGAATCAAGCCCCATGTACTTCCTAGATGAAGTGATTCTCTATGTGGAGCAATCTCTTATATGAGAATTGGAAATTTTCATCTTTCATTTGGAAAAATCAGTCCCGTATGATGTGGTTCGTTAGTGACATGGTGATTTATATGATGTTTTACATCATTCCATGGGGAATTTATGCATACATTTTAGTGTCATGTGGTTAGGGAATTAGATGCTATGTCATTTAAATTCTTTCTCCTAGGAATTGAGATGATGTATAGTTTAATTTCTTGCTTCCAAGACAAGATTGTATAGTTTAACATCATGTAACCTAGATAATATTGTGAAATTTAAAATCATGAAACCAGGATGAGTTTATATATTTTAACGTCATAAAACCATAATGAACTTGTGTAGTTTAACAGCATGCAACCAGATATAGCTTGTATAGTTTAACATCACAAAACTAGTACATGCATATGTAGTTTGACATCATAAAACCAAGGTGGTATTTTTTAGTTTAACTTCATGAAACTAGGATGATCTTGTGTATTTTATTTCCATAAAACTAGGAACACATTTTTTATTTTAAATACATGTTACTTGGGCGAGCTTGTGTCATTTAACGTCATGAAACTATGATGACCTTTTGTAGTTTAACATCATGAAACCAAGAAAAACATGCATAGTTTAACATCATGAAACCATGAAAATCATTTTCATTTAAATTCCATTAAAACAAGAGGATACTATATAGTTTAACTTCCTGAAACCAGGATGAAATTCTGTAGTTTAATTTCATGAAACCATGAACATCTTGTGTAGTATAACATCCTGAAAATATGAAAAATTTGTATAGTTTAATGTCATGTGGTCAGGAAGTGAGACATTGCGCATTATAAATTCATGCTTCTAGGACATGATTCATATAGTTTTTGTTTTTAGTACATATTCCATATAGTTTAACATCATGTTATCATGAAATATTTCATACAATTTAATTTCATGTGGGCAGGTCGTACTCTAGTAATCCATTTTTGACCTGTTTGGGAACACATAATTGGAAGTGGCAATGGGTTTGGACATTTTTAGGAGATTGCTTCTAGCTAACACTCTCTATATCTCCATGTAAGTCTCCTTTTCATCAGAGATATATTTCTTTACTCTGTTAGATCATAATGGTTTCATCTATGGGTCACTTTCTAACAGTGGAAAAGTATTTCTAATGGTTTATTAGGGCAGTATATACAATTACCCATAGTATTGAGAGAATATTTCTATATCAAGGTGCCTTATATTTTTTATTTCTACTCTATATGATGGATTATAACATTTTTAGCACCTCACTATACAAAGTTTTCTAGGAAAGGGTAGGATTTCCTTGTCTATGGGAGATATCATTGCGGGGAGGTTGACTACGAAGATATCAAAATTAATGTCCACGTAATCCATCTACACACTACCACTAGGAGGATTATCATGTTGATAATCACCTTCTTCTTTGGTTGAAGAGTCTATGGACCATTGGGGTATTGACAATGTGTCTTGAACAACCTCAAGGATAGTTAGCACTGAGCATGTAAGGGGTATGAGCCTCACTTTGCATCATTATTGGAATATATCATCCTACCTTTTGGGGTTGATAAGGGATATAACAAGGATCTATGAATTATGCTAGAATCTATTGATAATATTCTTGTGATGTAGGAATATAATCCCACTACTAAGAAGTTGATGGAGTAAGCTAATGAGATTCTCGGATAGGGATATGAGCCTATCCTAAGGCATGTGTCGCTCTCACCTGGTGGGCCTCATTGATAATGGGTATATGATCCTGATCCTTGGACTTTGAAATATTCCACTTCTCTTCTTTGATTAGAATATAAGTATGTCCCATGGCATGTGTCATTCTCACTTGGTGAGCCCCAGCTGAAACTAGAATGTGAGCCCAATCAGAATATGCTTTCCCCATCAGAATATGTAGACATACCTCTAGAATGGGAGAAGGAATATGATCCTCATCCTCAAATATATTGGGATATATTGAGTAGCTTTATAGATATGAATATTAGTCTAGTCTGAGGCATGTTCCACTCTAACTTGGAGATCCTCAACTGGAACATGGATATGAAACTGATCTCGGGCCTTTAGAGTATGCCCTAAATTTTTTTCTATAGGGGTATGAGATCATTCCAATGTGTGTACAACCCTCAGTTAGTGAGGCTCTGCCAGAACATAGATATTAACCTAATTTATATCCTTTGGAATGTGTCACCAAAATTTTTCATCCAAAATATGATCTTAACTTGAAGTTGTTCCTCTCTAAAATGGTTAGCCCATTTGGAATTAGGATATGAGCTTCGTCCTTATGTCACATCCTTTATTGGAATATGTCAATAATCCTCCTAGACCAGAACAAGGATATTTCTTTTCACCATTATCACCACTTGTTAAAAAAGATCAGAGTGTTGTTCTACTCTAGATACCAGTATTGGAATATTTTCTTATCCCTGTATCTTCATCTGAATATACTAGTAAATATCTTACATTTCATTCACAAAGCATTAACACTTCAACAAGGTATATATAGGAATATATTCTTGTACGCTCTCAGCTAGAAGGATATTTTGGTTGAAGTATTTTATTAAAGTGGGGATATGAACCCACTCATGTCCTTTTGATGTCATCAAAATATGTCGATGGACTATATGTATGGGGTATTGGATTTATAAATTCCACATTCTTGATGCCCAGATATGATACCAAACCATGATTGAAATAGCAAGGGTATGACCATGTTTTCATATTCAATATCATTCCACATTTTACATGGCTTCATTAATGCTCAAATATGAATGTTTGGGGAGGTGACCTATCATAGAAATCCCTCAGTCGGCATCTGAGGGGTATTTTAGTTTTTGTGATATAGATCGAATTGAGATTGTGATGTATCATTGGTGATTTTGGAAGAAAAAAATTACACCTAATGCTGAAGATTTCCCCCATAGATTAAGAATCCAAATAGTTTATTGTCCTGTGATTAAGATGGGTTCCATGCAGTTTATTATCATGTGGTAATGAAATGAATATTGGTGGATATGCCAAGATATAAGATCTAGGAGTCCTTACGTATCTAATTTAAATGTGAATAAATTCGTTAATAGGACTAGAAACCTGTGTACATTAATGTCATGCGTAAAGTACATCATATGTGCAGTTGAATGCCTTGTGGTAAGGATGTAAATATATGTGTCTAGGCCAAGGTATAGGATCTGGTGTCCCTATGTGTCTCATTAGGATGAGAATCAAGTCATACATATTTCAAGAGACACAAATAGTATAATGTCATGTGGTAAATACATTAGTCGTGTGATATAACATCTTTTTGTAAGGACATGATCCATGAAGTTCAACGTCTTGTAGTAAGGATGATGTCCATGTAGTTTAATGTCTTTCGGTAAGGATGTTGGTCATTCTGTTTAATATCTTGTGGTAAGGATGATAGAAATGGAGTTTGACAAATTGCGGTAAGGATGAAGACCATGTAGTTTAACATCTTATGGTAAGGATAATGGACATGCAGTTTAACGTATTGTCATATATATTATGGGTATGCAGTTTAATGTCATACGGTAACGATGATTTTGAAAAAACTATCAATAGAGTGGCTCTTCTAGTGGATCTTGGATAACTCTTATTTATATTGAATGATTTTTGAGATAATTCAACTCTATCGAGCCTACAATTACCTATATCTTAAACCAATACATGAATACAAGTAAAATATATATTGTATTTCCAAGAAGTAAATGGTAAGTAAAATTGTTTTCAAGGTCCATCAATGTAACTCCCCGACCCCAGTTACCTAGAGTCGGTGCATTATTACATAACATTGGCATGATCACAAGAAAGATCAAATCTCGAAAGACCGATTGGTTTAGTAGCCTTGGAAACACTAGATATATTCATAAGTTTTACATTACATCATAAAATGAAAAACTAATACAACAACATAATATCTCCACAGTCCACACTATTATCCCCTCATAATATCCCTACAGGTCATTCATAACTTACTTCTTCACATCCTAGGGAAAATAAACATAGAAAAGGGGTGAGCTCAAATGCCCAGTAAGGATAACAATATAGCGGAACATTCAAAATAAGCATAAACATTTAAGGCAATGCATTACTAAAACAAAAGCCTTTTAAACTTGAACTTCAACATAGTATGGCAAAAGTAAATTGAAATAATGCCATTTACTTATTCACATGGATATTCTACTAATCGAATAATCACATGAAAAATCAATAACCACTTTCATAATGATGGAATTCATAATGCTAAACTTTAATTTCTTTTCAAGGCCTCATCCCAAGACCTTGGGGCTAACTGTAACCGGAACCCAACCCGGAGTGCCTCTAATAACCGGACACCAACCCGGAGTGCCTCTAATAACCGGACACCAACCCGGAGGGCTTACTTTTACCAGTCCCTAACCTGGAGGGCTTACTTTTACCAGTCCCCAACCTGGAGGGCTTACTTCAACTAGTCCCCAACCTGGAACATACTTGTCCAACACATTCATATGAAGTAAAGGTTGAAATATAACATAAACATTCTTATTGGAACTAGAATACGAAATGTCAATACTTTACTCATAAACCATGAATGACACATCTACAGTCAAACATATCACAAAAATTCATTACAATATGGAAGTTTTATATCATAATAAATCAACTTCAAATAATCTTAAAATCCATCAAAGGATGTTGACATAGATGAAAATTTTTTTTTAAAAATTATTGAGAGAAATATCCCTTTTTCATGAAAACATTTTAATGTTACACAATTTAGAAAGTAAGGAATTTAAATACATTTTTGGATCAAAGTGTCCCATACCACTTTTAAACTTTTGAATGGAATTAACACTTTTAAAACATTCATTTTCATAAAAATAAATCCTTACAAACCATTTTGAAAACATGGACATAAATGAGGATGATTTAGAAGAATATATATTTAAAACATTTAAAATGATGTTTTAGTAAAAGTTCCCTTAGAAATAATCCCTTTGAAAACTCTTTTATGAAATATGGACATGGATAGTAAATATGTCCCTGTAGATACTTACGTAAAGACAACCTCGGATATTAAAGAGATTGTGAAGTAAACCCTTATCAATTTGGTAACTTATGAAACATACAACCCATGAAAGAGGTATCATACAATGAAAATGTAAATACACATAAGGTAAAGTGTATTACACAAAGAATACAATTATGGGCACCACACAAAAGATAATAGTTAAAATATGGCATGAATCTAACGGAAATAAAGAGTGAGATGAAAACCCCTTACCATGTTAATCAACTGAGTCATATGGACAAAAGTTAATAACCACCAAATTATTTATAGAATAACATGAATATAAATATAATCATGATAATATATATCAAATTCCAGTACACAATACACCACTTTCAATAATTTAGTGGCGAATAATGGAAATCTCACGGAATTGAATGTGAGATAAGAAAATCCCTTACCTTGTTCTTTTCCTTGGTTGGGTTAGGTTAACCTCCTGTATAATGGTGAAATAATTGTTATTAAATTATACAATAATCATATACATTAATATGATATCATATATGATCTTTTAATATTGATTTGATAATAATATCTTAGTATTATCGTTGTTTCGGGTGTTAACTTACTTGTTTTCTTTTATATGTTTTGTTACGTAAGACATGTTTGTAAAGGATAGGTTTTATATTATTCATATACAGAATGATATCAAGTCCTTAAACATAATTTTTTAAATCATCAAATGATAATTATACTTGAATGGATACGATGGAGAATGAATCTCATCGCGTTCGTGGAGACGGTAGTCCGTACGTACGCACGAGCGACAAAATCATTTTTTTGATATTAAAATAATATATAAATGGATGGTATATCATATATAAAGAATCATTAAAATATTATATTTATTATTTTCAGGAGTTACATATCATTATTATACCCATCCAAATAATAATATATTGAATAACAATTACACCACGACGTGGAGACGGTAAGCCGTACGTACGCACGTATGGTGACATGTTATTCAAAGGGTGGATAGAATACTGAATATGATTGTACCATATTTATAATAACATCACAGTATATATATGATACTGGAGTTATTATTTTATAATGGTAACAACAAAGGAAGAATAAGTGGAAGAAGAAATGAACTTGGAAAAGGGTGGTGAAATCATTACCTCTTCTTCGGGTTCTTCCTTTTGATTTGATCAAAATGGCTCCTTATGTTGGATTTATGATCAAAATAAGGCCTCTAGGTTGTATTTAGGTATGTTGGGAGAGTATTTGGGAAGAGTTTGGCCGAACCAAAAGGCTTTGAAGGTGTGAAGAAATGAGAAGGAGGAGTTCCCTTTTATAAGAGGGGTGAGGGGCACCTTTGGAAAAGCTAGAGATATTAGTTTATAATAAATTCATAATCGGTTTCCAATGGCTCCAAAGTTTACTATTCAAAGGTTAAGGTGGGTATGGGTCGAAAACAACTCAACCAATAGAATTTAGACAGGTTTGGGTACTTATATTAACCTTATATTTAAGTATTAACTCTATGTTAATTAGTTTCACTTTTACAATGTCTCTTTGTATTTTTATATAATATGGTTAATAAACTTACTATATACCTCCAAGAGACCCCCAAGTGGTCCATTAATGATGAACCTATCATGATATAAGTCTCTTGGCAGAACCTTAGATTTTTAGTAATTTAATATCAATTAATAATATAATATTTGTTTTAAGAACTCTTTTATGTCAATTTTGACACTATTCAATAGTTGATTTTTGTGAAACACATAACAGATTGATTACTTCGAACAATGTCAATTAAATCAATACTAATATATCATATTATCCTATAAAATTAGTTTAATTCATTAAAAGTTTCATATTATATTTATTTGGGTATTTATAATATCAATTATTTTAATTTTTCACTATTATAGTAATTACTGCATCATCATTGTGTCATAAATAAAATATATTATTTAATGTCTAAAAATTATAAATAAAATATAATTATGTAGGAAATCTTTTTATCTTTCTAATTAATATTTATAATCTAAAATCCAACATATATAACCCTATGTAACAATTGTTTTGCTAAAAGATATATGCTTGTGTCATTTTTGTATTCATTTTACCTTAATTAAAATAAAGTGTCATTATCACTTACAAGTGGATCCATGGGGCCCCAAAATCGACCCAAAGATGCCCATGGTCGACCATGTATCAACCAATAGGGTTAAGACATGTTTTAGGGTAATTTAGTATTATTATAATTTTATTTTTTAACCCTCATTTACCGGATTTACCCTTAACCATGGTAAATAAAATATTTACCGCAGTAATTATTCAAAATGTCTAAAAATAAAAGTTACCTATTTACACAATTTAAACATCCTGATTCCAAATATGGAATCCATTTTCCTAAATTCAAAACACAGAAGTGGCATAAATTAAATTAAAATTAATTCCCGCTGTCAAAACAAAAAGCGTGTTTTTAAGAGATAATTACTATGAAAAGATTGACACTTGTTTATGTTCGGTTTAATTGTAAAATTATGTCCAATGACCAACATTATATTAAATGGTAAACATATATTCTAAATATAATTTAAAACCACTCAAATTCATAATTTATCACTATTAATTATTTTGATTAAAAAAGTTGTTTTTAATTAAAATTTAGTAATTTTCATTATTCATCAAAATATGAAAGTTATCTGAAAAGTACCAAAATTTCACCTTAGGCTAAATTCGATATTCCGAATCCAAAAATGAATTCCATTCTAAAATATAAAATATATATAATTTCAAAAAGTATGTATTACTATTCATAATGGCTAGTTTGATTGGTTGTGGTGTGTTAGAACTCGAAGTTGCGTACAACACACGCTACAGTATTATTCAAAGGAAAGCGTACCGTGGAAGCTTGGGATGTTTCATTTTAAATTTTTTTTGATGTCCCCATTTAGTCAAAAATTTTAAAATATTGTATTTAAAAAGGTTTCACTATTAAAAGTTGATAAAATTGCAATACTGAAAATGAATCTGTTCTTGTATTATGTCTAAGAAACTCATAATATGGATTCTAAAATTATAAGGATTATATAAAGTTTAAAATTTAGTTAATACTATTCATAACCTCTTTTGAACGGATTGTTTGGTAATTCATGGTGTGCTTGAACTCGGTGTTGCGTGTAGTGCAAGTTATTGTATTATTTTAAAGAAATAACACACTATGAAATCTTGGGGTGTTACATTCTCCCCACCTTCAATAAATTGCGTCCTCGCAATTTGAAATTGTTCTTCGAAAATAAAAGGTTGAAAATAAAAAATATCTTTGTGGGAAAACCGACATCAGAAATTGGGTTACTAAAATTTAGTCTTAAAATGAGGAAATGAGAAATGAAAGGGTCACCACCAAATTATGATCTCGATTAGGAGAACATTGGTGGCAATTAGAGACATATAATTGGAGGAAAAATGTAAATATTTATAGGTAGTGATTGAGGTCATCAATCACAAACAAGTGTAAAATTGAGGTCCTTAAATTCATCAATCTATGATGATTTGAAATACCATCGGTTCAACAAAACATAGGGTATTAGGATAACACATTTTTTACGTTTCAAAATATCTTAGTTGAAATACCACATCGAAAAATGAATTAATGAGGCCTCTATTTAAAATAAAGAGTCGAAAGTATGAAGATTACTGAAAATAACACATACTAGGGTTCCATGTAGGAAAATATGGATATGGAAGAAAAATCTAACCATCAATTATCTGATGGAGAGTGGTAGAGAACATGGCTATGAAAAGGCCAACAATCCCAAAGCCATAATTTAGTGATGATTTAAGGTACCATCTAGGGAAACATTTTTGTTCTAAGATTCTTTTCTTAATGTTGAGGAATTTATTTATGAGATTGGATAAGATCATAAGGAGATATACTTACTTTATAATTAGTGTTTTATCCATTAATAAATTTCTACCACAAACTCATCTTTCACTCTAAAAGATAATAGAATGTAAAAAAATTCTATTTACACTATTCGTATAGGGTTCCAAAATAAACGAATTTATAATTCATCTACAAGATCTTTTAATAAAAACTACATTATTTAATCCAGGACATCTCGTGGGCCAGTGGTAGGTGATACACCCTTGTCGCCCTTCGGTTGCGGGTTCAAGTCTCGCAGCCTTGCCGGACGCGACGGGTTGCCGCCCGACCTCCGGGTTGTCCTTTTATGGAAATCCAAAATAATCCAAACTAGAACTATCCAAAATACTTCTGTCCAAACTCACAGTCCAACATTCATAAGGAAGGTAAACATAATATAGATCCTTTTTACCTCGTAATAGCATATAAATACCTTCATCATGTGTTACCATATTCCTTATTGATTACATTCATGCTCCCTTATTCCATATAGAATGCTGGATATACTTCATTAATCCAAAAATGTTTTAAACCCCAACAATGATGGAATATACAAATCATTAATCAGTTCCAAGGTAGTCAAGAATATCCAATATAATTTATCCAAAACAATCACATATTATTCCAAAATCACTACCTCAGTATGAGAACTATATTATGATTTATTATTCTCTCAACCATATATTTTCCAAAAATTTATCCTGCTATTGAGTCACTTTTCTTTGTTCCACACAATCTCAAGTCCTTAATGAAATAGTACTGCAGTACAATCCTTATATACTCCATAATTATTATAACAAGTACATTGTTGATAGAACACTCAATTGACATAATCAACATAAGAACTATAATCATTCCTCTTCATCTGTGGTAGTATCATAACTTGATTATTATCCAATAACATCATTTGCGGCATAGTCTGATGACTGGAACATAGGTTCGTGTAGTGTCCAAACTCCTTGCAAATGAAGCATTGTACATTTGAAACCATTTTCTTACCCTTGCAGTCACGTACTTTGTGCCCTTTTCCTCGACACTTATAACAAACTCCCATTCCTTTCAGGCAAGTTCCAGGGTGTTTCTTTCCACAGTTACCACACATGAGAAAATTCTTCTTTTCCCTCTTCCCTTTATCCATCTTTCTCTCTTCCATCCTTTTCTTCTCTTGCTTCCCTTCAAATCCATAGGACTCAGTAAACTCTTTACTTATCTTATCAACACATGATATTATTTCTTCATATGATGATAATACATGCGAGACTATTTCTCTTGTAAATTCTGGCTTAAGACCATAAAATATATGATCCTTCGTTCTCTTTGTATCATGTGCATTGCTGGAGTTCTCATTCCTTCTACTAGGTGCCATTTCTAAACATTGGCATACACTAGATTAGTTTATGAATAACAATACCTAATCCCAAACTTTTAGAACACATAACATAAATTAAATAGTTTATGGATATAATCCATAATCATAAAAATGTCTCCTTTGAGGAAGTATATACTCATAAACCCTTCATAATGATTTGTAAAGAAAATGAGAGTTATCCTAAGCATATCCCCCGGGAGTGTCGTAACCAAGAGTGCAGCAAGGCCCGTTGTCGTGCACCAGTTCTCGTTCGAGTCTAGCTCAATGCGGTGTTTTCAGGTTTTACCCCTAGGTACATCTGTGCCAGAGCCGCCTCTACCTGCTCGTATCCAGACAGGGATATATTACTCGGAAAACTCACAAAATCCCTACAATACCAAAATTCTAGGAAGTTTTTCTATACTAATCCTCAAAGTTCATCTTAGGTCTACGTGCTCTAATCAGAGTTTATCTAAATCTAGTTTCCAAGGTTGGTACTAAACTTCCTCTGATACCAACTGTAACGCCCCGACCCCAGTTACCTAGAGTCGGTGCATTATTACATAACAATGGCATGATCACAAGAAAGATCAAATCTCGAAAGACCGATTGGTTTAGTAGCCTTGGAAACACTAGATATATTCATAATTTTTACATTACAACATAAAATGAAAAACTACTACAACAACATAATATCTCCACAGTCCACACTATTATCCCCTCATAATATCCCTGTAGGTCATTCATAACTTACTTCTTCACATCCTGGGGAAAATAAACATAGAAAAGGGGTGAGCTCAAATGCCCAGTAAGGATTACAATATAGCGGAACATTCAAAATAAGCATAAACATTTAAGGCAATGCATTACTAAAACAAAAGCCTTTTAAACTTGAACTTGAACATAGTATGGAAAAAGTAAAATGAAATAATGTCATTTACTTATTCACATGGATATTCTACTAATCGAATAATCACATGCAAAATCAATAACCACATTCATAATGATGGAATGCATAATGATAAACTTTAATTTCTTTTCAAGGCCTCGTCCCAAGACCTTGGGGCTAACTGTAACTGGAACCCAACCCGGAGTTCCTCTAATAACCGGACACCAACCCGAAGTGCCTCTAATAACCGGACACCAACCCGGAGTGCCTCTAATAACCGGAGACCAAACCGGAGGGCTTACTTTTACCAGTCCCTAACCTGGAGGGCTTACTTTTACCAGTCCCCAACCTGGAGGGCTTACTTCAACTAGTCCCCAACCTGGAACATACTTGTCCAACACATTCATATGAAGTAAAGGTTGAAATATAACATAAACATTCTTATTGGAACTAGCATATGAAATGTCAATACTTTACTCATAAACCATGAATGACACATCTACAGTCAAACATATCACAAAAATTCATTACAATATGGAAGTTTTATATCATAATAAATCAACTTCAAATAATCTTAAAATCCATCAAAGGATGTTGACATAGATGAAAATGTTTTTTTAAAAATTATTGAGAGAAATATCCCTTTTTCATGAAAACATTTTAATGTTACACAATTTAGAAAGTAAGGAATTTAAATACATTTTTGGATCAAAGTGTCCCATACCACTTTGAAACTTTTGAATGGAATTAACACTTTTAAAACATTCATTTTCATAAAAATAAATCCTTACAAACCATTTTGAAAACATGGACATAAATGAGGATGATTTAGAAGAATAAATATTTAAAACATTTAAAATGATGTTTTAGTAAAATTTCCCTTTGAAATAATCCCTTTGAAAACTCTTTTATGAAATATGGACATGGATAGTAAATATGTCCCTGTAGATACTTACGTAAAGACAACCTCGGATATTAAAGAGATTGTGAAGTAAACCCTTATCAATTTGGTAACTTATGAAACATACAACCCATGAAAGAGGTATCATACAATGAAAATGTAAATACACATAAGGTAAAGTGTATTACACAAAGAATACAATTATGGGCACCACACAAAAGATAATAGTTAAAATATGGCATGAATCTCACGGAAATAAAGAGTGAGATGAAAACCCCTTACCATGTTAATCAACTGAGTCATATGGACAAAAGTTAATAACCACCAAATTATTTATAGAATAACATGAATATAAAGATAATCATGATAATATATATCAAATTCCAGTACACAATACACCACTTTCAATAATTTAGTGGCGAATAATGGAAATCTCACGGAATTGAATGTGAGATAAGAAAATCCCTTACCTTGTACTTTTCCTTGGTTGGGTTAGGTTAACCTCCTGTATAATGGTGAAATAATTGTTATTAAATTATACAATAATCATATACATTAATATGATATCATATATGATCTTTTAATATTGATTTCATAATAGTATCTTAGTATTATCGTTGTTTCAGGTGTTAACTTACTTGTTTTCTTTTATATGTTTTGTTACGTAAGACATGTTTGTAAAGGATAGGTTTTATATTATTCATATCCAGAATGATATCAAGTCCTTAAACATCATTTTTTAAATCATCAAATGATAATTATACTTGAATGGATATGATGGAGAATAAATCTCATCGTGTTCGTGGAGACGGTAGTCCGTACGTACGCACGAGCGACAATATCATTCTTTTGATATTAAAATAATATATAAATGGATGGTATATCATATATACAGAATCATTAAAATATTATATTTATTATTTTCATGAGTTACATATCATTATTATACTCATCCAAATAATAATATATTGAATAACAATTACACCACGACGTGGAGACGGTAAGCCGTACGTACGCACGTATGGTCACATGTTATTCAAAGGGTGGATAGAATACTGAATATGGTTTTACCATATTTATAATAACATCACAGTATATATATGATACTGGAGTTATTATTTTATAATGGTAACAACAAAGGAAGAATAAGTGGAATAAGAAATGAACTTGGAAAAGGGTGGTTAAATCATTACCTCTTCTTCGGGTTCTTCCTTTTGATTTGATCAAAATGGCTCCTTATGTTGGATTTTGGATCAAACTAAGGCCTCTAGGTTGTAGTGAGGGATGTTGGGAGAGTATTTGGGCAGAGTTTGTCCAAACCAAAAGGCTTTGAAGGTGTGAAGAAATGAGAAGGAGGAGTGCCCTTTTATAAGAGGGGTGAGGGGCACCTTTGGAAAAGCTAGAGATATTAGTTTATAATAAATTCATAATCGGTTTCCAATGGCTCAAAAGTTGACTATTCAAAGGTTAAGGTGGGGATGGGTCTAAAACAACTCAAAAAATATAATTTAGACAGGTTTGGGTACTTATATTAACCTTATCATTAAGTATTAACTCTAAGTTAATTAGTTTCACTTTTACAATGTCTCTTTGTATTTTTATATAATATGGTTAATAAACTTACTATATACATCCAAGCGACCCCCAAGTGGTCCAGTAATGATTAACCTATCATGATATAAGTCTCTTGGATGAACCTTAGATTTTTAGGAATTTAATATCAATTAATATTATAATATTTGTTTTAAGAACTCTTTTATGTCAATTTTGACACTATTCAATAGTTGATTTTTGTGAAACTCATAAAAGATTGATTACTTCTAACAAAGTCAATTAAATAAATCCTAATATATCATATTATCCTATAAAATTATTTTAATTCATTAAAAGTTTCATATTATATTTATTTGGGTATTTATAATATCAATTATTTTAATTTTCCACTATTATAGTAATTACTGCATCATCATTGTGTCATAAATAAAATATATTATATAATGTCTAAAAATTATAAATAAACTATCATTATGTAGGAAATCTTTTTATATTTCTAATGAATATTTATAATCGAAAATCCAACATATATAACCCTATGTAACAATTGTTTTTCTAAAAGATATATGCTTGTGTCATTTTTGTATTCATTTTAACTTAATTAAAATAAAGTGTCATTATCACTTACAAGTGGATCCATGGGGTCCCAAAATCGACCTAAAGATGCCCATGGTCGACCATGTATCAACCAATAGGGTTAAGACACGTTTTAGGGTAATTTATTATTATTATAATATTATTTTTTAACCCTTATTTACCGGATTTACCCTTAACCATGGTAAATAAAATATTTACCGCAGTAATTATTCAAAATGTCCAAAAATAAATGTTACCTATTTACACAATTTTAACATCCTGATTCCAAATATGGAATCCATTTTCCTAAATTCAAAACACAGAAGTGGCATAAATTAAATTAAAATTAATTCCCGTTGTCAAAACAAAAAGCATGTTTTTAAGAGATAATAACTATCAAAAGATTGACACTTGTTTATGTTCGGTTTAATTGTAAAATTATGTCCAATGACCAACATTATATTAAATGGTAAAAATATATTCTAAATATACTTTAAAACCACTCAAAATCATAATTTATCACTATTAATTATTTTTATTAAAAAAGTTGTTTTTAATTAAAATTTAGTAATTTTCACTATTCATCAAAATATGAAAGTTATCCGAAAAGTACCAAAATTTCACCTTAGGCTAAATTCGATATTCCGAATCCAAAAATGAAGTCCATTCTAAAATATAAAATATATATAATTTCAAAAAGTAGGTATTACTATTCATAACGGCTAGTTTGATTGGTTGTGGTGTGTTAGAACTCGAAGTTGCGTACAACACACGCTACTGTATTATTCAAAGGAAAGCGTACCGTGGAAGCTTGGGATGTTTCATTTTAAATTTTTTTTGATGTCCCCATTTAGTCAAAAAGTTTAAAATATTGTATTAAAAAATGTTTCACTATTAAAAGTTGATAAAAGTGCAATACTGAAAATGAATCTGTTCTTGTATTATGTCTAAGAAACTCATAATATGGATTCTAAAATTATAAGGATTATATAAAGTTTAAAATTTAGTTAATACTATTCATAACCTCTTTTGAACGTATTGTTTGGTAATTCATGGTGTGCATGAACTCGGTGTTTCGTGTAGTGCAAGTTATTGTATAATTTTAAAGAAATAACACACTATGAAATCATGGGGTGTTACAATCAAACTTCCCTTATTCAGATTTAATATAGTTGGAAGTTCCATCAAACCATTTTCCATGGCACAATCAAAATACCTGGGGATATGTGTTGTCTGGAAATAATAGCCATTTTTCAATATTTCTTTAATATATGGTTGTTTATCCCTAGGAGGTATGTGTCTCATGCTTGGTTTTACTTCTAGTGTGTCATATTCAGAGCATCTAGATGATTGGAGTGAGGATTCCGGTTTTAGTGGTTCTAATATCCACATGTCCATCTATACCTAAATATAGTATTTAAAGGAAAAGAATCATTCTTTTATGTGTCTGAGAAATTGATAGTTGAGGAATTGATTTTCAAGGACTACCATCCTTTCCTCACATGGATTTATCATTTATGAGAGTTCTATCAACCATTTTCCATGACAAAGTCGAAATTCAAGGTAACATGTCTTGATTGGAATGAATACACTTTTCAATGTCTCCCTTTATGAGATGGGGGAGAAGGCTTTTTCTATTACATATCATCTATAAATATATTAACTTGGGTGAATGGATGAGTCTAGATACCAATGTATAGATTCCTAGTCTTCATTGGTCTGGGGGGAAGTTGCTGATGTATTTCGGGCCTTGGATGACGTATATGCTTCCCAGTAATTAAAAGGTCTTGACATTCCTAGAGGCTTTATGGCAATATTGGAGGGCAGGTGGTTTCCAGAATATCCCCAATGAGGATGTTGAAAATATGGAAATTACCCCATTCCTATGGGCGGGGAAGAGGTGTATCAATGATTGGATTTCACCCTGTGATGGGATGAAAAATATAAAAATACCCCCATCTTGTGGGATGGAAAAATTCACTACAATGCAGGCTTCTGCAGGAAGGTATCAGTACAAAATTATGAGATATAGATATTAGGATTATTCCTATAATTATTACCCTAAGATCTCTATTATCTCATTAGATTTGTGTGATCCATTATTCTATAGAAATTTCATTTTCATCTTCAAGGGGATGGATCGAAGGATCCAAGAAAACACCCTACCCTCTAATAGTTTTTTGGTGATTAGATGATGATGGGAGTTCAAAAATGGACCCCAGTGATTGAATCCAATAATTCCACTGTCCATATGATCCATTTTCATTACCCTATAAAATACCATCACAGTTGGTAGCACCTTTCATAGAGGCCAAGAATATTTCATTGATCCTTTCTTTTCCCATGATAATGGAAGATGGTAGGCCAACCTGTTGTGACTCAAATAACATAAAGAGGCTATGATTGTACTATCTACGAGTGTTCTCATCCAAATATAATTATTAATCTTCATATCTGATTGATATCATATTGACTGAGACACAAAGGGTCTGGTGATCCACCCTGATAGAGTATCTTGTTGGGTGGGTCAATACATGGTATACTGTATGTAGTGTCGGTTCCCACTATACCATTTGAGGGGTCGATGGACACTAAACCATTTGAGGGGTCATTTCCCATTGTACTATTTAAGGGTTTAGATTATATAGTACAATTTGAGGGTTTGGTTCCCATAGTACCATTTGAGGGGTGGGTGCCCATTTTACCATTTGAGGATTTCAGTTCCCGTTGTACTCTTTGATTGGACGGTTCCTATTTTAATGTTTGAGGGGTCAATTACCTTGTTTAATATGATACCATAGTAAAATATGAAAAAAATACCCCCATTCTTTATGAGATTGGGTGCTCCCAATCATCTCGAAGATATCAAGGATAGTAGTGATGAAGTATGAAGCTCCTTGCTAGAGTTGATCTGAGAATGATTCTGGGCCACTTTCAGGATAGCTTGGTGGAACTCATATATATTGGAAGTTTCAAGGATAAAATCTTGATCTAGATATTCATTATTTGGATACCCCTGGTGGGCTCTCCTGCTGTATGAACCAACTCGGACAGTTGTAATTGGCACAACATCTTCTACAGCTCCTTGGGGAATCATGGTCACATGTCGTGGATGGCGACTATAATTGTTGGGAGCCCTCATATGTATATTTTGAGTGATTTATTTGACATTATTAGTGTCCCCATACACTTCCCTGAGGTAGGTAATGTATTTTTTACAACACTCTATGGATAGGGTCACAAATCTATTGAATGTGGCAATAAGATCCACTTCCTCTCTTATGACCAGTGGTTGGAAATACATCCAATAGTAATTCATCCTCTAAAGTTTTCATGGGCCAATTATTGACTCATGATAGAGCTTTTGACATGGTACTCCCATACCAAGATGTTCACCAATAGGTATTGGAGTTGTTGTGTTGAAGATAACATACATCAGGGCCTCGGGGCCAAAGCATCTTATTTAGCGATCTCAGAATCCATTGGCACATTGGATGATATCATTTCAATCACAAGGAATAAATAAATAAATTTAGGTGAAACAAGTCACCATATTAGTTCATAATCATATATAATAGTACATGTCTAATAAATTACTTTCATATTTAAAATTGGTCATCCCTTATTTTTATGCAAGGTTAAGTGAAGTCAAAAGAAATGTGCTGGGTTATCCATTTTGATTAGTGAAAAGTTTGGAAAAAACTAGACCAAATTGGAATTGTATATTAAATCCCTTTTAGCCCCTAAAAGTAATTAAATAGTTTAATAATTTCACATCAGGTTCACCATTTTATCATCAGGAAAAGACATGGATGGGTTTTAACTCGATGAGTTCACTCCTCTTGTGTGGGAACGTGCCCATGCATCCTATCTTCCTCCTGTACTTGTTGGAAATGCTAGAACCTGAGGTGTGGTTAAGGATTCTACCTCATGATCCTTGAGTTTTCTATCTTTTCTTATTATCCTTGTATATCCCATATATTATTATCTAGAGGCACTTCATGGGAAACTAAAAAATAATCTATGTAGAATGCATTGAATAAAGGGTATTCCATTATTAAAATTATAATATCCCAAGTCCACCATGAAAGATATATTTTTCATTCCATGTAGTCTTCAAACATCTGAAATCTTAAATAATAATTTTTATGATGCACAATTATAGGTTCCAAAAATGATACAATATTGTAATGAGGAGATAAGTTAGGGTCATCAAATCCATATGGAGGATGCTTATGGAATTATCAGGTAACTACCAAAATAATGTGATTTAGATTATAAATACATCCATTTTTATTGTCTAAAGTCAAATAAATCTTCAAATGGATTTTTTAAATCATTTATAAGGGGATATTTTCAACACATGACCATTATATAAACGGAGCTAAAGGACCAACCAGTGGTTCCCACCTGGGAATTTGGGTTGTGATTTGGTGATTTCTATATATTTTTAATTTTGATGTTAATATTTGTAAGGTGGATCCATCATTCAACCATTAATTATCAAGAAAAAATATCAAAATAAGAAATATAGATTATTTGGAAGGTAGAAAAAAAAAAGATATTTTTTGAGATTCTAAGGTGTTAAAATTGATCATGCCTTCTTTCATGAAGAAAACGAGTGTAGATTCCCCCTTTTATTTGATCATGATTGGCTAATATCTTAGTGGATGGAACTCATAGACTCAATTTTTAACATATTTATGAGATTTAATTTTTTAATTTCATGATTTTAATTTTGTCTATATTCTTAAACGTAGAAATTAAATCATTAAGCGATGTTCAATTATTTTTTAACTTTTTCAATATTTTTTCTATTATTCTGAGAATATAAAATTACAAATTAGAATGAGTTGATAACTTAATGAGGAAATTATATTCAGGAAAGGTATGTGTTTTAATTTGATATTATTTTTTTAAATTACTCAATTATTAATTGAGTATTTTGAGTACAGAGAGTTTTGACTGTGCCACTGTGTTCGACAATCATTGGGTACCATGATGGACTCTTAATATAAGAATATTAACAGGTGGGATCTTTAATGTTGATCTCTATTTCAAAAATTGAATAAAATGGATGATATTTTTATTTAAAAATATACATTATGAAAGATATAACTATCATGTTATTTTTAAAAAAATGAATAGAAATTGATCATTCTTAATCATCAATTCTGGTTACCTCTCTTGAATTTTTATAAATTATATTATCATTGATATTATACCAACATTAGTTATATTATAAAACATAGAAAATGTCTCTTTTAGTTATAGAAATTTCCCTCATAATTTCAATAAAGTAAAATATTTAATAAAAATCTTGATACTAATAAACTCTATTGGGAATGTCTTACTAAAAAAATCTAAGATCTATTATATTGTAGATCTTAGGAGAAACATGAAATTAGTTTGTAAAATATCTATGGAAAATTAATCACATTTACTATTTATCAATGATAGATGATTTACCAACTTCTCTTGTAAATTTAGAAACACTTAGAAAAAAAAACCCAAGGTAAACATACCATTATAGATCTAATGGTGAAATATAGATTCAATTTTGACATAAACTATCCCTCTATTTTATAAATAAAAAATAAAAAATTCAAATTACTCAAAAAAACAATGTATATCCAACAGTCACCAAAATAGGATAATTTAATCACATAAAAAATTAATTTAAAACAATAAATGAATTTTCATTGGGGGGGATCCATGAATAATAAAATTTTACAAAAAACCATTTCCCACATCTGTATCTTTTTCAAGAATTTTTGGAGTATGTGTTTCCCAACAATAAAAAATATATCAATTGAAGTAAAAGATATTTAATATGTCATGAAACAATTTATCTCTATTATGAATTGATATTAAGGATAGTATAAGGCGACAAACTAACTCTCTTTTTATCTCACTAGAATAACTAATTTAACAAAATACATGAATCCAAATAAATTTAACTTTTACTAGTAGACACATTTATTTCATTTAAATTTTTTTATTTCAAATACATAAATTATATATAATATTAATTTATAAGATTTTACCATGTTTATATCACATTATATGTGATATCCTTGACACCATTACACTGGTGTCTTTAAATAGTCATGTTTATTTTTTATCCTTTCAATTTAGTAGAGAAAATGTTTTTTATGTTGTTATTTTACCCTTTCGATATCTCATCTAAGAAATTTATATAAATATTTTTATAAATCTAAAAGTTTCCTATTGAATTTCTATGTAGTCTTTATATAATAACAACCAATGTGATTTTTATTGATATAAATGCACTATGGTTATGATAAATATTTTATTTTGAACTTCTTAACGTCATCCGTAGATCTTGCTAGAATTAATTTTGTTAAATAGTGTAAACATGTTCAAATATTTAATCTCAATGACTATTTATCTAATTTTATTTAAAAACATGGTATTAAATTTTATTTAGTTAATAATATTATTTAACTTAAATTAGATATTAATTAATATACCCATTGGCCTCTCAATAAATAATATTTCTTGAATTGAAACATATCATGATGGTTTTACCTTTTTCATTCTCCTAATCACTTTTCTTCAATTACATAATCTATTGAACTAAACTACATGATATATTTTCAAAGATATTACATCTTTTATTTCATCATAGTTTCTTTTTTAGATTTAAAATATTTCTTATGTTTATCGTGATTACTTCAATTTAAATCTATTGTTTCCCATCCATTACATTTCATTATTTTAAAAATATTGTTCACTTTATTATAATATATTTGTTTCATATTATCTTCCTTATATAATGTTTTCAAATATATAATATTTATTGGGCCTTTATGTGTGGTAGATTATGATTTTACTCTAACTCATTTAATATAATGTTTAGTTTCATTATGTACTAATATTCATTCTGTTTTATAGATGTTTTTTATAAAGTACATTTTCCATTAATATTTAATTCATTTCGATGCATATAAATATATTTTTTATCACTATTCAACAGATGTATTTTCATAAAGGGTATATAATAATCTATTAAATAAAAAATGTTTCTATAAAAGAAAATTACATATCATTTGAAAGAATCTAATAAAAATTTCAATATTTATCAAAATATAACTCTAACATAAAGATATTAAAAATTATAATCTAATTAAGGTAAAATTTATCCAGTAATATTGATTTTAAAAAATATCAAAGAAAAATGAATATTCAAACATGCTCTCAATACATTACATTTAAACAGTGTCACTCGCAACATTCAACTTCTTATCTATACCTATAACTTTTTCTTTTTGAAAAACATATCACTCTGATAAAAATTTTAGTAACATGGACCACCCTATTTTTTAAAAGTTCATAATTGACCTCTAATATTTTTTGAAGTCCTCTATAGCTGAAGAAATTAATTGATGGTAAATAAGAACAATTGGATATTTATTTTGAAAATTTCAATTAAAAATTTTGAATATCAAATTAATTAAAAAAATTATTCATAACTGATATAAAAGATAGATAATCCCAATAAAAATAAACATTCAAGGATAAATAATACATTAATAAAGCCTAGATACCATAATAACAAAGTAAAAAAATTTAAATAAATATAAAATGTCAGACTCAATAATCTACTATAATAAATAGTTCATTATAATACAATTCCTTTTATTTCATCACAATAGTAAAACTAAATAGATAAGTTAGATACACAATACTTTATACAACAATTGGTAGAAAACATTACAAGAGAATGATAAAAACACGCCAGAAAATTAAAAATAATATTATTGGATTATAAAAATTGATAAATAAAATGAGTTGAATTCAGAAATGAATACGTTAATGTTCCCCTAGAAATATCACATCTTTGAAAATATCATAAAAAGAAAATGAAAAATTAGAAAGTTTTTTTGAATTTATAAATTACATAGAGTTTTTTGAGAAGAAACTAAATGAAACATGAGTAAAATAAATTGCATATGTTTATAGGAAATAGAAGGATTATATGACCATTAAAAATTTGATTTCTATAATAGTAATATGAATGTTAGAATAGTAACCATACCATGAGAATATTAACAAGACCATTAGAATAGTAAAATGAGAATTAAGATAACTGAAAAATATAACATATAAAAAATATTAACCATCAATTAAATAAGAATATATAATTAATAATTCATACTGTAATAATTAATCAATAAATTTAATATATTGTATGTATAAGTTTACATTATAAAATTTATTTTTTTTCAATATTTTATAAAAAACTATTATTTAAATTATAAGATATAATTAAATAATTGGAATTTTTTAACAAATTGATATCATTTTTGGAACCAACACATTGAAATTAGTTTTTAATTATTTTTCATTGTAATTTTCATAAATAGTGAAATATGTTATTGAATAACGGAATATGATATTTTTCCTTAATGTTAAGTACATAATTATTTAAATTATATGGAATTTAAGTAACCATTATCCAGTTCTCACATTCATATTTTACAATACCTATTCACAGTAATAAATATTCTATAAAACCATAACAAAAAATAATAATTTTTGTAGGATTTTATTTAAAAAACACACCCCATCACCTATAAATTCTTCATACTTTAGTACATTTCTCTCAATTTTAAAAACACCATCCCAAAACAATGATATAGTAAAATCCCACCACAAAAAATCATATACACTTTTATGAATCCCATTTCTATGGAAAACATCAATAACGGTATCCTTAAGGTACAGTCTTCAGGAGATTCCTAGAGAGGAGAATTTGTTTCAAATTTATACTCTTTCAATTTCATTCATTTTACTTCTAATAATAATTATTCATTAATTAAATAAACTATTTTTACAACATGAAAATAATCATATAATGTTTATATAATCTTAATATATCATTATATAATTATTAAAATATAATTTATTATTATTTATAACATTTTTTTAATAATGGTTGGATATAACCGCCTATATGTATGGTATTAAAAAACAATCACCACCATAATAGTTAGTTATAATGGTTTTTTTCAAATATGATCTAAGTGATATTATTATATTATTAATAATATTCTATAATGGGAAAATAATAATAAATATAAATATAAAAATTATGTTCATTATGCATAGTAAAACAACCTAGATGAACACACCACAATATTAAGACACATATTCCCGTTAAAACATTCTTATGTCGTAAAAGTATTGATATTAATAATTATTTCAATGGACTTCATATAATTTCACTTCTATATATGATTGACCAATTTTATAAAAATCACAGACTATTATCTTTATACTAAATCAATGTCAGAACAATGGACCAAAAAACCCCAAATTTTGGATGTCAGCAAACTAATCTAATATATGAAGGATTAATGATAATAAATGGATTATAAAATACGATGAACTAAATAAATAAGTTTATTAATTGTAAAATTATCATATTTGATTCAACTATTTGGAATTTTAGTCGATTTTCCTAGATATTCATTTATTTCTTATCCATTTTCATTATTCTAAGGATATACACGATTTTATACTTCATTTTAAAATATTTCTTTTAATACTTACATTTTTAAGAAATCTAGATTTTTTCCCATGTATTTTATTTTTCATTTATCCATTTATATATTATTTGCATATATTAATTTCTAAAAATCACAGTTATATATCCAATATTATGGTTATAATCATGTTTTAAATAAATCCATATTATTTAATTTTCTTTTAATAATAAATTTACCATCCCTTTTATTTTTTGTAAGGGGTTCCCTCATAAAGATTTCATTTGGAATCTATCTATTTTTCTGATAATATATAAAATAAATTCATTTATTTTATGAATTAAATATAATATTAATATCTTATATTCCATTTTTGTGATTTTTATACTTAATCTCCAATATTCAATATTAAGTCATACCATAGAAAATTCATAAGGGACTTCTTGTATTAATTTTTTCCTTTGGAATCATATTCCATATTAATTATAATTTTATTTCATATGTATGTTCTTTATCACATGGAATTATTCAATATCTTTTCCACTATTTTTTATTTTATATAAATTGACAATACCATATATCGTTTAATCTATAAAATGTAAATATGGTATTTTTCACAATTTAGTTTGATGGTTGATTATCATGAATGTTATACGATATGTTTAACTATGTAAATCTTGAAAATAAAAATACATGTTACTTATATGTAAATAATTATTGATTATTTATACATGTTGATATAATTATTCGTATTGGGAAAAAAATTTATTTTTCATTTATCTATTACTTCCATTTGTAGACTGCATTGGATACAGTATGTGATGGGGGACCAAGAATAATATATCACATTGATGATTCGATAGATCTCACAATATAAATACAAACCCAGAAATAATAGTGTCCTTAACCATTATTCATGATTTATTGTCACAATGAAATGATATTGTAAAATATTATACAATCCATCATTATAAGATCTATTAATTTTATCCAAGTGATCAACCATTTCTATTTAAAATAAATAAGTTATGATTTTTTGGGGGTATTTAATTTTTTTATTTTTTCTATCCATACTCTCTATAAAATATTAACTCCACGGTTATCTCTTTGTCTATAAAACTACGTAATGAGAGTCAGATATTACCCTATACATTATTTTCCCATTTCCCTAGAAAACTTCGAAAATGATACATATGATATAAGCGTAGAAAAAAAGTGATAATAAATATTTTTTATTTTTTATTTTTTATATTATCTTCCAATGTAATGTAATGATAATTAATACATCTATTATCTTGAGACTACTAGACACTCATATATTGTGAATTATGAACTAATAATTCTATTTCCATTATAATATAGGAAAACAGACTCTAGGTAGCTAGATCCAAAGTTATTATAGTTGGTATCAAAGTACTTTGAGTAAAAACCTTAGGATCTACATTTAGAACCCTATATGTAGATAAAAAATTATTATAAACCCTTCCAACACTCTATAAGTTTTTATATAATTGATAGAATATTATATATAATATTTTAATAAAATCATAATAATTCTATACCATGATTCTTGAATTATAGTGTTATTAAAGAAACTAATCAGAATGTATTATTATCTATAATTGGAACATAATAGAAGGATCAGAAACCATGTGAACACCTATAATCAATGTAGAGAGTTCCCTATGTAGAAAACCAAATAATATGGTATTAGAGGTGAGAAAATTAGCACTATATTGTGATAGTTAACTATGGTTATGAAAAATAACCTTACTTAGTTTCCCCATATCCTTCTGTGAAAATAATATATAATTTTTTAAGGAAACATACTATTTCATTCAATAGAAAAAAAAATATATTGGTTACCGAGCAATGAGTAAGATATCTAGTAATGATATTAATCACATTGGGAAAACAACATTATTATAAGGGATGTAAAGTGATATGTTGATAAATAGTGTTCAAAAACTAAAAATAATATGAAGGTGGATGAGAAAAAATTCCTGGAATAGAATGATCTTAATGTGTTATTCATTGTGAAATATTTTCCTTGGGTATAATGGGATGATATTTAATGAAAAATTATGAACATAAGATAAAAGAGAGAGTAATATAATGTTAAAATATAAGTTAACTTTCCAACACTAGTGTGTCTTTTTTAAGAATATATGTAAAATCCATAAATAAATACTAGACACCTCTTTGAGGGACTGAATACATGTTTTTAAAGTATACATGTCTTTCTATATGTTTTAAAATATAATTATATAATAATAATTTCCAAATGTATGATAATTATTTCTCCTTGTCTTAAATTATGAAAAGAACCCATGTGAATAATGGGAGATTTTATTCCATATAAAGGAAAGTGGTGGATGAGTTTATAGAATGAAATAATAATGATATGAAACCCCAAAGTTCTTTATTAATGTTAATTTTAGTTTTATTCAATAGTAGTGATAAATCCAATCATTCTCACAATTAAAAAGAAAATATAGATACTACATATGTCCAATTATACAATTGTAAAAATATGGGATACTATTCTAATCCATTCCCCATGTGTTAAGGGAATATACCTTGGAATATTCCAAGTGATAAATGTAATTATTATGCAATTACATTAAAATATGTTGAAGTCCCAAATTATTTTATAGCATGTTTCTTTATCCTAAACTCAAATTTAGTTAAAATTTTATTATTTTATAGATATATGAAATATTTTATATCTTGAAGGTTTTCTAAGAACATTTATTCATCCCCAGACAAAGTATAAATGGATTTTTTATTTTAGTAACCTGTAGATAAATCTTATTATAACAAAAAATATATTGTCTTTTTTCTATTAAACTCCATATTGGTTATTAAGTTTAAAATCTGAATATTAAACCAATGATTTAGATACTAATAATTATATTTATAGATAGGATCTCAATGTTTAAGGAAAGATCTCATTACTAATATAAATGGATTATAATCTATGAGGTTGTCCTATAATTTATTATTTTTAGAGGAGATACTTCAATTATTGAGTCATTTTAGGAACAACAACCAATGTATTATATTAATGGAATTATTAGAGAAGTGTAAGATCAATATTTCAAATAGAATGATTTCCTAGAATTTTAATATTTTTTTATTAGAAATATTAAATTGATGTTTTCATTGAGGTTTTACCAATATATGAAATTAATCCTAAAGTTAAATTTTTTATTGATCTCATAATTAATGTGATGCCAATTTATAATCCACTGTATATAATGGAATCTAATGAATTGGTTGAATTAAAGACAAAAATATAAAATGTATTTGATAAAAGCCTCATACAGCACAATTTCTCACATTTAGGTGAACCTATCTTAATTATAAATAAGAAGGACGGTTTTATTTGGTTAGGAATTAAATGTTGTGAAATCTATTATATTAATAGTATGAATATGTATCATTTTCCATGAGTTTGTGATTTATTTAGTAAAAATAAAGGATCTTGGTACTTAAAAAATATTTAACATAATTCTTTTTATCATTAATTAAAATTTAATAAGGGTGTAAATTGAAAAAAAAAATCACAAGAGGTATGGGTAATGTAAGTTCATAGTAATATCTTTTTTATTATGAAATTCACCCTCTATGTTCATGGATCTTATGAATATTTTATTCAATTATGATATTGATAAATTTCTTATTGGGGTTAATAATGATATAGTGGTATACTCTATGAAAATTTAAGATCATCAAAACTAGAAAAACACTATTATAAAAATTTTAATAGAGGAATTATATAGGAAATTCTGTACGTGTGAATTTTATCCTCAAATAGATTCTTTTTGTGGACATGATCACTATTTATAAAGAATTTAAATTGACTTTTTAATGTCCAAAGTTGTTGATGAATGTCCAAATCTAATAAATATTACTAAAATTAAATTTGTTTCATTGTACAGCTATTTACTATATTTAATTGGTTGAAAATTTCTTTTTGTTACAAAACACTTCAACTAAGTTGACATAAAAAGGGGTAACCTGACATGGTCAATAGAATATGAAGAATGTTTATAATAATTGAAAAATAGTACAATAAATTTACTAGTTTTAAATTTAGGAATGAGGAATATTGTATTTGATATATTTTGTAATGCATCAATAAAAGTGTTGGGATGGGTTCCTTTACAAAATTATAGAGTAACTACTATTAAATTAATAAAATTAAAGACACGTGAAAAAAATTATAAAACCAATTATCTAGAGTTTGTGGGGGTAACATTTACTTTGAGGATATAGATAAATTATTTTTAAGGTGAATGATGTGACCTATATAAATTTTAAAAGAGTTTAAATTATATATTCTCATAACAAAAACTTTTATATGAGGTAATTGATATTGCTGGAACTTCTCATGGAAATTGTTTGTATGATACAATGTGAACTGGGATGGAAATGATAGTTCTAATGCATTGGTTAGAAGTATTAGAGATTTATATCCATTATGAGTATGTATGAGGATATAATATTACTATTTTTAAAAAATATGGGGAATAAATTTTTAGGGAATGGAAAAAAAATCATTTTCCATATAATTTCTCAACCACCATCACTAAAGAAGAAAAATATATCTTGATATGATTAAGGGGGTCTAAAAATATATTTTGAATTATGGAGGATAGAAAATTAAAAAAATATATATATTTAAATTTGTATTATAAATGTTTAGGAATTTATTATATATACCATCAAAACCTAGTTTAATGAAACAATTTTTTTATGCACCCATAAACTCTAGTATTTATATACACCATAGTAGAACTAAGATGTATATGGATTTTCCAAAGCACTTTTTGTAGAAAAATATAAACCTTTCAATCTATAAATATGTATCAAGATAGTGGATATGTTATCATGTAATGACTGGGAGACAACATTGAAATGGATACATTCAACCTCTCCATCTTTCAATTTGTAAGTGAAAAACTATATAAATAGACTTATTCACAAAACATCCAATGATATCTAAGAGTAATATTGAAATTTTTATTATCAAGGGTTGTCTTAAAAATTATTCCCATTTCCTATTAATAATAGATGATGTACCTTTTTCTATATATTCTTGTATTTTTATTAATTATGTTTTATGTCATTATGGAACACCTATATCACTTATCTAATAGTGACCTTATTTCATATCAAAATTTTAGGGTAGTCTTATGAAGGCACTAAACCATGAGATTCTATTGATCATAATAAATAATCCTTACACTAATAGTTAGTCTAAAAGGACCATCCAAATAATAGAGAAAATTATGAGGTTACTTTTAGTAGACATCTATAGAACATGGTACATATACTCGCCTTTTTTGTAATTAACAAACAACACTATTTTCTGCTCATGAATTTTGAGGGAATTATATATTATTTTTTATTTCAACATATAAATTATTAGATAAATTTAGGTAATAGTTAGTCTAAAAATAATTTAGGATATAACTGAGAAATGGTGAAATTTTTAAAAATATATCTTTATAAATCATTGTAGATTGAAATTATTTCTTCATAATTGAAGAATGGGTATAAAGATTCAAGTAGGGGACCATGACTTACAAAAGGTATCATAATTGATGAGAATTGGAAGGTTTGTTCCGAACAAAAAGATTAGGTATGAGGTTTAATAGACCCTCTAATATTTTATAATGAATTGGTTTTTCTTCTCATCTTTTGACTATGCCACTAAATATCTTTAAAGTGTATGATATCTTTAAGTTTTAATTAATATGGGTATGCAAGCCAGAACCAATTAATGTACACATCATTCAGAAAATAAATCGAGATCCTAACATGTCAAATGGGGAAGTGTCTATCTTAATTCATGACACCAGAGTAAACTTATTATAGAATCAACTAACATAGATAAAGAAGGAACATTAGAGGCGTCATATATTGAATGGGGAGGCATGGGAGCTTGAGGAATAAATTAAGAATAATTATAAAATGTTTTCATTGATTTATATAGGACTGAATTTTTGTGGAAATATTTATTTTAGGGGTAATGTGAGACATGTGATTCAACTATAATAAATATTGTATTACAACACTCTTAATTTATTTCTTCATATTATTAAGACACAACATAAAATTTTATTCATGAGAATCGAAAAACATTGTGATATAGAACATTATATGTGGTGTATAAATAAAAAAAATTAAAATTAAAAATTGTAAAATGGGGTAAAATAGAATAATTTGAGTAGAATTATTAAAAACATTGGTTTATAATCACTTAGAAATATAAAATCCACAAATAGAATTTTTAAAATAAAAAATTGTAGAAAATTTTTATGTATTTTCTGATTAATATAAAAAACCTTGTGAGTAATATTTTAATGATTATTGAATGAAATTTATATTACATAAAGGAACTATTACCATTGAAATAGTAAAATAGCTATTAGAATAGTAACCAAATCATTATAATAGAATCTTTATTATTAGAATAGCAACCAGGACATTGCAATAGTAACATTATTAGGATGAATTAAACATATAAAAAAATTAGAATCATTATATTAAATAAATATAACCATAAATTTATTATGAAATAACTCCTCAATAAAAGAAAAATAATTTAATTATTACTATATAGTTTTAGTAAAAATTGTTTTACAATATTTAATGGAACACTAGTTTCTAATACTAGAAATAAATATTAAAAATTACATAAATTAGAAAATTATTTTTTAAAAATAGATATCATTTTTATAATCATTACATCCAAATTCATTTTAGGGTATGTTTTACTAATTGTAATAAATAGTTATATATGTTTATGAATAGTGAGATATTTTAAAATATAATACTTTTCCTTATATGTTAAGTAAAAGATTAATTAAGTCCTAGATAGTGTCAAAACCATTAGAACAACACTAATGAAATAATTACTATACACAGTCCATGAATCAATAATGTTGATAATCTTGGATTAGAATAATAATTTAATTAATAGTTTATTTAAAATTTCATCCACTTCACCCAAAAATACACCCCACTCCGAAAAACATCTATTAAATTTAATAAAACAATACCGTGAAATATATCTACCAAAATACCACACTAAAATATCTTCTCCAAAATTTTGAAGACATGTCCTAGAGAAAAGACCAATCATTGAAGCCTTAAGGTGTAGTCCTAATGAGTTATCTCTAGGTGGAACATTGGTCTTCTAATCAAAGAATTTTTAATTTCTAGCAATTTTATTTCTTCTTATTCTCAATTAACAATTAAATAAAATATTTCACCAACATAAAATTCTGTATATAATTTTACTATAAATATAATTTGTTCACCATAAAATTCATGAAATTCATATCATAGTCGTTCAAAGCATTCATCCCATCCTAGATTATTTCAAACAACTAAAAAGATGGTGTTTTAAATCAAATATAACTAATTATATTGTGGTTAAATATTAACCTAATAATGACATTATATTATAATTCAAATTATTTAATGATAAAATTTTATTAAAATTAAATAAAATGAATTAAGTTCATCATGTTTGGTAAAACTTCCTAAGTGAACATACTATTATATGATGCATCTTATAACCATTATGTTATAATAATGTTAGAAATAATTTTTATTTATAGACTAATTTGAAAAATGATAGCGTCATCAAATACATATCATTTCACTTATATAGATCTTGGTACCATTTTAAAATGACCCTCCACTGTTACAGTTATACTGAAGCTATGTTGGAACTATGGACGAAATAAAAAAAATCCACTAACGTGACAAAAATAATTGATAAATGAAAAACATATGATAATAAAGGGGTTATAATATATGATAAAAAATTATAAGGACTTGATTTATGTATTTAAAATATATAATTTAGTTATACATTATATTAGTAGAGCATCTAAGTGATTAAGGACCCGAGTTAATGGGAAACCTTCCACTCTCATACACTATTTTATTTTTTGATTACTCTATCCTACACTTTTACATATGAATTTCATAAATAATATATAAACACATTTATAAATAAATTTATCAAATTTATATTTTCATTCCATTAGATATGTATATGCTTTTTTTATTTCTATTAATGTATTTTCTTTTAAGAAAATCCTTTTCAAATTATATAGGGAAATTTTTCTATATCTTTAACCTTTCATTTATTCCTCCTCTAATGATTATTTTCATCTTTTATTTTTTATTTTACCCACTATTATATAACCAATATTTTGTATCATTTAATTTTTCTAGGAAAAAATATTCATTTACTTATTTTAAATTATACTTTACCCAAACCATTTAATTTTGGTGAGGGGTTCTCTCTTAATCATTCCATTGGAATTTTCTATATTTTTATAATACTGAATAAATATTTTTACTTGTTTTTTTAAAACTAAATATAATATTAATATATTATTTAAATATTTTTGGTTTTTACATGAAAAACTTCTAACAATCCATATTAATTTATGCATTAGAAAATTCCCAACATACTTTATATATTAATAATTTGTTTTTGAATCATTCTCCCACTTATTTTTATTTTTCATTCATTTCCATGTTCATTATCTAATGACTATTTTATATATCCTTCCCAATATTTATAATTATTTATTTAAAATAATTTGATTTTATAAACAAACCTCTAGTTGGTGTGACTACCCCATTTTTCATAATGTAGTTTTATAGGGATTAATTTTCAAACAAAGAAATTTTTTTTGAATGAGATTTATTTGTAATCCATAAAACGTAAAATATCTTACCCCTTTTATAAGGTAAATTTTATTTTATTTTTGGTTTAGAATAATTTTAAAAGGATTTTCTAATTATTACCATGATTAGGAAAGGATTCAAGACTTTCCCAGGGGTTTGGGACTTGGAAAAAATAGAATATATACCTTACAGTGCAAGACACATGGTTAGAGCATAGTTATTGAAAACAATGAACCCTGACCATGAGACATGGTTTAGGTAGAATTAAGCTTCTAAAAACCATGTGAGGTATCCTAGAAATAATTTAGGATTGGTCTAGATCCGTTTTCATTGCATCCACATGGTTTTCTGTTCTGTGTGGGTGGCCTTGGAGACTATGTGACTTAAGTTCCCCAAGGACCAAGGAGCTGGCATAGTTGGCACACAGTTTGTAAAAATTTTTGGGAAAATTTTGTAACTAATTAAAATTGTAAATTTGATTAATTTCTCTCATGATGTTATATACATCACCACTATTATTTCTTCTTATTTCACTCCCATTAACTTAATGTGGAAACAAAACTCTCTCACCTATCCCATGGGTGGATCTCCATCGATTCGTGGGCATTTGGTGTGATATTTATTATGATTTTATGCTCTAGGAGATTCTACAAGTCTATTTCATTCTATTTACAAGATGATTTATATATTGGTTATGTAACACCTCAAGCTTCTACGGTACGCTTCTCTTTGAATAATGCAATAGTGTGTGTTGTACGGAACATCGAGTTCAAACACACCACAACCAATCAAACTAGCTGTTATAAATAGTAATACCTACTTTTGGAAATTTTATAAATTTTATTTTTCAAATTGGACTTCATTTTTGGATTCGGAATATCAAAATTAGCCTAGGGTGAATTTTTTGTATTTTTCTGAAAAACTTCATTTTTTGATGAATAGTGAAGCTACAAAGTGGTAGTTAAAAAACTGAATTTTTCATAAAACTTAATTTTACTGCTTCGGTGATTGGAATTTCGAAAATCCGAGAGACACGGTTAATATCAAGGAGTAAAATTTGGTTCATTGAGATTAATATAATTTTTGGTGAATAGTAACTTTTTACTTTTATTTACCACGGTTAAAATTAAGCAGTGTAATTAAGGGTAAAAATGATATTAATATTACCCTAAAACATGTCCTAATTCTATTGGGAAAGTGTTTCTCAACCAAAAATAACCTTAGGAATAAAATATTATCATTTAGGTCCACTTGGATTAGAATAGGACATTTATAATTAGTTAATTCAAAGAAGAGTTAAAAGAGTTAAAATCAATGTTTATTTACTAAAACATTTTTAATATTGGGTCATACATAGGATAAATTCGATTGTAAATATTCATTATAAATATAAAAATATTTCTTACATAATGATATTTTATTTATAATTTTTAGATATTTAATAATTTAATTTATCTATGACACAATGATGATGCAGTAATTACAATAATAGTGAAAAATTAAAATAATTGATATTATAAATACCCAAATAAATATAATTTGAGACTTTTTATGAATTACACTAATTTTCTATGATAATATGACATTTTAGTATTGACTTAATTAACTTCTTTCGAAGTAATCATTCTGTTATGATTTTCATAAAAATCAATTATTGAATAGTGTCAAAATTGACATAAAAGAGTTTTTAAAACAAATATTATATTATTAATTGATATTAAATTCCTAAAAATATAAGGTTTGGCCAAGAGACTTATATCATGATAGGTGTATCATTAATGGACCACTTGGGGTCTCTTGGAGGTATATAGTAAATTTATTAACCATATAATATAAAAATACAAAGAGACATTATAAAAGTGAAACTAATTAACTTAGAGTTAATACTTAAAGATAAGGTTAATATAGTAACCCAAACCTGTCTAAATTCTATTAGTTGAGTGGTTTTCAACCCATCCCCACCTTAAAATTTAAATAATCCACTTTGGAGCCATTAGAAACTGAATATGAATTTATTATAAAATAATATTTCTAGCTTTTCCAAAGGTGCCCCTCACCCCTCTAAAGGCGGCTCTGGCACAGATGTACCTAGGGGTAAAACCCGAAAACACCGCTTTGAGCTAGACTTGAACAAGAACTGGTGCACGACAATAGGCCTTGCTGCACTTTTGGTTACGACACTCCCAGGGGATATTCTTAGGATAACTCTCATTTTCGTTACAAATCATTATGAAGGGTTTATGAGTATATACTTCCTCAAAGAAAGCATTTTTAGTATTATGGATTATATCCATAAATAGTTCAATTTATGTTAAGTGTTTTATAAGTATGAAATTATGTATTTTGATTCATAAACTGATCTAGTTTATGCCATTTTTTAGAAATGGCGCCTAGTGGAAGAAATGGAAACCGTATCAATGAACGCACTCCATGTAGGGATTGCCCTCCTGCTCAAGATAATTATAGTGGAGCCGGTGATGCAACTGGTGCCGATCAACTAATCACCATACTTGGACAACTCACTCAGGTTATGAATAATAACCTTACCCGTATGGAGCACCCTGATCCGCAGCATGGAGGATCAAGGTTATATCGATTCATGAGGCAACAACCACCAATGTTCAATGGGAGTACAAATCCCTTAGTATCTTAACAATGGATAAATTCCCTAGAGAAAATATTTCAGGCTTTGGGGAGTAGTGAAAGGGAAAAAGTTATCATGGCTGTTTACTACACCACTGGAGATGCTTATTAATGGTGGTCATTGATTCAAAACGTGAAGGAATATGATGAAGTATCAAATACGGAATGGAGGTAGTTCAAAGATCTGTTTTTAGAAAAATACTTTCCTCGTGACCATCGAGCAGTATGGAATGGCAATTTCTGATTCTGAGACAAGAGGAAGATGAGAATGTCGCCAAGTATGAGGATAACTTTACAAGGTTAGCAAGGTATGCTGGATATTATATACGTAACCCAAGAAGTAATATTGATTGTTTCATTGATGGGTTAAAACCATTTCTCCATCGAGCATTAGTATCGCAATCCTACTTGTCGTATGAAGACATTGTCTCATGTGCTATCAAGACAGAGAAAGAATTCTCAAAGTCTTAAGACTTTAAAGAAAATCAAATAGAAGAAGAGATCTGCTAATCAATCTGGGAATGGAAATAAGGGAAATAATGGAAAGGTTGAATATCCATCCTGTGATAAATGTGGGAAGAAACACCCCAGTACTTTCTTGAAGGGAATGGGTGTCTGTTACAAGTGTGGTGAAAAAGGCCACCAAGATCGAGATTGCAAAGGGAAGAAGGAAGCTACCAATGTTCAGTGCTACAATTGCAGGGAGATGGGACATTATGCAAATGAATTTCCTAAGCGTTAGAGGAAATTACATCAGAAAAGGAAAAGGGATCAAGGCCAAGCTTCTGTTATCACTACTGCTGAGGTAGAAGCTCTGAAAGATGTGCTGGCAGGTAATTTAATGGTTTCCTCAAATTTAGCAAATGCATTATTTGATTCTGGATCATCGCATTGTTTCATATCTTCCTAGTTTGCTATGAAAATTATATGTTTCCAATTTTATTTAACAAGGGAGTTGTTAGTTAAAACTCCTAAGGGAAGTATCATTGTAACAATGTTTTGTGAATCAGTCCCCATTAGAGCACATAAATGTTCTTTATCTGCTGATCTCATCTTCATACCTATCATTGAGTTTGATATAATCCTTGGTATGGATTGGATTTCGGACTATGATGTGAAGATTTATTGTAAGAAGAAGGAGGTTATGATTTTTGATAATTATGATAAGGAACACCATATCTTTAGAGCAGAATCGTCACCACCTAATTCTTACCTAGATCCACCCCCAGAAGCTCAACTAAATTCAATTATTGGGGAGGAAGAGAATGAAACGACTGTGGGTGAGGAAAGGAATGTTCAAATAGAGGATGTACCTATTGTGAAAAATATGTAGATTTATTTCCGGAAGATTTACCTAGACATCCTCCAGAAGGAGAAGTTGAGTTTTCTATTGATTTAATTCCGGGATCAAGGCCTATATCGAAGACCCCTTATAGAATGGACACTGTGGAATTAGTCGAACTAATGAAACAACTAGAGAAATTGAGTAATAAGGGATTTATTCACCCTAGTTTTTCTCCATGGGTAGCCCCTGTTCTTTTTGTTAAAACGAAAGAAGGTTCTATGAGGTTATATATCGAGTACAGGGAGATCAATGCTATAACAATAAAGAACAAGTATCCCCTACCTCGCATTGATGATTTAATTGACCAACTGCATGGAGCTCAATATTTTTCAAAGATTGACCTTCGATCTGGATACCATAAGTTGTGTGTGAAGAAGGAAGACATTCTGAAGACAGTATTTTGAACCAGGTATGGGCATTACAAGTTTACAGTAATTCCATTTGGATTGACTAATGCACCCTCTATATTCATGGATCTGATGAATAGAGTTTTCAAGGAATATCTCGATGAATTTCTGTTGGTATTTATTGATGATATCATGGTATACTCCAAAAGCTAAGAATATCATGAAAATCACTTGCGCATTACCCTGAAGACTCTGAGAAGACATGAGTTATATGGGAAGTTTAGCAAGTTTGAATTCTGGCTTCAAGAGATTTATTTTCTTGGATATGTTGTCTCTAAAGATGGAATATCTATTGATCCTTCTAAGACCAAGGCAATCCAAGAATGGCAGCACCTACGAGTATAAATGAGGTATGTAGTTTTATTGGTTTAGCAGGTTATTATCAACGTTTTTTCCAGAATATTTCCCGGTTGGCTAACCCATTAACAAAGCTCACAAGTAAAGGGGTTAAATTTTTTTGGACAAAAGAGTGTGAAGAATGTTTTGAAGAACTGAAGAGAAGATTAGTCAATGCTCCGATATTGACTCTACCATCGGGCAATGATGGGTTCGTTATTTATAGTGATGCATCGAAAAAAGGACTTGGTTGTGTCCTTATGCATAATGATAGGGTTATTGCCCATGCATCACGACATTTGAAAATTCATGAACTAAACTATCCTACCCATGATCTCGAGTTAGCAGCTGTGATCTTTGCTTTGAAGACATGGAGGCACTACCTCTATGGTGAAAAATGTGAGATTTATACTGATCACAAGAGTTTGAAGTATATTTTCTCACAAAAAGAACTCAATATGAGGGAAATGAGATGGCTTGAATTAATCAAGGATTATGATTGTACGATACACTACCACCCAGGGAAAGAAAACAAGGTGGAATATGCTTTGAGCCGAAAAGACCATGGAGTTTTGAACGTGATGATAATTGAAAGGGATCCAATTTTCATGGATCTAGTGAAGATGGACATGGGAATAACCAGGGAAGGTGAAACATCAATGCTTTTTCAAATGGTTGCCAAACCATCTTTACTATAAAGGATTAAGAGTTCTAAGACTGATGATGGATAATTTCAAAAAAATATTAAAGCTGTGAATGATGGGAGATTGAGAGACTTTGTGTATAAAGAAGGAATTTTGAAATTCAGGAAGAGACTTTGTGTTCCCGATATACCTGATCTAAAAAGAGAATTGTTGGATGATGCTTATAGTTCGAATTTCTCTATACACCCTGGGAGCACAAAAATGTATAGATATTTGAAGGAACTTTTTTGGTGGGACAACATGAAGAGGGAAATTGCTGATTTTGTGTCAAGATGTATGGTTTGTCAACAAGTGAAAGCTGGAAGACAACAGCCTGGAGGAGTTGTGCAACCTCTTCCTATACCGGAGTGGAAATGAGACAATATTACGATGGACTTTGTCATGGGGCTACAAAAGACTCCTAGAAGGAATGATGAAATATGGGTTATTGTTGATCGTCTTACCAAGTCATCACATTTTCATTCTATAAGAGAAGATATACCACTAGAACATCTTGCAAGACTATATATTAATGAAGTTGTGAGACTTCATGGAGTACCCCTATCGATTGTTTCTGATCGTGATCCCAGTTTTACTTCAAGATTCTGGAAGAGTCTTCAGAAATCCCTGGATACTGAACTTCATTTGAGCACTTCCTACCACCCTCAGATAGATGGACAATCAGAACGGACTATTCAAACCTTAGAAGACATGTTGAGATATTGCTCACTTCACATTCAGGGTATGTGGGATCAATATTTACCTTTGGTAGAATTTTCGTATAACAATAGCTTCCATTACAGTATTTAGATGGCACCATATGAAGCGTTATATGGAAAGAGATGTCGCACACCAACCTGTTGGGATGACGTTGGTGAAAGAAAACTTGTAGGTCTAGAACTGGTGGAGGAAACAATGGAAAAGGTGAAGGTAATCCAAAATCACATCAAAGAAGCTCAAAGTAGGCAGAAGAGCTATGACGATAATCAAAGGAAGGATTTGGAATTTCAAGTCGGTGATCATGTTTTCCTGAAGGTATCTCCCTGGAAGGGAGTCATAAGTTTTGGTAAGAAAGGTAAATTGAGTTCCAGGTACATCAGACCTTACGAAATTCTAGAACGAATTGGGGCTATAGCTTACCGATTGGCAATGCCGCCAAGTCTCTCCAAAGTTCACGATGTGTTCCACGTATCTATATTGAGGAAATACATGCCTGAACCAACGCATGTACTCACCTACAAGGAATTATAACCGGAACCAGATCTATCTTATTGCGAAGATCCCGTCAAGATTCTTGATATGAGAGAATAAGTGCTGAGAAATCGGACGACGCGTCTGGTAAAGTCCTGTGGAGAAACTATAAGATGGAAGAGGCAATGTGGGAACCCAAGGAACTTATGATGAAGAACCACCCGAGTCTTTTCATGCGGTAGTATTCTAGAAATTTCAAGGATGAAATTATTTGAAGTAGGGGAGAATGTAACACCCCAAGCTTCTACGGTATGCTTCTCTTTGAATAAGGCAATAGCGTGTGTTGTACGGAACATCGAGTTCTAACACACCACAACCAATCAAACTAGCCATTATGAATAGTAATACCTACTTTTTGAAATTTAATAAATTTTATTTTTCAAAATGGACTTCATTTTTGGATTCAGAATATCGAAATTATCCTAGGGTGATTTTTTGGAATTTTTCTGAAAAACTTCATTTTTTGATGAATAGTGAAACTACTAAGTGGTAGTTAAAAAACAGAATTTTACATAAAACTTAATTTTACCACTTCTGTTAATGTAATTTCAAAAATTTGAGAGACATGTTTAATATCAAGGAGTAAAATGTGGTTCATTGAGATGGAAATAATATTTGGTGAATAGTAACTTTTTTACTTTTATTTACCACGGTTAAAAGTAAATAGGGTAATTAAGGATAAAAATGATATTAATATTACCCTAACACATGTCCTAATTCTATTGGACAAGTGTATTTCGACCGAAAACAACCTTAGTAATAAAATATTATCATTTAGGTCCACTTCGATTAGAATAGGACATTTATTATTAGTTAATTCAAAGAAGAGTTAAAACAGTTAAAATCCAAGTTTATTTACAAAAACATTTTTAATATAGGGTTATACATAAGATAAATTCGATTGTAAATATTAATTAGAAATATAAAGAGATTAAATACATAATTATATTTTATTTATAATTTTTAGACATTAAATAATTTAATTTATCTATGACACAATGATGATGCAGTAATTACCATAATAGAGCAAAATTAAAATAATTGATCTTATAAATACCCAAATAAATATAATTTGAGACTTTTTATGAATTAAAATAAATTTATAGGTTAATATGACATGTTAGTATTGACTTAGTTAAATTTTTTCTAAGTAATCATTCTTTTATGATTTTCAAAAAAATCAATTATTGAATAGTGTCAAAATTGACATAAAAGAGTTTTTAAAACAAATATTATATTATTAATTGATATTAAATTAATAAAAATCTAAGGTTCATCCAAGAGACTTATATCATGATATTTGTATCATTAATGGACCACTTGGGGGTCTCTTGGAGGTATATAGTTTGTTTATTAAACATATAATATTAAAATACAAAGAGACATTGTAAAAGTGAAACTAATTAACTTAGAGTTAATACATAAAGATAAGGTTAATATAGTAACCCAAACCTGTCTAAATTCTATTGGTTGAGTGTTTTTCGACCCATACCCACCTTAACCTTTAAATAATAAACTTTGGATCCATTATAAACTGATATGAATTTATTATAAATTAATATTTCTAGCTTTTCCAAAGGTGCCCCTCACCTCTCTTATAAAAGGGTACTCTCCCTTGTCATTAAATCACACCATCAAAGCCTTTTGGTTTGGCCAAACTCTTCCCAAATACTCTAGAAACTTCCCTAACTTCATCCTAGGGGGATTCCTTTAGTCATAAATCCAACCTATGGAGCCCTTTTGATCAAATCAAAAGGAAGAACCCGAAGAAGAGATAATGATTTCACCACCCTTTTTCAAGTTCCTTTCTTCTTCCACTTCTTGTTTAATTATTATTACCATTATAAAATAATAACTCTAATATATTATATATACTTTTATGTTATTATAAACATTTTACAGCCATATTTCTGTATTATATCCATCCTTTTAATAACATGTCACCATACGTGCGTACGTACGACTTACCGTCTCCACGTCGTGGTGTAATTGTTATTCAATATATTATTTTTATTTGGAGGGGTATAATAATGATGTATAATTCATTTAAATAATAAATATAACATGATAATGATTCTGTATATAAGATATACCATCCAATTAAATATTATTTTAATATCAAAAGAATGATATTGTCGCTCGTGCGTACGTACGGACTACCGTCTCCACGAACGCGATGAGATTCATTCTCCGTCGTATCCATTCTAGTATAATTATCATTTGATGATTTAAAAATAACGTTTAAGGACTTGATATCATTCTGGATATGAATTAGGTACATCCTATCCATGAAAAAAATGTCTTACGTAATAAAACATATCAAAGAAAATGAGTAAGTTAACACACGAAACGACAATAATACTAAGATATTATTAACAAACAAATGTTAAAAGATCATATATGATATCATATTAATATATATGATTCTTGTATAATTTAATAACAATTATTTCACCATTATACAGGAGGTTAACCTACCCTCAACCAAGGAAAAGTTCAAGGTAAGGATTTATTTCGTAATCTCATCATTATCTGAGGTTGTTTATATGTAATAATCTACTGGGAGCTATTTATCATCCACATTCATGCTTCTTAAAAATGTAATTCAAAAAATTCTTACTATTTTAAATAAAATGGGTTAAAGTCATTTATACCCTTGTTTCACTTTTTATAAGAAGTTTATAAAGGAATCTTTCCGTCGTTTTACAAACAAGTTCATTTTTAACCTTTTCGACAGAATTACGGTAAGAATGTTTTTTTTAACTTATACGAAGGGTGCGGCTATTTTCCGTCGAAGCTTCCCTTACAAGATTATAAGAATATTTTTAGAGAAAATGTTTGATTTTATAAATATATGACTCTTAAATTATGTCAAAATAGAAAGATATATTTCTCTAAAAAGAGTTTTGATTTCATCAATGATGAATTTTATGCTAATTTGAAGTTGATTTATTATGATACAAAACTTTTATATTATATTGAAGGTTTTGTGATATGTTTGACTGTGTATGTGTTATTTTTATACCATTCATGGTTTATGGATGAAGTATTTACATTTCATATGCTAGTTTTAATATGAATGTTTATGTTATGTTTAAACCTTTTCATATGGGAATGCATTGGACTTAATATGTGATGGGTGGAGCCTTCTATAGCTCCTCGATGCATCGGTAGGTCTCATGAGACAAACTAGTGTCTTGGCACAAGGCCTTGGAAAAATATTATTTGTAGTATTGGCACGAGGCCTTGTCTATGTGGTTATGACAGTCTGGCATTATGCATTCCATCATAATGAAAGTGGTTATTGATATTGCATGTGATTATTTGATTAGTAGAATATCCTTGTGAATAAGTAAATGGCATTATTTCATTTTATTTTTTCTATACTATGTTGATGTTCAAGATTAAAAGGCATTTGTTTTAGTTATACATTGCCTTAAATGTTTATTCTTATTTATGAAAGTTTCCGTTATATTGTTATCCTTACTGGGTATTTTAGCTTACCCCTTTCAATGTTTTATTTTTCCCAGGATGTGAAGAAGTAATTTATGAATGACCTACTGGGTAGTATGTGGGGATATGAGTGTGGACTATGAGGAAAATATGTTGTTGTAGTTTTCATTTTTATGATGTAATGTAAGAATTATGAATATATCTAGTGTTTTCAAGGCTACTAAACTAATCGGTCTTTCGATACTTAATCTTTCTTTTGATCATGCCAATCTTATATAATAATGCACCGACTCTGGGTAACTGGGGTCGGGGCATTACAGGTTATTCCTCTTCATCTAATTATTATGATCCCTTTTTAGGTAGTTCATTTATTTTTTTTTTCTCCCATTTTAGATTTAATGAAAGGACAATGTTGGGTTGGTTCTTATCTACAATCCTAAGGTTGGATGTAAAAAATATAATTCCAAAATTATTAATGATGATCATCTTTTTGGGGTAAGTGTAATTTAACTAACATTATTCATAATTTCTTCCAAATTTAAGAATAATATATTAGGCTTTTAAATGTAGGGTTATCCCGTTCACTGATCTGGTTGGATCTATAAAAGATTATATGACCTAGAATATTGAGATATATGGGGTATTATAACCCATTTAAACTATTAAAATGGTATATAAATGATGGAATATATGGGTTATATGATTAAACTAGTGGTACTTGTTGTTCATCTTGTTATCCTGGAATATGAGGATGTTGGATAAACTAAGAAAACAAAATGTATATTGATTTGATAATGGGAATAGTTAGTAAATGGTTATATGGGAATATTCATGTTACTAAATTATTTTAAATAGATTTTATTGGATGTGTTATATGAGTATTTGATAATGTTTTATAATTATTGAATTGGGTAAAAGGTTTTGAATTCAATGGATGATGAATATAATGATAGAGGAAATGGTGAAACCTTGTTGTTTTTTTAAAAGGACAATGATAAGGAACCTTGTAAAATGTGAAAAATGTAATGGGTTTCATTGTAGGAATGGGGATCCGAATCTACAGGATTGTCAGGACTGATTCTATTCACACCATTATTGTAATGAATGTCTTTGTTATTGGACTGATGTTTTGGGAATGAGTGATTTTGAAATGTGTAGGTATATGGACGGATGATTCAAGATACATTTAATTGAATAGATTAATGAATTAACCTCTATTAATTATAGTTTTTTTACCTCTTATGGTATATGGTTTAGACTTCTGACATGGGACAAAGTTGGTTTTGTCACTCGGGTGTCACAGTGGAACCCGAGAGATCAAGCAGCTAGTTGAAAACTATTTATTTAAAAAACTATTTTAAAATCATTTCCTTGTCTATTATTCATTGTATATCAGTATTCAGTACTTTTTAGACAATATATTGTTCTAAATAGCTTTGGTGGTGTCCTACTGATATTTAATCACACCCTACTCATGCCACCATTGTTACCCGAGAAAATTTCATGGTTATATGGCTAGATAAGGGGAAAATCCATTTAATAGCTGTTGTATTTGGTAATTGGGATGCAGAATAGATGAGGGGGCCAGACAAGTGATTAGGAAACATTTTGGGGATTATCTATGTATTGTTTTTTCAAGTTTCATTTGGTAACTTGATACTATTATGTCAATACATTTTTACTATTTTGGTTTGTGGGGATTTATCTATTATTTGGATGTGTTTACATGACATATTGTTAATGACAAATATTTTTTACCATTAATTATTTTTTTCTAATTTTTTACTCTTATAATGATGGTATAGTATCCCCACATTTTTCATTAGTATCTTGCAGTTAGTTGGCCCCCTCAAACATAAGGGGATTTGTACCTGAGGTCATGTGGAGAACAATGGAAACTACTAGTTAGAGTAATCTTGGATGGGATGTTACAAATATGTTTCAGAGAACTTTTTTTAATTCCATTTTCTATTTTGGAAAGCTATACAAACAATTTGGATGGGTTGGGCTTGTAAATGGGAATGTTGATTGGATTAGCTGACCAATGTATTAGGGAAAACATAACTTCCTAGGGTGGGATTTTTATTTTTGATGTTTTCTTATTATAGTTGAAATATTATTTCATCTTGGGAGATATAATTATGGTGTGATGTTACTATTTTCTAAAATTTTACTAATGTTTTTGTATTAAATGATTTTATTAATTGATGATTTATTTTAGAAACTCATATAATTTTGTGACATGAATTATATTAGGAATAAATGATAAATCAGGGTTTCATCTGTTGTCTTAATAATTGGAAATTGGGTTCTGAGAAAAAATTAATTTCTATTTATTTTGTGATTTAAAAGAAATTATTCATAATAGTGAGTTTGAAACTATTTAAAAATAATGTATTAAAATTTTAATGATTAAAATTATGTTAAATTTAATTATTGTAACTTGTAATATTGTTTCATCCTGAGTTAGATAATGACCCTCAATAGGGATGGTTGGGTGTAATGATGGTGTTAGGGTTATGTGTATTAAGATAGTTTATTTATAGTAGCTTTATATGGATAATTTTGATCTTTTTATGTGTAACAGTTAATATTGTATGTTATATATCCTGAAAATTGTGTTTGTCAATATATAGGGATGCCTCTATGAAGGTGGATTTTGGTAATGAAAATTTAGGGAAATGATGATAATGCACCTCCAATAATGGAACTAGAGATCTGATTGGTTCTAGGTTACATAGAGGAAGATATGATCCAGGATAATTTCACATGTTTTATGAATTTTAGGGAGAGATATCTTGTGCAATCTTTAACGATGATGTTTGACTGGACTAGGTTGTTCCAACAACAAAACACTTCAGTGTTCAATAGAGCGGTTCGACCTAAGTTAGATGATATCGGGATTGATTTTGCCCAAAATATTTTGGAGCACTTACATACTCCTCTAGAGAATAGGGTTAAGTTAACCCTTTATATATTGGGAGTACCATCAAAGCAGTGGTGGGATATTCAATTCCAGGATGAACAACTAGTTGGAATTGGATAGAAGGAATTCTAGGAGATGTTCATGGAGATGTTCGGCCTTGAAAATATTAGATAGGAGTAATTTTTAGAGTTTATTATTTTGAACCAGGGGAATATGTCAATGATAGATTTTTCTAGTCACTTCACTAACCTATAACATGTTCCACAATGATGACGGAATAAGAAGAGACTAGAACAAAAAAATCATGATGAAATTATATTTTATATCATTTTGTCAGTGAATTTATTCAATTTAAAAATGTTCACTGAGGTGGTGAATCATGATTTATTTTATAAGGGGAGCCTAAAATTGGTCTCTTGTTGTTGATATATTATTATAGGTGGGTGATCTAGTGGTACTCTTTCTTATTGTAAGAAGCACATTTATGATAACCTTCAAAAAGGTGGTGGTGGGTACTATGGTCAGGGAGATGATTAGCCTCTCATTGATGGAATAAAGTGTTATTCTATAATTTTAGTAGACCTGGACATATTTGAGTTCAATTTTCTCAACCACAAGTGGCTTGCTGATATTACAGAAAGATGGTCTATGTACATAGGTTTTCTAAAAACCAATGATGGATGGGTAGTGATGGTGGAACTTGGATTATATAGAGCACTATAATGACATTTTCCACCCCATAATACTATGGAAGTTGGATTCTTACAGGTCATACTTGTCAATGTGGGGGATGATGTACACCATGAAAAGAGAGGCTATATCTATAGAGTATTAGAACACATATGACTCAAACAAGAGCACAAGGTATAAGGAAAAGTCAATATCATATAGTTATAACTACACCCATTGGTATTGAGGCTATGATTTTGACTATTTTTGGTATGATTCTTATATATTTTATGCATTCTAATTATTTATTTTATATGTGAGCTTTACATTATTTTATATCTACTCAATTTTTCAATGGTTGGGTCTCAAGGTGGAGTTCTTGTTCAACGTTATGTCAGGTGATATGCCGTTGTGGGTGTGATTAGAGGAAATTTATCATTTAAAAGGGGTGTTGCCTTGAGAATGGTTGGTACCCTTATCGTTATGATTTTTTGATACATGGTATTTTAGTTATTGACATGATACTATGTATAGACTTGTTAGTTTTTTTATCAAGCTCACATTGATTGTTACTATATGACAGTGACATTCAAGACTCCTAAAGATAAAATATAGGTTTATTATAGGGAGTATGATTTCCAAGAATAAAATGAAGGGATAGTTCATTAGTAAATATGTGATCTCATTTCTTATGTTATGATACTTATAGTAAATGATAGTGGCGATGAGTATGGTTTTTCCTCATGTAGTTGATTTGTTTTAGTATGTATTTCTAGAAGAGTTTTCAGGGTTTCCACTTGATAGTAAAGTTGAGTTTACAATTGATTTTATTTTTAGAGATAACCCCATTACTATTTTACCTTATATAATGACACCAATGGAGAATAACATATTAAAGACTCAACTTGATTAGTTAGATGATAAAATGTTTATCTACTAGGGGTACATCTCCTTGGGGATCTCTAGTTCTTTTTTCCAAGAAGGGTGATAGAATGTGTCATTTATGTGTCGATTAGAAGATATGGAACTAGAAAATGATCAATAATGTGTATCATATTCTATGTATTGATGGTATTTTTGAATATATATAAGGGGATCCTATGTATTATCCGAGATTAATTTAAGATTAGGTAATCATAAGTTGAGGCTGAGACCTTCTAATATACCTAAAAATGATTTCAAAATTAGGTATAGGTTTAATGATCTCATTTTGATTCTCTTATAGCTGAAAACACTCCTCTTGTGTTCAAGTACTTTAGGAGATGAATATTTCCCCAATATGTGGATCAGTTTGTGGTTGTCTTTGCTGATTAAGTCTAGGTGTACTCCCAGAATCGATATGAGAAAACCAAAAATTATTACATTAACCTGATTATATTGAGAGATAATTATATTCATTCCAAGATATATATGTCTCACTTCTGGATTGAAAATGTTCATATATAACGTCACATCATGAATAAGGTGTTTCAATGGACACCAATAATATCCAAGTGCTTGTTTCATGGGAGAAAACTATTAATGTTTCTGGAATCCAAATATTTTTTGGATTAGTGGGTCACTACAGAATGCTCATCTAGGATTTTTCATTCTTTTATAAACTAATATATAGCCTTTCTGAAAAGTATATAATGTCTTAGTGGTCTAGAGATTATGAGAATACCTTCTAGGAGATTATGAGGATTTTGAAAAAATCACCAATTCAAATTTTACATGAACTGCAAATGGAGTATATTCTGTATAGTGACTTGTCTAGAATTAAAAATTGGTAAATATTATTAAATGGAGATAAATTCATGGCATGTGTATCATGGTAGATGAGGCCACAAGAATGTAATTATCCTATGCATGATCTTGGGTTGTCCATAGTGGTTCACACCATAATTGTTTTGTTAGAATTATTTCCTCGCTGAAATGTTTTTTTATAATGAATAAAATATCGTTAAGTATATATTTTCTTAGCACTATGTAAATATTTTATAGTAGATATGGGTTGAGTATATAAAATTTTTTAACATTGAGATATATTATATAACAATTAATGAAAATAGTTTTTCAGAAGTTTTATGATTGTACACACAAACTATTGTACTTCAAGGGTCATATTATGAGTTGTAGGTGATATCCTTAATTAGTGAGATGCACATAGGTATTTAGGAGATAAAAAAAGTGATGAAAATCATGATTTTATCTATATTTACCTATATTCCAGGAAATATTTATAAGAGATAGTATGGGGATCTAGAGTTCCAAGCATTTAGTTAAGTCTTTTATGGTGGGGAGATACCTTTCAAATTGATCATTGACGATGATGAGATTATTCACGTTCATGGTCATGTATACATGCATACTTATGTATTATGGGATATGATTCCCATTTTTTATGATTCAAAGTGTGTGGTACATTCTTACTTTACAAAAATTTACATGATCTTTGTTGGAAATATTACTATTTATGAATGAAGAAGGATGTTGTATGTTTTGTGATGTGGTATTACACCTATCTAAAGGTGGAGGCTTAAAATCTATGGCATGTTGGTATTTTACATCCATTTTCCATTCTAGAACGAATGTGGGATGATGTTTCCATTTTTTCCTTTATTTTTCTACCAAGGAACCCTCGAAATAGTAATAAGAAATGGGTTATTGTTGGTCGGTTGAAAAAGGTTTCCCATCTCTCTCTGATTTGGGAGACATTCACCATCGATCAACTGGGTGACTTATATGTCAACAATATTTTATGTTTACATGGGTTACATCAATGTATTGTTTCATATGGTGATCCACAAATTAATTTGGGTGTCTATAAAGGGTTGTATAAGGAGCTTTGTACATAGGTGTGGCTGAGTACAACTTACCAACCAAAGAAGGATGAGACATCAGAACGTACTATCCATGTTTTCGAGGACATATTGAAAGAATTCCACCAATATTTTCGAAGAACTTTGGATAATCACATATTTCATGTTGATTTATATTATAGAATAATTTATTATAAGGATATTTATATTTAACCATACGGGAAACTCTATGGTAGGCCATGCGAATCATTGTTATACATGATGGAAGTTATAGGGACAAAGTTATTAGGGCAGAGTCTTATATAGGATTTGTTAGATCGTGTCAAACTAAACTAGAAGAATATGGTAATGGGAAAGTCTAGATAGAAGGAATATGTTGATCAATAAAATCAACATATTGATTTTATAGTGGGTTGATATGTGTTCCTTCGATTTTCGTCGAGATTGGGTCACTATTGGATTATAAAGTTGGGTATATTGGATCCCAATTATATCAGACCATTCATGATTATAATAAGGGTAGATCTAGTAGTGTAACAATAAGATATTACACTATGGTATAGTGCTATAAATCATGTTTTTTATGTCTCTTGTCTTTAGAAGATTCATATTTTCCCATATCATATGATTGATTTTGATGATGTTGAGTTTGTGGCTAATGTATCTTTTCAGGAGCATCTGATTCGTATTTTTTATTATAGTAATAAATTTATTTGGGGTAATATTATGTCATTATTCTAAATTATATGGAAGAATATTCATGTTAAGGATGAAACATATGAGAGGGATTCTAATATGTTGTCTCATTCTACTAACCTTTTTACCAATGATTCATAGTGATGATAGGAAGTGAAGAACGAGAAAAAGATGTTATATATTGGGGAGATAATAATATCGATACCATTTGAACAAGTACATTTAAATTAAATTTTTTAAAATATTTTTTAAAATGGATTATTGAATTCTTTCTATGATTATGTAAGGTCTAGGGAGTGTCTCAGAGGTTTGGGACATGGGAATAATGGAAAATAGAACTTACAATGAAAGAAACATGGTTAGCCAATAATTATGGATTTCTATACACAATTAACATGTGACATAATTATGGGAGAGGAAAAAATTTTCAAAACCATCATGTTGGTATGGAAACCTTATAGTGGGGTATAGATCCATTCACATAGCTTCAGTATTAATTTCCAAAACATTTTGGTAGCCTAGATTACTATTCATCTTGATTCCTACATAGATAGAGGAGCTCCCACGGTGGGAATGAAGTTTTGAAAACCAAGTGGTCAAATCATGAACCATATTAAAAGTTGAAATTTTATAATTCTACCTTCCATGGTTATATATATCTTCCATAATCTTCACTAACTTCACTCCCAATAGCCCATGGTGAAATACAAATTCTCCCCATCTCCCAAGGGTGGAACTCCTTTGATTCTTCGGTGTTTTATGTTTTGTTTATCATGAGTAGAATCCTAATTTATTTCTATGAGTTAATTTTATTCTATTTTCTGAATGTTTCATATTTTTCTTATTCTAGTTGTTCTTATTATCAGGATCCATTTTTCTAAGGGGAATTTTATTTTGTGGTTATTTCTATTTTAGCTTGAATCAATTTAATGTTTTAGACATCTATTTTTCTATGAACCTAATGGAGGTGGGATACAAGATAATTCTCATATTATTTATTTTGTTTAGGTGTATTTTTTATTTTAAATTTCATAAACATGGTTTGCATTTTCTTCATTTTTTAGGAATAACTGATCGCGGTACCATATAATGTGTTATACTCTTCATGGATCCCAATGGGTATAAAATCATGATTTTTTATGAGAATAATATAATTTATATTATATTAAATTCAATTTTAAATGTATAATGATATACTTCCATGTAGTATGGATGGTCTCAAAAGTGTCTCAGGGAGTTTGAGATATGAAAATATGGAAAGTGGCTAAGATATGGTTAGTACGAACTGTAAACTAGAACTATGTTGCTAGGATAAGGGGTGGGGTGTACCATTTTTAACTCTTAAAACGGGATCTTGGAAACCATGTTTCCTTAAAATGAACAAATCAAATTTCCTTTATATGGTCTTCCAAAACATGTAGGTTCCAAATAAAAATTGCGACCCATTCCTCTCTTGGAAAGAGGAGTCCACATGATTGGAACATGGTTTTGAAAACAATAAATTTAATTAATAATGTGTAAATGAATATTTTCCCTCCCGATATGTATATGATTTTCTTATAATTTCCACACCATTTTTTCCCCAGTATCCTTGAGTGTGAACTACGAGTTCTCCCCTCTTGTAAAGATCAATATAATTTTATTATTGGGTGTTTGTAGTGTCACAAACTAACCATGAATTTTAAATTATCTTTATTATTTAATGATTATTTTCAATTATTAAATTATATGTTTCATCATTTTTTTCGTTTTATATTTTGTTTTTTATTTTATTTTTCTCAGCATGTGCTCATTGTTAGCGCGTGGTTAACAGAAATCATGCATAGAACATGTGATGGTGTATAAAACTTTTAGAAAATCCAATGACATTATTGGGACAATGTTTCCCTAAATGTTCCACTTTTGATGATATGTGTATAGGTTATCAAGAGGAGGTTCATGATTAGTGCACTGTTAATAATCCAAGCGGATAAATCATGCACAATGTCTAGAATATTGTAAAAATAATATATATATAGTAAATAAAAACCAATTTATAATAACCCCTCCCGCCTTTACCCATTGTTTCCCACCCTCTCCCCTTCTTCTCAATGTTTCAAAACACACCTCACCAAGAGGTATCCCTTACATGTGGCCTCTCCACTTCTGCACCTTTTTCTTTTCATTTCTCCCCCCAATTCTAGGTACGATCATCAAAGGTAATCCATTTCTCCTCCGAACCACATATTTATTTTTCTTCTCCCCCATGTTGCAGCATCATTTTTTATGAATCCTAGGGTTTCCTTATATTATATTTTTTGTGTATTTCTTTTAATATAGTATTTCAATCCACTTTTAGGGATTCTTTAGACCTATTTGGGATGCTATTTGGTCTCCCTCAGTAATGGAGGCAAGTTTTTCTTCATTTTTTAGAACATACTCTTAATTTTTTATTCTTAGGACCAATTTTAAGTAGGGATTTTTGGACCTTTGGGATCCTTGTATTTTTCAAGTATACCTTGTACCTCCATGGGGTAGTTTAGGACAACTGTTCATAAAGGAGACAACTAATTCCTACCTAATGGTAACTTATACAAATATTCATGGGTAAGGAAAATATATTTATTTATATACACCCGCATGGTTCATATACACACATGGTTGTGTAAATATTCACATTGAAACTAAGGGTACATATATATATCTGTGTGTGTGTGTGCGAGTAAAAAGAATATTTTTCTTTGATATATTCCTTCTTGGTCTCTCTTACATATATGGACCTCTATGAAGTGGATTCAGGATTTCATCATCATAAGTGACATGTTTTGAGGTAGTTTTCCCATGCCTAAGACATTAACATGTATTTTTCAGTTTGATTGTTGTTTTTAGGGTTTAAATATTGTTTTTAGGGTGGTTTTGTCTTGTTTTTTGTTAGGGGATGGTCCTAGATACGGTTCTTTTCACATCCTGTCAATGTATGTATTCTAGTTCTCACATTTCCTAAAGTTATTTTTTGCATAAAATAAAAAAAATCATGGATGAAATAACGTTTTTTCATATTTATCCAAGATTTATATTATATGAAATGTGGATTTCTTTTCATGGATATAAATTTTCACTCACATTCTATATTTTACATAAGCTTCAAACTTTGGTTTCCTTTATTTAAGATTTTTTTTAAATTGTTTTAAATGTTGTTATTTTTAAATTTCCCAATGGTTTTATAAATTGTGTATATCATAAGATTCGTGATTCTAAAAGGTTTTTTCTAAGTAATTATTGTTCCTTTTAAAATGATGAGGCCTAGTTGGCACATTGAAATGTTTGAGAAATTGAATCCCATCATAAGGCATGCCCTTGTATTTTAAATGTGGTGTTTGATAAATTTATGTTATGTGATGTGTCTCTAGTGACTGAAATTGTGATATTTTGTGTAATTTGAAAAGGTAAAAGGATCTTCCATTTAAAGTGAATTCATAGTTGATAAAGTGAATGGTTATTTTAGTGAAAAGTATTTCATATGTATATATATTATAACATGATAAAAAATAACCTCCATTTGGAAATTTAATATAGGTATAATGGGTATCTTGGTGGTAAAAATATGAAAAGTATGTGAGGCATGACCCTCCCTACCTAACAGGACTACATTACATCACTAACTAAAATATGATTGGGTGTATGGTTTTTCCAAATTAGGAGAACAACCCTTTGCATAAATTTTTAATCACTAAGAGTATAATTATCCTAGGACCCCAATATCCTTATATAAATAGGGATTTATTGTGTTTCCTTCTCTCATTTTATTATTGTTTATATTATGTCATTTTTAATTACACTTTTACATAGTTTCCATCTTTATTTCAAAAATGATAAAATGAATATTCTATTTTCCTCTATTTCTATAACTTTGTGACATACATTTTTCTAATATTATTTTTAATGTGGAGTCTATATTTGTTGAATTATTTAATTTTTATAATAATTTTATTGGAAAATATGTTATTATTTGTAAAATATTTTTCTAAATAAACAAAGGATTTTTTTTTGAAATTTTTCTTAAATTTTTTTAAGAATATGGAAAACCTTATTTTTATATTTATATTTAAAAACTAGCATAAAAAGGTCTTATATTTAAAGTTAAAATATAGGGAGTAGTTTATTTGGTCATCCATACTATGTTTTAATACTCACGCTTATACCTGTTTTTTTAAATTTTTTGGTGCAACATCCAACATGGTATTAGTCACCATAGAGTGATGTTGGTTCAGTGCATAATGTCTAAATATAAGGTCCCACAAAGGTATGTCCATTGTTTATTTTATGATCTACATCCTGTTTTTATTTTATTCATGATTTCAATATTTTTATATCAATCATTTATTTGACAAATCATTCTCAATTGACTTTATTTTGATGCTCGAAACTAGTTTCCATCTCTTGAGAATCAGGAACTCCTATTGGACCATGTCACAGACCAATTCATATGCCCAATTTAGGGCCAGCTTTGGTTGGTTCATAAAAAATGGAATCATAAGAATTGGTCCTAGTTATGTGTAGCAAACAGATGGTAATTTTTATGCGTGGATGTGTAATTAGGATAACATGATTTTGTATACATGTGAGTCTTTGGGTAATAACAATAGTGGGTATTTAATCCTTAATTATTACTTTCCTTATCAGACATGTTTTAAAATGGGTGGTTTTTTGTTTAAAATTGTTTTATTGTTTTATGTTCTCTCGTATAATTTGGGAAATTCATTTTTGGTCTATTTTGGTTTGGATTTTTTGGAATTTTTTTGTGGTGACGTTTGAGTTTGGGTTGTTTGTTTTTGATTGAGATATGGAATTTTGGCTTGTGATATGATTTTATTTGATTATATGTTTCTTTTATTTGGAGTATGCCCCATAAAATTCCTAGTGAGGAGTGTCTTTTCAGTCTCATGTATGTTTTCCTATTCTATTTTATGTGAACATTTGGTACACTTTTAGAGGTTTCGGATGTTGTGTTTCCAAACAAATAGGTCTCATACAATGATTAATATCTCATAATTATAGGTTAATGGATGATTCAATATATCACGAATCTATCCATAGGCCTTAGAGTTATTCTTATCATTTAATGGAGGAGCTATCACTTATGGTGCATGTTAACTCAACCAACTTTTTCATGCCAAAATTGATATTTTTTGAGTTTTCCCTTGTTAAGGGTTTCTATTTTTAGGGATTATCACATTTTTGAGATCTTGGTGGATTACTATTTATTGGGTTGACATCATCTTGTTTGATGTGTGTGGAACCTCTGAGGTTATTATGAATAACTTTATATATACATATTCCTCTTTTAAAACTCCTTAGGGAGTATCATTTGTTTTGGTGATCAACCATTCTAGTAAGGTTCATGTCTCAGTGTTTCTATCACTTCTCAAGAAGGTAAAATCTTGGGTGATGGGTTTGCTCAATAGGGAAGATGATATAATTTTTTCATCTATTAGGTTCATTGATGCTTTGTGTTATAATTTATGTTTTGAGGTTGTCCACCCTTAAACTGATAAAGGATCCATGTTGATAATTTTTAGTCATTTTTGTTTGGGGACTCTTCATCAGTGTCTTGTCTTCCAAATCTGATGGTCCAGTCCCTGTTTTTTAATATAGAGTTGATCTTTTTATGTTTTCAATTTTTTATGTATTTTAGGTTTTATTTTGGTTCTGGTGGTGTCTATTTGAGGACCCCCTATTATTTTCCATTTCTTTTCCTTTATTGTTTTTCCAATGCTGACTCTCTAATCTGGATTTTTTAGTGGTATTGATATCATTTTTTTTGGACTCCCATTTCCTTGGAATATCTAGGGAACTGAAATAAAATGTATGTTTCATTTGTGTAGGTTCTGAATCTTTTCATTGTAAATGATGACTTATTTTATGTTTATCATATATTTTATGTTCTTGTGTTTTTTATGGTTTTTTTGAGTTTATTCGTTTTGGGAAGATAGTGTCTAATGAAATTTATAAAATGGTTTGGAGACAATTGATGTAAGATCTTACGGTGAACCCAGTTTCCAAGATCCCTTAAAGAATAAAATCTCTTTTCATTGAACTACCGGACCTCGATCATAGTGGATGTTTTTTTACTAGGAGAGTGGATTTTTTTGGGATTCTCATGGAGATCCCAAATAGACCACATTTTTCCCTGGGAGATTTCTATGCTAGGGTGTCAATGTTCTATGTTTTGAGGGTTTTTTTGAAGAGGTGTGTCTCTTTCATTAAATCTCTTATAAAATGGTAAATTATCTTTGGTCTCCCTCATTATACCTTCAAATGTGTGTTTATTTATTTAAGGATGACTGTTTGATTCTTTTTGTGGGCTTGGTGTTTTGAATTAAATGTGATTATTATCTCGTTGTTTTTCGGTTTTAAGAGTATTATCTTATGAATTGGGTTTTTTTACTTGAAGTTATTATAAACTAAATATTTGGGACTCTCTTGGGAATAATGTGTTAGTTTTTTGGATAATTGTCACATCCCAACAATGAATTTTTATTTTATTTTATTTTTATTAAGTATTTTTATTATTAAATTATATTTATCATTTTTTTAGTTTTGGGATGGACATGGTTTTAAATATTAAAATTTAGGGTTTTTAACATGGGTGCATAGTTAGAACATGAATAAAATAAGTTTTTCACTGACCATGTGAGGTTTTCAATAATTTTTAGTCAAAATAGCTTCAAATTTGAGGAGAAATTTCTTAAATAAGGCCCCCTGCACATGGGAGGTGTCCATGATATCCAGGGGTGGCACAAGGTTGGTGCACAATTTTTCAAACTATGCAAAAAAATTATGCACAATGTCAAGGATTTTGAATAAAATTAAAAAAATTAAATTAAATTACATATAATAATAAATAAAAACATAATTCTAATAGCCCCACCCTCTTATATTTTATTTCCCAGCCCCTTCCCTTCTTCTTTGTGTCATGTGACACACCTCGCCAAGAGGTCTCCCCTGTGAACAACCCCTCATCATTCGCTCCTTTCTCTTAAAGTTTCTCCCCCCATCCCACCACCAACCCTAATTCTGGGTGCAATCATCATAGGTAAGATATCCCTCCTCTCTTCCATATCCTTATTTAATTTTCTTCTTCCCCTAATTGTGACATGAGTTTGACCAAACCCTAGGGTTTCTTCAGTTTCCAATTATTGTAGTTCACTTTTTGGATAGAATTTCCTTCTATTTTTTAGGGTTCTTTAGACTTGGTTGAGACAACATTTGGTCTCTCTCAATAAAGACAAAAAATTTCTCTTTTAATTTATGTAGTATTTCTTCAAATTTTATTCATTAGCCTAATTTTAATTAGGGATTTTTTGACCTTTGGGATCATTTTATTTTTCCAGTATACCATGGACCTTCTTGGGGTATCTTTGAATCATCGTTCATGAAGGAAATAACTCAGGGATCCCAAGATGCAACTTAAACACATATACATGGGTAAGGCATATATATGTACCCTCTTTGTACAAATTCACTCATGGAAGTGTGAAAATGTGAATTGCATCAAATGGTACTAATATATATATATATATATAAGTGTATATGAGTTTATGTGTAAAAGGAAGGTTTTTCTTCCCCAATGTCCTTCTTGGTATCTATTACTTTTATGGACCTCTTTGAAGTGGATTTAGATTTCCTTCTTGAAAGGAAAGATGTATTGAGAAGGGTTCTATACGCCCAATCCTTTAATATAAATTCAATAATTTATGGATTATTTTAAAAAATATTTTTCATTATTATATAATATTGATATGATTTAAATGTGTCTTTTAATTATTGATAATGAATTTTTTTCACTTCTCATATTTTACATATGATTCCACCATCAGGTTCCTTTCCTAATTTATGTTTTTAACATTTTTTGAAATGTAGTTCATTTAAAATGTCCATTTGGTTTTATAAATTGTTAATATCATAAAAGTAATGATTCCCAAATGTGTTTTATAAAGAAAAATATTTATTTTAAAAATTATGAGGCTTGATTTGAACTTCAAATGATTTTGGGAATGAAAACCCCTCTTATGAAATACCTATTGTATTTTAACTGTTTTGTGTGATAAAGGTTTATAATGTGATTTATTCTTGGTTATAGTACTTGTGATTTGTTTTTTATTTTGGAATTGGAAAAGGGGCGGAACTTAAAGGAGAATTCATGTGTGAAAACATGAATAATGGGTTTTCTGAAAAGTATGAGATATGAATATATATTCTAAAATAATAAAAACTCACCTCCATTTGTGAATGGAACTTGGGGATCTTTGGTATATTTTTGGGAATATTATGATAAGTATATTATTAATGACCCTCCCTATATAGTAGAACTACATTACAAGACTAACTAATCTATAATTGTGTTGATTGGTTGGGTCAAGAAAGAGAACATAGTTACATGTCAATGGGAAATCACTAAGAAAAAAAGGAACCTAAGACCCCACTAACTCTAGATAAATATGGATTTCTTGTTGTTATTACTCTAATTTTACTCCAATTTATATGCTGTTATTTTTAAATTCCCATTTTATTTGTTTCTATTTTATATCAAAAATGATAAAAATATTATTTTGTTTTCATCATTTTGTAGAACCGTGAAATTTTCCTTTTTCAGCCATGAATTATCACTAAGAATATTTCTTTTTTAACACATTTATTTTTTATAGATGTTTTATTGGAAAATCACTTATTCATTGTAAAATGGTTTTGTAAATCAATGAATTATATGGTTTATTGAATATTGGATTCCTACTTGTTTTGTAGGAAAATGTAAGACCTTGTTTTTATATTTTTATTTTGAAACTAGGATAAAATGTTTTTAGATTTATAGTTAATGCATATAGATATGTTTAATTGGTATGTATTATTAAGTTATAACACTCACAACTATATCCTTATCTTTGTTTTTAGCTTCTGGAATTTCTAATATCTCGAACTCAGTTTCTATGGAGTGATGTAGGTATTATGGATGATGGTGTCCTGTGAGGTCACACGGTGGTATGTAAAATTTTTATTTTATAGGACACTTATTGTGGTCATTTTAATTATGTTGTACTTATTTATCTATATTTAATTTATAGGATATGTATGTCCCAATTTTTTTACTTTTTATTTCTGACAATAGTTGCTAGCCTGAGAGGATTGGGAAAACCTCTTGGGCCATGTCGTGAACCAGGTCGGGTGCCTCATTAGGGGTCAACCTAGGTTGGTTGATGACATGAAGTGTTATTCAGTGAAATTCTAAGATCCAAGTAAGTCTCTAACATAACTTACTTCTATTTTCATTGAGAATAGTTTTGGTATATTTTCTCTTCTTTGAAATCATATAAATCGTATTTCCATAGTGTTATTCACGTTGGAATTTGATCAAATTTTTGTTCGAATCAAGGGTCCTTGTTGGATGAGTGGTTTTATATAAACCTGAGGTATGTGGTATATATGATTTATCCCATATTCATGATGTTATTAATGTGTATATGGTTATTTAATTGCATTGTCATTCTGGGTTTTTTCGGCCTAGAAAAATGAAAGTAAATTTAAATTTAAATTGGCGTGTAGGACCCTTCATGGACCCCATCGAGTCTGTTTATGATTTTAAGACCAGTCCAATGGCCAATAAAAGGATGTTAAAATCAACTAAAATGGTAAAATGAATTATTAAATGATGAATTTTTTGGTTCTTGATAACAACAACGTTTATTTGTAATTGGAATTTTAGCGTTGTATAAGGGGTTGTTTGGGATTAAATATGGAAAAGATAAATAAGTTTTGAGATGATTCAGTGTAAATGTGAAAAATAGTTAAATGGAAATGTCCATGTTGTTTAATGTTTTGATAGGATATTAAATTTTTATGTTTTTGGATAAATGGTAAAATGTACTAGTCATAAAAATGAGTTAGGATGATGAATGTAATGAAATTTTGAATATGGATAAATAAAATAGTACGCCTTTATTTCTTTTTTTTTTGATAAAAGGCCAAGATGTCAAACCATGTTAAATATAATTAATGTTATGGTTGAGATGATAGAATGGGGTTCCACATTTTTTTTATTTTCCCTAACCAATGCTCTAGGAACTGCCTATTCATTTTATGGTTTGGATGAGGGAATCATACTCTAAGATCCTCTGGTTTAAATGTTGTATAGGTACCTAGACTGATGCTCCAAGGTATATGATTTAAATTTTAATTGAACAAATAATTCCTTTATGAAATAAATTCTTAACCCCTTTTGGTATATGGTTATGACTAGCACATGGGGTGATGCTTGATTGATTTGTTTGGTGTCATGGGGGAGCCAAGGTCTATGTTACTAGTTGGTCACATTTATTATGAAATATTTTTCAATTATTTCCAAATTTACCTGTTTCATTTATATATATATATATATATATCTTATTAACACACTAGATATTTATTAGGATACCATAGGGGGTGTCCTAATATTTTATAATAACACCTTTCCTAGGATGCCTATGGTCTCTATGAAAATCGCGTGGTTGTATGTCTGGATAGGGGTAAAGTACCTCTATTATATGGTTGACTTTGGATATGTCATGGATGAGGGGACCATACATGATGTTGGGATTTGACTTGGGAAATATTTAGTTTGTTTCTATTTTTTTCCCCTTTGAAACTATAGACTATCATGACAATACATATGTTTACATTATTTTTTTGTTGGTAGATGCCAAGTTTAGCAATGTGGGTTGTGATACATGGTTATTGATTAATATTAAATTCTATTGCTTATTTTTATTACCATTATAGGTTTAATCTATTAAAGAGAGAATAATCTATATATTTATGTATTTATAACATTTATTTAGTTAGTAGCCTATGTTATATGTGGAGGCACACCTGAGGTTATGTAATGCATTGGATCGGGGAACTAGATTAGTGGAATATGGGCTAGGATGTTATAAAGTGGTATCAGAGAAGTTTTATTTTCTCCTACTTTAATATTTGGGAGGAGTATATTGGATATTAGGATGTTTGAGTACATGTTCATGATCTTGTTCATGGGATTAGGTAACCCCTTTATGGTGGAAAAATCTTTATCCCTGGGGTGGTATTGTTGTTCTTGATGTTCTTTTGTTGATCCCTAGGGTGGTATTGTTGGATGTTACTTCACCTTGGGTGAATCACTTGGTGTGTGATTTCATTAATTTTTCGTTTTTTCTCATATGATGGAACGACATGGTGGTTTGTTTCCATGCATCATTTTATGAACTCAGATAGTTATAAGACATGCATCATTTTAGGCACATATAGTAGAGCATGCGGGTTACAAGAAATAAAATTCTTGTACGTTTCTTTTTTTATTTCAAATAAGAATTGTCTATTAAAGAAGGTGAAATCGTTTAAATTGAAAAGGTGTAAAATAGAAAACACTAATATAGTTCAAAATGAGTAAGATAAATTGGTTTATATATTTAAATGTGTTTAAATTTTGTTTAAGGATGTGATTACGATTTGGAATCTTAGTTTATCCTACAATAGATATTTCCCCTGATTGGGATGGTTAAGGGTAGGGATGGTGGTGCAGTTGTGATAAATGTGAGAGAGTTTGTGGAGTATTTTTGTATTGAAATTTTTTCCCACTCTTTTTTATAACAATGAAATATTAGTTTTGTTTCTGGAAACATGAATTTGGAATTGTATAGAGATTCTACAACGATGAAGTTTACCAATAGGGTGACAGGATGGAATTATTGTGAATGTTTCTTGAGTAACTAGACAAGAACCCCCATTGGTTATGGGTAAGAAAGAAAAGTGAAATTTCATTAGATATTCTATCATTTTCACCTTTACCTAGTCCAGTTTTTGGTCGTCATCATCAATGAAATCTTGGTTTAGTATTATAATCATGATGATTATGCCAAATATCTTGACACCATCTTGAGTATACTGAGAGAGAATTGACAATTATATATGATATATGGGTGCCATTTTGGATTGAAATTATATATTTTTTGGGTCTCATCATCTAGGAGGAATGAGTTTACGTGGTACTTGATAATACTTAAGAATTTTTTGTTTTGGTAGGTTATTACAGAATGTTACTCAAATACTATTATTTCTGGGTAGTGCCTCTTTGTTTCTATCCAATAATGGTATAAACATTGAGTGTCCTAAGGCATGTGAGAATGATTTCCCTGAATTGAATATGTGTTTTTTTAAAATAAAAATTTTGATCTTACCTAACCTAGGTGGAGAGTATACCGTGTTTTTTGAATTCATTGGAGACATGCATAGAGCAGTGATTATATATGGAGATAGATTTGTGAAATATGGAATGTGAAAATTGATGTTATATGTATTGAAAAATAAAACACATTATCTAAAGTCATCCATAGTGGTTTATTCCATAAATTGTTTGCAACATTATCTTCTATATGAGAGGTTTTCTCTTTATACTAATTATAAGAGCAAAAAATATATTATTTCACAATATGATTTAAATATTTGACATCATTTATGGGTTATTTGTATGAAATATTTTTATTTTCAACTTCAATATATATAAATAAAGGGGACTATTTTTTTGATTATTATGCTATAATACATATACTTGAGCAGTTTAGGAGTCTTGTTCTGAGTAGAAGATAATGACCTTGTTCACTGGGATGCAAAGAGGTGTTTGGGAGGAGCTAGAGAAGATGAACCTTGTTTTTATATCTATTGATCCCTATATTCTATACTACATTGAGTATAGGTAGAATGAGGATCTATAATTCCTAGAATTGATGTATAATTTTGATGGTGGGGAGATACCTCCTGACTATACTATTAATGATGATGAGATCATCCACACCCATGGTCATGTTATTGTTCCCACATGTTTATGTGTGGAAATAATTTTTTTAGTTTCTTTCCTCAAATTGATCGGTGAAACTTGGATTGAAAAAGGTATAATGCACTCCATAGAATGTATTGGTGTCCCAAAATGAAAAACATATAATAGGTTTTTTATGTGATGCTACATCTTTCAGTAGGTAAAGGATAAGAATCAGCGACCTACGTGTATGTTATAGTTGTTTCCCATTCCATAATTTATGTTGTATAACGTTGTGATTTATTTTGAGGAGGTCATACAATGGAATCCTAATAATAATGATGTGATATTTTTAATTTTGGATCGATTTAAAATGATAACACATTTCTTACCAATCATGAAGATGTTAAATATAGATAAATTGGGTTACATGTATGTTCAGGATATAATAAATTTGTATATAGTTCCTCATTCTATTATTTGAAATTGAGAACCATGGTTTACTTAACACTTTTATAATGGTTTCCAAAAGTTACTGGTTACTCAAGTGTTACTGAGTATAGAATTTCACCCGCAATTGGATGGGAAATCAGACTGAAAAATCTTTGTGTTTGAGGAAATTATGAGAGCCTGCATCCAAGATTTTTTTGGGTCTTGAGAGAATCGCCTAGATCTTGTTGATATTCTTATAACATCAGTTAATATGTTACTATTCAAATGACATCATTTGTGGTACTCTATGGTATTCCCTATAGATCACCATTTTTATAGATGGTGAAAGATGAATTAGGGTTATTGGGACTGATTCCCATGAAGGAGACGTCATAGAACGTTCAATTGATCTGTAATCATATTTCCATAGATCAAAGTATAAAAAAGTCATATTCTAATTGATTACATTGATTGATTATTTTTATAATGAGTGAATATGTATTTCTTGAGGTTTCACTAAGATTAGGACTCCATCGGATTTAAAAACTGTGTGAGTTAGTATCTAGTTATATAGTGCTATTTTAGATTATGGTGAGGATCAGACTGTTACCATATCAGTCGGATATTACATAGTGATAAATTGGAATGCATGATATTTTTCATGTGTCATGGCTTCAATAGTATCACCTTGACTCAGATCATGTGATTGATTGTTATGATCGTGATCTTGAAGATGATGGGTCCTTTTAAAATAATCTAATTGGTGTTGTGGATCTTAGTGATAAAATTCATCAAGGAATGATTGTGATATTAGCGCGAGGGTTGTAGATGCATGGATGTGTTCATGAGGAAACTAGGGAGAGGTAAGATAATATGTAGGCCTAGTGGCCTAACATTTTCATCATGTGAAATTATTGATTCTATGAAGTATGAGTTGAGGATTAACTATTATATAGTGGGGAGATTATCATATAATCACTTTTTAATTTGGTGAATTTCAATTAATTTTAGTTAAATTCCATTTGGAATGGTTGATGAAATTATTCACCAGAGTAAATAAGGTCTTGGGAGTTCCCTAGGGGTTCAGGACATTAGAATAGGGAAAAGGGGCCATTTAATTCATAGGGTATTGTTGGAACATAGTTAGTACAGACCATGGTCCCTGGAAAAGGTAGGTTGCTGTTTGTAAACACTTTAAAGCGATACTAAAAACCACATTTCATGGGATAAAATGAACCACATGTTCTTTGAATGGTTTTCCAAAATGTGAAGGTTTCCTAGAATTTTTTTACCTATGCCTCTCTTGGATATAGTGTGTATCATAACTTGGAAAACTATGTGGCCAAACCATGATCATCATTAAAAGAGGGAAAATAAATATTTTTAGGACATATCCTTATAAGTTTCTTAATTGATTTCCACCCCATATTCATCTCAAGTGGACTAGGTCATGAACCAGGAGTTCTCCTCACATCCAAGGATCAATCTCCTTTTAATAATAGGTGTTTGGAGTTTTTTATTTTGAATTAGATATCCAGGAATTTCAATGGCTCAATTTCCCTCTATTTTCATAGAAAATGTTTGCAGGTTATTTACCCTAATTTTGAATATTATTAAACCTATTTTTAGTTATTTATTTTCCATGTAATATTAGTCTTTTCTAGTTTGAATCGAGGTTCATTGATGGGTGATTAGTATTCTATGAGCATGTCATGGGTGGTTTATAATCTTTCACCCATAGTTATGATGTTATTCATGGGTTTTTTGTTTTTCCATTTCACTTCCATGATATTTTTTTATTGACTATAAAATGTAAATTGGGATTGGAATTGAAGTGTGAGACCCTTAATGGACTCCATTAGTTCTGTTGATGATTTTTATACCTTTCATATGGCCACCCATGCGGTGTTCCAATCTATTAAAAATCGTTAAATGAGTTTTTAAATGATTAATTAGTGGTTTTATGATATTAAACCACATGTATTTGTAATTGTAATGTTTTCTAGGTATAAGTTGTTATTTGGGTTTTTTTTGAAAAGTTAAATGGGTTATGATATGACCATGTGTAAATATGATAAATGGTTAAACACGTATATCTATATTGATAAATGGTTTGAAATATTATTAAATGTTTGTGGTTATGTATAAATGGTAAAACAAACTACTCATGGAAATGAGTTAAGTCATGGAATGCAATAAATAAAGTGAATATCGATAAACATAATAGTTCACCATGGTTTCTTTTGTTTGATATAAATTCACTCATACTAAATCATGGAAAATGTGAATAATGGTATGGATTAAATGTCGGATTGAGGTTCCTTATCCTTAGGATGGTCTAACCCGATTCCCTAGGAACCACTAATGCATTGTATGGTTTGTATGTTGGATTGATACTCCAAGATCCTATGTTGTGAACATGGTATAGGTACCTAGACTAATGCTCCATTCATGATTTTAATTGTAATTAAATAATTTATTTCCCTATTAATAGAAGTGTACAGTCCATATGTTTTATAGTTTAGACTCTAGCATGGGAAAATACAGTTTTGATATGTTGGGTTTCATGGCAGAGCAAAGCATCCATGTGGCTAGTTAGTGACATTTATTATGATATTAGTTTTTTTTTTCAATTTATATTTTTCATTTATATATCTGTTTATACTATTATAAAAAATGATATTTCATTAGAAAATTTTAGTGCTAGCCTAATAATTTGTTCTCACACCCTACTCAGGCCACCTATGGTACCCGTGCATGTCTCATGGGTGCAGTTCTAGATAAGAGAAAATTACCTATGTTAGATAGTTGACTTGGGATGAACTATTGATAAGGGGACGAGACATGATGTTGAGACTCAAATTGGGAAAATTTTTGTGTGTTTATATATTTTTTCTCCTTTATCACAATAGACTATCATCGAATAACATTGTTTTTCTATATTGGTTAGTTGGCCCATCCCCAGTTTGGGAATGTGGCACGTGAAGCATAGTTGTTGTTTATTATTTCATGATATTTCTTATTTTTTTCCTCTTTTGGTAGAATCTGGTAAATATGGTATATTTTTCATATATATCTCCTTTTTCACTTGTTAATAGTTGGAAGACTCTAGTATATAAAGTGGTGTTCTTCAGGCCCTCTGATGAACTAGGTCAGGTCACTAGTTTAGTGTAACCCGGACTAGGAAGTTATATAGACCTTAAAGGTCTATGAGACAAGTCCTATAGCCACCCATGGAGTGTTCCAACCCCTTTAATAGAAGATTTATTAGATTAAATTTTTTGTGATTGTTTTTTCATGATTTTAGGTATATGGGTTATTAGCTTAACTTGGAAAATAAAATCTATTTTCATATGATAAAATAAAGTAGTGGAAATTTCATAAAGTGTAGTTTTACTATTTTTAAAATGTTTTAATGAAATTTTAATTATTTTTTATAATAATATTGGATAATTTTGTTTAATTATGAAATTTGGTTAATGTTATTGAATTTAGTGGACCATAGAAATAGTGATATGTGAAAACGTGCACCCTCATTGTTATTATGTGTTAAAATTTAAATGATGAGGAACCATGGAAAGATGTGAAAAATGATATGGGTTAGAATATCGGATTTTATTCTTATCATGTTTATGTTGGGCCAGACTAATGCTTTTGGTACCACTAATGTTACGCATATCTTGGATGTCGGATAGATTCTCCAGAAACTAATGATTTTAAAATGGGTAGGTTCTTGGATAGATTTTCCTCAATACCACGAATTGAATTTATTAATGATTATCCCCATATTAAAAAAAATTATTTATCCACTATTTTATATAGTTCATACTTCTGGCATAGAGTTATGTAGGATTGATTGATTGGTTGTCATGGTTGAACATTATAGGCTAAGAAGATAATTAACAAATACTTATTTTCAAAATTAGATTTAAAATTTCTTCCTTATCTATCATTCATTTTAAATATACATACACTATATTTTATACTATATATTCCATTATAGACCATTGATGGTAGCCTACTATGTTTAACTCAAACCTTACTGGGGCCTCCGTTGGTAAATGAGCAAATTTCATGGTCACAGGTTTTTATAAGGTAAAATGACCTATGATAAATAGATGATTTGTGACATGGGATATGTCATGGATAAAGGTACCAAACATGATATCAAGATCCAATTTGGGTATTGGATGTGTGTGTATATTTTTTGGGTTCCTTTTACATAAGACACTTTTATGAGATGGCATGTTTTACAGTTTTGGTTTGACAGCATTTACCTAGTTTTGTGATGTTGTAATGTGTTAAATGGTTATTTCTGGATATTTTTTCTATTTATTTCTAAGTAATTTCAATATTTAATTACTCTAAAAAGTAGTTTATTTCAACCCCATGTTCCTTATTTAACCCTAACATCTAGTTGAAAGCCTCTCTTTTATGGAGAGGTGTAGATAAGGTCAAGTGGATAATCATCATGGATGTTAGTTATATTGATACATACAGGGACCTAACACATAATTTATTTTAACATTGGATATTATTTATTATTAAAAAAATAATGTAAGAGCTTCCAAATGGAAAAATATGTATTTTTTTATCTATTATATTCTTATGATGAATTCGCTGTATATAGTAAATGATAGTTTCAGGCCAAAATTATATTTCCCCTTGATTTATTGATAGTTCTCTTAAGATAAAATAGAATATGGTAATATAAAATTTCTTACCATTTATTTATGATGTTTGAGAACATAGAATAAAAATTATGGTTATGATGTTCGATATTAAAACTTCCCTCCTTATGAAATTAATTATTGTTATCAATGAGATTATATATTTCCATTTTTTGAATATATGGTATGATTTTTTATTGATTTAAAATAGAATTTATTTGATTTTTATTAATTTTTTATTATGGTTTTGATACATTTTTTATGTTTATATTCTTATGAAAAATAACTTTTTTTGAGCAGTTTAGGTCACACATTAATATTATTTTTCTATTTCCCCAGGAAACCACAATGTATAAAATACATGATTTTAGGATATGAAATGAATTCAAAAAAGTTTTTATGGGTTTTTATGATATACATTGTATTACATTGTAATGTAATGATCAAATATGTATGGAGTTTCTTGAGACTAGTAATCTCTCTAATCTTGTGTATTATAATCTTGATCTTCTATCAGAAATATAATAAATGACCATCAACTCTGAATATAATGATATGAGGTTTTACACATGTAATATATTAAATTATATAATACACATATATATTAATAAAAATATAATAAAACAAATTATTTATAAATCACCCCTTTATGTAAATATAAATGTATCAATAATAAATGGTCTAAAAAATTCATTCATTTTGATTATTTGACCCTGATGAAAACACTAGGCATTAAGAGTCCCTTATCCAACCTAAATTACTCCAAATGAAAATGATTGACCAAATAACAATTTTTTGAACCCATACAAAGAACCATTTATAAAACAACGGTGAGTATGAATGAATGAATCGATAAGATTTCCCCCTAAATTTATTGAAATATCCTGAGTCAGTGTAATGTAGTTTATCCATATAAATGTTATGTAGAAATTGATATAATTACATAACTAAAAAATGTAAATATGTGTATGTATGCTTTTATGTAAACATATATAATTTAAATTCATTATACAATCTCATCGATCAAATCATAAATAAATCATTCCATTATAATAATAGTCGGAAAACCAAGATTCATAAAAAATAGTCATGATATAAAAAGAAGTTGGAACGTACAATCCACTTGTTATGCTTAAAATATTTGAGTTTTTTAAGGAATTCTATATAAAAACAACATTTATTGTACCATAGAGTGTCCAAATTCAAATGACCGTTGAGGAAACGTTCAATATATCATTTTATCAAATACATATATTTTAATAATGAAACATTATGTAACAAATGACACCCACTAAATGAGCATCCGCAAATCAATAAGGAAAGAAATAATAGAATATGGGTATCATTTCCTCTCCATGAAAAAGAAGAATAAGGTGAAAAAAGCACATAGATTTTTTTAACTTCTTGAAGACACATAATCACATGAACTTCTAAATGTCAAGAAAGTGATCATGCACAGTTCATATCCTACAAGAGATCTCATAAACCCCCATTGAAGAGTCCTTCTATTTAGAAGAAATATAGGGAATACCTTTATCATACGGTGGTATCTAGATATGCTCCCCTGGGTCATGCGACTTTTGGATCGGTGTATTCCTGATAATATATCCAAAATAGTTAGAAAATGAGGAGGAAAATATCAACATTAAGGGAGGCTCATTCGGTTATAAAGCTCACGTGATGTGCCAAAGAAACTCATTAGATAACACAGAATATTCAGTGACATTTTTGTCATATCTCATGAACACCTTTTGGAACATCACCGTCACCAAGGGAAGGGTCTTGGACATGTACAAGTGAACTTGTGCTCCCCCTTTGGTTCCAAATAAAAATAGAAGGGTATTTCTATGAAATTCTCATGCATCACCAAATATCCCTTTTTTGGTCATGTGGAGCATCACCTATATGGAGAGTGATTTAGTTCAACAACACTTATGAAAGATTTCATGATCCCGAAGCCTTTGAAAAATAATTGATGTAAATAAGAGGGAAAAGTCTAGGGCCTCTTACTAATATAAAAATCACATGATATAACCCTGAATCTCGTGAAACATCTTGGAATCTCTAGTGATATTTATTCCTTATCTTGTGAAATATCATTGGAATTTCACACTCTCTGCATGAAGGATATTTTATATTTCCAAGAGGACTTCTTCTCCCCATCTAACCCCAAATATAAAAGTAAGGGTCTTTCCATGAAATTATCAAACATCAATAGAAAACCCGTTGTTGGTCACGTGATGTATCATCGATGGGCAGAGTTATTATTTTTTATGAAACTCATGCAAACTTGAAAGATCCCCAACCATTAAAAAATAAACAATGAAATAAAAGGGATGTTGATTGGAGATTCCTATAATGGGAAGATACCCTGATCACTATTGATCATGCATAGCCCCCTCGATAAGCCAACATGATCTCATGAAAGCCCCTTGTAGAGCCACAATTTTCACCTGAAAGGTCCCATGGAAAGCCATCTTAGTCTCAAAAGAGTCTCCAAAACAATCCAAAAGTGTCTGATGGAATATTCTAGGCAGGGAATCTATGATTACACCAAATCCTTTCAATACGCATCCTAATATCATGAAGTCCATTTGAAATTTTGGTCTGTACTTGAGAAAAATCCTTGTAATTCCTCCATAATTAGGTGATACCCCATTAATTTTTCATAATAAAATAAATGGGTTATTGAATGGATGGTCATTCAGTTATAGAGAATCATGAAAAATACTAAGAATTAAATACAATAAGACATCATGAAAACAGATGATATCAAATCTCTCAATAACTCCAGCCTAGATTTTCAGGATAAACACTACATTAAGGGGAATATAATTTGGGTGGAGAGGCTTATAAATCCTATACTCTATTATCAAAAAATATTCCTTGGATCCTTGCACTGATGAACGAAGTCATCTGATAGGATTTCTCAACGTAGATGATATCACAGTCGGAAAGGTACTATGGATGGTAAAATCTTCGAAAACACCTCTGAAGATTATGAAATATTCATAGTCACGTCATGTGATCACTCATAGATCATGTGAAGGTCTTCAGGTGGGTTATCAAAAGGACATCCCACTTACATGAACAATTATGTGAGAGTTAAACAAGATAACACTAAAAAAATCAAAGTCATATGAAATAAAAGGTTGGAATAAGGATTAAATATATGGTACACTTACACGAATAACAAATACTCTGATCCTCATGAACTTTTCATGAACCACACGGATCATGAAACAACACAATGGAATGTAACCCAGATCACATGACACTACATTGGTATACTATTTGAATCATGTGAGGTCCTCTACATGTGTAAGATATAGGCACATGTTTCACCCCTTGCATAACACCCAAGTCTTAAGAAACCCTCTGGGATCTCCATCCATACCTTATGATGGCCTCTATATATGTCACCCATATCATATTTCAGCACCAGTGTAAGTCAGTTATGTATTGTGATGGAATCAAGACATGTAGGGTAATTTTTGTAACATCCTTTGGACAAGCCATCCCGATCCTGTGACATCATCCATACATGTCATCTGGCTCTCGTGACATCCCCTATACAAGGCAACCATATCTTGTGATTTCCTCGAAACATGTTAGACGTATTTCATGATGAAACCAAGTAAATTCGTCCTTGACATGCAGCACCCTCTAGAAATGTAACACAGACTCTCATAGCACCCACCAAGCATGTCCTCAAGATTCTGCAATGACACCATGGATAATTATCTAGATATTCTGAAACCCTCCTTGCAATTCATGCAAGATCAAGTGATGGCATCCAGAATCATCCAGCCTAGTCTTTTGATTTCCTTCAGATAATTCAACCTTGGTCATGTGACGTACTCCTGATATTCCATCCATATTATGTTATGTCTCTTATACAAGTCAACTCAGTCAAATCATTGTCCTAGAAAATTTCAATCATATATTCTTTGAAATTTCAAGCATCAAATCAAGTAATGTTAGGCTGAAAATAAACTCATGGTAGGAATACAAGCACCCCAAGATGAGTAGGAATCCCAAGATATGATAACCTTGTCCATAAAACATATAAGGGAAACCTTATTATGTAATCACCAACATAATGAACTTTGAAAACTATGATTCCTTCCATTACCAGGATATATAGGATTCCTTATTAAAGACCAAACTCAATATCAAGCCTCCAAAGTGTTTTCCCAATGCATAAGGCATCCATTCGTAAGAAATGAGGCTGGTTACTTGTTATCCCTTATTTCTAACACTATGGATTTCTCACATGGGATTAGGGAGTAGCAATAATCATATAATTTTTTTCATAAGCCTCAATTGAGATAGGTAATTATCAATGTGTATGCCCTGGTTAGCGGTATAATATGATAAGCCCTGAATATAAGGGAAAACCCATTGTGTAAGCCCCAATATAACGAATTATGGGAACTCTGATTCCTTCTATAACGAGGATATATGAGATGCCTTCCTAAGGACCGATATCTATATCAAACCTCTAGAGGGTTGTTTTAGTTCATAAGCATCACATTCATAAGAAATTAGACTGGTTACTCACTATATATTTTTTCTCACACTAGGCATAACTCACGTGGCCTTAGGGAGTTTCAATAATAAAATCATTCATGACATAAGCCTATGTCAATATAAGTCATCCTCAATTTATAAGCCCTGATCAGTGGAATAATATGATATGTTCCAAATAAAAGGGTGACCTTAGTGTAAAATCCTTAATTTATCAAACTATGAGAACTCTGATTTCTGCCATAACTATGATATGTAGGATGTATTCCAATGTCTTAAGCTCAAATGGGAATTCATTTTGGTGTAATTCCTACCTTGTCTTCTAAATTCCAACCATCATGAACTAATCTCTCCCATGGGTTGACTATCCTTCCTCATCTAGCAGGGGATTTAGAATTCGTTAAACTATTATGACTTTGATTCCTACCATTACCAGGATATGTAGCACACCTTCCAAAGGCTTGAGGTCTATATTAAGAATCCAATGGGATACCCCAGCATTTAAACCCCACATATATTTGAAATGATTTTGATTAATTTATATCCCTTGTTTCTCACATTGATCATAGCTCTCATGGTCTTAGGGAGTTACAATGATCACATCATTTTCATTATGAACCTCTACCAGACAGGGAATCTTCAGTGTGTATGACTTGATCAGTGGAATGATGTAACTACCCAACATACAATGTTATCTACCCTGGTTAATTTCCCATGGGCTTTAATAAACTAAGATAACTCTAATTCCTACCATAACTATGTTATGTAGGATGCCTCCTCATGGTTAAATCTCGAGAACTGGTTCCCAAGTGCGCACAAATATGTCCTACCCATATGATGTTAAACTACATGAGTTTTATGAAATGTCTAAGTTTTTAATTCTATTATGTTGTAGGATACATAGGAAACCTCATAATGGCTCAATTCCATCATCAAAAATATTAACCTCCACCCTAGGTAACAATAAACTCTCAGGTGCTTATTTATACGGCTTCAACATATAAGCAACTACCAACCAATTGGAAATGAATGAAGAACCTATAGTATATATGAAAATATATAGATGGAATTACTAATAAGATAACCCATTTCATACAAATATAATTAACCTATGATCATTTTTAATATCAAAGGTATTGTATTGGTATAAGGAAGTGATTCTAAAACATATATTAAACCTATAATAGATCCCCATAGTGTAAACAATTCCATTGAAAAGGGTTTGATGGGACTAACCTCCCATCCTCTAGAACAATGTGAGCTCTTAAACCTCATTGGATCTAAACCCCAAAATCAAAACCTACCTTTTAAAAGTAGTTTTGTATATAGTTATGGATGTGGTAGTCATTGAGAGTTTCTGTTTGGGATAATTAAATTTTAATCCCAACATAAATGATTGTGAAAAAACATTTAACCCCCACCAAAATCAACCCATTGCGTAAGTCCATCCACATCATTATAATGAGAGAAAAATGGAATACCATGAGAGAAATACTTAAACATTGGAAAATAATTCTCAAGATAAAAAGGATAGACAAACCAGTTCTACTTAGACCATTTATTTCATGTCGCATGAGTGGTTACTTATACCTCAAAAAACCCCATGAAATAAATAAGGTGGACACTATGTGAATCTCTCAAATAATAAAATGATCAGTTTATTATCTATCAAGACATGTTTTTTAAATTTTACAGGAAAAAAACTAGTGAAACTGACCCGAATATCTCAAATGGTAAGATGATCGGTTGACCATGACATGGATCTTACAGATGACCCCATGTATCTAGGGTTTTCATGAAATAATTTCATCATTACTTTGACAAGTCCAAATGCATAGAATGGCCGGATTGGAAATAAAAGGAAAATTTTATTACCCATGTGTATCTAATTGATAATATATCACACACGTAATAGTGCACTGATCGATGACCATGTTCCTTGTTTTCTTAATGACTGAAGACAGTGCTCTCACAAAGAACACCCTAATCTGACATGTCTTCATCCAATGATCGTTCTGGAAAATCAGCTATAACTATTACCCCTACGGGCCTCATAATGACCTCAACCATCTGACATATTTAGTGTATTATAGTGAATGCAATGGTCTGTGAATACCACTAACATGGTATGATCCTGACCATCAAGGTTTCCCATTTGGGTCTTCTTGTACTAAAACTGACAATTCCGTATCTTCCAAAGATAGATGCAGTAAAGCTACTGGAACTTGTTTCCATTTCCTACTACTTCAAAATCATATCCATGGGGCATGAAAATCACCACCTTCATTATCTAATGAAGGTTGATCAAGGATCCAATTATGACACCCTTTAGGTTCTGGAGCTGCTGAGGTGGTATATTGTCAACTTCTGTCACCATATCCACCTCAAGGGTACCCTTCAATCACCTATTAGGGGTACCACCTGACACACTATAGCCTCTAAAACACATACATAGGAAATATGGGAGACACCTTAGGCCTGATGGGTTTTGGATAGTCATGGGTTGGCTTATACCTCCATTCCTATCGACGATTTCACCCTGCATTATCTAGAAGTATCCAGTGAGATGGCTCATATCTCTTATCACTCAAAACAAGTCGGTGGGCATATTCTTTGAGTAGGAATAGAGGTGATGCATATCTCTACCCACATACATGAATTCCATCACCATATCTCAGTGGAATATGGAGGATATAAGTGTCCTCATATATCCTCTTCATTTAATTATATCTTCCGGTATATAGTGGAGACAGATTATGTGTAGGCTTATCTCCCTACACACACTTTTATAACATACCATTACTTCATAACAATAGGAGAAGAAATTTTCCTACATATTCCATAACTATTATAGATACAAGGATAGGTGCATATTTTTATCCCTGCATCTAGGATATCTTAACACTCTGATCATTATGACCAAGTATTTTCTCCAGTTAAATCACTCGTTCATTCTCCCATAAAGTAGGATTATCGACATATTTCAGTAAAGGTTGTGTTGTCAGTCTAGGATCGTATTCCAATTCTAACTAGGTCTCACCATGTGAGAGAAACACATGCCTCCAGCTAGGGGAACATTCCTGTCGAAAAATACCTATTGTCATATTCTGAAGGCCAAGTATCTAGCTTATATATCCATTTAGGTCAAGGCTCTCCAATTGCTAAGGGAACATTCCATAGGATAGACTCATATTCCTTCCAAAAAAGACTTGTGACAAACTCCAAAGCCCCAAGATCAGGCCCACATCACCGTTATGGATGAGGCTCACCAATCAAAATGACGCATGCCTCAAGACACGCTCATGTTCCTAGCAGGGAATCTACTTGGCATATTCTAGCAGATCATGGAATGCAAACTTAGATTCCTACATCCACAGGTTAAAGACTACACCAGCATCCTTTAGAGGATATAAATGAGGATTAACCTATTCCTTCTCTAATTCTAGAGTTCCATTGAGATATTCTAATAGAGAATGCATATTAAAAATGGGCTCATATGCCTACTCTTACCAGGTACCACCGAGTGAGAGTGGCCCATGCCTTGGGGAAGGCACAAATCCCACCACAAAATACTAGAGACATATTCCAAAGGCTCAAGATCATGATCATTCTCAACATTTGACTGAGGCTCATAATGTGAGAATGGTACATGGCTCGAGATAGTCTCATATTCCCTTCAATAATGAAAAATGTCATTGGATTATTCTTGAAGCTTCTCTGAGGTGGTCCCATACTCATTCGGTCCAATATGGTTATAAATATGGTCTAAAACCATTATATAGGTTGCTCATATCTGTAAATGATTCAAGAAGGTGGGTTGGAATATTCCATACATGTGGTAGAATAAGAATCCTATAACTAATCTTCCCAATTCCAGCACCCTTATGGTTGATCGAGACACATTCTCAACACCCCAAGGGTCCATCAACTCTTCAACCAAAGTTGAAGGTGATTATTACCCTAATAGTACTTCTCATGGTAGAGTGTAGATGGATCTCATGGACACTACTCCTAACATATTTTGTGCTTAACTTCCCCTATGGTGATATCTCTAATGGAAAAGGAAATCCCCCACTTTCACAGACACTGCCGTATAGTGAGGTTTCCAAAACTCAGATGTCTTTTTATAGAGTGGTGCGTGAAACTTCAATTTTGACTTTATATAGTTCCCCTTCAACATTCAGTAGCACTCTAATCTTGTTAATAGGCTTCCCTAAGAAGTACCTTCTTTGGTTTGATCATTTGGTGGCATATAATTATGATTAAGAGGAAGAATAAATTTTTATATGGAGAGTGTTAGCTAGAAAAAACCTCCCCATCATGTTCTGGCATTTTTCAACTTATAACTATGAGATCCTAGATGAGTTAGAGAAGGAGTACATTCCTCATCTACACAAAAATATGCGGCTTACTCATTAGCGACTAAATGTTATAAATATCCCCTATCTAAAAAAGGGTATCACCTCCAGATCATCAATACACTTTTTTTCACCGTGATATGGCCGAATTTTTTTGTATCCCAGTACCTGAGAATGGAGGAGCATGGAAAATTCCTACATATTTTCTATATTTGAATCAAAATAACTCTCCACTGACTGATTTCCATAGAATTACTAGATGTGTGTATCTGAGGGTGAGATAAATATGAAGAATTTCAATTCACAATTTTTCTAGACAAAATGAACACATTTGATAGGTCATCCTATAATTTCATTGCCTTTGGTAAAATCAAGAGAACGGGTAATGCACAAGACAATTGGTTACTACAATAGAATTCCCCCACTTCATCATTTCATAGAAATCATGAATGAAGGAATAGTGTAGCTAAAAATTATTTCAACTGGGCCCATAAAATTAATGGAAATTCATTTAGGAACAGAATCCAAGGTATCAATCAACCTGATGAAACCATATAGAAACTAACAATTATCATGGATTTCCATTGCACCCAACTCATTTATGAGCACAAATACTCCATGTTAAACAAGCTATAGTAGCATCTTCCCTAGAATACATCCAAGAGGGAATCTAGACAATTATGTTGGTGGTATATCTACCACTGCCTCCGCCTCTCAAATCAACAAGTCATGATTGGATTCTAGGCATGTCAGCAATAGTTTCAAATAAACTCCATCCCACTGGGTTTTGTGAATCTATTTCTCAATCACAATCACAAGGATCATCATCACCTAAGAGGGTCCTCGGGAAATTAATGTTGATTCCAGATCAACCCTAGCCTACTAGATTGGGGGATTTAATATCTTATTTCCCATCTTAGGAATCATCAAATCCTTATCTAGAAGCATCAGATCATCAATAACAGGATCAATCAATACCAATTGTGGCCCTGTATAACCCTCACATCGTAAGGATGGGGGAATTTTCATCATTATCATCACCATAGAGAGAATCTATCTTTTCCAAGGTTGGTGTTAAATATCAATGAACAACATCTCATCAGTTCTTCTTGCCACTAGATGATCATCCTCTATTTAGGGACTATTTAGAAATAATTACTTGAAACTTCATCAATTTCATCACTCAAAAGTGAATATTGGAGGAGTGTACAACGAAGGAGATCATTCCCTACTACAGTATCAAGACAAAATAGTCCAATATGGCCAAGGATTAAAGAAATAACCCTAATTCAGATAGTTCAGAACCATCCTATTATGTTGAAAGTAATACGATAAATACTATTTCTTGATACAAATTATTAAATTTAATCACCATCACCATAACAAACAATGTGGATCAAGAAACAGTTTTAGTGGGAAACAGTACATAAAACTTTCCCCGAGATAAAGGTTATTTTGTTGAACTATGTAAGGCATCACACACTCAGATCTAGAGGAGGCTCAAAAAAATTTCACTTCCAAGTATCATGTTGATGCTTCTATGGTGGAAAACTTCCATATATAAACGTGAATGTGTATCCACATCCCAATCATCACCCCGTAGAGTCAAAGTTCCTTCAATAAAGTAATGAATTTCACAATATGATAATGGTATACAAAATATTAGATAACTATATCAATAGATACTCAGTGGGGGAACATTACCACTAGGTATCATCTTTTGATAGAGTAAAATATCCATCCTCCCCTTTATATGGAAACAGATGAGCAACCTAAAAAATTATCATTTCAGTATCAGGGTGGATCCTCATCCAGATATCTGACCTACATAAATGAGGTAGTCAAAAATGATCATGAATTTATTCCATTATGATGGAAACCTCTCCCTCTCTAGGGAAATAATTCAGTATTTTAATGAATTGTGAATCAACAGGAGATGAAAATATGGCCACCTCATCAGCCCTTGTCCACTCCCTATAGATTGAAGGTGTCACAAACTGTAGTACCTCTAGAATTTCTCAACATCATCCAGTCCTTGGAAACTCAAATGGAATCCATGGAAGGGTGATGTGCACCTATGTAGCCTGAGAAGAAACTATAGACCGAATGGTTGGATGACAATTTTTTCCATACAATTTTTGAAATCCAACCATTCTACCTTTTGCGGTGTAGGAGACCCTAAAAAATCTCACTCTATTAGTATCCCAATGAGGTCTGATGTTGGGCCCTTGAGATCAGAAGGAGGCAACCGAGATAATGTTTTTTGTACAAACTCTAATAGGGCCATCCTTTTATTGGTATATTAGCCTTCTGGTGGGATCTATTGAAGGATGGGAAGACCTTCATTGTCAATTCCATTTCCAATTTATCTCCATGTTGAGGAATATGACAATTGTTTACCTAAAAACTGCATGAAACAAGAAAATGATATTGTTTATGAATTTATATTAATATGTAAAGGGTTAATATATTAATTAATAATCCCTATCTCATAGAAAAAATTGTTAAAACACAGTGTCAAAGGTCTTTAGGATGATCTATATACACATCTGATCCAAATGAATTATCCAGGTGGGTTCCTTTAGTTCATATAAATAGTCCAAAATTTTGAATATTTCATTCTAAAAACCCAATAAAAATCTCAACTCATGCCTTCATCACGGGGGGAAAATGATCATCAAGGTTGAAACTTACACCGTTACCCTCAAAACAGAAGTAGTGCCCATACAATCACCTAGGCATGTCTCAAACCGCCTTATGCCTCTTGTCGAGCAACAACAACAAAAAAATCTCCCTCGGCCAGAATAAAAATTAAATCAAGGTCTCTCAGGATTTGAGGAATGGATAAAAAAATCTTACCCCTTATAAAATAAACAATACCCTAGTTATTTCTTTAGAGCCATGGAAAATAACTTACTCAAGCTACGATATCCTAGGAATAAAAATGTGGTCAACCTCACAAACCATCCCAACTACTTACCTTTTCCCTAAAATTTTTGGTCATAATATCTTGAATTGCTTCATCTCAAAATACATCCCCCAAGGTATGTTTGACTTTAGACAGGTGGTGTTAGATAAATCCTTCGATAAAGTATCCTACATAACCATTGCCTAGTCAGAAGAATAGGGTGATTGGAGGAATGTTTCTATCATGTTGTGGATATAATTTCATCAATTGGATGACTCAAAAAATTGTTGATCAATGTTATTCCACTCTGAGAGTAGATCCGCGCATACCCACAACAGTTCCTCCACCCAAGATTGTGATATAAAATCTATCTCCAAAGTGGGATTCAACCATCATATATAAGAAGATATTTTAGATGAAGATTTATATTCTAATAAAATGTTATATTTTACTCATGTGGACTTATTCCTTTCAACATCTGAAGCATGGGCACCACCCCATCAAGAAAAACCCTCATCTGATGAAGAGATCATCTTTTTTTTCAATGTGATACACTTTATAAACTACTTATCCATAAATGAACACACCTCCAAGTATGAGTTCCCCAATCCTAACCAAGGAATGGGAGGCTTCATGGATAGGAACCAAGGATATATGGGACAACATGGGTGTGGTCAGACCCAATATTTCATTAATGTCCACACATAGAACATATACGTAGTTGAGACCCATGGGAAATCACTCCAAGAAGCCTAGAAAATACTTATAGGTGTATCATAACCCTCCAACGGTTTTATGAACCCAGTTTTCATGCATGACCACATAGAGATCATGTGATTATAAGGTCATCCTAGGTAACAAGGAAGACCAGCCTGACCCACACCATTGGAAGAAGATGCTCCCATGACCTCTGCATAAGCACCAAGCCCATCTTCCAAAAATTCACCAATTCCAGAGCCACATGTAAATGAGAAAACCCACCTCATGAAGTTCTGAACTCTAGATAAAAAGTATGACATTCTAAAACATCATGTGGTTGTCCTGGACAATATCTTAATCTTGGATGAAATCTATATTTCAAAATAAATCTGGGAGTCACTTGTTGAATACCTCCAAATCCCATATAAGTTGTCGATCGAAATCACAGTATCTAATGTCTATAGAGTGAATACAATGCTAGTGGAATACCAATGTTTCCATCTCATTCATAGATTGAGTTCATGAAGAGGTTCATCCAGGAACACATTAGACCCCTATATGTTTTGGGTAAACTCAATAATGTTTTATCCAAAGGGATATGATTGAAAATGGTTTAGAGATCAATCACATCCCGATTCGAACCCTCTTAATTTTTAAATATTGAGAAGGTGGCTTATATCTCATAAATATGACCATTCAAGTGTATGATAAGAATGAAAAAAATTCCTCTAGGGAAGATCAAGCTCAACTATCAGTTTGGAGATCATAGATCTAAAGATAAGTCTATGATTACCCAGTAAGACAATGCATACAATGTTCTTATATAAAGGACCCTGATCCACATCCACATAGGGGTACCTTTAATATTACATAAATTTCTAAAAAATTACATTGATTTATCAGTTGGAATACTATTTGGTGATAATTCCCCCTTTGAGACATTCAATTCTACATATGTTGGAGCATGCTTCTATAAAGTGGGAGGAAAACAACAAATGGTGGATGAATATTTACAAATTGAAAACACTAAATATTTTGTAAAAACCCCTAAAAATCCACAGAGTATGATTGATAGTGACAATTTACTCCCCATAAATAAAGTTAAGTTAATAGATGTGGTCCCATAGGTCCAAGCCCCTTCCATCCATAGTGATAGTGTAAAATACAATCAGCTTTATAATCTCTTTGTAATAACTTTGATTGTAGGGGATGATAATGGATTTTCACATGGCCTGAATCACATTAAAAATGATAGAGATTCCCCCATATTGGTAAATCCATTTGAAAATTAATCCATAGACTTGAAGGTGGAAGAATAATAGGAGGACATCAGAAAATCCCCTTCCACTTTCGAGGAAGGAATCCCCACCCAATTGATGTGTTCATGAAGGTAACTATGGGAATAAAAGAAGTCACGCGTCCTACACTAATTAGTTCCATAATTACCCTTTAAGATAAAGATATATACATTGAATTTATAAGGAATCAATGATATGTGTCCTCTTGTTATAGTATATAAATTCCCTGACGGAATCCAGATGTGGCTATGCACTATCTTGGCTTACCCAATGACCATCGAGGATTCCAACAAGAAGCTAGGAGGATGCACCCCTCTCATTCCAAAAATGTAGAGGTGTAAGTTGACATGTTTATCTAATAAAACATTGTCTATATAGTTAAATACACAAGGTGTCTTGCAAACATCATCCCTATTAAGAAAAACAATGTGAAGATTAGGTTCTACATCAATTTGAGGGAACATAATCGAAATTTTCCAAAGTATTACTTCTCGTTACTGATCCTAGAACTCTTGATCGATGTAACTACTAAATTAAAATACCTTACCTTCATAGATGGGTATTCAAGGTAAAAGAAGATAAATATGGCCCTTGAAGATGAAGAAACCACTTCCTTTAGAGCACCCCAATAGATCTTTTTCTAGCAGGTCATGCCCTTTGGATTAAATAAAGTTGGATCCACATATAAATGAATCATGCATCATATATTTAATCCAATACTTGGAAGGAAAGCTGAATGATATGTCAATGAATAGTTGGTCGAATCTCCACAATGATTTGATCCCTTCTTGGATATTCCAACAATGTTTGACATGCTTTGGAATCAATGTCTGAAGATGAATCTTCTGATATTCTCTTTTAGAGTAACATTAGGGATTTTTCTTGTCCTTTTCATATTCCACCATGACTTCGAAGATGGAATAGATAATAGTAGTGCTATATTAGAAATGGCACCCCCATAAATATAAAAACAACTAAGAGGTGTCCATGGTAACCTCGCCTAAATTTTTCATTTCATAGCCAACATGGCTGGAAAATATCTCGCTATCACCAAGATTATGAAGAATGGAATCACCTATAAGTGGGACATGGACTTCAAAGAACCCTTCAAAAGTTTCAATAAGTATCTATTTCACCCACCAGTCTTGATTCCCCCATTTGATGGAAAATCCACTCATCTTATATGTGGCTCCCACGGATTTCTCACTTGCACCACCCTCACAAAAATAATGATCTGTAGAGTGATATCATTCTCTACGAACTCAAAAAATGATGATGGATAATAAGACCTGATACTCAGATGTCAAAAATAGCTATCTTTCAATCATCTTTAGAGTGAAAATATGAGGAATTACTTGCAGAACCATGAAGATGATATGGTATCTCGTATTGATCCACTCATGTACATCCTTGGTAATCCTATGATGACTAGGTATTTAGCTTACTGTGTGGTAATTTTGTGATAATATTTCATCTAGTACGTGTCACAGAAGATAGTGAAAGGTAATGCACTAGATTATTTCCTCACAGAACATCCTGCCCTAGAAATGTACACTAGTGGACACTAAACTCCCTGAAGATGAGGCTTTCTAAACCCATGTCACTCTCATGACATAAGAGATGTATTTTTATGGAACCCGTTGAATCTCTGTCAAAAGGATTATGTAAATGCCAAAGATCAATTGGGTCGGATTAGGGATTGTTTTTTTCCAAACAAAGTAATTTTTCCCAACTCTTCCTCACTAAATTAATATTGTACAAGTAAAGAGGAAGAATACCAAACTTTCATATATAAGTTTAAACTAGTTCTGTATCATTAAATACCCCACCTAAATATCAAAGGGGTCTTAGAATTAGTGATAAAGAAAATAAATGGTGAATATCCAATCAAAAAGGAAGAATTTTCCACTATCATTGGCTATTCTATGGGACTAATGGAGGAATTTTCCTTTTGATCCCATGCTACATATTACTCCCAGATCATAGAATTCTCTCTCTAATACATAGCTAATGTTGAAACATTCTTACATGAACCCAGTCAGGAAGAATCAATCTTCTATATCACACATTGAAGAATGGTTTTGTCGATCGTCATCTCTAGTATTTACGAAATCAATCAAGTAAATACCACCCCATATCAGGATGAAATGATATCCAGCCCAAGATGGATAGAGTCCCTAATTTCTTATCTAAAAATGGGAATCTACCAACAAAAAAAAGAAAGAGGGGATTAGATTTGGAACTATGAAACAAACATTACCATGTAGGATGACCCAAATGAACAAAAATCGCTCTATAAGAAAGGCTCTAATAGAATTCTCATTAAAAGAATAATAGAAATAGTGATTTTCATCATCATAGAAGAATCCCATAAGGGATCCTATGATGGTCATTAGTCTTGAACTAGGCTCTCTCACCAAATCATAAGACTGGTTTACAGCGAGAAAACCATGATATTGGACTATGTGGAGTTCTTTGTGAAATTTCATGTATTCCAGATCTATTAAAACTTCATCCATTGGCCCCCCAAATTTCTAAAAACAACTAAATATTCCTTGAACTGTTATGTATGGGGACTGGATGTTGTGATACTAACTTCTTCTCAAAATTTATTGAGTCAATACCCATCAAAGATATCGGGATGAAGAATATTATCAAATTTGTAAAATCCTATGTAATGACTAGGTTTGGGTCCATTAACACAATATTAATAGAAAATGGAACTAGCTTCTATTCTACAAATTTTAAGAAATTGTGCTATGAGTTCAACATCAATTCCAATCACTCATCCTGATATCATTCAGTGGAAAATGGAAAAATAGAGTCATGTAGCAAGACCTTTCAAAACATAATCTTGAATATTGTAAATAAATACATTAATTCCTAGACGAAAAAGACCTCTCCATGCTTTATGGGACTACCATACCCCCACACGTACTACTACATAAGAAACTCTTTACTCATTAGTGTACAAGACCAATGTATTATTTCCAATAGAAGTCCAGTTTCCCTTATTTAAAATAACCATTTTTAGAATAATATATAAAAATGGGCAATTGCAAAAGAAGCTGGATGAGATGGAGTGGCATGATGAGAACATGTTTTGTACATTACAAAACCATTAAATCTATTATAATTGGATCACACAGACCTTCTATAAATTTTTTTTCCTCTATTCAATCCTCTCTGGAGAATTGTTGTTGGCTCTCATAACCCCAATGATTCCCAGAACAAATCCTATAAAGTGGAAATCAAATGGGAAGGGATTTATGACATACATAGTTATATCACAATGGAGCCTACTCATTGGAAACAATAGATGGGAAGTGTGTTACACCCCTAACAATGAAATATTTCTCATGGAATAATTTTCATAGAATCCATCAAGTGCCATTTATGGGAAGAAATACTTTAAACTGCATAGTGTCTCATATCCATATCACATGAAGTTAAACTATAGGAGTTATTTCTAGTTTCAATATGTTAAACTATGCAAATTATTCCTAACCACATTCCGTTAAAGTGTATATAGTATTTCCTCAAAACATGTTGTTAAACTATACAAATCTTGACCTTGAATCAAGAAGGTAAACTGAATAGCATCTCATGTCCAAACAATGTGATGTTAAACTATATAGAACATGCCCTTACTACATGATGTTAAACTACATAGAATACATCCTCACTACATGGCACTAAACTACATGGGGAGCACCATCTAACCAATTAAAGACCACACATGATCTAGATTAGTGAGAAATAAGAGGGAAATTCAACTGTCACCATGAGAGATTCATCTCCACATAGGGAATCTTCTTATCTAAGAAATATGTGTGGCATGATTCATACCATCAAAGGAAATTTAGGGACTCCCAAACCACTATTATTTGGCCCAATCATAGTATTACATTCGTCTCACATTTGGTGATCCTTCTTTTTACTATATGACTTAAAATTATCTCGATCCATTACATTCTTCCTTTTTAACAATAAGTAACCCATGTCCTTTCCACAGGACATTAAAATTCACGGTGTATATTCTTACCACATGATATTAAACATAACAGGTTTCTAAAACTATGAAGGAATTTATTCTCATACCAATGAGATAAGTTGGGATTCCTCAACCTTATAACATAGTTGATCCAAAACATGATATAGAATTCCCTTATCCTATCCTAAATCTCCTATATAGGGTGATAGGAAACCATTCCAATGAGATATGTATGGGATTTTTCTTCTATATTTTAAGTTACTCAATTCATAAATCACACTTCGTGTCTCGGGAACCTCAAGTTTCTGAAAACATTATATGGACCTTTGAAAGGACAATATATCTCTCTTCTTAACCATGCTATCAACACATAAGCAATCATACCGACCAACCTGAGAAATTTTGGCTCTATAAGTAGGGCATTCTAATCCTTGTGATCCGGATGTCTTTATGGAGGAACTCAAAACCTGAAGGTGTTCTGGACCATCCCCATTATGATTTACCCATATCATTTCTCATTATCTAAAAACCTAGAGTCATAATTTAGTACTAGTTTCATCTCCCACACTGAGTGATTTTAGATTGCTCTTAAACCTGGGTATCTTAATTGGGATTTTTGGTAACATCCCCTCATATTAGGTCCATGCACAACATAGATTTAAACTGCATGCAATTTATTCAATGATCTATGACCATAACCTCAAGATTATAATATTCCAGATATCAAGACCTTAAACTTCTAGTGAAATATACAAAAAACATATCATGTTGAGAACCCAGCAAGGGAATCATGAAAAAAAGTCATTTCCTTTCTCACTGAACTCTTCATCTCCAAATATTAGTAAAAAAATAGGGTGAAAATAAATAAGGCACAATGCTCATAAGGACTTCCTTGTATCCCCAGTAAAATCAAATCTATTTTTACTAGACCCATGGATTTGGAAAAAGTTAGAGTAATGATGTGTTGCATCTTCTCATCATGAGAATATGTTCTCTGGGTAGTGACAAAAAATTTAGGGAGATATAACCCTTTTGGGATATTACAGATTCCACAAATCAAACTTCATGTTTTATGAACTTAAAATAATTGTAAACCATCCTTGGACCTTGGAATAGGATACCTGGATTCAAGGGACCCTTTTATGACTATGTATGTATGTCTATGTCTCTTGAATATGTGTTTATGGTCATTAACCAAATTTTTCACTGTACAAAATATATTTCTAATCTTGGTGAGACCTAACATCATGAAAGACAAACTCAACACCTCAATGTGTTCTAGGAAATTCCTAGAAATATTTCCCCATACTATCCTCCTAACCCGAGCACTTTGGACCGTGATTCACAATCCCAATACCGTACTATCAAATTGGAATCAACATTATTGAAGTTACACCATCATGTTTTTATCCTTTCTCAAGGATGGAATGAGACACTCCATTCTGAAACCTTTGATATCCCACACCTCATGATTCAAAACCAAAAGGTGTAGGGGCCAAGCTTCATAATTAAGAATTGATATTCCCTAAGGTTCCCGAACCATTCTCCGATATCTTTCCTTTCATACCCATATTCAGCTTTCAGACACTTGAGTCTTAAAAAATAATTCATTTCACTTGGAAATGATTGGATATAATCTTTTATTACCCTTTTTATCAACACATAAGGTATTTTGACAACCAACTAGCGGAACATCCTCCTTAAAATAAAGGATATTCAATAATTGTGAGCCATGGCATCACTATGGTGGAACATGGAAACTCGTGATATTATAGATCATCCCTAGCATTTCAAACCTGTTACATATCAATAACTGAAATTTTATTTTTTTGACTTATATCACCCATATTCCAACCATCTATAAGGACCATGTATCCATAGTATTTCTCATGCAACCAATATCACACCCTTAAATATTCCATGACCCTTGGAATTGAGTGGAGACACCCTAGTTTGATAATTTTATCGATGCATAAGGACTTCGACCTACTAACCAAAAGAATGTTCTCCTTGTAGGAAAGTAGATCTAATCCACATGAGCTTAGATAACATAAAGGTATAATATAGCAACCTAGTTTTTTTTTGAGTCATTAATGGCTTGTTTGCAACATATTCCATAATCATCAATCAAGCCATAGAAACAAGACTTTAAAATAAATGACATCCTATGATCTGAGCTAAAATACCCTAAACTAATGTTATTGAAGGTATAAGCTAAAAGACCCTAAAATATTGTGATAGAAGTTCTGAGATAAATTACCCTAAACTACAGAGATAGAATGAAAAAGATAAAAGATCTTAAAATACATATATAGAAGGTCGGAGATAAAAGAATATAAAATAGAGTAATGGAAGGTATGAGCTAAAAGATCTTAAACTTCACTGATATAATGTCTGAGATAAAATATATTATGCTATAGTGATTGAAGGTTATGTCTAAAAGATCGAAAACAATAGGGATAGAATATATGATCTAAAAGACCCTAATATATAGTACAAAAATAATTGAATCTTCACAAATTGAAAAGATACAAGGCTTGTGAGCTCAACAATAAGGACTTAGCAAAAATGAAGATATTCTCTCCAAGCCAATCATCTTTATAAAAAGATAGATAAATATTACTCTAATAATTTTATTCTATCAAAATTATCCTTCTATGAATCAGATGATATCAATTTAGATGTAATAGACATATCAATGAGGAATATAATGTTGGTGGGAATTCATGAGAATTTCTCAATATGATTATGTTACAATTTAAACACTAAATCCAGGAATTTTGGTTTATTTGATATAAGGAAAATGATGGGTATTACTGGTGATTATTATGATATCAGATCAGAGAAATTTAATGCACATCATGAATAAAATATTAATGGATATCAACATAGAAATTTCAGAAAATATATTAATTAATAACTTTGTAAAGGAGGAATATCCACATTTTAGTGTCTCTTTAATAATTTCATAAAAAAAATACATGTCAATGGTCTAAATAAAATAAGATTTGATTTCATGGTATGTCTATGTTGGCAAGAGTGTGGTGAGAAGCATCAATTGAACATTGATGTACCTCTTTCCACACCTCTTCTTCCTTTTCCCCATGACGGAGGGTATCAAATAAAGTACATAGCTCCTAAACTATTTTTTGAGATGTTTCAAATAAAGATGATGAATTTGATAGTTCATACATAAGGATATATATGATTTCATCATATCTCTATATCTACAGAGTCAAAGAATCCATCAGGGAATTCTACTCAAATATAGGCTGGTGAACCTGCTCCAATTCCACCAAATCCTCCTTAATTTATTCGTTAAAGGGAGCCTCATCATTAAAATTGTGTAATCCCATCCCATTGGTTGAATAATAGTTCTAATTCAGGATAATTTGTATGATGATTTCAAATAATGGTTGAAAATCAAATAAATATTCCCCAAAGACATCTAATAGCTGATGAAGGCATTTCTATTGGTCATGAAACATTTACAAAGAAGTATCAGTAAAAATGGCATGAATCTATAATCAGATCAACCTGTGATGTGTTTATGATTCTGTTGTTTCTGAAATGTGTACTTTAGAAATAGTAATAGTCGACTGAACTAATAAGAAAGAAGGATAGAAAACCCTATATATTCTTCACTCAACAGGTGCATCATCAGTTTCTTGTCTAGAAGGGATAACTTCCACTGTGGGTTATGCCCCATTGATTGGATAATCCTCACAAAGAAGAGGGTTCTTCCTTGATGTATTTTACATGTACATAATCAACTCCATAATTAACATAGATAGAGGGGTCTATGAGGGAAAAAAATTACATTGAATACCATTCATATCAGCACACCACTCAAGTAAGTTGTTACCCAATCCTGTGGATAATCCAGGGAAAGAAAGGTAAGAGTATTAGCAGATTGAAGAATGATCTCATTATTTGTGTTTTCATGCACTAAAATAATCCATAACTATAATATTATCATGGGTTTTCTCTCTCCACACATGTTGGATAAATGAATAGGGGGCCCTTTGGGTGAATCCGAACTAATGATAAAACTGATAACATGTATATGGATCACACAAAATTATCTCATCCATCCTAGCTTCAAGAACTCCATCACAAAGGTAGATCATATATGACCATTGTTAAAGATATCTTCCACCATTATCAATTACTGTCCCAGTAAGTGTAGGATAAGGAGTTAAATGAAGGCTCTCAGATCGAATCAAAACATTGTTTACATCTTCAATGATTAATGACAAGGCCCCATGCCAAGATATGTAGAGGAACCTGAGATGAAATAATGCACTAAGAATCCATGTATTATTGTTGTATTCTTAGCAATGAAAATGATCACTTATCCAACCAAATATAAAATGGAAATCACCGCAGATCCTATAGGGTATTTTCCTATGCTAAATGTGTCCTAGGATATGGTAATGTTATTATAGTGAATGTACCAAAAGATTTAGGTTCCATTCATCTTCCAGTTGTGTTTCCATTACCAGTGTAAAAACCGAAATTCTTGGTCATGTGACCTGTCTAGTAAAATTCACACATTCATGAACATTATAATGAATCCCACTATCCTAACACTTGGTGATATATCTTCTTTCACTTACTGTACCCATGAATTATAATCCCCAACATCCAAAATGGCCTAAAAGGAATTGGTGTTGTCATGAACCTACTGGTAAGGGAACTAATGGGGGTGTATAAAAGTAAGCCTAACTCCATTTTTATAAAGGAAAATGTTTACTCAATATTTGAAATAGATGAATGAGTGCATAGTCATATCATTTATTAAATTTTACATTATGAGGTTAATAATTTCCTTAAGAAAGACTGTAGTTTTGAAAGGGTCATCACAGATAGCTACGACATGAAGGAATTCATGATACATCTCCCTAAGAGAATATATCCTTCCTATCTGATAGATTCCCCAAAGTATAATTCCTACCTCACCATGTTACACGTGAAATGAATTGATTCTAAGACACCAGTGACATAACAATTCAACAAGAAGATCATATTGGTGATAAACAATTAATTGGGAAAACCACACTTCTTTATAAATATGAATAGCGTATAGCTGGTCAGTGAACTCCGTGAAACATTTCCTGACCTAGAATTCCCATGGAAATTTATCAAAAATAGTCTCCACCTCGTCTAAGATACTATTTTGAGCTCCATATTCCAAATATGTTTCTTATATTGGAGAAAAATATACTCGAATAAATTTTACAGATAATATGGTGATCGAAATTACATCCCTTTGGACCCAAGGGAGAGATTTCCAACATATAAGACAACACATGGGACTGAGGTGCAACCAAATGTTCTTCCTCTATAATTTTCATCTGAATTAATTTAAGAGAAGTTGATATCCTTTAGGGTGAATGTTTGAAGTCCATAGAAGGGATGGAAATGTCACCTATCTGGCCAAATCATATAGAGGAAGCCTGTGCGATAAATGATAATTCTGGATCTCAAATGAAAGAATCCTTTTCATCACATCATTTTTAGAATGAATATGATACCAAGGATAGATTTTAATATTCCTTCCAATCATGTACCACTAGTTAGCTATGGATGAGTATGTATGATGAGATTTGGAATCCATTTGAGTAAAAGTATGTTTCAAATATCATAAAGATAAAAATAAAATATTCTCAAAAGAAATAAATAAAACTCTAGTAACTTCATGCACATGACATGAACCATTTGGTTATTTAAAAAATACATAATCTATTTGAGAATAAACTATACAATCAGTATCATGAAAACTTCATAACCCCACAAGACATCATGTAATAACAAAATTAGTCAAGAGGCTCGTGATCACATAAAATCAACATGGTAACACAATTCACATAATACTTGAATGATCATCGAATCAAACCAGGAAAATCACATGAAAACATCAGAGAATATAGTGCATCCATATGGACTATTTTAATCAATTACTAAAATTTATTTCATGTTTTATTCAATTAAGAAACTAAGAAAAATAGATCTTCTGAAAAAGTTCCTAAGGGAAGGTCTCACGAGCAGATCTCATGAGTGGTTCTTATGGGAAAGTCTTGTGATGAGGTCACATGGTAGAGGAAGGGTTTAGAAGATCTGAGAGTCATATAATAGGTGATTGATATTCCCTATTCTCCCATATTTATAGGTCATTCTATGGAATTCCAAATGTTACCCAACAGGCCATGTGTCACCCAAATCCACTGATTGGCGATGAAGCCAAATCCTTATATGATAATTTACTTTTCTCAGAAGCGATCCCCTATCCCCATGAATGTCCCTCTTGATAGGGGAAATTATTGACACCCACCAAATGGGAATTTGAAAATCCACTATGGAAGAAATACGAGAATATGGGTATTATTTTCTATTCAAAAAAAAAAGGAATAACGAGGTGGCCAATGTAAAGACCCGTAAAAATCAAGGAAAATTTTTTCTTAATTTTCTTTGGAATTTTACAAGAGTGCGGTTTCTGACGGCACCTGATTCCGAGGCCCGGTGTGCCCGGAATCAATTTCTGAAGTTTGGCTCGGGTACGTTCAGTGAATGAACGAGCGGGTTTTCCTAACTTTTGATCCGGTGCTCGGAATTGAAATCCGAGGGCACCGATGAACTCACAGCGCCGATATTCACTTAGGGAGACCTTTCCGAAGTTGCGTTTTCCTAGGAGGAGATGTTTAATTTTCTGGATGAAATGGAGAGTAAAATAAATTTGTTATACAATATTTATTTTATATCTTTAATGTGGTTATAATCTTTTATTGGAAGTTGGGTGGTTTAACCACCTAAGAGAGGATTAAGGTGAGGAGGGGCCCACCCGAGCCCCACCTTTTCAAATTCCCTAACTCCCCTCTCTCCCTCTTAAAGGCTTGTCAACTTAACTTTCAATTAATTATACAACTCATGTATAATTAATAAGTGAGTTTAATTTCGAGTTTTTGAAATTCAAACTCTTGAATTTCAAAGGTTGGGTTGTGTTAATAAATTAAGAGTAAGCTTAATTTATTTTTGGGTTAGTTCCTTTGTTACTTGAGATGATTGGGAGAATCGTTGAGAGACTTGAAGATCTTCTTCGTCTTCGACGAAGAATGTGAAGAACGGTTCTTATCCGTCAAGGAACATCGATCCCACGACCTTCGAGACTCGGCGTCCCGGATTCTTCCGTCTTCATCTTCCTCCTCGACAAGGGAGAAGTCGCCGACCGTGGTGATCATCGCCGACGACAACGTACCTCTCTTCTTCGTCTTAGCGACAAGTGAAGAGACGTCGTTTCCCCCTCGGACGCACCCCGACGTCCACGGAATCTACGTCCGACGCCGCGACGCCTTTCTCCGCGATAACCGACGTGCGACATCAATTTTCAAGGTAGGGGTTGTTGTTATTTGTTTATTTATTTATCCTTGTTCGTAGTTCTAACATGACTAACGTGAGGATTATAAATATGTGATATTGTTTAACGTAAGGGGGGCGGACCGCATGAACACGGCCGAACCCCCTCCTTCGTTCTTGTTGATATATCTTGCGGGTGGAAACAAGGTGGCGTGGTGCCGTTGCACCATGCGGATAATCGCACGATTATTTTGCGCGGCACCGTCGCGCCACGCCGTGGAAGGATCATCAAGAACGCGACGCCGTCGCGCCGCGTCGAAGGAAATCAAAAGGGGCGGCGGAGGGGCGCGGTGCCGTCGCACCGTGCCGGACGACGAACACCGCGGCCGGTTCCGGGCCGTGGCGAGACGGGAAGACCGGCGGCATGCCAGGCCGCCGGCGACGGAAGCCGGAATGGGGACCGGTTTGCCGGTCCCGTTGGAGAAAAACCGGTCGGCCAGCTGGCCGGCCGGATGGACAAAAATCCGGGGGAATTTAATTCCCCCGGCAGCTCAAAATCCCCCCCCCCCAATTATTTGGGGGGGGGGGCGGTTTCCTCGAGGGGGGCAGGTGGCCCCCCGGTTTCTTCAAGTAAGCCCCCACGTGGGGGGCCGGTTTTTCCAAAAGGGCGCGACACTTAAGCCGCGCCGCCTTTCCAATCAAGCGGGGGCTTGATCCCCCCGCGCGCTGCCTCCGTGCGGCCCCAGGCCGCTGCGCCGCCAGGCCACCGCGCCGCCGCGCCGCCACGCCGCCGCACCGCCGGCCGGCCGGGCCGGGTCGGACCCGGGTCGGGTCGACCCGGTTCAGGCCGACCGAGGGGGGGTCGGGCCGGGTCGGCCCGGACCCGGACCCCCCATTTTCGAGACGGTTTCGGTCTTTTGGCCATAACTTGAGCCACAGACCTCCGAATAATGAACCGTCTGTGGCAACGTGATCCTGGGATCGAGACGGTCGTTTCGGTATATCGCACTCAAAGTTTCAGAACACTTTGAGTTCGGCCGGGTTGGTTCGTTCACGAAACCAACCAGGCCTTCGGAGCGGAAACGCTCATATTTTGAGCTATGGACGTCCGATTGACGTGCCGTCAATTTTTTTGTGTTCCTCTTAGTGAGACGGTTCTTTTGGCATGCTCCGCCCGAGGTTTGGACGCAGGTGGAGTACGGTCTGGTTGGTTTTTCCTTAAAAACCAACAGGGCCCCGGGGACGAAAATGCCAATAACTCTCAGACCAGGCGTCTGATCGACACGCCGTCTATTGCGTTGAGTTCCTGTTGAAGATACGGAACTTTTGGATACATCAACTCTAGACTTTGTGACAGTTGATGTATCAGCCTCTCAGATCATGGAGCGGACCCTCCGAATGAGCTTGCTGTGTGCGGGAACCCTAGTGCTGGCTGCGACTGCTTCTCCGACAGCGACGATTGTGCAGAGATCCTCCGTGGACTCCGACGACGACCATGCAGAGATCCTCAGTGGACTGCGGCGACGACTGTGCAGAGATCCGCAGTGGACTGCGACGACTACTGCACTCAGCGATCCTACGTGGATCAGTGCTACAGGTCCTGCGTGCGCCCGATCCTGTGTGGGTCTGATCCTGTGTAGGTTACTGCGGGGGTTAGTACCTATCGATCCTTCGTGGGTCCGACGACTTAGATCGTTCAGTGATCATCTTTATCGTCATCCGAAGAAATATACCTGTGTGAGCTGAATCTTCTGTTTTACTCGATAGAGGTGGTGCGCTTGGTTGTAGCGGCAGACCCGCGATACTGGAGACGAGCGTACGGAGTACGGAGACCGTGTAGCCGGCTGAGACCTGAAGACTGCTCGACCGACTCGACTTGGAGTGAGTCGACTAGCCCAGTGGACGGAGCGCCCGGTATTTGGCGGCAGACCCATGGAGGATAGAGCGCCTGGTAGTTGGCAGCAGACCCGCGGTACTCGACTGGAGGAGTACCTCTGTAGGCTATTTGGGTGAGCGCCCGGTATTTGGCAGCAGACCCTCAGCGGACGGAGCGCCCGGTAGTTGGTGGCAGACCCGCTGTACTCGACAGGAGTAGTACCTCAGCAGTCTTAGGTTAGTGAGCAGTATCTCAGAGTCATGACAGGACACTGTACACTTCAGAGATGGGGCTCTTCAGTAGTTACGTTTTTGATAATGAAAATCCTGTGTGAGATGAATCCTGTTACTTTCCTGTGTGGATTGTGTTGTGCTATCCTGTGTGGATTACGTTTTTCTTTCCTGTGTGGAATACATTTACTTTCCTGTGTGGACTGAGTTATTGTTGGGCTCGGAGGTTGGAGCGTATTTGAATTGATGACTTAGGTATATGTATGGGCATATACCTAAGCAGTGTCGGTTGGTACTTCGTGATTGTACCTTTCTTTGTGGTTTATCCTTTGTGGATTTTGAGAGACCTTCAGGGGTCTCGGGGTCCCTACTGAGTAGCTTATACTCACCCCTGCACGGGCTTTGCCCGCACTACGTTGTGTTGGTTGCAGACGACGGACAGCGTTGATCTTGGCTGAGGTTTGCAGAGCGGGACGGTACCCGGAGGTGGACCACTGGGTGGGACGTGCTCGGAGTGGACGGCGGGACCCGTGGAGCAGTGGTGCTATCTGTACCCACCCTTCAGGTGGGATTTCCAGTGGACAGCTCGGTGTAGCGGCTTTTACTTTTCAGTTGCTGTTTTCCCTTTCGAGTTGTACTTTACTTTCAGTTTGGGTTTGTATACTGGCCCATTTACTTTTCCGCACTTTCAGTTGTACTCTGCTTTTGTTTAGTGTTTACTTTCTTCTTGCTTACTCTGTGGTGTTTGTTTACTTTACAAAGGCAATGCCTTCCCTTTTTACCGGGATTTACGCCTTGGTTCTAGTCGCCAGCCCCTGGCCTATGGAAGGCAGGCTTGGGGTAGTCACGGCACAGACCCCGAGGGTGGGTCGTGACAAATTGGTATCAGAGGAGTTCGGTTCTACCGCGAACTCTGATCTTTTCTATGTGAAGAAATAATGTTTAGCGTATTGAGTGTGGTTATCAGTCCAGGGAGTCCAGTGTTGGTGCGGCGGCCGACGTATCCGTACACCAGGACCCTGACTTCTGATTTCCGACATAATGCACGAAAACATTGATTGCGTGTGTGTTTCAATGTTTTCTTTGTGATTACTTATATCATCTCACCAGGTATACTGTTCTGACCATGGCACACCTGTTTTCTTTTCAGGATGGCCCCACGACGGCAGCCAGCTAGGGTTCCGAGAGTCGAGCGTGACGATAGCCCACCGAGCGACGAGGCCTCAGTGCAGGGACCTTTGTCAGCAGTGGCACCGGCGGTAGAACTACCCGCCGAGCCCCCGATACTTCCAGCACCAGCCGTTGACGATGCACGTCGCCTCGGAGCACTGCATGAGTTTCAGCGCCAGCGACCACCCAGGTTTCGCGGGGAGACGGATCCCCATGCAGTAGAGGACTGGCTGGAGGCGGTCGTCCGAGTTTTCAGGCTAGTGAGGACACCAGCAGACCTCATGGTGATCCTCGCGGTGAGCCTACTGCACGCAGCAGCAGGGCGATGGTGGAGCCTGATGCTCCAGGTACACGATGAGGCCACCCTCATCTGGATGGACTTCGAGAGCCTCTTCCGCTCAGAGTTCGTCCCAGCCACCCTCCGTGCGGTGCGCATCCAGGAGCTTCTTCAGCTGCGGCAGGGCAGCTTGACGGTCGCCCAGTACGCGGCGAGGTTCACCGACCTTTCTCGGTACTCGACAGACATGGTATGGGACCCCTTCTTCCGGGCCCGGACCTTCGAGCAGGGATTGAGACACGAGATCAGGGCATCACGGATCTCCCTCAGCATCCCGACCCAGGAAGGAGTGCTAGAGCGAGCCCTCCTGATCGAGAGTTTCCTGGCTGAGTCCACAGCGAGACCTATCGCAGGGCGGCAGATAGCGGAGTCTTAGGCAACAGGTAGCCGACGGATGACTCAGGGTTCCAAGAAGACCAGACCTACCAGTGGCCGACTGCACGACTCAGGCTCAGTTGTGCGGGGAAGCCGGGGTGGAGTCAGAGCCAGGCGTGCCGAGAGTGGGCAGTGTTACTCCTGTGGCAGGATTGGTCACATGGCTCGTGACTGTCCGACCCGCCATGATGATGATCAGCAGTTAAGTGAAGAACCTCCCAGGCAGAGGCAGAGGTTCGACCGTGCCGGTCCGCAGGGAGGAGGCGGACGAGGCAGAGGAGCTGGACGAGTAGCCGGTGGTGGGCGACGCTTTGAGGCTCTGCCACCACCACCACCAGGAGGTCCACCCCGACCACAGGGAGTAGGTGAACATGCGAGAGCTCAGCTTCAGGCATCCGAGACCTTCGATCATGGAGCTCTGGGAGCCGATGGACAGGAGCAGAACTAGTGGATACGTCCTTTGTACTTCTGGTTCCTTGTTGCTTTTGTGTAGCGTCTTGTATTATGAGCTGCAATAAAAAAACGCATACCTTTGTGATATTTTCGTTCCTGTCCTCTTTCGTGATGTTACTAAGAGGTTCCAGTTTTGGCTGTTGACTTGACCCTCACTTGTGAGACATCTACTGGAGGAGACCCAGTTACCACACACTGATGCCGACAGTGTGACTCAACCCTTGGAGGCGAGAGTAATGGTTGAATCTCTTAGTAGTAGCGTCGAGGCCTTACGACATCATCCTTGGTATGGATTAGTATCATCCATGTTAGGATTGACTGTATTAGGCAAAGAATGTGGTTCATCCAGGGTATGGGACCAGATTTCTCTTATCGGCAAAGAAGAAATCTTGCAGCTCTGGTGGGACCGGAGATGGTCAAGGCCACGATAGAGAAGGTCCAGGTCATCCAGGAGCGGATGAGGACAGCACAGAGCCGGCAGAAGTCATACGCTGACAGGAGGCGGAGGCCACTAGAGTTCGAGGATGGTGACCACGTCTTCTTGCGGGTCTCACCTCGACGTGGTATTCGGAGATTTGGCCGAGGCGGCAAGTTATCTCCGCACTTCATCGGACCCTTCCAGGTCCTCAGCAGGATTGGTGAGGTCGCTTATCGCCTGGCTCTACCACCTCAGTTGCACCGGGTGCACGACGTCTTCCACGTGTCTCAGCTGAGGAGATACGTGCACGACCCGACGCACATCATTGACCATGGGGAGCTTGACGTTGACGATGGGGTGACTTTTACGGAGGTCCCGGTGGAGATAGAGGATCGACAGGAGCGGGTCCGGCGTGGGCGATCGATTCCTCTTGTGTGCATCAGATGGAAGCACGGGAATCTCCAGGAGAGCACATGGGAGCGGGAGGCTCAGATGCGTGCTCAGTACCCTCTTTTGTTTCCCAAGTTTTTGATGTATCTTTACGGGGACGTAAAGCCCTGAAGTTGGAGTAATGTAAAGACCCGTAAAATTCAAGGGAAATTTTTTCTTAATTTTCATTGGAATTTTACAAGAGTGCGGTTTCTGACGGCACCTGATTCTGAGGCCCGGTGTGCCCGGAATCAATTTCCGAAGTTTTTCTCGGGTACGTTCAGTGAACGAACGAGCGGGTTTTCCTAACTTTTGATCCGGTGCTCAGAATTGAAATCCGAGGGCACCGATGAACTCGCAGCGCCGATATTCGCTTAAGGAGACATTTTCCGAAGTTGCGTTTTCCTAGGAGGAGATGTTTAATTTTCTGGATGAAATGAAGAGTAAAATAAATTTGTTATACAATATTTATTTTATATCTTTAATGTGGTTATAATCTTTTGTTGGAAGTTGGGTGGTTTAACCACCTAAGAGAGGATTAAGGTGAGGAGGGGCCCACCCGAGCCCCACCTTTTCAAATTCCCTAACTCCCCTCTCTCCTTCTTAAAGGCTTGTCAACTCAACTTTTAATTAATTATACAACTCATGTATAATTAATAAGTGAGTTTAATTTTGAGTTTTTGAAATTCAAACTCTTGAATTTCAAAGGTTGGGTTGTGTTAATAAATTAAGAGTAAGCTTAATTTATTTTTGGGTTAGTTCCTTTGTTACTTGAGAGGATTGGGAGAATCGTTGAGAGACTTGAAGATCTTCTTCGTCTTCGACGAAGAACGTGAAGAACAGTTCTTCTCCGTCAAGGAACATCGATCCCACGACCTTCGAGACTCGGCGTCCCGGATTCTTCCGTCTTCATCTTCCTCCTCGACAAGGGAGAAGTCGCCGACCGTGGTGATCATCGCTGACGAAAACGTACCTCTCTTCTTCGTCTTAGCGACAAGTGAAGAGACGTCGTTTCCTCCTCGGACGCACCCCGACGTCCACGGAATCAACGTCCGACGCCGAGATGCCTTTCTCCGCGATAACCGACGTGCGACGTCAATTTTCAAGGTAGGGGTTGTTGTTATTTGTTTATTTTATTTATCCTTGTTCGTAGTTCTAGCATGACTAACATGAGGATTATAAATATGTGATATTGTTTAACGTAAGGGGGTCGGACCACATGAACACGGCCGAACCCCCTCCTTCGTTCTTGTTGATATATCTTGCGGGTGGAAACAAGGTGGCGTGGTGCCGTTGCACCACGTGGATAATCGCACGATTATTTTGCGCGGCACCGTCGCGCCGCGCCGTGGAAGGATCATCAAGAACGCGACGCCGTCGCGCCGCGTCGAAGGAAATCAAAAGGGGCGGCGGAGGGGTGCGGTGCCATCGCACCGCGCCGGACGACGAACACCGCGGCCAGTTCCGGGCCGCGGCGAGACGGGAATACCGGCGGCACGCTAAGCTGCTGGCGACGAAAGCCGGAATGGGGATCGGTTTGCCGGTCCCGTTGGAGAAAAACCGGCTGGCCAGCTGGCCGGCCGGATGGACAAAAATCCGGGTGAATTTAATTCCCCCAGCAGCTCCAAAGCCCCCCCAAATTATTTGGGGGGGGGGTTTCCTCGAGGGGGGCAGGCGGCCCCCCGGTTTTGTTCAAGCAGGCCCCCACGTGGGGGGCCGGTTTTTCCAAAAGGGTGCGGCACTTAAGCCGCGCCGCCTTTCCAATCAAGCAGGGGGCTTGATCCCCCCGCGCGCTGCCTTCGTGCAGCGCCAGGCCGCCGCGCCGCCGCGCCGCCGCAACGCCGGCCGGCCGGGCCGGGTCGGCCCGGACCTGGACCCCCCATTTTCGAGATGGTTTCGGTCTTTTGGCCATAACTTGAGCCACGGACCTCCGAATGATGAACCGTCTGCGGAAACGCGATACTTGGATCGTGGCGGTCGTTTCGGTATATCGCACTCAAAGTTTCGGAACACTTTGAGTTCGGCCGGGTTGGTTCATTCACGAAACCAACCGGGCCTTCGGAGCGGAAACTCTCATATCTTGAGCTACGGACGTCCGATTGACATGCCGTCAGTTTTGTTGTGTTCCTCTTAGTGAGACGGTTCTTTTGGCATGCTCCGCCCAATGTTTGGACGCAGGTGGAGTACGGTCGGGTTGGTTTTGCCTTAAAAACCAACCGGGCCCCGGGGACGAAAATGCCAATAACTCTCAGACCGGGCGTCTGATCGACGCGCCGTCTGTTGCGTTGAGTTTCTGTTGACGATATGGAACTTTTGGATACATCAACTCTGGACTTTGTGACAGTTGATGTATCAGCCTGTCGGCTCGTGGAGCAGACCCTCCGAACGAGCTTGCTGTGTGCGGGAACCCTAGTGCTGGCTGCGACTGCTTCTCCGACAGCGACGATTGTGCAGAGATCCTCCGTGGACTCCGACGACGACCATGCAGAGATCCTCAGTGGACTGCGGCGACGACTGTGCAGAGATCCGCAGTGGACTGAAATGACTATTGCACTCAGCGATCCTACGTGGATCAGTGCTACAGGTCCTGCGTGGGCCCGATCCTGTGTGGGTCCGATCCTGTGTAGGTCACTGCGGGGGTTAGTACCTATCGATCCTTCGTGGGTCCGATGACTTAGATCGTTCAGTGATCATCTTTATCGTCATCCGAAGAAATATACCTGTGTGAGCTGAATCTTCTGTTTTACTCGATAGAGGTGGTGCGCTTGGTTGTAGCGGCAGACCCACGATACTGGAGACGAGCGTACGGAGTACGGAGACCGTGTAGCCGGCTGAGACCCGAAGACTGGTCGACCGACTCGACTTGGAGTGAGTCGACTAGCCCCGTGGACGGAGCACCCGATATTTGGCGGCAGACCCACGGCGGACGGAGCGCCTGGTAGTTGGCAGCAGACCCGCGGTACTCGACTGGAGGAGTACCTCTGTAGGCTATTTGGGTGAGCGCCCGGTATTTGGCAGCAGACCCTCAGCGGACGGAGCGCCCGGTAGTTGGCGGCAGACCCGCGGTAGTCGACAGGAGGAGTACCTCAGCAGTCTTAGGTTAGTGAGAAGTATCTCAGAGTCATGACAGGACACTGTACACTTCAGAGATGGGGCTCTTCAGTAGTTACGTTTTTGATAATGAAAATCCTGTGTGAGCTGAATCCTGTTACTTTCCTGTGTGGATTGTGTTGTGTTATCCTGTGTGGATTACGTTTTTCTTTCCTGTGTGGAATACATTTACTTTCCTGTGTGGACTGAGTTATACTTGGGCTCGGAGGTTGGAGCGTATTTGAATTGATGACTTAGGTATATGTATGGGCATATACCTAAGCAGTGTCGGTTGTTACTTCGTGATTGTACCTTTCTTTGTGGTTTATCCTTTGTGAATTTTGAGAGACCTTCAGGGGTCTCGGGGTCCCTACTAAGTAGCTTATACTCACCCCTGCACGGGCTTTGCCCGCACTACGTTGTGTTGGTTGCAGACGACGGACAGCGTTGATCTTGGCTGAGGCTTGTAGAGCGGGACGGTACCCAGAGGTGGACCACTGGGTGGGACGTGCTCGGAGTGGACGGCGGGACCCGTGGAGCAGTGGAGCTATCTGTACCCACCCTTCAGGTTGGATTTCCAGTGGACATCTCGGTGTAGCGGCTTTTACTTTTCAGTTGTTGTTTTCCCTTTCGAGTTGTACTTTACTTTCAGTTTGGGTTTGTATACTGGCCCATTTACTTTTCTGCACTTTCAGTTGTACTCTGCTTTTGTTTATTGTTTACTTTCCGCTTTCTTACTCTGTGGTGTTTGTTTACTTTACAAAGTCAATGCCTTCCCTTTTTACCGGGATTTACGCCTTGGTGCTAGTCGCCAGCCCCTGGCCTATGGAAGGCGGGCTTGGGGTAGTCACGGCACGGACCCCGAGGGTGGGTCGTGACAGCCAAAATCACATGTATCACATGAACCACTAGAAAAAACTAATTCTAAAGACATTCATAAGATCAGGAGAGAAATCATGATCATAAACTGTAGAAGATCTCATGGCGACCCTTTGATGATTCATAATTCTCTTGAGAAGGCATCTATGGAATTCAATGATCAAACAATGGTAGCCACATAAGCTCCCCCAGGTTATGATACTTTTCGATTGGCAGAATTGTAAAAATATAACCAAAAATCCCTTGGATATAAGGAAGACAATATATAAAATATGGGAGCCTATTACAATCATAAAACTCACGTGATTTACCCATGATGAACAAAAGACATGATAGAATCCTGGATTACATGTCCACCTTATCTTGTGAAATCCTGCTGGAAGCTCACCTATATCTTGTAAATAGACTTGTACATGTCCAATAGGACATTATCTCCCAATATGGCACCAAAAACAAATAAAAGGGGTTTTACAAGAAATCTGTGTGCATCAACAAATGACCATTTTTTGTCACAAGATGCATCGTCGATGGGGAAAACGATTTTATTTGACAACATTCATGAATGTTAATGATATCCAAAGACTTTGACAAATAAAATAATTAAATAATAGGGAAAATGAGAGATCCTCTTATGGTTATAAAACACATGTGAAACACTAATGAATCTCATGATACATGGAGGAATCCCTGTTGAAATGTCTACCTTAACTTGTGAAAGCCCAATGGCATGTGACCCACACGATTTGAAGTGTCTTGTGCATGTCTTAGATGACTTTCACTCCCCTTCAGGCCTGAAAGACAAACAAATGGGTTTGTCTATTAAATTCTAATGCATCACCATAGAACCCTTTTCTGGTCATGCAATGTATCACTGATGGGGATATTGATTGTTTTAGACAACACTCTCACAAACTCACAAGATCCCCAACCACTAAAAATAAAAAAATAAATAAAAGGGGGAAATGAGCTTCTTGTGGGGGGAGGATATGTTGATCACCATTGATCATACAAAACACCACTGACACGCCATCATGATCTTGGGAAAGCCTCTCGGAAAGACACATTTCTCTCATGAAATGTACCCCTAGAAAAACTTCTTGGTATCTTTAAAAAACCCATGAAAAGCCACCATTTTGTCATGGAATTCCCCGTAAAAAGAACATAATATCTCACAAAATCCTTTTAGTAGGCATCCTAATCTCGCAATGGCCATTTTACAGGTCATACTAAACTTGAAAAATCCCCTTAAAATGCATGCATATTTAGGTGAGACCCATTTATTTTTCCATAACCTAATGAATTGGTCATTGAACGGATGGTCTACTGGTTGTTGAAAATCATGTGATGCCCCTAGAATAAACTACATCAAGACCTCAGGAAAACACATCACATCAAAGCCCACCACCGACTCTATCCAAGATTTTAGCGATACATGTTCCACAAAGAGGCATATATTAGGGGTGTCAAGGCCTATAATTCCCCCACCCCAGTATCAAAAAATGAATCCCAGGATCCTTCTATTGGTGTACTTAGGCATCAAATATGATTTCTAAAATAGGATTATCATGTAATTAGAAAGGTTTTATGATATTTACAATCAAGGGAACCACCTAATAAGATCATGCGACATGTATAGGCATTTTTTATGATCACTCAAAGGTCACATAAAGGACTTTAAGTGGGTTTTAAAAAGGAAATACCACACACTTGATCAGACATAGGATACTTAAACAAGATAATGATAAAAAATTTAAGGCATATGAAATAAACAGATGGAACTAAGATAAAAATATGGGAGAAATTTTTGAATAACATATATTTTGATCCTTATGCACTTCGCATGAACCACCTAAGTCATGTGATAGCACCATGTCTTGTTACCAAGATCACTTGTCACTCCTTTGGTATACTATTTGGATCATGAAAGGTCCTCTAGCTATGTCATATCAAGTCACATGGTTCCCCCTTTGAATACCACCCAAGTCTCACAAAACCCTCTGGGATCACCATCTAAACCTCACGATTACCTCTAGGCATGTTTATTAAATCATACAACGACACCATTATATGTTAGGAAAGTCTTGTGATGGCATCATGACATGTTAACTAGATTTCATAATGTCCTCCAAACAAGCCATCCAGATCCTATGACATCCTCCAGACATGTCAACTGGGCATCACGACATCCTCTGGACAGGACAGAAAGATCTTCTGACGTCCTATGGACATGTTATCCAACTTTCATGATGATACTTGGACAATTAATCTAGGACATGAAGCACCATCCAGACATGTCAAACTAACTCTCACGACCCCCCCCCCCCAATAGTTTCATCTATCTTTTTAAATAAAACTATGGAAATTAAGTTGGATCATGTGATTCCCACCAAGCATGTTAGTCTGGATCACATGATTGCCTATAGAATCATCCAGACAGGTCTTCCAATGTACTACAGAGAATTCAGAAATGGTCAAGTGATGGCCACCATATATTCCATCCATATTATGAAACTTCTCTTGAACAATTCAAATGGGTTGTGAAATTTTATTTTTACATGTAAGGAAGATATTCTCAGAACTTTCAATCATACAATCATGGCATGTTAGGCATAAAATCAACTCATTGTAGGAAGATAAGCAGACTAATCCAAGGAAGAATCCCAAGACATGATAACCTTGTCCAGTTGACATATAAGGGCTTTCTCATTGTGTATGTCTTGACATAATGAAATATATTAACTTTGATTCCTTCCATAACTACAATACGTTGTATTCCTTCCTTAGGCCATAGCTCTGTTTCAAACCTCCAAAGGGCAATCTCTTTGGATAATCCTTGCATTCATAATCAATAAGACAAGTTAATTTCTATCCCTTATTTTTTATATGGAGTAGATCTCACGAGGTCTTAAAGGGTTTCAATAATAAAATCATTCACACCATAATCCTCTATCGAGAAAGGGAAGCCTCAGTGTGTAAGCTCTGATTATCGGCATAATATGATATATCTCTCATATACGGACAACACTAGTGTGTAATATCTGATATAATGAACTTGAAGAAATATAATTCCTTCCATAACCAGTATACGTGGGACACCTTCCTAATGCCCAAGATCCATATCAAACCTCCAAAAGGTTATCCCAGTTCATAATCCCCACATTCATAAGCAAAGATATTGGTTACATTCTATCCTTTTTTCACACACCTATCATTTCTCATGGGGTCATAGGGAGTTTCAATAATCATATCATTCACATCATAAGACTCTATCGAGAAAGGACAATGTTAGTGTGTAATCCATGATCAGTGGCATATTATGATATTTCCCACATACAAGGGGGATCCCAGTGTGTATTCCACAATCTATTAATCTACAAGAACAATGATTCATTCCATGATAAGGATATATAAGACACATTATTAAGGATCAACCTCAAATGAGAATCCACATTGGGGAAAGTCTATCCATGTATTCAACATTCCATACATCAAGACTCAATCTCTCCCAAGGGATGATTATCCTTCCTCATACACTGAAAGATTGAGAAATCCCTGAACTACAATGACATTGATTCCTACCATGACCAGGATACGTAGAATGCCTTCTAAAGGCTAGTGCTCTATATTAAACATCCAATGGTCTATACCAACATGTAATCCCTATATCCATATGAAATGAGTCTTATTAATTACTATCCCTTGTTTCTCTCACCAAGAATATCTCAAATGGGCTTAGGGAGTTATAATGATCACATCATTAGCATCGTGAATCTCTACCAGCAAGGGAAACCCTAGTGCGTACAAACCGATCAGTGGTATGACATAAATACCCAATAGACAAGGGAATCTAGCCTAGGTCATGTCTAAAGGGAGTGAATGAACTATGATAACACTGATTTCTACCACACCAATGATACATAGGATGAATCCTCAAGGTTGAGATCAATACCTAGTGCTCAATTTCCCACATATATATCCACTTCTTATGACATTAAACATCATGTGTTTAAAAAATTACATGGGTTTTGATTTCTATTATAAAATAGGTTATCTAGGACAACTTATAATTCCTTAAACACATCCTTGAAATTATAACTGTCTCATTGGGTAACAAGTCTCATATTTGGATTAGGAAAAGATTCTCAACGAAATATTAAATAAATAAGAGATTCCTAGAGTAGAAAAAAATTCCCCACAAAATGGTTTGATGATCCCAACCTCCCATCCTATCGAAAAATGTAAGCTCCTAAGTGTCATTGGTTTTGAAAACCCAGAGGACCACTTACCTTTGGAAAGTATGCCACTACACAGTTATGGATGTGGGATCCATTAGGAGTTATTGTCAGCGATAAATAAATGGAACACCTAAATTAAATGATTATACAAAGACATTGAACCTCACCACAATCAACCCATTAGGACAGGCCATCCACATCATTCCGATGAATCAAAAGTGGAAAATAGTTGAGAAATATTTTAACTAAGGAATATCCTTTCTATGACAAAAATAGACTCCCCTGTTCTCATCGGGCCATTTATTTCCTTCCACGTGAGTTGTCACCTATCCCTCAAAATGACCCACATGAAATTGTAGCTCAATTATTTTATTTGTGATTTCTCTTTAATAATAATTAAAATTCATTCAACATACATTAATACTTGTATTAACCATTTACTTCACTATTTGTTAAAAATATTACACTTACATTCACTATAACACACAAAAACACATATGCATCACAAGATTATATCATGATTAGTTACTCTATAAATAATTCTTGATATTATTGATGTTTTTTGTATTTGATTTCAAATATGTGCGAGGATCATTAAAACTTTTTGGGAATATTTTAGAAATATATTAAAGTCATTAAGGACGTCTGAATATGATTAGATTTGAATTGAATTTTGCAATAACTGTTCTTAGGATAAAGGCATTGAAGGTTATGTAAAATGTTGTGTTGTGTATGATTGATCCTGATTTTTTGGGTAAAGATGTAAAATTTGGAAACTACATAACAGTTTTATGAAAATTTAATTGGTTATCTTTGAATAAATTCAAACTACCTAAAAATAATACTACTGAAATAGTGGTTATGTTAAAATATAATGATTCTAAGATATATTATATTAGAGATATAAATGAATGAATAGAAGAGTACTAGAGTTATCCTAGAATAATATGACTCTATATTCCATTATCAAATAAATTTTGAAGGATATTTAAGATTAATCCACCTTCATGTAAGAATAAATAAAGTGTGTATATGAATAACTCAATAAGAGATGAGTTTGGATAATACTATGAAAAAAAGTGAAGGAAACATATGATTTACATTATAATTATAGAGGCCATGTAAAAGTAACCAAACAATCATGTAAAATTAAATGGGTGTGTGGTATAAATAATTTAATTAAAATATGAGAGATTTTTTGGATTTCATAACTGATAATTTTAATGTTTCATATATGATTTTTTACACTAGATGATGGGGGTTATTATTAAAGGAATAAATATCATGATAATACAAGGAGATAAATATTAAAAATAAGATATAATTTAAATGATTTCATTTTAAAGCCTTATTTCATACCATCATTATGATGAAGAAGAGTTTGAGTTCAAATTTTCTGATGGTGTCACATTGTAGTGAAAATTCATGAGAATACGACATAACCCTAGATTGTTATGGTCAATTAAATTAGGACGTAGTATAACTACCATTACACATCCATGTGGTGGCCATATGATAGTAAGGATTATCACATGTTATGAGATGCATTATCACATTGCAGATTAATTTATTTTCTGGAACTATCATTTTATCTAAGATAGATAATATTTTATTTTCATGGGGAAAATGATACCCTAAACTTTTGAGAATTAAATAGTGAAATTTTAGTGCATCATGGTGTATAAATTTTAGATATTAAAATGAAATGATTAAATCTATTAACAATGGTCACAGCTGAAATATTTTCTAAAAGAATATTTGACTAGTTTCAAATTGGATATTATGAGGCATCACTTTTAATTAGTGTTTCCAAATTCAAAAATTTGAAATATTTTCCTGAAGGAATATTAAAATAGGGGAGGTTGAGTAGCTAAATTAGATGATGAAAATTATATAAGAAAAGTTGACAAAATATTGAGTGGAATGATAAAAAATCTGATGGTTCAAGTCTTCTCATATGGGAGAAAAATATCATCAAGTTATAGGGAGTTTGAATTAATTTTTAATAATTTAAATGATTAAAGGGATTATTTGTGTATTTAATATTTTGAGGGTCATTTAAGATCATTTCATTTGGTTTTTGGAATTCACATGTAAATTTGAGGGATAGATTACACATAACTATCAAGATATATCTTTTATTTGGATATAATATGGGTTAATGATTCCATCATCCCTTTGTATAACCAATTTTTAAATTATTCTCAAACATAACCTAAATAAGGAAAGGACATTGTTTCCCACATTCAGGGTGTTGTTTGAACAATCCTCTGTGTTTTTTCTCTTAGTTATTTAAATTTCATGCGGGTGAGGTAGACATTTAAATATGAATGGATCCTGACATTATAAAGTCACTAATGTAAATTTATAAATGAAATTGGAAAAATTAAGTAAAATTTATTAAACCCCCACTCAATATTACACCATTATCTCCAAGCCTCATCACCTAGTATTTATGAAATTGATATTCCCACTAAAGGATCCAATATCGGATGAACAATAAATATAGAATCTCAATTAAACAACAAATAGAGGCATACCTACATTTTATATAAAGAACTATAATTTATGGAATAATAATATGATTCTTGATCTTCTTTATATAATATTATAGAATATTAATTATTAAAAAGGTGTGTATATTATAATTGAGAATGATACTCTTATTAAATATGGTGATAAGATGAATTTGGTAGTTAGTGAAAGGGCATGGAATGTATTTTTTTTTCATTATCATGTAATGTTTATAAAAAAAGTAGTGGAAATAAAAACCTCAAAATAAATATAGGATAACATTGATTTTTTAAGGTAGTGATAAATAGAAAAATTCCAATATGTAGATATAGAGAGAAAAGTTTAAGGATGTTAGAATGGATGATGATAAATCTATTGATGAATTATTAACAAGAGTTAATGATATTTTTTGAACAATAAAGTGTTTTTCAAACATATTAGGTGACTCAAAAAAATAGATAAATTACCTAGAAACTTCACTGATATATTTTTTGAAACAATTTCTACATTAAAACTCAGAGATGGTTTTTCCGATGACAAATAACCTAATTTACCTATGGTTTAGGGAAATACATTTGGGAATTGACAACTCCATAGAGAATTAGTGAGAATTGAGAAATTCAAACATCAAACCCAAACACAAAAACTAAAAAAATATTATATGAATTTTAAATCCTAAGGTCAAACCAAAGGTAACACAATATATAAAAACCTAGTAGTTGTTCTTGATTGTCTATTCAGAACAAATTAATGAACAAATTATAGTTTGAACAAAAATGTTCAATAAATGATTCCAATGAAAACATGGTTTTATTTTAGATATCAAACTTAAGTTCACTAAAAATCAAAAGATAAAAAGATGTGGAAGACGGATTATGGGGGATATTTTTCAAAAACAAATAGTATTAATTTATTTTATGAATCAATAATGGTGATTAATTGTGAGACATCTTAGAAAAACTAATAAACATGGTTGGTGATAATTAGAACTACCCAATCCCATTTGATTCATTTGGATAGGGTAACATAGTAATCCCTAGATTCATTTGTATCTGTATAATAATAATTGTATAGAGTTATGGATAAATCTCATTCTCCCATTACCATTTACCACATTGTGTGTCATATACTAGATTCCATCCCTCTTATTAGGTTACTGGGGAATATTATTAAGAGTGACTCAATGTTATATTAATTCACCCATGTGATTCAAAAACCCGATTATTATATAAATATAAATCATTAAATCATACTCTTGATCCACCATATCTTATGTAACTAGTCACTCATGATGAATTGGTCAACCCTCAAAATTGAAAGACTGGAATCCAAATATCCAATAAATATTCTTGATTTATTGAAAAATAAATCAGTCATAGACATTAAAATTGGAATCATTAATAGATTGATGAATCTAAGATCATTCCATAGAAGCACACATTGCCTCATTAATGTCTCAAATTAATGATTGGATCAACCCTTCTAATGTCTCCATCTTGTTGGATTTATCCTCTAGTTTTTATCCTCTTTTATTTGGTTTCAAATAATTTTTCCCTTCCAAATGCAGTGCAATATAGTTTAAATAGTTCAACCTACACAATGGATTAATCAAAAGTGATGAAATGTGGATAATTAAGTACATAAATTTCTGACTAGTTAATAGACCACTCAATAGAAAAAATTTGGTTATCGCATTGTAAAAATAAATATTTAATGAAAATTAATCCCCTAAAGACCATAAATAATTCTTCTAGGTTCTCTATAATTGGCTTGGTCGTCTTGAAAATATATTGGATTACATTAAAACATAATGTAAGGTTATATTTAATGGATATATTAGAGCTTAAATCCCATGTAACATCTATTTTCAACCCTACATACCATGGTGGTATGTTATGTAATAGACTCACTCTTAAGAACCAACAAAGGTAATCCCTGAAATAGACACCTAATCTTGATATAGTGAGGAACAAAGGGTGTTCCTGATCCCCATGTGTTATAAAAACATTATTGGGAATAAATAAGAATGTATTGTGAATGATTTAGCCCAGAGAAAAAAATAAATATGAATCTAATGAATAAAACAATGAGTAATAATATAGTAACTCAAATATAATACATAAAATAGTATGTATTCAAGATCACAGACACACCTAGAGAAATAAAAAATATCAATACCATAACCTAATTTCTCTATGTATCTGAATAACTACACCTATACCTCCATCAACTAAAATTGAGAAGTACCTGAGTGGCTGCTTTATCTGTGGATCCATACAACATCTAATATATAGGAATGAGCTAAAAATATCATTAAGTCACCAACTTTCAACCCATTACAAAAAAATTGAAATTAAAATACATTTCATGAATTTTAGAAAATAGGGATACAAAAATAGGTTTTCTGATTATTTCTTAAAAAACATAAATAAAAGTGTTTTCCATGAAAAGATTCGTTTTCACTAGTCAAGATTTTCTTTCTAAATAAAACCACAGTTAATTTTCCTTTAAAAAACCATTCATAAAATGTAACTAAAACATTTTAATATAAAAACATTAATAAATAAGAACTCTTTTCAATAAAAAACATATTATCACTCCCTATAAAATATATATATACTATCATTATGGATTCTAGGGTGAAATTGGAAAAATCAAGTATAGAGATAGCATGTTTATCAATTGAAAAAATTCCACAAGTCAAAAAATAAATACATATCTATCAACCCTGCCTAAATTCCATGTCTTACCATTCCTAGCCTGATCGAATGTAACATTATATTGGTTGAACTAAGTCACACATAGGTACACTATCCATAACATTATTCCAAACTAGTTCACATTTTCACCAAGTTGAACTATTCATCTTATGACATATCATAAATGGAGTGAGAATTTCAAAATAACCAGCTTTCTCAGAATTTAAAAATAAAAATTAATCACACTCTCACCTCCAAACACCCATATTTGAAAATATCCTTTATCAATGTGGAATAATATAACAAAACAACCAATAAATTGTTTTTTATCCCATGATATCATAAAAAATCATTAGTTTCTATTTAATAAAATATTACTACCAAAATGGGGGTAGTTATAACATGGATTCAAAATAAATATGAGTTTCCATTTTATAAACAAGGTAATCTCATATAGGCTTTCGTTTTCTAATTAAAATATTTAAATTACCAATCATTTAGAAAAATCATTCCTTAAAAATTAAGGTAATGAAAATATATTTTATAAACGAGTGAGATATTCATAATTTGACCACTTCAACAATTTAAAACGTTCAAATCATTTCAAAAAATTTATAACCCATACGATCTTGAGAAAAAAACACCTTTACAATCAATTTTGAAATAAAATATTTTAAAAAATTTCACAACAAAATATCAAGAGAAAAATAGTCATTGTTAAGAAAATTCTGAGAGTTTCATTGATAAAATGGTTTGTTGATGAATAAAAAATAAAAAAATCAAAAAAAAATATTTAGAAGGTGAACATGTTCACATTTGTTTGCGTGGTTTTGAAAAAATACATACATTTATGGATATGAATAAAACATCCTTAATTCAAGAGATGGATTATAGGAATAATTTTAGTGTTTCAGACACCCAAAAAACCATATATTGTATCTTGTAAGGAAAATGATTCCACTATGTCACCAACCACGCAATATGTCTACATTTCATAAATTATCAGTGGATTTAAGTATATGGAGCTATAGTATTATTACCTATAATATCCGAGATTATATGGTAACAGTTCCAAATTTCAAGATACTATTGTTCCCTATTGGTTTTAAGTATTTTTCTATGATATAGTATGGTCAAATTTTCTAAAATACCCTAAAATTTGTCTTAGGGGATGAATTCACTCAAACCCTTGAGTGGGTACTCACTACTCACTATAAACCCCAATGACCCAACCGTAGAGTCTAAATCATGAAATTTTTAGCTTGGGGTGTAGTCTGGGTCACTAGTATTCATCGAAAATTCATCCAAATAGATTACGATATACTATTGCAATAATATCCCACATGGGTACTAATCCAATATGATGACATAATTTTATGATACTAACATATAAAACATACTTAATATATGTTCCTCTTATTCATTACTCACTAGTTCATGGTTCCATTCAAATATTTAATTTCAAGCTATTGATTCATGAATTAACAACAATTTTCCCTTATGTGATCCCACAATGTTCTCCTATATTTTACATCTAATCCTCCATTCATCAATGTAGACCAAAAAATTTCCAAAAATGCCTCAACTTAAATATCACCATCATCTTCATCATCATGTCTGACGGATTGATGGTTTCATAAATTTTCTATAAAGTCAGTAACCCATCATGTATCAGTCCTTTGATAAAATGGTACATTAAATTAATAGGATTCTTATTGACATTAAATAATGGGTTATTTGTAAGATGTATGGCCCTCTAACTATCATAGTGAAACATATTTTCCACTCACATTCTTCCCACCTCAACAATGATGTTATTCCACCAGACCATCTCTTACCCAGCTTATATTAAAATAATTTATTCTACCTCTATTGTGGGTAATAACACCACCTTTTACAAAAAAAATACATCTTATTATATTTAATGCATAGGTAAATATAAAAGCTATGGAACTTCTCCTTTTTTCGACATCATCTCCGAGGTCTTCATCTAAATACCCATTCAATGTCTTTTATTTCCCAAATCACAATGATAATTTCCTTCTTCCCATAAAGTTACATATTATCCTCATAAAAAATTCCCAATGTTTCTCTGTTGATTTATACTCTTAATTTCTCATAACTCCCAATTCATGAATAATATAAATTAATTTACATAACAAAATATACATTGGTCTTCTAGTAACAGATGTGTATAGAACCTTTTCCAAGCAGTCATCCTCATCTACTATCTTCAGTGCTTACACCTTTGATTGTTTGAATTTTATTTCTAGGGGAATATAATCCTTTTTTTCTTCTATCATACTAAATCTTATAAAAAAAATTCCAATTTAGTCATCCAAGGATAACATCAAGGTTCCAATTGTGTATTCTCTTTCGTTCTTCATCCCTAAAATATTTCATGCTTCTCCAAGATCTTTCATCTCAAACTCCCCATAAAAAATCCATTCAAATAATCAATACTCTATATAAATGATCATGTACTAAGAATTTCATTCAAATATAAAATCAGTATAACATATCCATCACTGAAATAATTTAAGTAACAACATTTATCCTTTCCACAACATTTTTATGCATTTTTTGACATGAATGGATCTAAAATTTTATTTCACTACCTATCTGAATTATTTAACCAATATAAATTTCTATATGTTTCTTACACTAGATATTACATCCAAGACTCAACTTATCCCTCTAGTTATTTAATATAAATATACCCCCTTGTAATGATCCATGTTTTGGACCAACTGATATTTTCTAAGGAATTTGAATTTTCATTTAGTGGGCATAAAAAAAATTAAACTAGTCTTCATAATTTAGTTCCAAGAGTTTTTCATCACAAAAATATTATTTTGGATGAGACTTAAGGAAACTTTTTGAGTCAACTGTTTGAAATGTTTTTGGGAGAATCAGACTCCAGAATCCTAGTTTTTTTAATGGTAAATGGTGGTGTATGGTTAGAATATTTTTTTTCTAACCATGCACACAAACCATGAAACCATGTAACGGTGTCACAATATTTTTAAAACCATTAAAGGGATTTTTAATGAACATATAAGGGATTTGTAGTAAAATTATTAGGGGAAACACACAAGGGATTCATAATTTCTCTAATGTTGTACCTTGACCATGTAGGGTATGGATCCTTATTATAGTGAGTGGTATAGTTGGTGCACAGTTACCCAAACCATGCATCCTAACCATGAACCTCTAAAAAGTGGGGAAATGATTATTTTCCTTCTAATTATTCATAGGTATTTACCCTATTTATTCCTAAATTCTTCCATGATGACCCATGTGTGCACCCTTTATCTTTTCCTCTTCCCAGGTGGGGTAATCGTCAATTTTTTTCAAATTGGATTATTTCTGGGTGCATTGGAATCATTGAGGAAAGTCTATAATTCCTATTACATCCATTCCCTATTTTCATCACTTGAAGAAATTTTACCATTATGTGAGATAATATCCCCTTTTTAGGGAAATTATTTATTCTTCATATTTCATTATTTTTATATCAAATAAAAGCTTAATATTGGATAAGTAAAGAATATTAGTCAAGAGGTAGGTTTCCTATAACTTTTCTCAAAAAGTTTCACGTGTTTATAATTTGTAGCCACTGTTTCGTGCACCATATTTTTCATGTGTCCCATCTAAAATGTGTAAATATTTAATTTAATTATATATACTATGACCTAGAGCCTTCAGGAGGCCCAATGAATTATTTAAAGGTTATAATATAGCAGAGAACCACCCACATGGGTGGGTCACTTTATATGCCATGACGAACATTGTGTATAATTAGCCAAAACTCATTGCTAATTGTGTTTGGACTAACCTGCTCAACATTATGTGATTAATTTTAACTAAATGAACTGTTATATGGAAAGGAATTTAACTTGGAAATAATATAAATTGTAAATTTAATTCTTGAATCTTACCCAATTTTAAGTGTAATGGGAATTAGAATGGAATGAATTTATTGGTTAGAGATGTTATACATGATTCTTCACAAACCCCTTAGCATGTGATCATCCTTCTATATGCATGGATATTATGATGGACCAACCTAACTGAATTAATTGAATTGTTTAAAATAATGTGTTTAAATATATACCACATTATTATTTTAAAATGAATCGACAAAGGAAATGATCATGAAGAATCGTGTTGTGTGTAATGGATCTTCCTCAGGACATTTATTTACATGTTATATGTTAAATGGATGTATACCAACTTTTGGAAATTTTGATTTATGATATACTCCCTCACTCAAATAAGATTTAGAGATAATTTAAGGGATGTATTCAATTTTCATTCCCTATGAAAATTTATTAAATTCAATTCTTAAAAATTGTTCTTAAACAATGTGTATTGATTATTGCACCATGGTTAAGCGATTTGATGTATGTAATGCTTCACACTCCCTTGATGTGAGATGTTGGGAATACAGTTCCTTATCACTAATTTGAGATATTGGGAATTAAATTCCTTATTATTCAATTTATAATAATGGGAATAGTGTCAGTTATCATTCATTTGAGAAAGTTGAGAAGGAAATCCATTATCATTTTTTGAGAACATTGGGAATGAATTCCCTTATCATTATTTTAGAATGTTTCACATGGAATAAATTATCATTATTTGAGATATTGGTAATAACATTACATTAATTTGAGTCTATTGGGAAAGTCATCTCTCATCCTTCAATCGTGGTCATTGGGCATGAAGTCGCTTATTTATACTTTGAGACTTATATGTTATCCTCATGTGGATTCCTAGGATTTAAACCTTGACTCCTCACTAGTTTATATATATCTTTATATAATTCTATATGTATATATTTCATGTAATTTCTAGAGATGTATCGGCTTAGAAAAAACATGTATGGTCTGATGGGTGTTTAATAGAGAACCCAATTTTGTATGTGTTATATTTTATGTATTACTGTACTTATTATTATATCTGAAAAATGCTTCAATCTATACTCATTGACTATATGTGCATTAGGAACCATTGATGCTGGACCACAATGTTTTTCTCAAACCCTATCTGAGCCCTCATTTGGTACCCAAATACATATCCTAACAAAAATTTATGTAATGGATTGGGATTCATTTCCATTTCTTTACTATAGACAAGGAATATACTTGGGAGATTGGGACCAATCATATACTCAGGTTTCCTACTAGATTTTGGTCTCCTATTTATTTATCCTTTTGTCAGTCCAATCTTATTTTTTATATTACCTGTTGTTTATTGAAATATTGTATTTAACATAACATGTTCATGCATGGGTGGATTATTTAGAACAATCCTAGGTATCTATAATGATTACTACTGATATTTGATTATTTATATTCTAATTCTTTTATTTATTATTGATTCTGATGTATTTAGTACTGATGTAGAGGATATAATCTACCCAAAGTACCACCATTGGACCCTCACTAATTTTGGTATCCTCTAGAATATAAGGAGGTGCACTTGAGTCCATGTGGTCTACTAGATCGGGGTACCAAATTAGTGGATCCAAAGTCAGGATGCTACAATGTGGTATCATAGATCTTTTTCCCACTATGTTAATATTTGGGATTGAAGAAAGGAGTCTAGGAATGTGTCATTCCATGTTAAATAGATCATTCCTAGGTTCGAACAACCCACATAGAGGGAAAATATCATGTTTCAAAGGCTGATATTATTGTTTGTAATGTTATTTATTAGTTTTGATGGTTATTTCACATTTAGTTATTGATGAATTTCCACTGGTTACTGCTTTATAGGATTTACATCTTGCCCTAGAATAAGAATTTAAGGGGTGTGTTCATGGATTACTTCAAGAACATGGGATTCATATGTCATTTGAGTGATTATTTATATACCATGTTTTGGTAATTTATTGAGTAAAATATTTGTATAATATATTTGGGAGATAATTATCATACTATAATGAAATGATTCTTTTATTTCATTCATACAGGCCTATTTTCATTCCTCAATGAAATAATTCCCAATTATAGTTTTGATATGATTGGTTATTAAAGTCACTACATTAACCTATATGGTTTTCCCATATAGCATAATGGTGGATCATTAATTAAACAATTTCAATATGTTTGATTTGTGGACCATTGGTCGCATGGGAAGAAACATTTGTTGTTGTGATTAAATGTATGCCAAAAAAATTATAATGAATATGCGACTTTATATATTGGGAAGGAAACCCCATGTAATCGAACCTTCATGTAATGAATTGTTCTATTGTGAGACTAAAGGTAAAAAATGAGTTGTAGTTGCATGAATTCAAAATATAACTTCTATATGAAAGTTTCGTTATAACATGGGAATGAAAATTCATCTAATTGGAACATTTTATAAATAAAATAATAGTAAAATTTTCACTTATGGTGGAGAAAAGTAACTTATAATGAAGTTGGATTTTTTATAAATTAAATTTATTGTTCATGGATATTAGTTAAATATTATTTCAATTGCAACATATTATTGTTTTTACTTCTATAACATTGGAATGGTGACCTATATGACGGATTCCTTATACACTGACTCATCCCTGTTAGGTGATTTTTAACATTATTTGAGTATTTTATAAAACCAATATGGTTGTTTTGAAATCCTAAATAAAGCATCCATTATTGGGTGCACTTAAATTAAATACCTATTGTAATTTATAGAACATTGACTATATAAATTGGGAATGGATTTCATATAACTAAACCAAGTTTGGTGTGAGAGGACCCCCATTGGCTTCCTTTATCTTTTTATTCATTAGTGTATAACAATATGGGGGTATGTTTATGTAAATAGGGATAATTTTTTAAAGTATTAACAACAACTTATATGATGTTACATATAAATGTATGGTGAAATATTACTAAACATCTCCCCTTTAATTGATAAATACCTATTGTTTTATTTTGAGTGTTATTATTATGAGGGTTCAATTAATTAAAATTCCAATTACAACTTAAATTTTGTTTTCCTCTACATCTTGTCATTGAAATATTTTTACTAATCAGTTTTTGAAAACTCATGGAGAAAAGGATGTTCAGAATGAAACTTTGAGATAATTTTCCTTTCATTCTGTACAATGTAATATTAATAATGTTCTAAGCATATTTTCAATAAATTTTCCTTTATAATAGGTACTTGATAAATGATATATTTTAGACTCTATAATGTTTATAATACATGTAAATTGATTAAAATGACTCAAGTATGACCATTAATAGAATTGATAACTAGAACTCTCACATAAGGGATGACATTAGTTATTCATTTGAGAGATTTCATGAATTGAAATGTTGATGTTTCCTATACATTTTAGTTGATTTTTAATGTTGTATTGATCTATATAATAGGTGGTAAATCCTAAAGACCTTTTTAGATGTGACAATAGATTAATAGTTGACACATCAAGGTAAAATTAGGGGTTTGACCTGTTATGGTGGATCCCTTGGGAATAAGAATCCCATATACATTTGAATCACTTTACCTAGATTTTTAAGTAACATTATTAGAACACTAAGTCAGGTAGTACTCTTAGATGTTGAAGAAAATCCCCATAGAGGAGAGTGGTTTTAAGTTAAGTTGATCCATGAAGGGGTATTTCCATATGTGGATATCCTGTAAGTGACTTTTTATTATCCTTTTATATTGACATTATAGCCCTCTAGGGCTCACTCTACTATGGGGTTGATAGGTTAGAATCGATACCTAGTATGCTGATTCTAAGCATCATGGTGACTATGTTTTTCAAGGAAGAACCAAGTGTGATGGATATAAAAACTAACATCGATGGATATATTTTTTTAGGTACATGTCCCAATTGACCAGTTTATATTCATTTGATGTTATAGTTTTTGAAACAATGCAATGATGTCGATGATCATTTGATATATCATGGAACATGTGAGGTTACCCTTTTCGAAGAGGAATTCCATGGGAGATCCTAGAATATTATAAATAGATGTTCCATGTAACATGGTCATCCTAATTTTTTTTATGAATGCATATATAGAGAAGGATTTAGGTTTTAAATTGGGTGGTATGAGTTTGTACACCCACTATATATGGTAAGTTTATTTCAAGTTATTAGTAGGTAAAAATTAGTCAATATAGAAAATAAGTGAGCGGATGGGTGTGGGATAAGGAAATATGGTTTCAAACCTGACTAATGTGAGAATAAAAACCTAGATCATTGGGTAAATTAAAGGAAGTGCTCATTATGAGGTCAATTTTGGACTTAAATTGGGTTTTATGGGATTCTTGTCCTATAATTTTACCTTCATATACATTTTTAAGAGATGTGGTTCTCGAGGTTGGATAAATTAATGTATTTACTAGTTTAATGTGAGTATGTCATGGGGTAAGAAATTCAAAATTATCAATCGAATCCTAGTGTACACCTGTTTTAGAGGTGAGCAGGACTCATATCGTTACATCGTCTAGAGAACAATGGGATAGCATAAAATATATGTCTAGAAATCAGAACATGTTTTTATAGAATAACAAATGGACTCCTTTGTAGTTTTTACCAACTAATGGTTCACATAATTTGTAAGTAATTTTTTTTTATTTGGTGAAACAAATGTGTATTCTCCTATGGTGGGGAGTGAGACTATAAAGACTCGTAATTTCAGTGGAAATTTTATTCCTAAATACATTGTGATTTTATAAGTCCTCAGTTTCTGACGTCGCCTGATTCTGAGGCCCGGTGTGCCTGGAATCAATTTTTGATGTTTTGTTCGGGTACATTCAGTAAACGTATGTGCAAGATTTTTTATATTTTTAATTGGTGTTCAGAATTAAAATATGAGGGTACTGTTGAACTCACAGCACCTGTATTCGCTCAAGGAGGCCTTTATCGCAATTGCGTTTTATCATGAGTGGAAGTTAATTATTTGGATTCTTAATAAATTAAATAAAATTACGTGTGACATAATTTTATGTTATGTGGTGATTATTTTTCTCCAAAGGGGAGTTGGAGGTGGGGCCCACCCCCCCCCCCCACATAACCTCCCATGTGAGGATAATGTGTGGTGGGGCCCACACAAACACCAAACCCCTCAACTCCACCTGAATTTATTAAAGCCACTACACTCTCAAATTAATGTTGAAACTCTCCACCTCCCTTATTTTAAATTTTAAACCTTCCATATTCTCTCATAAAAGTGCCAACACCAGAGATTAATTAATGCCACACTTAATTAATCTATTTGAATTCTTTTGAAAGGCATGGAAACATTAAAAGATGAGGGAGCTTAATATTTTATTTTTCCTTGGAAATTATTCTGTTGGGAGGATTTGGGAGAATTAGAATGAATGTTTTCTTCCCACGAAGAATGAAGAACATCTCCAATAAATAATGACGACCTCTCCGACGAAGAATGAGGAAGATGCCCGAGCCCGAAATCCGCAGCATGTTTTGGGTGCAACGTACGATGACGTCTTCGATTTCACTTCCCACGACATCGTCAAGCGAACATTGAAATCAAGGTAGGGGGATTTGATTACTTTAAATTATTTCCACGCTCTTCGACACTTAATTTGTTCGATGGTGGCCATTTGTTATCGTATGACGCGGAGGGCATGGGTTGAACAAACATGGCCCGACGTCCCTCCGTTGGTTTATCTTGTTAGACGTCGGAGGCGGAGGTGGCGCAGCACCGTCGCATCGCGTGGAGGGTAGCGGTTCCGCAGCGCCATCACGCTGCGGTGGAGGTGCGGCGGTGACCGAGCCAGCCACCTTGGAGCTGGGCAGCGAGACAACATGCCGGCCAACAGGCCGACCAGCTGAAAGACCACAACACCAGAAGGCGCCGCGTGGAGGAGGACCACGGATCGCAACTGTGGGCCTCTCGGCTGGAGGAGGATCGGACGGCCTCATGCTGGCCAGGCAAAAAGAAACAGGCGGCTATGGCCGGCCGGGTTGGAGGATCGCGGCACCCGCAAGCACTACGTGGAAGAGGAACCACGACTCACATCCACGGGCTGCACGGCGGGCGAATAGGCTAGCTGCCTTCCGGCCGGGCTGAAGAACCGCGACGCCACTTCACGCCACCCGGAAGAGAACTGCGGCCAGCTGTGCGCGTCGCGTGCGCCGGGTAGAACCAGCTGGCTACGGCCGGCTTGGTAGGGAGAGGCGGCGCCGCTCAGCATTGCCGGTCGAACTGGACCAGCCCGCTCTATGGGTCAAGTCCGCAGGTGGGATGTGCCCCCCCTGTCTGGGCTGACCCCCCAACCGGGGCGGACCCACCAAACCGGGTCATGTCGATACCCAGCTGGATTGGACCCGCCAAACCAGGATGGGTCGATCTCCGAGCTGGGTCGGACCCGTCGAGCCGGGCCGGGCCGACCCGCTAGCCCACTGGGATTGACGGGCTGGGCCTGACTCTGCTTAAATTCGAATATCTTCAAGAAAGCGCATCTGATTGACGTGTCGTCTGCGGAACTGGGACCCTCGTGATGAGGTGGTCCATTTGTGATACTCTAACTGAGTTTGGAAAATTTTGGAAAATGTCTGGGTTTGGAATGAGCGTAAAACCAACCGGTCCCCTAGAATGGAAATCCCAATAACGCTCATATCAGGCGTCCAATTGACGTGCCATCTGTCGCATTGCGTTCTTTATGATGATACGGAACTATAGGATACATCAACTCAGGGCTTCATGATAGTTATTGTATCGACACTTGACTTGAGGAGAGGACCCTCCTTGAATTGAGCGTGCTGTGTTCGGGAACCGTAGAGCTGGTTGCGACTTAGATGACAGAATCCTCCGTGGGTTCGACAGTGACGAGTATTGTTCCCGAATCCTTCGTGGTTTCGACAGTGATGACTACTATGTCGGAATCCTCAGTGGTTTCGATTGCAACAACTACTGTATTGGAATCTTGCATGGGTCTGACAGAATAGCTGCTCTTGTATCTTGTGTGGGTCCGACAGCTTAGCTGGTCCTCTATCCTATGTGGGTCCGACAGCATAGAGGAAGAATAGCTTGTCTTGCATCCTATGTGGGTCTGACAACTTAGCTGGTCCTATATCCTGTGTGGGTCCGACAGCTTAGATGAATTATTGACTACATCTGATCATCTCTATCGCTTCACAAAAGATGTATACCTTTGTAATCTAAGTCTTCTCTTTCAATCATTATCATAGATGTGGTTTACCTTACATCCTTTGTGGACTGGGTTGTGTTTGGGCTCAAGAATTTCAGCCGGACTATGACTGGTAACTTAGGTATATGTATGGGAATATACCTACGTAAGGTTGGTTGATACTTCGTGATCATATATTTCTTTTTGGTTTACCCTTTTTGGATTCTGGAAGACCTTCGGGGATCTCAGGGTCCTCTACTGAGTATTTTCATACTCACCCCTGCACGAGCTTCACCCGCACCTTGTTGTGTTCTGTGCAGATGATGGATAGCAGTGATCGAGGCTGAGGGTGATAGAAAGAGTATGCTCGGAGTTAGACTAGACTGGACGTATCGCAGGGATGAGTTGATCGAGTTCTATAACTACCCTTCAGGTAGGATTTTCGGGCGGACAAACAAGGAGCTATTTTCCCTTCTTTTTGTACTTGTAATTTTTGTTCAGTTGGGTTTGTATATTGGCTCATTTAATTTTAGCACATCTTAATTTTATATTTTTAATACTTGTTGCCTCTACTCTTTGTGTTTAGACTGTGTGTGTATTACAGGTTAAAAAGGAAATTCCTTCCCTTTTATCGGGATTACGCCGTTGGTGCTAGTCTTCATCCCTTGTCCTAGGGAAGGCGGGCTTGGGGTTGTCACGGCACGAGCCCTGAGGACGGGTCGTGAAAAATTGGTATCAGAGGAGTCAGTTATACCGCAGAACATGGACACTGATTCTTTTAAAGGCAATATTGTTAAGTGTTTTGGGTGTGGTTATCAGTTTAGGGAAACCGGTGTAGGTGCGGCGGCCGACTTATCCATACACTAGGACTCTAACTTCTGATCTCCGACTCAGTGCACTAAAACACTGATTGCATGCGTGTTTCCTTTAAAAAACGTTTTCTTCATTATTAATTTGGGTGAGCTCACTAGGTATACTGTTTTAACCATGGCACACCTATTTACTTTCAGGATGGCCCCATGAAGGTAGCCAGCTAGGGTTCCGAGTTTCGTGCGAGATGATATCCCACTGAGCGACGAGGCCTTGGTGCAGGGCCCCATCACAGTGGAAGTATCAGTGGTACCTCTACCCGCTGGGCCACCTATACCACCAGCTCCAGCAGTAGAGAGTGCACACCACCTGAGTGTGTTGCATGAGTTCCAGCGTCAGAGGCCACCTAGGTTCTAGGGAGAGACGGACCCACAGGAAGCTTAAGATTCGATGGATGCTGTCGTGAGAGTTTTGAGACTGGTAGGGACACCAGCCGATCTCATGGTGATCCTTGTCGTGAGTCTCCTTCATGTAGCAGCAGGTAAATGGTGGAGCTTGATGCTCTAGGTTCATGACAAGGCATCATTACTCTGGACATACTTTGAGAGTCTCTTCCACTAAGAGTTTGTTCCATCCACCCTTTGTGCGGTGCGAATTCAGGATTTACTTCATCTGCATCAGGGCAGCATGACAGTAGCTCAGTACTCAGTGAGGTTCACCGAACTCTCACGTTACTCAATGGATATGGTACGGGACCCGTTCTTTAGGGCCTGGACCTTCGAGCAGGGACTCAGGCATGAGATCCGGGCTTTGATGATTCCTTTTAGCATTCCGATGCAGGCGGGGGTGCTGGAGAGAGCCCTTATAGTGAAGAGTTTTCTCGCTGAGCAGTCACCAGCGGTGAGACCCACCATAGGGCGACATGTAGCAGAGTTTTCTACAGTCGGTAGTAGACAAATGGCGCAGAGGTCCAAGTAGACCCGGACATCCGGTGGTCGACTCTAGGATACAGGTTTGGATGTGTGGGGCACACAAGACAGAGCCATCTATACGAGGACATGGAGTGCTATACATGTGGTGGGTAGGGCCACATGGCTCATGACTGCCCAACCCGCCATGCAGATGAGCATAAAATAGTATAGGTTCCTCCCAGGTAGAGGCAGAGGTTCAAACGTGGTGGTATGCCCAGAGTAGGTGGACGTGAAAGAGGATCTGGCTGAGCAGCAGGTGGTGGACGACGGTTCTAGGCTCTACCACCACCACCACCAGGAGGTCCAACTCTACCACAGGGAGTTGGCAGACAGAGGCAGGCTCAGCTCTAGTCAGTAGAGGCCTACGACCATGGTGCACCTGAGATGATTTGAGGTACTATCTGTGTCTACTCCACCCTTTCTGTTGTACTTATAGACCCAGGTGTGAGTCATTATTTTATTTCCACTACCCTCGTTCAGAGGTCAGATATTCTGACGGAGTCTTTGGATCGATCCTTATGACTAAAGACTCCTACGGGATCAGACTCCATGATTACGCACTGGTACTAGCAGAGTGAGCTTACTCTAGGAGGCGAGAGCTTCGACTGGGATCTTCTTGTAGAGGTGTTGAGGCGTTATGATTTCATTTTGGGTATGGACTGGTTATCCACAGTTAATGCTCAGATTGACTGTATTAGGTGCAAATTGTGGTGTATCCGTACAGATGGGACCAGGTTCACCTTCACCGGCGAGAAGGGAGCCTATTCATAGCAAGATAGACTTACGCAGAAGAGGGGGCTGCCGATCACACATCAGTTTGCTATTCTCATCCTTGGAATGGTTGATGTTAGGTGTCAGAGTTTTCATGTTGTGGTGGATCAGTATGCGAATGTTTTTCCTAAAGACGTTCCAAGAGTACGTCCTCATAGATAAGAAGACTTCTACATTGATCTGTACCCCGGGACAACACTGATATCTACTCCAGCATATCGGATGGCTCCCACCGAGCTTCGTGAGCTGCAGGTACAGCTGGAGGAATTTCAGGGGAAGATATTTATTCGACCCAGTGTTTGACCAATGGCATCTCCGATTTTGTTTTCCAAGAAGGTGGATGGGAGTTGGAGATTCTGTGTCGACTGCTATCGCCTAAATCAGGTGACCTTGAAGAACAAGTACCCACTATCGAGGATTGAAGACCTATTTGATCAACTCAAGGGAGAGTGATGGTTCTCGAAGATAGAGCTCAAGTCAGGCTATCACTAGCTCAGAGTTCGAGATGAGGATGTGAAGAACACTGCCTTCAGGTGTCGGTATGGCCACTACAAGTTCTTGGTTATGCCCTTAGGCGTAACCAATGCTAAAACAGTGTTCATGAGTCTCATGAACAGGATCTTCCAGCCTTACCTCGATCTTTTTGTTGTAGTCTTCATCGACGGCATACTGATTTACTTGACTACTGAGGAGGAGCATGCCTACCATTTTCTGGTAGTACTGGATACACTCTGAGAGCACCCGCTATATGGTAAGATCTTGAAGTGACAATTATAGATTCGAGAGGTTAAATTTCTGGTACATGTCATCTCGGAGGCTAGAGTTGTAGTGTATCCAGTGAAGATCGAGGTAGTACTTGCTTGGGAGCCACCTGGGAGTGTGACGGAGGTGCGGAGTTTCTTGGGACAGACTGGGTACTATCGAAGATTTTTTCCAGACTTCTCTAGAGTTACATCACCACTTTACTCATTGAAGAAGAAGGGGAAACCCTTCGTGTGGTCAGATATATGCCAGCAGAGCGTTCAGGAGATGAGGCAGAGGTCGACCAGTGCACCCATCTTAAGGCTACCAGAGGAGGGTGTATGGTACCTAGTTTACTGTGATGCATCAGGGACCAGCTGACAGGTGACTAGCACCAAAGTCATAGATCCCTAAACTGGGAAGGCATTGCCTTTATAACAGTAAAAAAACCAAATAGTATGCAACTGAAAGTAAAACACTAAGTAAAACTATATACAAAAGAGAGTAGCTGCATACGGTCAAGGAGTGTGACCCAAGGGATCTAAGAATGATTCGAGGTACGATCTGTGTCTACTAATAGTTGTCATATCAATAGACATAAATATGAATCATTCCTTTCGTCCACAAAACATGTTTAAATCCTATAGTTTCTAGTTATGTCGTTTAATTGACCCTCACGTCTAGAGATACATTTGGGAGGAGACTCTATCATCACACTTACGCCGATGGTGTGATCTGACCCTTGAGGCGAGAGTTTCGGTTGGAGCCTCTTGGTGGTAGCTTCGAGGACTTACAATGATAGTATTGGTATGGACTGGGAAACCATAGTTCATACACAGATTGACTGTATTAGGAAAAAAGGTTTTGGTTTATCTACAATGTTGGGATGAGGTTTTCCTTAGTCAGAGAAAAAGGAAACCCAGGCACCACATGTTAAACCCAGGCATAAGAGGGTGCATCTGATCACTCTTGAATCATCCAACCTTACCCTCGTGGCAGCAGGAACTCTGAGTTTTCAGTTCCAAACAGGAGTGAAAATACATGGAGACATAATTTAAAAACATGTTTCCAGAATTACCCCCTAAATGGGGGAGGGAAGTCTTCTTTGGATGGATACTACCGAAAGATCATTCCAGACTTCTCCATATTTTCAGCACCACTATCATCCTTGACAAAGAAGGGGAAACCCTTTGTGTGGTCGGAGAGATGCCAACATTGATTCTAGGAGCCGATAAAGAGGCAAACTAGTGAGCCCATCTTGATGCTACTGGAGGAGGGTGTTTGGTACGTAGTCTATTGTGATGCATCAGGGACTAGAATTGGGTGTCTCATGATGCAGGATCGAACAGTGATCACTTATGGTTCTTGGTAGTTGAGATAGAATGAGAAGAACTATGATACCCATGACCTGGAGTGATAAGCAGTGGTCTTCACCTTGAAGATGTGGTGGCACTATCTTATGGGTGAACATTTTGCAGTCTACTCTGACCACCACAGTCTCAAGTATATCTTCTTACAAAAGGACCTGAACTAGAGATAGTGACATTGGCTTGAGTTCCTCTAGGACTATGACTTCGAGATATTCAATACTCTTGGGAAGGGGAACGTTGAAGTAGCTGCTCTCAGTAGGATATCAGGCATTCAGCTTCTCGGAGAGGTGACGGAGTACCTGGACGCATTGTAGATATCTTTTCTGGATTTGGAAGGAGTAGCCTTTCTACAATATCTCATAGTTACTCCTCCACTTCTTTAGGGATTCAGGGAGGAAAAACATGGGGACGTTGACTATGAGACGTGACATTCTTAGATATCCACAGGTTAGGCACATGATGGATTTTCTGAAGGTGGGGATCACTTCATTCTTTTCAAAGGACGTATCATGGTACCGGTTGCACTTCAGGAGGAATTGTTGGGGGAGTTCCCCACATCTCCTCCAGCGGTACATCCAAGAGTGGAGAAGATGTACTAGGACATCCAATGATAGCACTGGTGGCCAGGAATGAAGAAAGTTGTGGCAGAGTTTCTCTCACGATGCCTCACTTGTCAGCAAGTGAAGGTGGAACAACAGGTACCAACAGGCTTGATTCAGCCTTTGGAGGTCCCAGAGTGGAATTAGGATCAGATATCCATGGACATCATGATGGGTGTTCCACATACATCTAGGAGATGGAGACCTCTGGAGTTCGAGGATGGATACCATGACTTTCAATGGGTCTCACCTCAACGAGGTCTATGGAGAGTTTGTCTCACGATGCCTCACTTATCAGCAAGTGAAGGTGGAGCACCCGGTTCCAGTAGGATTGGTTCAACACTTAGAGGTTCTATAGTGAAAGTGGGATGGGATATCCATGGATTTTGTTATGGGACTTCCAAGTACATCCAGAGGACACAAATCTATCTGGGTGATTGTCGACTGACTCACCAAGTCATCCCACTTCCTACAGATTAGAGAGTAGGGGTCAGTAAAGATCTTGGGATGCCTCTACATACAAGATATCATATGGTTTCATGGTGTTCCACTAACGATCATCTCTGATCGAGATGCTTGTTTCACTTACCGTATATGGAAGGGGTTTTATGAGGCTTTCGGGACGCAGCTTTGCTTGAGCACCACCTTCCGTCCTCAAACAGATGGTCAGACTGAGAGGACCATTCTGACTCTTGAGGACATGCTCCATGCATGTGTCCTTGACTTTGGTCGCAGCTGGGAGGATCACTTAACCTTGGTGGAATTTTCGTACAACAATATCTACCACTCCACTATTAGGATGACACCTTACAAGGAACTATACAACTAACCTTTCTAATCACCACTCTTCTGAACTGACCTATGGGAGTCAGCACTTGTTGGACCATAGATTGTACATGCTATGACGGAGAAGGTGCAGATCATCTAGGAGTGGATGAAGACTGCACAGAGCAGACAGAAGTCTAATGCTAATAGGAGACTAAGACCACTGGAGTTTAAGGATGGCGACCATGTCTTCATAAAGGTCTCACCCCGACGAGTTCTGCGGAGATTTGGACGAGGTGGAAAGTTATCTCATCGATTCATCAGACCATTCTAGGTCCATAGCAGAGTAGGTGAAGTGGCTTACCGCTTGGCTCTTCCAACTCAGTTGCACCGGGTGCACGACATCTTCCACGTATCTTAGTTGAGGAGATACGTGCACGACCCATCCCACATCATCAACTGTGGGGAGCTAGATATCGATGATGTGGTGATTTTCACGGAGGTTCCAGTGGAGATTGAGGACAGACAGGAGCAGGTCCTACATGGACAGTCGATTCCTCTGGTGCGTGTTCACGGGTAGCACGGGAACCTCTAGGAGAGCACATGGGAGCGGGAGGCTCCGATGCGTGCTTAGTACCCCCATTTTTTCCCTTAGTGTGATTTGTAGCTTACAGGGACGTAAATCCTTGAGGTGGGGAGAATGTAAAGACCTGGAATTTTTGTGGAATTTTTTTTCTTAAATACATTGGAATTTTAAGAGTCCACAATTTCTAACAGCACCTGATTCTGAGGCCCGATGTGACCAGAATCAATTTCTGAAGTTTTTTTCACGTACGTTCAGTAAATGTACGTGCAGGATTTTATATATTTTGAACCAGTTCTCAGAATTGAAATCTGAGGGCACTGTTGAACTCACAGCGCTGGTATTCTCTTAAGGAGGCCTTTACCGCAGTTTTGTTTTATCGAGAGTGGAAGTTAATTACTAGGATTCTTAATAAATTAAATAGAATTATGTGTGACATAATTTTATTTTATGTGGTGGTTATTTTTCTCCAAAGGGTAGTTGGAGGTGCCCCCCCCCCCCACATAACCTCCCATATGAGGATATTGTGTGGTGGGGCCCACACGAACCCCAAACCCCTCAACTCCCCTTGAATTTATTAAAGCCACTACTCTCTGAAATTAATTTTGAAACTTTCAACCTCCCTTCTCTTAAATATTAAACCTTCCATCTTCTCTCATTAAAGTTCCAACACCTAAGATTAATTAATGCCACAGTTAATAAATCTATTTGAATTCTTTTGAAAGGCATGGCAACATTAAAATATGAGGGAGCTTATTATTTTATTTTTCCTTGGAAATTATTCTATTTGGAGGATTTGGGAGAATAAGAAAGAATGTTCTCTTCCCATGATGAACCAAGAACATCTCCAATGAAGAACAAATTCCTCTCCAACAAAGAACGAGGAAGTCGCTCGAGCCTGGAATCGGTGGCTTGTGTTGGGTGCAATATACAACGACGTCTTCGATTTCTCTTCCCACAACATCGTCAAGAGAACAATGAAATAATGGTAGGGGATTTGATTACTTTAAATTATTTCCACACTCTTAGATGCTTACTTTGTTTGATGGTGGCCTTTTGTTATCATATAACGTGGACGGCATGGGCCGAACAGACACGGCTCGACATCCCTCCGTTGTTTAATATTGTTTGACGTCAAAGATAGAGGAGGTCCAGTGCCGTCACGTCGCGTGGAGGTTAGCGGGTCCCTGGTGTCGTCGTGCTGTGGTGGGGGTGCGGAGGCAGCCGAGCCGGCCACCATGGATCCGGGCAGTGGGACGACCGGCCGGCCTGCTGGAAGACCACGGCTCCCAAAGGCGCATCGTGGAGGAGGACTGCGGCCCGCAACCATGGGCCACTCGACCAGAGGAGAACTGGCCAGCCTCATGTTGGTCGGGCTAGAAGAACCGGTTGGCTATGGCTGGTTGGGCTGGAGCATCGCGGCGCCCGTAGCCGACGCACGGTGGAGTAACCGCGGCCCGCTTCCACGGGCCGCACGGTGGGAGAACTAGCCGGCCACCTGCCGGCCGAGATAAAGAACCACGGCGCCACACGGAAGTGAACTGCGGCCCACTATGCGGGTCGTGTGTGCCGGGCAGAACTAGCTGCCTGAGTAGGGAGAGGCGGTGCCGCTCAGCGCCACCGGGCGAACAGGACCAGCCCGCTCCGTAGGTCGGGTCTGCAGGTGGGTCGCACCCCACCGGGCTGGGCCGACACCCCAGCCGGGTCGGACCCCCCAAACAAGGTTGGGTGGTCTCCCATCCGGGTCAGACCTGCCAAACCGGCTCGGGTTGATCCCCCATCCGGGTTGGACCTACCAAGCCAGGTTAGGCTGACCCGCCAGCCCACTGGGTTTGACATACCGGGCCTGACTCTGCTTAAATTCGAAAATCTTCTATACCGTGCATCTGATCAATGCGCCTTCTATGGCACTGGGACCCTCACGATGAGGCAGTCCATTTGGGATACTCTAAGAGAGTTTGGACAACTTTGAAAAACTTCTAGGTTTGGAACGATCGTAAAACAAACCGGGCCCCTGGAATGGAAATGAAAATAACTCTCAGACCAGGCGTCTGATTGACGTGACATCTGTCGCATTGGGTTCCTTATGACGGGATGAAACTAAGGGATACATCAAATCAGGACTTCATGATAGTTGACATATCGACACATGACTTAAGGAGCGGACCCTATCGGAATCGAGCGTGCTGTGTACGGGAACCCTAGAGCTGGCTGCAACTGAGATGACGGAATCCTTCGTGGGTTCAACAGTGATGACTACTATGCCAGAATCCTTCGTGGGTTTGATAGTGACGAATACTATGCTGAAATCCTCTGTGGGTTCAACTGTGATGACTATAATACCGGAATCCTGCGTGGGTCTGACGGAATAGCTAGTACAGTATCCTGTGTGGGTCGGACATCTTTGACGGTCATGTATCCTGTGTGGGTCTGACAGCTTAGAGAAAGAATAGTTGGTCATGTATCCTATGTGGGTTCGACAGCTTAGCTGACCTGTATCCTATATGGTCCGATAGCTTAGATGAATCAGTGACTACATCTGATCATCTCTATCGCTTTACGATAGATGTATACTTGGTTGAGCTGAGTCTTGTCTTTCAATCATTATCAGCGATCTAATTGACATTACTTACTTTTTGGACTGGGTTGTGTTTGGGCTCGATAATTTGAGTCAGACTATGACTGGTAACTTAGGTATATGTATGGTCATATACCTAAGTAAGGTTGGTTGATACTTCGTGATCATATCTTTCTTTGTGGTTTATCCATTATGGATTCTTGGAGACCATCAGGGGTCTCGAGGTCCCCTACTAAGTATTGTTATACTCACCCCTACACGGGCATCACCCACACCTTGTAGTGTTCTGTGCAGACGATGGATAGTGGTGATCGAGGTTGAGGGTGACGGACGGAGGCTGCTCGAAGTTGGACTAGACGTACCACATGGATGAGTTGATCGAGTTTTGTACCTACCCTTCATGTAGGATTTCTAGGGGGACTATCCATGAGTTGTTTTCCCTTCTTGTTGTACTTGTACTTGTAGTTCAGTTGGGTTTGTATACTGGCCCATTTACTTTCAACACATCATACTTTCCTCTTTTTATTACTTGTTTCCTCTACTTCTTGTGTTCAGACTGTGTGTGCGTTACAGGTTAAAAAGGCAATGCCTTCCCTTTTATCGGGATTACACCTTTGGTGCTATTCTCTAGCCCCTGGCCTTTGGAAGGCAGGCTTTGGGTAGTCACGACACGAGCCCCGAGAACGGGTCGTGATAGGGGCATTGGTTATTGGTGGGAGACCCTCATGGGAGAAGTGAAATGAAACTCTGAGACTGGTTATGTGGCTTTCATTTTGGATCTCATATTCCATTTGATAAATGGAACAATTTATAGATTAGTTTCATTGAAAAATCAAGATACATGTTTTAATATAGTCTTTAGGGATTTTGATTGTATAAATTAGGCCTCATGGTGGATTTTGATTATCCAAGGGCTTTGGATTGGGTTTTTTTAGTTTATGTTATGAGGTACGATGACAGTTTGATAAGGAGATGGTTTGACCAGGATATGTCACAGAAATTTTGGTATGATATTTAATGAGAATGCTCAGAACAATAATAGTACACCTTGGGATAAAAGGATTGATAATATCGGTTTGGTGATGCATCGTCTATTTAAGGAGAGTGTTTTAGAATTTTTCTACAAAAATCAGTTACACTATAGTTTCTTCTAATAGTTTGATGTGGTCAATTAAGAACCATATATGACATTCCTTTGAGATGAGTTGTGTGTAGTTTAAATGTCATCCTGGATTTTCATGGTAATGACATCATAACCAGGGTGATATTGTTCAATTACAATTTGACCATTTTGTTCAAATAATGTACAGAAGGTATCATCCTTTTTTGTAATCTATTAAACATGATGGGTGGATTTTTAGGATTCTTAGTTCATTCATCAATTGGAAATTTTGAGTATGGTTTCATCGTGTTTTGGAAATTTTAAATTCATGACTAGAACTATTGGTTGGGAGAACCATATGATGATTGATGAATGGAATGTTGATATGATTATTCCTCATTTTAGATGGTCATAGGTAAGTTCCATATTATAACTTCATTGATAATTATGTTAATTAGATCACATTTTAGAATCTTACGTACCTTATTCTTAAAAAGGGTATTGGATTTTCATTACACATTCATAAATGCAACATGACCATTTGAACTTAATATCATAACCCAGATAGGGTGGGTGATGTTTTAATAATCCACCTAGGATTCATTTGGATGATAATATCTATGGTGGGTATATTATAACTCCCCATGTTTTCTTTCTGGTTCAAATTTTCTTGATAAATTTTAATTATCATTTGGTGGAAAGACCAAAAATATAAACTGAGATTTGGAATATAATTCCAAAATTTTAAATGCTTAAATTTTCCTAGGATGAGGTTTGGGGTAAAGATGTGTCTTAGGAGTTCATATGGGTTCCATGATTTTTTCGATTTAGAATCTTAGTTTTTTGGAAGGGGTTGGGGAGGTACATAGTTATATCATGATTAGTACTACCCATGATCCCAAATAGTGTGGTCTTATAAGGGAGACACACAACTTGGAAAACTATAAAAGGGAGGATTCATGACCATTTGATGTATCTATTAAAAACTATAGAAGAGAAACACATTGTTTTTGTATGGTTTTTCTAACAATACTCATATTCATTCGATGGGGTGATGTTTTTAAACAGTTCCAAGTTCATGGTAGTCACACAATTTGTAAAACCATGCATGTATCCCTAGTAGAGTGTAGATGTTTACTAGAGTGAGACACATGGTTGCCAATTTTTTTTAAAATCATGGGATCAAACCATGTACCTCATAAAAATGGGAAAATTATAACTTTCACCTCTAGTATTTAATGGGGTTTTACTATAATTCTCCCCCATTTCACTTATGTTCAACCCCATGCACTCGATCCTCCTTATCCTCTTCCGATAGTAGGTTCTTATTAATTTTTATTGTAATTTGATCACTTTCAGGTGTATTGGAATCCTAGAGGAGAATCTATAATTCCTCTTGGTCCCTATATATGATTTATTTTCCTGTATAGATTTTATCATTAAGTAAGATAATGTTCTATTTTTAGGGAGTTTTTTTATTCTTTTAATTTATTTAATTTTTACTTTAATAAAATCTTATTTTACATTAGTTATGTATCCTAAGCATAAGGAAGTTGGTCATTGGATCTTACCTAACATTATCACACGTTTATAATTTGTGTCCATTACTTTTTTTCACTATATTTTCCATGTGTAACCTATAAAATTTTTAACTAATAAATATAATTATCTATACTATGACCTATAACCTTCTTGTGGCATGTTTAAATTGTTATATGTTTATACCTAAACATGAATATCTCCTGGGGTGTGTAACTTTATATGCCTTAATGAGGATTGAGTGTAGTTAAAAATACCACATTAATTGTGTTTAACCTATCCTTTTGAACCAAATGTATTGTTAATTGGAATGTAATTACACATTTCCATAATCCAAATGGTAGATGTAAAGATTGACTCTTACCCACTTGTTAGAGGAATGGGAATTAGAATGTAATGAATTTAATAGTTAGGGATGTTAGACATGATGCTTCACAAACCTCTTTGTCCTTGATATGACTTCCTTATGAATGGATATTATAAAGGGCCAATATAAATGAAGCATTTGTACTATATCAAGGAGTGTGTTTAAAAATAGACCTCTTTATTATTTAAAAATCATTTAAAAAATAAAATGATCATGGGGAATCATGTTGTGTCGAATGGACCTTCCACATGGAATCTATTTAGATCATAGATTTTAAATGGTTGAATAAAAATGATTATCCATTATCTTTTATGATCTATTACCTCAACTAAATGAGATTTATAGATATGTGATGGGACAAATGTACTTTTTCCTTATGATAGAGTATTAAATGAAATGTTTTATAATTGTTGTTAAACTATGTGTATTGGTTTTTTCACCCAATGTAAGGGAAGTGTTGGAAATGTCTCTTAATTCTCCATTAACATGAGATATTGGGCATAAAATACCTTTTAATTTATATGATATGTTGGTCATGACATCTATTATCATGAATTTTAGAATGTTAGGCATGATGTCCATTATCATTTTTTGAGATCATTGGGAACGATATCTATTATCATTATTTTAAAATATCAGGCATGACTTCCTTTATCATTATTTTCAAACATTGGGTATGAATTCCCTAATCATTATTTGATATTTTCTGCATGGATAACATTAATTTGATACCATTGGGCATGGCATCCCTCAACAATCATTTGAGATCTTTGGGAATGAATTAAGTTATTTAATGGGTTATACTTGTATGTTATCCTGATCTGGATGCCTAGGATTTAATCCTAGGGTCCCTATCAGTTCATATAAATCTATATATTCTTTTATATGTATAAATATATGATTGGATGTCTAGAAATGTTCCATATTAGGCCGAATAATGTGTGGTCTTCGGGGTTTTCCATGGAGAACTTGATCCGACATGTGTTATATTTTATCCATTACACTACTTATTATTATAGATTCACATTACATTAATTTATACTCAATTAATTGATATGAAATAGACACAATGGGTAGTGTAAAACTGAGTTATAATCACACCCTATTCATGCTTAAATTTGGTATCTAGATAGATCTTCTGACTATAGGTTAGGTCATGGAATGGGCTTTTTTTTCATTGTTTTAATATGGACTAGGACTTGACATTGGAGATAGGGACCAAGTGTGTAATCATGTTCCCTATTGGAGTTGGGTATTTTATTTATTTATTCTTATGTTAGTCTAGGCTTGTTTTGGGTATTACCAGCTCTTTATTGTCAGCCTGTATTTTCCATAGCATGTTTAAGAGTGGGTGGATTATTTCACTTTGGCTAGATTATATATTTTGATTACTTTCGATGTTTCATTATTTATCTTATAATACCTTTATTTATTATTTCTTTTTATTTATTTGGTATTTTTTTCATAGGTTATAGACTCCTCACTTTAACATTATTAGACCATTCCTATTAGTCGGCAACCTCTAGCATATGGGGAGGCATGTTTGAGAAAATGTGGCCAATCAGATTGGGGGACCAAATTAGTGGATACTATGTCAGGACCATAGAATCCTCCAAATATCCATGATGGAAATAGGTTTTCACGTCAATCTTCTCATTATGTAAGTATTCTTATGTAACAATACTGATAATTATCCAAATGGTGGTAAGATACACTAAAGGGGAGAAAATTTCAATGAATTATACTCCTTCATTCTATTGAAAACCTTTGAACACCAGAGATTCCACGTACATACTATTAACATCACATTTCTCCTTAGATTGGAATATTCATTTGATTTTAAATTCTTTATTTCCCTGTGGAAATTTTTTTAGCTCCCACTTATTTGTATAATGAAATTAAGAAGTCTTCTCCCCCATTTGCAACTACCACTTGTTCAAGTAATTAAATTACATTTCCTCTTTAAAAAATTCAATGTCCCCCTTATCACTCAATAAAAAATAATGTAAGGATGTGGAATACCTATTCATAAGACTTATCACCCTTTTTGATCTCCTCAACACCGCATGAGGAGTAGGATTTATTTGTTTTAGTGTTTCAATCTCCAATACAACTTCAAGCTCAACTTAGTCATGGAACTATAATTATTTATTCCCACTCTCACCTTTAGACACACGGTAGCCCTTATTTGTAACACCCTCATTAAATATCATGTTCTAGATTCTAATTATCATCAAATTTATACCATCCCAAATGGGATAACTAAATTCCTCTACACCATAGATGATAAAGAAACTTGATTTGATTAAAACATCGGAATTATCCATTTTATATACATCAATATATAAATAATTTAAATAATCAAAGAGTCAAAAATGTGAGTGTCTTATATGATTTATATACAATACATACTCAAGTAAACATTCAACCATTTGTATAGATGGACAGATGTTGATGAGATATGTTTTCTTGTTAATGAACATCTCCCAAAAAATATTTGTTAACACTGATTATTGGATCATACTTCTAGAAAATTTATTCAATGTCTTTTCCATCCTAATAGCTACACTATTATATTGTAGTGTTCTTGGAAGAGTCTTCTCCCAATGAGTAATATTGTTAGATTTTTTTAAAACTCATTACTTCCATACTCTCAGATATTTTCATAACCCAATAATTTCAAATTTGATCTTGACTCAATATCTACTATAGCCGTCCACTTTTAAAACATGTTCAATGTATCATATTTTCTTTTTAGAATGTAAAATTATACTTTACATAAAGAATCATTAATTATGTCATATATTATTGAGTTCCTATGAGGTAATGTACTTTTGTAAGCCCTCAAACATTAGTTTCTACAAGATATACCTTCTTATACATCAGTATTCTTCCTGATATTACAAAGGATACCTTTTTCTAAATTCCAATGATACAATCTACACACAACCTAATATCCAATGACATAATATTTGGAAGTATTCCTTTTTTCGAAACCATCATCTACTTATCTATCATATGCAATATCTTGTAGTTAGTTATTTTTGAATCCCTAAAAGACTTTATTAAAGAATGCATGTCCATCTATACTTTTAACTTTTTATAAAGGGTTCCATTATATTCTCATCAATCTATTGCCATAGATCCCTTAGTAATCACCCATGAAACACTTTTGAATGTTGTAATAAAACCTCCATAACCAAGATACTAGATAAAAAGTATTTCTTCTTATTATTGATATATACCTTACATTATCCAGAAATAGTAAACAACAAATCTTAGTCTTGATTATTGAAACACCCTTACCCATAATCTATAAGGGTACATCATCAAAAAATATACCTTGAAAAAGTTTATTAAAAGATATTTGTTAAGAAAACCAAATAAAAAGTTGAATGGAGGACTCCCTTTAGTCTAAAATCAATGAATCCTTAAGGCTATCCATTCTTAGTAACAAGAAATCATCAGTTCATTCATCCGTTGTGTTTGATGTATTGGTATTAGATGACTTTTTTTTCTCTACACTACTTTTTGATGTGTCCTTTCTTCCCACAAATCGAGCATGTAGGCCCAGGCCCCTTTTCCATTTCTCATCACATTCCTCTTAACTTTTATTGTCCTATATTATTATCTAGATGAATATATATTCCTATTCCTTCCATGTTCAGAGGAAAACTATGGAATTTTCAAGATTCTCTTCTTTGAATATCCACACTGTGGATCAGGTCTCTCACGTACTTAAAAACATGATTTTTATTCCCTAAAGAGCAACTCATTTATGTTATAGAAACTTATCAACTATTAGATAATAAAGATATAAAAACAATAGGACATACCTCATCATTAATTCTAATTCCCACCAATGTCAACTGACATGTGATAGTGTTTAATTCATTGATGTGGTTAGTAATAGTGTTCCCTTTAATTGATTTCAGATTGAATAGTTGTTACATTAGGTACACATTGTTTGGTGTAGAAGGAGTCTCATACATATTCTTAAGATATTTCATCATCCAAGATATAATATTCTCCAATTTAATGTATAATTACATGTTTTTTAGAAACGTTATTGTATAATAATGTAAGACCAATCAATACACAATCTCCCACTCCATCTCTTGTATATCCATTGATTTTAAACACTAATGTCATAATTAAATATTTTTATAGTAAATATAATCTAAAATATGTATCCTCCGGTAACTAAAATCGATTCTATTGAAGTATTCTATCTTCACCTTTCCTTCTTCAATAGTTGATATTTAATTCATGATAACCAAAACATGATCTTTCTAACTAAAAAACGTAAAATGGTTGTTATCAATATTTATGGAGTGACAATGAAAGAATAGTTCAAATATGAATAACAAAGAATAAATGAATAATTATTTGATCATCATGGACACAAAATTTACATTGCTTGGGAAAAATCCATAAATCCACAGAGGGGCATAACACTTCATTATTTTTAGAGAAGAATTACATGGATATTTTTAGAGTTTCAAAATCATAAAAAACTTTTTCTCAAATGATATCATATAGATGATGATTCAACTGTTCCCACAATCACATAGAATTCCCACTATGTTATAGTAACCAAGGGATGGTTTTCCACAGAGCTACTATAATGATGTCTCCAAATTATATTATTCAATAGTGACCATGGAAATTCCCACACTTAGAAGGGGTTCACTACCCAATGCAACCACTACATAACTCATCTCAAATATCTAACCATGAGAGTTTTGGTCTATTGTACATCTATTAATCAAAAATTCGGTCCAAATTTATCCAAATAGATCAAGCTACACTATTCCAATAGTTATTAAATTTACCAAAATGAATGCATATTCCTTTCAATGATTTTTTATATTCAATAATATTAAAAACTCATTTTCCAAATTTGTTCAAAAACACATGAAAACATCATTATTTTATATTACTACAAGATAAAAGATGGTAATATTATAAGAAAAATTAATCTTGTGAATAAAGAATAAGAAATAATAGATTTAATTTTATTTTGAGATAAATGGGAAACCAACCTCAAATGTCATCATTTTAAATGACTATGATGGTAATCCACCTTGAACAACCCCAAATATCCTTCATAAATCATGTCAGATCCAAAAAAACTGAGTGCATATGATCCCCTTAATTAAGAACAACCTTATGTCTTATGTAACTTCCCAGAACCTGCACTCTTAGAATCCATATCTAAAAACATAATCTTTACACTTTTGGATTTGATACTGATAAATTTAGAATAATTTCAACCATAGAAAACATGAAACATCATAGAAAAATATTAAATAAATTACATACCCAATGTCCTTTCAGGTTTAGAGTTTTAGATAATCAGGACACACTCTTTCAAGTCATCATTCTAAACTGTATCCATTTTCCCCAAACATAAAACATTTTAAAAAGAAACAAGTTTTATTTTCAGGAAAAAATTTGAAAATTTTGAACATGAATAATTATGTATTCATGTTCATGCATAAAAACTTTTAAAAACAACTAAAAATGTGGGATGATCACAAAAATCTCAATAAGGGATATGATATAAATGTAATGAAACTTGTTAGTCCATTGTAATTTCATGAGATCATAAAGAGAGTTTTTCTTTAACATAATAAACCTTGAGTAAAAATTAAATCATCTTTACAACACAAATTTTTTCCGAAAAAAATTATATGAAAACATAAGTGAAAATCATAATCATTTGTGTTTCTTATAAAAAATGAGAACTCATCAAAAACATTTTCCTAAAAACATACCTTTTTACCCTAAAATGGTATAGTACTTCCTTTTGAATTACCATTAGCATACCATTTTAAATCAAAAGAATCTATGAAAACTCATTAGAAGTCATATATAATTCTTGTATGCACCTTGGGATATTATCCTCATAGAAGCCATGAAAAAGCCCTTAAAATTGAAATAATCATATCATCAACAAGCAACACAATTCATTATAGAACATAATCATTATCCAATTAATTAAAGTGTTATACCAAGCTCATACATAAAAATAAACCATTTTAAAGGGCCATATCATGAATAAAAAATTATATACATGGACCACATCATCATAAATCCATTTAAAAATTATTTTGTAACCATATGAAGAAGGTTTTTGAATTTCAAAATATTTTTCCCTTTTTGAAACCCCCTTTCTTAAATAAATCATAGAACTAAAGGTAAAGATGGGATTTCATTGAATAAAAAATATAATCAAAGAAAGGAATAAAAACATCAAATAACGCATATATATTTAGGGAATTGTTTTCATCATATACAAAAAAATATAACATTCAATTTTTCTTTTCGAAAATAAAGTCGAAATTTTTTGTAAAAACATTTCTTTTGAAAAAATTTTAAAGTAAGTTAAAAGTCTGATAAAATAACTTTTATAATTATGCGATGTCCTTATAAATAAATCTGTAAATTTATTTTTACTATATGTACATGGAAGTAAAATGTTAAAAAATGATGCATTAAAACATTTAAAAAGTGGTTTTTTGTTGAAGTATCCCAAACCTGGAGTCAGAATCGTCGTGTAATTTCTTTATCTTCATGAAAAGAAAATTTATGTTAATAATTTACATGCATAATAAATTTATTCAATTTTATTATTACATTTAATTTCATTATGACAATTTTATATTCAATTTCATAATCATTTTAGATCATGATAGACATTTTAATGATATTCATCTTGTATGTCCAAAATTTCTATGGTAGGTTGAATATGGTCAATGGGGCCATTATTACATCATCTGCAAAATAATAATCATGAAATAATTATAATTTTTATACATAAATTATAGTTTTAAATATATTTTGGAAAAGTATTTTAGAAAAATAAACTACATTACACCTGTGTAGACGATAGGTTAAACATATGTGTGAGTGTCATTTCCATTTTTCCGCTATCTTGATGGAAATAAGATAAGTTTTATTTTATATTTCCATAATGATCATAAAATATTTAATAAATAATTATTTTTATAAATAAACTTATATAAATCATACATGTGATGTGGTGATGGATAATGAATCACATCACTTTGTGGATTTGATATTCAACATAAAGGCATGAACGACGTTATCATTTTTCAATTGATAGAAAGGTAAGATATTATATGATATAATATATTTAATAAAATATAATTGAATAATAAATATTATATATATATATTATCCATCATTATTACCAACCATAGAAGGGCGTGATGGTAAATGAATTACATTGATTCGTGAGGGGGTAGTCTTCCTTACACATGAATGATGGTTTTGTTTCCCATTTGGTAGAAAAAGAGATGGTTATAGGTTTGTTAATTATAATAAAAAATATCAGAATATGAATGATAATGGTGTTATCATTTAATCATGATTGAAAATATCTGAATGAGTTATAAGAATAAACGAAATGAAAATGATTGGTTAAGAACTATACATCTTATTTGGACAACCTCTTAATGTTTACACCAAAATATTTTATAAGTTGGTTATCTGATCAAAAAATGCTTACTAGATATGTGTAGGAATTTAATAAATGTATTTGGGTATGGATTGGATGAACTAAAAGTCTGGTGATGTTAGGAAAATAGGAGTGGGCCTTCCCTTTTATTAGTGAGGGGAGGGATACTCCAAGAATTTTATAAAATATTAAAATAATATAAAATAATTTTCCTTTAAAAATGGATAAAAAATGATATAATTGCAAGATTATATGATAATTAATATAAATCTATTATCAAATAAAAATTTGATAATTTTAGGATATTTTTTCTCCCTTATCTTTTTGTTTTAACCCTTCATTAACCCCTTTAATTATTGCCATAATAACAATGTTTTTTACTCTTTTAGAAACATGATAGCTACTATAAAAGTAAAATTGTGAGATTAATGTTATTTGGTTGATATTTTCAATGATATACCAATAAAATTAACTATTGATTTATTTTAGTAATTTTAAATCATTTAATGAATGACTATTTATTATAAAATATCATTAATGACATTTTTAGAACTATTTACTTAATCTGAATGTAAAACCTACATGAAAAAAATTTAATTCAAATATAACCTATTAAAACCTATATAATATGTTATTTTTATCTATATTTTTTTATAACAAAATAACTCATTCAAATTATATAAATTTTATCATTTTTAAAATAATTTATTTTAATTTTCTATTTATTGAAAAAATGATGTGTTAACATTGATTAAGAATTTAAGGTAAATATTTCATCCCTGAAAATTAAAAATAATTGAACCTGATAAAAAAAATATAATTTATATTCAAAATTAATATTTATAGACGAGCTTAATTTGATTTTATCCTTTCTCTAAAATACTATAGATATTAAAAATCAATAAAGTGACATTTTTTACTTTATCTTTTACATAAATATTATTTTTGTCAGAAGAAAAAAACTATAGCACCGATTTGCCAATTTTTAGAAACTTGGATGGATATTTATGAATTAATATCATCCAATAAGATAACTAAAAGTTTTAGGTTCATTTTTTATTCCTTTTCATATTATTTTTATGTTTAATTACTCAATTTTCCCACACTATGGTGAAAAATTATTTACAATGGTTACTATTCATAATGAAGAAAACTAAAGGAAATTATTTAAAAAATATTTACCTAATGATTCCAAATAATTAATAATTTTTTAATTATTAAATATCAATAAGTGGAAGAAATTAATTTAATATAAAAAAGAAAAATGTAATTAAAAAATCTTTCTTAAAAATGTCTTTTTAAATTATTAATATGTTTTTATACCAAAATCAACTATAAAATTCGTTTAAATGAACATAATTTAATTAATAATAATATAATATAAGTAATTTTACTTTTAAAAAATTATAACAAATTGGATATTTTTAATTATTTGAAAAAAAGAATATTTTTTTTCAATAAAAATCATTGTTTTTTACTTTTCACCAGAACATTAATATTTTCTGAAAAATCCTTAAAATTCACACTAAGATAATTTTTACATGTGGATTTCATTAATGATATAATTTTTTATCAAATAAAATTTCTATGGATGCAAACACTAATTATAATATATGCTAGTAAAAACCTATAAAAACCTTTTTCAAGAAAAAATATTTTTTTAAGAATAAAATGACTTTACTAAAGATTGAGTTCTTATTTCATAAGAATTAATTGATAAATTTTCACTGATTGTGACCCTTATATATGTTTTTCATAATTTGGGTAATCTTATTCATACCCTCCAATTCATCATCTTATGTTATAAGAGTCATATATAAATAATAATATTTCACAGTACGTTTAAACTCAATGTTGCATATCTATTAAACTATCGAACATAGTATTTATTTTAATATATAGGGATATTAAATTCTCCCCATTAGATAAATTACATCCTCTAAATTTTAACATGATCTCAAAAAAATGTGTAGTATTTTAAAAACGCATTTTTGTAAATCCCATATCATAAAAATGGTTAGTAAAACATGCCCTTGAAAATAGGTAAACATAAGTATAAAGGCCATCACATAAATAAGTTTCCAAAAAGGGGGAAATATGTTGAATTTGAAAATATGGACATGGATGAAAAATTTAATTTCATAATAATTATGGAGAGTTACATATATCATTGATCATAATAAAATGAATAACCATGAGATAGTTAATAACCAAAAAATCATAAACATAGTGGGGTGAGAAAGACCATAGATTCATCGGAATTGAAGGTAATAAGATACAATTTTTGTTTAAATATTCTTTTCCCAGAGTTGAGTAATTCATTTACCATCTATACTGATGACATAATGAAATATATTTACCTAAAAAGTATAATTTCATCATATAACCCATTTCAACCACAATTTCATTTTTTTATAAAAAAATGAGTATTCAATATGTATTTTTTATTCTTAAAGAAGTAAAATCAACTTATAACAAATCATATAACCTACAGAAGGCTAAAAAATATTCCTCTAGTCTATAAGAATTAATCAAAACCAAAAATGGTTAGGTCATGGTAAGATAATTCCCAAAATGAATAAACATTAATAGGATGAAATATAACATTAATGTGTAAATCCACAATAATGACTACCAAATTTAATATATTATCATTTAATAAATAAAAAACCTTGAAATTTTTTAAAATATTATGAACTATGTTCAAAACCCAAAAAAATAAAAATTATTTGGTCACAATTTCTTTTAATCTTAATTTTACATTCATCTAAAATTATCATTAGTCACTCATAAATTAATATACCCAAAAATATATATTACCTAATCCTATAATCTCAAATATATGAAAATAATTTCCATTTAATCACTATAAATACACATTAAAAATAATATATACTTCTAAAAGATAATTTAAACATTATTCCTAAAATAAAATCTTATCTTATCAAAAAAACATTATATTTAACTAAATCATATAAGGATCTAAAAATAGTGAACTTCTTCTTAAATAACACTAATCACTTAATCAAAAAATCACTCTTCCATTCCATGGTTATATATAGTATAAATAAATATTCTGAAATTAAAAACTCTCTTTATCTAAAATTAATTTAATGAAAAATAACAATTTCATACTAATCAAGACATCATGTAGGCTAGTGGTACACCCTACACCCTTATCTCCCTTCGCTTGCAGGTTTAAGCCCCATAACCTTTTGAGATGCGGTGAGTTTTTCCTTGCCTATGGATACACTTTTTATAAAACTATATTTATATATTTCATATGACATTCCAAAATTTATGATGGAAATCCTCAAAAATAACATAAATAAAATAACCATTAAATAATGTTTTTACCTCAAAGTTTATCTCATACCTTTCAGGTTACATCTTATAAAATGTTATATAAATTATCTAAAATAATCCTTCTTGTTAAACATAAGGGTTTCATATACATCCACCTATTAATACATCTCTAAAAGTATAATTAATCACATCACATAACACCTAAAAAAGGTGAATCTAAGATTTTGAACTTAAAATCATCCTTAAACTTGTAAAAATATGATGACATCCATAACTATTAATTTATACTCTCATGAAAATATTATGATATCCAATGTTATCTAAAACACACTATGATACCAACAATAAAAGCCCCAAACCTGAACTCACAGAATCTAGTGCAAAAAATATAGTATCTACACTTCTGGAATTGGTATTAATAAATTCACCAAATTTTGGCCGACCAAAAATTATAACAACATAGAAAAATATTTTACCACTTAAATACCCACATACCATTTAATATTAGAGTTTTAGATAGTTAAGAAAAAATGATTCACGTGTAAATTTCCACTCAATATCAATAACCACATTACAATACTTCTTAAAAATAATCATTTTTGGTTTTCATTATAAATCTTTAAACTTTTGAACATTTCTTCAACATTTTTCACATATAAACATAAAACATGTGAAAAACATTTCATAATGTGTTATGAGGACAAAAAACTCAATAAGGGGGAAAATAAAAAGAATGAAACTTAATAGTCAATTATAAAATCCAGAGATCCTAATGTGAGTTTTCTTTCACCTTTATAAACTCTGATCTGAAATGATGTTATCTTGAGTACCAAATGTTTTTATAAAACACATTATATGAAAATATTTATGAAAAATCACCCACATTAGGATTTCATATAAAACATTATAACTCATGAAAACAAATTCATAAAAATATACCTTTTTCTCTAAAAGGGAATAATAAATTCTTTAAAAAGGTCATTATTTTACCTTTTGAAATAAAATTATTTTCATAAAAAATCTTTAGTATACATAGAGACACATGTAGGTTCATTGAGAAATCAACTTAATAGAACCCTTCTCGGAACCCTTACAATTTTAATAACCATACAGTTGACTTATAACATAATTATGATGAGAACATAATGATTACCCAATGCATAAGATAGTTATATTAGTCTCAACTATCATAATTAACAATTTCCAATGACCATATTAGGGAAAAAATTATTCTTTCACCTATTAATCATAAATCCATTACAAAATATTTTGAACCTATATGAAAAACACTTTTCAGATATTTAAATACCCTTTCCTTTTTAAAACCTGTTTTCAAAACCAAAATTCACTCAAAAAAATTGAGAAGAGGGTTTTTAATAAATGAAAACTATGAATATTATAAAGGAATAAAAACATAAAATAATGTTTATATATGTTTTAAAATTCATTGTAATCGTATATATTAAAAATAGAAAAATCCTTTTTTTCTTTTTATAAAGAACATGAAAACATTCAGAAAAATTATTTTGAAAACATTTATAATAAAGTGAAAGTATATGGAAAATTTACTGTATAATTATATTATTTCAAAATTTGTACGCAAATAAAATAATGTTTAGAATATAGACACGAAATAAATATATTTTGAAAATAATTCTTTTAAAAATTTAAAATAATGGTTTAATTTAAAGTGTCCCTTACCCCATGTTTGACTCATCAAGTACATTATTTATATTACCAAAAAATAATCAAATTTTAATTTTTTTAATTAAAATTGAACCTTGTTATTTTTATTATTCCATTTATTCTATTTATTTTCATGTCATATTCTATTTCATAATTATTTATGTTCATGTCATACTTTTTGATGATATTCGGCTTATGTTTCCAAAATAAATTTTATAGCTTGACTATAGTCAACAAAGTTATTATTCCCTAATTTCATAAATAATAACCATGAAATAATTATAATTTTTATAAAATAATTTTAATTTTAACAATAGCCATAAAATATGTTTTAGATAAATGAACTATGTTAAAGGCATGGAGATGATAAATCATATGTATGCATGAGTAAGATTCCATTTTCAATGTTCATGTTGGAAAGAAGGTAATACTTATTTTATATTTAGATAATGATCATTATATCATTAACATTTATTTTTTTAAAATAAACTAATATATACCCTCCATGTGATGTGGTGGTGGAAAAAAAATCTCATCTCTTTGTGGGGGTGGTAGTCCACACGTACACATGACAGACGTTGTGATTTTTCCATGGATGGAAACATAAGATATTATATGATTTTTTTTTAAAATGATACATATGTCACGAATATTATATATATACATTTAATTTATCATTATATCCAGCTATAAGGGGTCATGATGGTAAATTAATTACATTGGTTCATGATGTCGTAGTCTACCGTACACATGAACAATTGTTTCATATCCCATTTTATGGAAGAAGAGATAGATAGAGATTATAAATTTAACATAATAACATATTATTAAATGGAAGATAATGGTGTTATTATTTCATCACAATTGAATAATATTTTTTTTGGATGAAAAATAGATAAAACGAAAATTCTTGGTTAAGAACTACACCACTTATTTGGACAACCACTTTAATTTTAGATAAAAAAGAATTTATATGTTTATTTTATGATGAAAAAAGTATTGTAAGACATAGGTATGGATTTATGGTAGGGATTTGGATAGGTATTTGAAGATCCAATAGAATTTTGAAGTGTAGATAAAAGAGGAGAGGAGGCTCTCTTTTATAAGTTAGGTTAGTGGAACTTTTTTAATTACATAAAATATTTAAATAATAATAATAATTTTTATGTTAAAATGTAAAAACATAAATATATTTCAAATCTATGATGAGGACTATTCTAAATACACTCATAAAATAAAAATTGGACAAGTTTATGTGATTTTTACCCTTATTTTTTTAAACCTCCGTCAATATTTTTTATGATTACTGAGATAACAATGTTTTTCTCTTTAGGGGTCAATGTATTTACATTATAAGGAAATTTGGTCCATAAATGGAAAATGTTTGGGTTTTTAAACATTATCCAAGTAAATTAGACTAAAAAGGTATTTTCTAAAATTTTAAATCATTTATTAAATTGTTATTTATTAATAAATATTATTAATGTCATATTTGGAACTATTATTTTAATTTTATAATCAAACAAACATTACAATAATATAATTAAAATATAATAAAATAAAAAATATTATATATTATATATTCATTTATAAAATTAAATGAAAAAAATAATTCATTAAAATCATATTACTTTTAACATTTTTAAAATAATTTATTGTATTTTTCTCTTAATTAAATAAATGCAGTGTTAGTATTATGTAAGCATTTAAGGTAATTATTTAATTAATCATAATTAAAAATAAATTTTCAAAATATAAATACGCATTTATATTATATATTAACATCTAAAATAGAACATAAGTTCCTTACCCTTTTCCCATAAATATTATAGATATTAAAAACAATAATGATACATTTTTGACTTTATCTTTTACTTAAATATTATAAAGTCAAAAATAAAAAATATATGGCACCAATTTGACATTTTTTAAAAAAATGGATGGAATTGTATGATTTAAACATGTACATTAGGATTAATGAAATTTTTAGGGAAATTTGTTAGTCATTATAATATTATTTTTAACAAAAATTAAATGTTTTACCTCTTACAACAGTGACAATTATTTAGATTTGTTATTATTCATAATGAAAAAAATAAAAGGTATTTATTTACCAAATCTGGATCCTATAATTAAAAATATGTAATAAATTTTTCATGAGTCAATATATATGTTTTTTATAAATTAATTTAATATCAAAACACACAACACAATGGAAAAAACTGTAAAAATTTCTTTTAAGTATAAACAAATTATACAAAATTCAACAATAAAAAATGATTTAAATGAAAAAAAATTATTTATTCATAATATAATACAAGTAATTTTAAATTTAAACCATCTTTAAACAAAATGCAACTTTATAATTTATTGAAATAAAAATACACTTTTCAATAAAAGAAACTATTATTCACTATTGACTACCAAATCAATCATTTTAGAAAAATCCAAAAAACATAATATATCCTGAATTTGATATTATGATTTTAAAATTTTATAATTTTATCAAATATAATCTCTAAAATTTTAAAAAATTAATTATAATATCTACTAAAAAGTGATAAAAGACCATTTTTAATTAAAACTTATTTTTGACGTGTAAAACAACTTTACTAAATATTGAGTGCTTATATCCTAATAATTAATAAATAAATTTTAATTGATTCAGAAATTTATATATATTTCATAATGTTGTTAAATCGATTAACACTCTTAAATTCAATGAATATGTTATATCTGTCAAATTTAAATAATAACATTATGTGGTTTGTTTAAACTTAGTGTTGTGTATCTTGTTCATAATAAGACATATTATTTCATTTAAAATATTTGGATATTGAATCGTAGATTCAGTTTATATTTTTTCTAGGAGAATATTGATGAACAATAGAGTAATAATAAGGGATTATACTAGAGGATATCTTACCTTGAAGAACCAACATTATGTTCTAAATAAACTCAAAGGATCCACTAAAGAGAAGAGAGGATGTTCTAAAAAGAATTTGCTCCACAGATTAATACTAATCAAAATTTGGGAAATAAAAGTGTCAAATAAAGTCAAATATTCAGTAAATAAACCTCTCTTAAGGATTATATGTGCCATCATCAATGGTTATAAATCCCTCATATGACCAAATGGTCGATCACCTATTTCAAAATTGTGAAACCACAGACACCAAAGCATGATAATAATATACCAAACCCATGTTTGTCGTGACTGAACCACACTTATGAGTCTGACATGTTGATTTACCATGGTTTTGTGCATAAATTCTAGTTATTGTTTATTTATAATTCGTTATACCACTAAATATTAATGGGAAAACTGGTCGTGCTACACAGTGGGACTCCCCATACCCAATACCTTTCCCTCCATAGTTCATGTTAGTCATACCCATGGTAAAATGGTTATCTCTAGGCCCAAAACTACAATGAGTATATTGTTTTATAGCCCATTTTCCCCTAAAAATTACAAAAACCCCATTTTATCCATCGAGGAGAACTAAAATTTCCTAGAACCAAAATTAACCATCACAATGATCAAAGACATTTACTTTAATCATGGGATGTGATAAACACCCCACTATAGAACATTATTTCCCTATAGAGTTTCAAGGGAAACTATTGATCATGATAAAGTAGAAACTGATATCACAAGAAGAAATATATAACCATGACTATGTTTCATAACCCAAACACCAATTGAAATGGTAAGAAACTCTAAATTATCAACAATCATTGATATAAAATGATTGAAACAACTCTCTCTAATTTGATAAGAATACTAATGGTAGTTTTCCAACCATGGAATAATTCCATTTAAACAAAGGTCCACTAAAATCCTCTAGGATTTCCCAGTAACCAAACAACGATACGAATCAACAAAGATAAAAAAATTCTATAAATGAAACTCACTAATTGATCTTACTTCGTAAACTAGATTACATATACTAAACTACTCAATATGAACATGGACATCAAAAAACCCAATGAAATAATAAAATCAACACATAAGATAAACCAAATACATAACTATGGAAAATAGACCGTGAAATATTAAAACCTCAAATTAATAATATATAATAATTTTAAAATATGCACAAGGGATCATGCCTCAATAATAAGAATATATTGTAACATGTGGTAATGAAAGGGTTACCTGAGGCCATGTTTCTAGAGCACAAATTCTCACTGATTCTAATAGAATAACATATCACAACTAATTCCAGATCCTAGTTTCCCCAACACCTACCCATGATTTCCAATATACTCAAATTTTAAATAAATATTCTATAAAAGGGATCATATAATACCATGTTAAAATAAGTGAATAAATAAATTAGGCATGATCATTCCCAATACAAAAAACATCTCTCCTAGGAAAGTCAACTAAAATGCAAGAATAAAACTGAAAAAAAATCTTTAATGGTATTAGAAATTCCAAAATAATAACTTCATCTATTTATTAATTATAAACTGGATAAAAAACCCACATCAATTCCAAAAAAGAAACCCTTTCAACATGGAACACTCGCTAATGTCGTATTCTCCCCACTGTTTAATAATTTCCCCCAGATTCAAAATATTCTAACATAACTCATAAAAATATATAAATTCAAGATGATATAAATATCATATTATAAGATATATAAAATGTATTCTTACATCACTGAGATATAATTCAATAATGACATAAGAAATTTCAAAACAACAGCACATAAATTATAGAATAACTAAGTCACTACTCATTAAATAAACATTTCAACAAGAGAAAAAATATTACATCAAATGAGAACTCAAATAGTGATCACTCAGAAAATAGAATCAATTAATTGAATTAGGGGGTCTTCTGGAAGTGTATATTTCAATCCACCTATCTAATGAGAAGAACCTTTGAAAAATATTTTCAAATAAACCTAATGTATTCAAGAATATTAAGCAATAAGTGTCCTTTAAAAAAAGATTTTTTGTGTCTCTCTTTTCCAGTCTTAAAGAATACCAAGTTATTTCTTCTAGAAAAATATGACAAGAAGAAATAAGATGCAATTTTGAAAACTCTATTTGTAATTTCTAACATGGAATAATTTATTTTTCCCTTGCTATAGATTCAACCACCCATGAATAAGATAAACCTACACCACCAAAAGTTCTCCTTCCCTGATTGCATAAAATTTTATTTATTTCCTTAAAATCACTACATCAGAGTTGAGTTGAAGATATTACAATTCCAAAAAACAGATTTGGTAAAATACCTTGAATGAAGCACTGAGACATTAAATAATCATCTAAGGTTATATGAGTTTAGAATGACCCAACATGATAAAATTGCATACATTCTCCAAAAATATTTTATATCCCTACTAGAGACCATAAAATTCCATTGCCTTTGATACCATATCCATTTTAGAAAAGAATGACTGGTTGCATCATTCAACAAGATATTCCAAAGAGTGGTTATTCTATAGCATAGTATGGATGAAAAAATTCCTCCACATTGAACATTGATACTCTAGAATGAAGGTTAGAATCTTAAATTTTAGAGACATAGGATGTTTTATTGGGATAATGATCTCCCCAATCCTCATTATCCAAATAAATTCTTTTAATGAATCGTGTTTCATAATTAATTAACAAAGATTTAAGATTCTAAAGTCTCGCATGAAATCCAAATACAAGGGAAAGATTGGAAGAACACAAATCCTAGAGACAAGATTAGATGAAGAAACAAAACCAATAAAATCTTTATTAACCAAAGAGTCTATTTCAATTTTAATTGGGATGTACTATAGAAATTATTAGTATAAAAATCATCAATATAAACACTAAAATTCAAACCTGTTCTGTAAAATCTTAAATCAATAATATGTCTTAAAAATTCTATTTAAAAAATATTCAAATCATAAACCTAAAAACATATAATCCAATAAACCCATTTAATTTTGAATAAACAAAATAAATTCACTTTTTTAAACTAATGAGGTTATATCAGAACTCATTTCAAAAACAATATAAATTATTCAAATCAACATTTAAATGTATTTTTGAAACTTTTAAAGAAGAAGTCCTTGATATATAAATGTATGAAAAATTTCAATTTTAAGATATTTTATTTATAATCACATTAAAATATTATAAATTAAATTTCATGACATCACATAAAATTTTTGAATATAATTAACAATATACCCAGTTCCCCATGATATAAATTGGTTTTCCAAAAACTGGCCCTTATTTTAAATCCAAAATAATTTAGACACATTTTTGAAATTATATATCATTTTAAATTAAAAATATTTTAGAAACTCTCAAAACTATATATAAATTTTGATACAACCCATTTTCAACCATTTTAAAATATTTTTTAATATATTTTAAATTTTTCTTTTTAAAATTGTTCATTTTCAAAAATAATTTCCAGAATAGCCCATTTAAAATATCTATTAATATTTAACACTTAAAGAATTAACGCTCATTAAAAACCACAAGTCAAACATATAAAAGAAATTAAATATCTTAAATTTCATAAAGAATGAAAATTTTCAAGACTATGGAATCTCATGAAAATTCTTGGATTAATCACATAATATAGCCAACTATATGCTAACTAGACAATGCCCAATGGATATCAACCAGGTCACACATCCTATAAATTGTTTTACAAACCTTATATATGTATCATATGTTACTACAGTCCTATTTATTTCTATTTAAACTAAAAAGTTACCAAATAAGTAAAGACAAAAATTCTCAACCAACCAAGAACCAAGATCGATTACAAAACAGATACATCTTAAATAACCCTAGAAACTCAAATCTCACCTTAAAAAATGATGATTAATAACCTATTCTGGATCTAACATATGAATTTTGACATATCTCCAGTGAATAAATAATCCCCATGTAACTAGATAAAATAATTTGCATTGATACAATTATTTTAATAACCAACCTGGGGAATCCATGAATCAGACATATAGGAAAGTCGTGTTAATTCCCAAAGGGTAGTACCAATCCCCATGGGTTATCGATAAGCATATGGGAATAAAAAATTATACATTATGAAAGATTTCATAATAAAATAATAATAAGTTAGTGTCATAAGAATTTAAAAACATGGTAAAAACCCGAAATTAAAATATAATAAAGAAACCATAAATAAGGTTATAACCTATATACATAAGGATAAATTAATAGAACAACGCCACAACCAAATATCTGTGTTACGGTGAATAAATCCAATTTCACCTCTACCAATAGAAACTAAGAGGTACATGAATGAAAGATATATCTAGACATCAAAATAACATATAATACATAGGATTGAGTTAAAAAAACTTGTATATCAGAGCCCACTGATCCAATGAATAACATTTTGAGATAAAATCCATTTCAAGAACATTTTAAAATGATGATACAAAAATCGTTTCAATGTTTTTTTATACGAAAAAACTACAAAAAAATCATGAAAAATGAAAATATTCAAAAATATTATGTTTATTTTTCATTAAAAGAAAAATTCATTTTCATTGAACAAAATATTGTAAAAATTGTAATTAAAATGATTTTAAGCTAATACATAAAATAAATAAGATCAAATTTCAATAAAATTTGAAGTTACCATTATTTAGAAAAATATATAAATTTTCATCATGGAATCATAGGTGAGTTTGAATAATATTTTTCAGAGTTAAAATCTTCATCAAAGAATTAATTTCTACCTAATGGAAAACAACAACACATCAATTGACCCTACCCAAACACTTGGTCTTACTCTTCCCAGTCAAACATAATGGCAATATCTCACAGTTTGACCACAGTCCAACATATTCCCACTATCCAGATCATAATTTTAAACTACTGAACATATAATTCTATAATTCTCTCTTGTAAAACCTAGATTTCCCATGACATATCAAAAGTGTATGTGAGTATTTCAAAGAATATTTATTTCACATAATCAAATCTCAAAACAACCATTTATTTCACTCACACCTCTGAATACCCAATCGCAAAATACCCTTTATAAAAGTTTAATAATAAAACATAATTACCACTAAATGGGAAGTAATACTATAGAATCCAAAAATATAAATATTTTACATTTAAAATAATATAACTACCATAATGGAGGTATTAATCCCATTATGTCTAAAACAAATGGAACTGTGATGTGGTGGGTATTCACCATGGTTGAAGTGGTCTCGACACTACCACCAACAAAATCTCAATTCAACGACCATTCATGGTGTGGTGAAAAATTTCAGACATTTTTAACTCAGTAGGACTTCTACTATGATGTGATAAAGGCTAAACTAGATGTAGTTAAAAGGAGGTCTCCCCACACCCCACACATGAGACCACATCCTATATTGGGTTTGCTGGTCCTACCTTTAATACACAAGTTATCCTTCAGAACTACACGGATTTGAAAAAAAATTTGTTCTAGCATATGTTCAACATAGAAATTACTAAAACCCAATTTAAACCATAGAGTACCAACAAAAAAATGTTAAACCAAAAATAAACCTTCCCAATGTAAAAAAACACATACCTAAAACATTGGGTGTAACATTATATTTCATAAAATAGGCAATATAGACATCATTAATCTTTTTCATTATAGAATCAGGAATAAGTTGTAGTGAAGGACTTGTCCCTTATTTCCATGTATGCCATTTCTAGATATTACCCCACTTTAAAAGTTCAAACTCTTACTTTACATTCATGTGTTTTTTATTCTTATATTTGACCACTCTATATCCCGACCATTGAAATATGGTGGTAATGAATTTTATTATACCCATTGGTCATCTTCATCAACTAGTTCTACCTCGCACCAAACACCCTTCTTCCTAGACAATAACTACAACATGTTATCTCTATATACCCATCTCTACCACCAATATTGGTCATGGTTGTTTCGACATATGATGAATGTGTGGGAGTGACCAAAATGGTCTGATGGATAACAACTAATTTCTTGTTATAAAAGATTTTCTTGTTGTATTTACAATTTTTTTGGACGCAACACATGTTGTAACCCTTTTTGGCAGTCGAGATGGTCTACTAGTGCAGAAAACGTTATTTACGTCTCCATTTTTTACGTCAGTTATATATAACTGACATGATAATCTATGAAACTCGGTTTTTTAAGTCGGTTATAAAATAACCGACGTAACAAATGCGGTGAGTTGATTTTTATCGTCGGTTATTTTAATAACCAATATTAAAAATCGCTCGTGTTCGGTTTTTACGTCAGTTATCAAATAACCGATGTAAAAAATTAAAGCGTGGGGGTTTTTTAGGTCGTTTATTTGTTAACCGACGTAAAAAATGAGATATCTACGAGTTTTTTAGGTCGGTTATTTTATAACTGACGTAAAAAAACCAAAGCGCGCGGGGGGGGGGGGGGTTATGTCAGTTATTTTATAACCGATGTAAAAAATGTGATATCTACATGTTTTTTACGTCAGTTTTGTTATAACCGACGTAAAAATCTGTGATTTTTGATGTCTTTTTTACGTCGGTTATAGAATAACCGACATATAAAAGCCGTATTTGATACATTTATAATGTCGGTTATTATAATAACAGATGTTATAAAGGTAAAAAAATAGTTTATAAGGTCAGTTATCAAATAACTGACGTTATAAAACATTTAAAAAATTAACAACCCCCGAGGATTGTCATTTATGAATTTTCGTTCGACAGTCCGGCGGCTCGTCTCTCTCGCGCGATAAACCCTAATCGGCTTGTTGATCTCGCAGCGTTAAACTCATTTTTCCCACAATGTTTATCATCTCTAATCTCCTCGGATCTATCATCTCAACTTACAACACTCATGTAAGCCTTCCACGAATTTATTTCATTCATTTTTTTTCAGATAGTCTATATTTATGTTTTGAGATTTTTGTGTGCTTTTTTTTGTTCGTTTTGTGTGCTTTCAACTCATTTGGTTTTTGTGTGCTTTTTTTTCTAGATCTATCATCTCAACTCGTTTTGTGTGCTTTCAACTTGCAACACAAAAGGCATTCCAAAACCCCCATTTCATGTAAGCCTTCAACTCGCAACACTATATTTTTGTGTGCGTTTTTTCATTCATTTTGCCTACATCGTATATTTTTTGTAGTCCCAAAATTTTTTTTGATGGATTTGGATATGTCTTTAATTTTATATATTCATTTTATCTTGAAATTGGGTGCTTTTAATGTGTGACTCTTAGGTTAATATTTGGGTGTATTTTATAACCTATAAAAGTGATTCATTAATTTTGAAAGGGGAATCCAATTATGGTTTTTTAATTCTTTGTTGTCATGTGGGCCTCAAAAGGGGGGTTTTGAATGGGTGTTATGTGTAAAACCTTGTCACACTTCTTGAAGGTGTTTTATGAAAAAGATTGTTTTTCATGTGTATTGTTTGTGAAATTATTTGAGGTAAATTATTAAAATATGGGGGTGGTTTAATAAATGTGTATTGAGCTGAAATTTATATTTTGGATTTGTATTGGTATGACTTTTTTTCTTGAATAGGGGTTTTGGAATGTCTTTTGTGTGTAAAACATGTTTGTTCCTCTTGGGATTGTTTTATAAAAATTGAAAATGATTTAGTGAGTTCAAAAAAGGGATAAAATGGTGTAAATGAAATATTTTGGCGATGTTATTCACCTAATAAGGTTTTTTGAAAGGTAAAGAGGTTATTTAAGATGTCAAAAATTTTCAGAATGTTTTATAAATTGAGGAATTGTTTTAGTAAATTGTGATGTTGGTGAAAAACATGTTTGTGGACTATTTTGTGTGACTTTTTTGATAAAACAAATTATGATATTAGTTATCGAGAAACTTGTGATCATTTGACTAGTTGAATATCAATGATTATTTTTAATTATCATACGATCATTTAAGTAGCCATATTTAATAACATTTAATTCCATCTATTTCATGCTGAAGTATATATTAAATGCATTTGTTTTTTGTTGTTCACCGTCCCTAGTTTTATATGTAAACCATGGTTTGGGGGGTTTTCCGGGGGCTGGGGGGCTGTCCAGAGGGTTGGGGGTGTCCGGTCGGTGTCCAAGGGGGTGGGTGGGTGTGGGGGGTTGTCCAAGGGGGACGAGGCCCTCCCAGAGGGTTTTGGGGGTTGCCCGGTGGGTGGGGAGCTGTCCATAGGGTTGGGGGTGTCTGAGGGGTGTCCAAGGGGGTGGGTGGGTGTGGGGGGCTGTCCAAGGGGGTGGAGGCCTACCCAAAGGGTTTTGGGGGTTGTCCGGTGGGTGGGGGGTTGTCCAGAGGGTTGGGGGTGTCCAAGGGGGTTGGGGGTGGGGGTGGTGTCCAGGAGGGGTGGGGGTGCTGTCTGGAGGGGTGGGGTGCTGTCCAGGGGGTGGGGGCTGTCCAAAGGGTTGGGGGGTGTCCAGCGGGGTGTCCAAGTGGGTAGGGGTGGGGGTGGTGTCCAGGAGGGGTGGGGGTGTTGTCTAGAGGGGTGGGGGCTGTCCAGGGGGTTGGGGGTTGTCCAGAGGGTTGGGGGTGTCCTGGGGGTTGGGTGGGTGTGGGGGCTGTCCATGGGGGTGGAGGCCTATCCAGAGGGTTTTGGGGGTTGTCCGGGGGGTGGGGGTTGTCCAGAGGGTTGGGGGTGTCTAGGGGTGTTTGGGTTTACATTGTGATTTTCTCCATCTGATTTTTTATTTTAAATATGATTTGATTCTCATGTTTACTCCATTCTCTCCAATTTTCTATCCACCATGTAGGCACCATGGTTTTCTTTTATTCAATGGAATTTAAAACTGTCATACCTAACTATATTTTCTTTTAATAATAATATTCAAGAATATTTTTTTAAATACGCATAGATTTGTTTTATATTTCAAAATTAATTTACATTCAAATTATGATTTTTTTCATATAAACTTATATTTGTCTTATCTTAAAAAAATTTATATTTTTGAAATTTGTTATAGGTAATAATGAGTCGAAGTTGGATTACGGCACATCGAATGAGAAATGAATATGAGGAAGGTGTTGATGCCTTTTTGGTATATTCTAAATGAAATGTTCCAAGTAGTGACATTTTTTTCAGTCCATGTCTGAAATGTTTAAATATGAAGAAGTTGAAAATTAGAGAGATAAAATATCATCTGATATGTCATGGTTTTAATCCGAGTTACAACCCTTGGATTTGGCATGGTGAAACTGGACGAAATGTCACTGATGATGTTGATTCAAAAGATGGTAACTCCGATGGAATTGAAGAAATGATTCGCGATATTGTAGCAGAACAAATTGAGATAGAACCGACAGTTGCGTGTCTATATGGTGATGCTGAAAATCTATAATATCCTAGTTTTACTGATTTTATGGTTTTGTCAGCGGTGTTAAGATTGATTAACCTGAAGGCGAAACATGGATGGAGTGACAGAAGTTTTACAGAGCTGCTACAATTGATGAAAGACATTCTTCCAAAAGATAACAATCTTACAGATTCACATTACAAGGCCAAGAAAATATTATGCTCGATGGGATTGGGATACAAGAAAATACATGCCTGTCCGAATGACTGCATTATATATAGGAAGGAATATGAATTTCTGTCAGAGTGTCCGAAATGTCGAACATCACGGTATAAGGTGAAAGGGAAATCACAGGCTGATGTAGAGATTACAAAGCTCCCTGCAAAGGTATTTTGGTATCTTCCTGTAATTCATCATTTCAAATGTTTATTTTCTAATTAACATGATGCAAAAAAGGTTAAGATGGCATGCTGATGAGCGGGTATGTGATGGAAAAATACATCATCCAGCTGATTGTCCACAATGGAAGAAAATTGATGCACAGTACTCTACATTTGGAAATGAAATAAGAAATCTCAGATTAGGGTTGTGCACAGATAGAATGAATCTATACTGAACCGTTAGTAGCACAAATAGTTCATGGTCTGTTTTATTGGTAATTTACAACCTCTCTCCTGATGTTTGTATGAAGCGAAAATATGTCATGTTGAGTATAATAATCTCTAGTCCAAAGCAACCCGGCAATGATATTGATGTTTACTTTTCACCGTTGATTGATGATTTGAAACTGTTATGGGATGATGGTATTAGGATGTATGATTCTTATAAAATGGAATATTTTCAACTGTATGGAGTGCTTCTGTTCACTATAAATGACTTCCTAGCGTATGGAAATTCGTCTGGATACAGTGTTAAAGGGCATAAATCATGTCCAATTTGCGAAAAACAAACGTCATATTGTCAATTGCATCATGGGAGGAAAACAGTGTACATGGGTCATCGAAAGTTTTTGCCTATGGATCACCCTTATAGAAGACTAAAAAATCCATTCAATGGCTCACAAGAATTTGATACTGCTCCAAAACAGTTATCACCGGATCTGTATTTTGAGAGGGTGAAAATCCTTGATGTGACATTGGGAAAGACACAGAAATCTAGTAATGATAGACATATTTGGAAGAAAAGGTCAATATTTTTTGAGCTACCATATTGGAGGTATCGTGAAGTTAAACAAAATATTGATGTCATGCACATGGAGAAGAATATATGTGATTGTTTGATTGGAACATTTTTAGATATTAAAGGAAATACTAATGATGGATTGAATGCAAGATTAGACTTACTATCAATGGGAATACATTTGGAGTTAGCTTCCACTCCTAAAGGAAGATGAACATTTCATCCCCCGGCTTGTCATACATTATCAAAGAGGGAGAAAATTATTTTTTGTTAGTGTCTTCATGATATCGAAGTGCCTCAAGTTTATTCATCAAATGTAAAAAAATTTGTCTCATTGAAGGACATGAAGTTGATAGGTATGAAATCACATGATTTTCACGTCATGATGCAACAAAGTCTACCAGTTTCATTGCATGGAATATTTCTCATTCATGTCAGAAAGACTATGATGAATTTGTGTTATTTTTTCAATTCAATTCGTAACAAGGCGATTGATGTGAATGCTTTGAACATTTTGGAAAAGGATTCAATTTTTATACTTTGTCAATTGGAAATGTATTTTCCTCCTACTTTTTTTGATATAATGGTGCATTTAATGATTCATCTAGTTCGAGAAATAAAGCTTTGTGGACCTGTATATCATCGTTGGATGTATCCTTTTGAAAGGTATATAAAAATATTAAAGGGGTATGTAAAAAATCCATATCGACCGGAATCCTCCATTATTGGAAAGTATATTTCTGAGGAGGTATCAGAGTTTTGTACGAGCTACTTGGTTACGACGCAACATATAGGTTTGCCTCCATCTATCCATAAATAAGTTAATAATGAGGGAAAGGGGATTCGTGGCTTGAAAGTCAAATCATTGTCAGCTGAAAAGATGAAGAAGTTAGAATCATACATCTTGAATAACATAGCTGATGCTCAACCGTATATCACATTGCATATTAATGAGTTGAAACAATGTCATCCAAAGAAGAACAAAATTTGGATTTTGAATGAGCACAACAAAACTTTTTTGTCATGGATTAAAAAGACTTTGCTTAGTAGATTAGATGTATCAGAGACATTAAAATGGATAGTGGGTGGTCCATGTTTAAATGTGATAACATGGTCCGGTTATGACATTAATGGCTATACATTTCATAGGAAATATCAGGACAACAGAAGTGAAGTTTAGAATAGTGGTGTATTGGTGTTTGCAGAAGCAATGCATTTTTCGAGTGCTAAAGAAAAAAACCCAATTTCTGCATCAAGTTCATATTATGGAGTGATTGAAGACATATGGGAGGTTGATTACATTAAAACTAAAGTTCCTGTTTTTAAATGTAAATGGTTTATCGGTAACAACAGTGTCAGACACGATGAATTTGGAATGACACTTGTTAATCTGAATAGATTGGAAGACAAAGCTGATTCTTTTATAATGGAAACACATGAAAAAAAAAATTTCTATGTAGTAGATCAATCATATATGTAGTGGGCTGTTGTTTTACAAGGGAAAAAACAATATGTTGGTGAGGATGAAGTTGATGAAGATACTGATTTATGCGAGATACCTACTTCCATGGAAATATTAACAGAACATAATGATAAGCATATTGAAGACATGGTTTGTGCCATAAGGAACGATCACGACAAAGGAATTTGGGGAAAAATCCATTTGTATATTCCTAAAATTACAGGTAACATATGTTTATTTCTTTTTTACATTTATTTTTTTCATAAATGTTAGATGTTGTATGTTTTTTATTTATTAAAACAAGTTTTAAAACAAAATAATTATAAGTTTTTTTTGTTTTAAGTTTGTTTAGTTTACTTTATCAGGTTTACCATTACATGAATTATATATCTATTATTTTTGTTCCGTGACAATTACTTTACCATGTTTACCAGGTTTACCATGTTTACCATGTTTACCATCTTTACCATCTTTACCATCTTTACCATCTTTACCATTGTTTATCATTTTTACCATATTACCAATGATTACTATTACAAAACTTAGTACACTTTTCTATTTTCTGATTACAGTGGTATTAAAATATTTGAATTTGTATATTTTTGATCTAACATTTGTTTATTTGATTTGAAGGATAATGACAGATCATTCAGTTGATCAACCACGTGATTCTAGAGATGAGAATATTTGTCATACCTCTGGGGAGGAACATTCACATGCTCCTATTAGAACAAAGAGTTTAAATGTTGGTAAACGTGGGTGCACACGTTTACCAAAATTATCAGTTGCCCGTATGCAGGATCAGAGGATAGTCGTTGAGTTTGATGATGATGATATTCCTAGAGGTCCAAATGCAAAATATTTTAAGAGTTTTGTAGCAACTCAGGCTAAGAGAAAAGTAAGCATTCTGTATGATGACTGGAGAAGTGTAGATAAAGCGATAATCTCTCAGTTATGGGAGATGATTTTGTTAAGATCTTTTTCTATTGTTTGAATATTATTTAAATGTTTCGAGTATATATAATATGTTTAACCTCTTATTTATCAGATGACATTTGTTATTGTTTGAATATTCTTTAAATGTTTCTAGTATATATAATATGCTTATCCCCTTCTTTATCAGATGACATTAGATATTCCTTACACTGGAAGAGTCAGGAAGAAATGATTATCGTTGGCTTCCAAGAGGTGGAGGGATTTCAAATCAACCCTCTCATCTGATTTCATTTATGGTCATAGGAGTCATGAAAATCCATGTCGTATATATCCCTTTATAGATGAAGACACGTGAAGACAGTTTTTTGAAAGTAGAAGAAAAGAGTCATTTTTGGTAAGGGCAGTGTAAACTTTTATAAGATTTCTTATATAAATGATTTTATTAACGTTTTGTTAATGATTTATTATTCTTAATTTACAGCAAACAAGGAAATCTCATTAGAAGATCCAATATAAAAATGTATACCCTCATAGTTTATCTCGGGGAGGGTATGAATTATTAGAAGAATAAATGATGGTGGAAAAATTTCAATAACTAAGAGCTAAGTCTTCAAGCTCTGGAGAGGTGGCCCCTCCATCCCCTCCATCTAGACATGAAAAATGGATGATAGCTCAGAAGGGAAAAAAAGGGAAATATCTTTCGGATGAATCGAGAATCATAGCTGAGAGGATTATAAGATATATATTTTATTTATTTAAGTTAAACATTTCCTTCATATAATTTAAATCATTACAGAAATGTTCAATTAATTAATACAGGACCCTCTTGAGGAGCAGAGTTCACAGGGGACATTTACAGCTACTGGGAGGGAAGATATTTTATCTGTAGCATTGGGAAGGCCCGAACATCCTGGTCGTGTAAGAGGATATCTGGAAGGTGTATCAGTAAGAAAAGTGTTGCCACATTCTTCAACTTCAAACATTGAGGGGGTTTATAGGAAAAAAATTGATTCCTTGGAGTCTAAAATTAATAATATTAATGCGACGATGGAGGACCAGATTAGAGCGTCAGTGCAGTCTATGTTTGCAGACATGCAAAGACAATTTCAGACTGCAGATCCCACTCCTCCACCTCCCCCTACAGACCCCATTATTTATCCTCCACCTTCGCCAGTAGCTCCCACTCCCCCACCTCAACCTGCTGACCCAATTTTTATCCCACTCCTCCGCTGCAACTTCCTGCTTATTGTGAGTTATATGTTGATGATTATCAACAGAATATAGTATCATATGGGTTGGTATATTTTATAGGAGATACAGTTCATCATCAACAATTAGAGGTAGAGAATCAGAGGGTCACTGTACAGGATATTATAGATAGATCAGCTAGGGTACCATTACCTACAGATGAGGTGGCGACAGTTGGACATAGTATCGGCCATTTTTTAATTTGGCCATCCAGACTTCATCGACTCATTACCATAGAGGTATGAATGTTATATCTTTTATTTTATTTTATTTTATTAAAGTTGTTTTATCATTTGAAAACTAATATATTTTTCAATTTATTTTTACAGGAATACTTCAAAGGTAAAGAAATACGGTAGAGACAACAACAAAGACAAATCACTATGACATCAGATACAGAATCTAGTAGTCTTCACATATTGTCAAGATATTCATTTTTTTTTGCAGATCATTATGAGTTTCTAATGGAAGCTCGTGTTTGTGGAAGTGAAATAAATGTGGGGATTATGAAAACTGATATCATGGAGCTTGTTACGGGAGATAAGTTAGGCATCAATGTGGTGAAATTTTTTTCCATATAAGTCTTAACACCTTTTCCCTGCATTATATTTATTAAAAATGTATACTTATGTCTATTTTGTATTAGGTATCTTTATAAAATTTGTGAGAGGAACGAGATGACAGATGTATACGGATTCATGGACCAACAATTGATTTCACCTGAAGCATGTGCATTGGATGAGGAACAAAGAATGCTTTATATTGCTGAAAGATTTGAAAAGAATATAGTCACACAATGTTGGATGATGCCTTTTGTGAGAGGTATGAAACACATCTCTCTCAAAGAGTTAATTATCTTTTAACATAAAAAACCACTAACTTTAAATTTCCTTTTATCAGTGATCATTGGATGTTAGGGGTTTTTTTCCCAAGGGAGAAAGCACTTTATTGGATATGCTCTGTCCATGATGATGTGTGGGAAAGTTTTAAGAATATATTGGAAAAGTAAGTTTCAATTTCTCAATATTTTTATATATTATAATGAATTTTAAATTTACCCAATTAGTATTATTTTCTAACAGGGCATGGGTCTACTTTTGAAAAAAGGCAAAGAAAAGGAATGAAAATATCAAATATGTAAATGCGAAGGTAAATATCCATTTATAATTTGTACTTTTTGATTTATTACATTAAAATAATATATTGAATTCACACTCATTCAAAAATAATTGTCATGAACAACAAGGAGTCATCGAATGCGGATATTATATGTTAATATTTATGTATTAAATAATAACAACTGGGAAAGTTGTTAATTTTGACCTGGTAAGATTTCCTCTTAAACTTTGCCCTAATATTTCAATTTGATTTACTCATTATACACGTTAACTACTATCATTCTCATTTATAGCTTTTTGATGACCCTTAGCCCTATAATGTTGAAGACATCAAACAACTACAAGTGGAGTGGTCAAATTATTTTACAGGTTTGATTAAATTTTAGTTGTTTGTAATGGAAAATGTAATTTTGAATATTTTCGTTGTAATTGTGTATTTGGTAGTCGTTTAGGTTGGATTTAGTTTTTTTTTTAAGTTGACAGTGAATGTTTTGAATGTTATATATGTGAATGTTTAATTTTGATCTACTTCTTGTTTTGGTCAACTTATGATGGTTTTCTGGTATGGATTCTGGTCTGGGGGGAGGGGTTTCAAGGGTGTGGGGGGTATTCAGTGGGGTTGGGGTGTCCAGGGGTCTGGGAGGGCTGTCCGGTGGGGTGGGGGGGGGGGGTTGTCGAGGGGTGTTTGGGGCTGTCTAGGGGGTTGGGGGCAGTCTAGTGGTGTGGTAGGGGCCCCAATGGGGTGGGGGAGGGCTGTCTAGGGTGTGGGGGGGGTATACATGAGGGTGGGGGGGTTGTCCCAGGGTGTTTGGAGCTGTCTAGGGGGTCGGGGGCAGTCTAGGGGTGTGGTGGGGGCTGTCAAGTGGGGTGAGGGGGTGCTGTTCAGGAGGGTGGGGGGTTGTAGAGGGGTGTTTGGGGCTGTCCAAGGGGTCGGGGGCAGTCCAGGGGTGTGGTGGGGGCTCCAATGGGGTGGGGGCTGTCAAGTGGGGTGAGGGGGTGAGGGGGTGCTGTTCAGGAGGGTGGGGGCAGTCCAGGGGTGTGGTGGGGGCTCCAATGGGGTGGGGGAGGGCTGTCCAGGGTATGGGGGGGTATACATGAGGGTGGGGGGGTTGCCCCGGGGTGTTTGGAGCAGGCCAGGGGGTCGAGGGGCAGTCCAGGGGTGTGGTGGGGGCTGTCATGTGGGGTGAGGGGGTGAGGGGGTGCTGTTCAGGAGGGTGGGGGTGTTGTCGAGGGGTGTTTAGGACTGTCCAGGGGGTTGGGGGAAAGTCCAGGGGTGTGGTGGGGGCTGTCAAGTGGGGTGAGGGGGTGAGGGGGTGCTGTTCAGAAGGGAGGGGGGTTGTCGAGGGGTGTTTGGGGTTGTCCAGGGGGTCGGGGGGCAGTCCAGGGGTGTGGTGGGGGATGTAAAGTGGGGTGAGGGGGTGAGGGGGGTTTTTTTAGAAGGGTGGGGGCTGTCGAGGGGTGTTTGGGGCTATCCAGGGGGTCAGGGGGAAGTCTATGGGTGTAGTGGGAGCTCCAATGGGGTGGGGGAGGGCTGTACAGGGGGTATACATGAGGGTGGGGGCTATCAAGTGGGTAAGTTTTATCTGTTATCAATGTAAATTCTTAAATTTTCTATAGATCATGTTTTGATCTTCTGTTTTTGTGGTACGAATTATTGATTTGGTTTCTGGTTGATTTTGGGGGAGAGCAGAGGACTGCAGTGGATTTTTTTTAATTTTTTTTGTCTTTCACGTTGGTTATTTTATAACCAACGTGATAAAGAAATCGAGAAGCGTTTATCACGTAGGTTTTTTTCATAACCGATGTGATAAACATCTGTGGCATGGTTTATCACGTCATTCATGTAATAACTGACATGATAAAGAACCTGGGAAATTCTTTATCACGTCCGTTAATCAATAACCGACGCGATAAAGGGCCTGGGAAATGGTTTATCACGTCGGTTATTTAATAACCGACGTCATAAACCATTTCCCAGGCCGTTTATCACCTCGGTTATTGATTAACTGACGTGATAAACCCCTCCCGGGACTGGTTTATCACGTCGGTTATTTAATAACTGACGTGATAAACCATTCCACAGATGTTTATCACGATGTTTATTGATTAACCGACATGATAAACCCCTCCCAAGATAGGTTTAGCATGTCGGTTATTTAATAACCGACGTGATAAACCATAGACCAAGAGTTTATCATGTCATTTATTCAATAACTGACTTGATAATGTCACCCACATGTGTTTTTGACGTTAGTTATTGTATAACCGATGTGATAACCCCCCACCCCCCCGGGTTTATCATGGCGTTTATATAATAACCGACATTATAAACCCTGCCCACCCGTGTTTTTTCATGTCGTTTATTAATTAACCGACGTGATAAACACTGCGATGTTTTGTATGTTACGTCAGTTTTTAAATAACCGACATAAAACACTTTATTTGTAACGTCTTCCGTATTAACGTTGGCTAAAACCCGACATAAAAAATGAAAAATAACCGACGTAAATAACGTTTTCTGCACTAGTGGTCGCATATGGAATAGGCAGTATATCCTTCTTATTTCATGAAAGAGGTTCCAAATTTGAGTGGTCTCGGTTGATGATTACAGGGGATCAATTTTTTTAATCATCCCATGTTGGTTATGATGTCCTCATATGGTCTCTAATGGGTTTATTCATAGAGCCAAAAACACCCAATGACCCTTTTATCCAGGGTTCATAGACCTTCTTTCCACAGGAAAGTGCTTTTTTGATGATTTTTCCAAGGACTCTTAGGGACTCCATTGGTCAATAGGATGGGAGGTCAAGCTTATCCCATACTTTTGGGGGGATTTATTTCCTACTCCAGGACTCTCTTATTGATTTAAGAAATGTTCATATTGTTGTGAATCCTTGGTTCATTCCCAAGAATGTGTCCAAATATTACCCCTAGGAAACAAGATCAATCAGAGATATACAGGGGTCCGGGATTACTAAGACAACACTAGCTTAAGCCATGTAATGAGGCACTTTGGAGTTTTTCATTATCTAGGGGGATGGATACTGTTTTGATGTTTGGATCAAACCCACTAAATGGGATTCCAACATATCATCATGGGATGAATCATATTCCACATAGTTCAGTTTTAGTTGGAAATTATACCCTTACGGTGGCCCATTTGTGGGTCCATGATTGGGTCTTACACATGGGAGCTTTCCATCTGAGAGAAACAAGTTGAGGCTTACTTATGAAGAGAATTCCATAGCGATTTTGGGGGAATTTTATTGGGACTGAATTCTAAAGATAATTTCCCCTGATCTTGAGCCTTAGGTGGGTATCCTACATATCCTAATCAGAGGAGGAATCATATTTCTCAAAGTTCATTTTGAGGTCTTATTCATTAAGTATTCCTGATGTGGTTTGGGTTGGTGTGTTTGGGGATTACTTGTGAGGAGAATTCCCATTGATCTTGAGCCTTTAGACAAGTTTACTACATATCATGGTTTGATCAAGAATAAATGTTCTCATAGTAATTCTTATTTGGACCTTACACCTTCAAGGATGAGTATCATGATTTGGGGTTATGTGGATGTAATGATCACCACCGACCTCTAAGACCACGTGAGTCATGCTTGGTGTGAGAAACAAGAGGAGGCAGTAGATCAAAATATCGCATATACCACATCATTTATTGATAGATAGTACTGGAGCCCAAAGAGAGAGATATGGGGGATTCAAATGTTCCAGTTTCCTCTCCCATGTTGATATCCCAGATATCCACGTCTAATGATATATCCGGAAATGTCCCTGGTACAACCTAAGAGGAGAAATAACACCACTTCCCATTGAAAGGGTTGGGACTTACCTTAGGAGGAGTGCCCTAAAATCAGTTCTAGGAAATGGGAGAAGCATCACTCCTTGTCAAAGGGAAAATAAGGTATCATCCAGTTGACTTTTCACTATCCCTCATTGAATGGAAAAGACAGTGATTACCCTTGATCCCCGGAATGAGGAGTTACATGTGAGTTTCCCATGGTAGTTCCCTGTGTTACCATGGGAATGCAAACCCATGAAAATTTTGGGGTACCCAACTATTGTGGGGAATACCCACACATCCCTTCTTAGCATCGGTGTGTAAACTCAAAAGGGTGAGTTGATGCACCTAGTGGTTCTATCATAAGGCTCTGGTGGCTTCAAAAGAGGCTTAGGCCTGATGTCATTGGATTGGTTCATATAGGGGATATAGACAAGGTGATAGAAATATATGGAGATGATTGAAGATAGAGAGTGTAATATCTGAGGGTACCCTCATTCCATGTATTGTTTCTTTGTACGGGATGGGTTCCTCCCCGCATAGCGTGTTGCTACGTGGGTGTAGGGACTTTCCACGTACCATGATGGTAGGTGGACCTGTATGCAGTTTTTGTAGTGTTTTATTGTGCTAGAAGGAGATGATTTAATCCATAGAGTTTAATATATAAAGGTACCCCATTCCATTTACTGTTTCTTCATGTGGGATGGGTGCCTCCCCGCGTAGCGGGTTGCTACATGTGTGGGGGACTGTCCACGTACCTTGATGGTAGGTTGACCTGTATGCAGTTTGTGTAGTGTTTTTTATGCTAGACTGGTTTCATGCCGCATAGCATGATACTATGCGGTACAGGGTTCCACCTAAATATCATTTTACTACACGGGTCTTCGGAGTGAAGATGGGGGCACTGATCCTTTCGAGTCTTGGGAATTTCCTCTGCCACTGGAATATGGTTCATGGTTCTCTAATTATTTTTTTGTTCTACCATTTAATATTATGTTTCCATATTTTTATGTAATACATAAATTTTATACCTATGAGAATTTGTAAGAAGTGGTCTGCTCCTTGTCAATCGATCTCTTCAGAATTCCATATCACAAGTTCGTCCAATCCACTAAAGTCTGGTCCTCCTCCCCCAACTCCTCTCGGGATCCTTTTAAAGATTTTTGGGGAAGATGAATCTATGGATATCTCAATACCTTTTATGAAATTCCATGGGGATATCATTTGGCCCACGAACAACTCACTCAACAGAGGCCCGTGAGGCTGCAGTTAGCCGTGGTGAAAATCACCACCTTGATCCCATGAATGACTTTGTATTTTTCATGGGGTGCTACTATTTTTGCCTCATCCATGAAATTTTGAGTTTGTGGGGATAGTACACATGGTCGAGTTTCTTCTCCACAATTATACCAACAACTTGGTTCACAATGATATTATGCGGGGGTGGAATTCTCCACCTCCATTTCACTAGCGACGTGGTTCACGAATGGATTTGTACATGAAGGAAAAATCCTCCACCTCCATTTATCTAATAATGTGGTTCATGGTAGTGGTTAGTGAGCTTTTTTTCATTATTCATACTACATGATTCATAGGTGATGGCTTCCACAAGCTATTCCTAGGATTTAGTACGCAGACCACTTTGACCTCATTGCCAAATTTGGCTTCTTCAAAAAAAATCTCTAAATCCTTCACCCAATTTGTTTCCTTTATATTTTCAAAATCATGGGAGTATTAACATTCCCATTTTAATGTTTTCAGTACCGTAAAAATTCCTCCCAATGGAATGGGTTCTGATCCAGACGAAGAGGAGGCTATTCCGATATAGAATGTGGCCTTGAACTGAATTGGGTTGTACTAGAAAGGTGGACTCTAAGGGGGACCATTCCTATATATAGGGGCAATGTCATTTGACTTTTACAGGACATATTGGAAACACGTTCTCCACAAATTTCTCTTGGATCTCCGTACTTCTGTGTACAGAAGACACTGCGTGAAATCCTTCATTTGAAAACTGGGCATTTCATTCTACAACCCAAAAACCATTCATCATCTTCCACATCCACATAATATATTTTTAAATCAGTGAACTGAAATTTGATTTTCAAACTGATATTTGTGTCTTAACACTGAAATCATTGGATAAACACGTTCCAAGTACCAGTACATGGCTTTCCCATTCCATGAACTGCTTAGTTTTCTGGAAAATGCTTCGCCGGGATTGTCTTCTACGAAGTATTTTTTGGGTTCATTACACAAACCACATTGCTATGAGGACTCTTTTAGCCCTTTCCCAATTTTTTCATCTTTTTTGAAAATATTTTTTTATACTGACCTTCTGTATTGGTCTTTTTGTGTAGAAAAAATATGGCTCTTCCACTTACTCAATAGAAGAAACTAAGAAAAGGGAGGTTGTGGTTGAGAACACTGAAGACCACCTTCATTCCTACATTATTTCTCAAGAGGTATCCTCAGATATATCCTCTCTCAATATCAGTTGGTTTATCCACTATCTTTAAAGTTTCCTCTTTATAATTTTCATCTTTTAAGATGAAATTCCTTTTCCAGAGGTTGACAAGAGCAGATTCACTATTCATATTTAGAGGTCTCAAGAGTATGACCTAATGAATATTTTCACCACAGGGGAAATCACAACTACTTCGATCAAATAGGACATATTTTTTTTGAATGGATTCATGTGTATGTATAGAAATACATTCTATCATACTATATCTTCTAAATTAGTCTTTCAGGACTAACCAACTGCTTTTAACATGTCATGTATCAGTCCTAATGGATGGTGGAGTTCCAAATGGGATCTCCGGTCTAGAGGGTGTTTTTCTGATGAGTGGGCCTGGGTGTTATTTGTTTATCAGAACTCATTGGAAGCCTCTTTTCCAATTGATGTTTTCAACCTATACCAAGTAGTGTGGGTCTCCCAATTTTCTATTAATGTGCAAGGAGAGATACGGCTTGAGCTGCTCATCCACTGGTGTTCGAGCACCAGCAGCTTGCACTTGTCCCATAGTGGAGTGTGGATCCATTTATGGGATGTCTACAAGATATGGGGACTTCCTATCTTTATTGAAATTTATGATGAGTTTATTCTAGTGTCCAATAGTTGGGAGAATTCATAAATATTATCTCCATTGTTGACAGACTTACTCATCCTGGAAGAGAGAATACTTAGTCATCCACCTCATCACTGGTCACTGATTTCATTTGAATACTGGATAGGATTTTTCTTAAGTTTGATAAGTCTGAAGATGAAATTCCATAGGAGGCAAAATCATCTATCACAATAGTCACAGAAAATTTCCAGATCATATTGTGGTACCATCGAGGCAGGTCACTACACCACCAAGGGTTATGAGGTCTGAATAGACGTTTCTCCTAAGCTCAAACTAGCATGATTCATTGCCATGTTCCTAAGAAGGTGGCTCTTTCCTTCCTGTGACATTTATACTAGTGTTCGAGCTTGTACCCTAATGATGGATGTGATGCTATCATAGGTAAAACCACTCTATTTATCCATCCCAACCCTTGTCCAAACTTATGAGATATTTGGGAAAAAACATGAAGGGAGGCATCCACATCACCTTAGTGGGTCTTTTCAATTACTCTATGGTGGGATGGTAGAGGATTTACCCTATTATAAGTATCTCCATACCACATTTCTTCCTCATTCTAGCTTTAACCTAACTCTTCTTGGTATTTCAATCACTCTTCCTTTATCTCTAAATGTTGATGGAGCGGTCGAACTATGGAGTTATATTTATTGGTTTTCTTTTTCACCTTACCTCATGCCTTATGAAATAATAGAAGATTATGGACAAGGTTCTTTGTAAGAATGTTCATACCACATGGAACCTTTGGACAGAATCATAACTAGTCATATATAAAGGATTTCCATTTGAAAACCTTATGCACCCTAATAGTTTTCTAGGCAGTTTGGTTGTTTGTAGTAGGTTGCACTCATCCTGATTTCCCTAAAACCATGATGCGGTGGCTATTCACCAAGGGACCATTTTTGGGGGCATGCCCAATCATCACGGTAGTAGTCCAAAGGATATTTTACCCTAATGATCCACCATTAAAATCTTAAGAAACTCTTTTCATCCACCATAGAGAAGAAATTAGGTTCATAAAGAAAATACTCCAAGGATTAATACTAAAAAAATATGGGGAGTTTAAAGGGTTATATATATTCAAGGTTGCACTAAAAATACCTCCCTTGAAGATTGGGCATACCCCCATAAATGGGACTAACACCCTTGGATGATGGAGAAACCATTTCAAAATTATAAAACCACTGGAACAATGATGTGGTGGCTATTCACCATTTTTGTAGTGTTCTTGACACTACCACCAAAAAAATCCCATCACAACGACCTTCCATGGTATGGTGAAAAAATGTCAGGCATTTTTGACTTAGCAAGCCTTCTATTATGACGTGATAAATTCCAAACTAGCTATATAGAAAAGAGGGATTACCCACACCACACATATGAGATAAATCCCTTTATTAGTGTGTTGGTCCTACCTATAGTACACAAGTGATCCCTAGTAACCACATAAATTTCACAAAATATTGTTCTAACCCATGTTTAACCTAGGAAATCCTATAACCAAATTTAAACTATCGAGGACCAACTAATAAACGTTAAACAAAAAATAAATCATCCCAATGTTGAAAAAAACATACCTAAAATAACGGGTTTCACATTATCATCCATAAAATAGAAAATATAGACATCATGAATCTCATTTATTATAGAATCAGGAACATGTTATAGTGTAGGACTCATCCCTTCTTTACATGTATGTCATTTCAAGATAGTACCCCACTTTTATAGTCCCACCTCAAACTATACTTTCATGTGTTTTTTATTCTTATATCTGACCACTCTATAACACTACCATTGAAATACCATATTAATGAATCATATTGTACCCACAGGTCCAATTCATTAACTAGTTATACCATGCACCAAACACCCTTATTCATAGACCATCGCTCCAGCATGTTATCTCAATATACCCATCTCTACCACCCTTACTGATCATGGTTTATTCAGCCCGAGGTGCATGTGTGTGATTGAACAAAATTGTATGATGGATAAAAGATAATTTCATTCTATTATAGAGTTTAATGTTGGGTTTACCATTTTTTTGGAGCTGATCCGCATTGTGACCCTTTTTGGCGGGTGAGATGGTCAGGTCGGAACTAAGTAGTATATCCTTCTTCTGTCATGAAATAGGTTCCACATTTGAATGGTCTTAGTGGAATATTTTAGGGGTTTAGTGTTTGTTCAATCATCCCATGTCAGGTATGAAATCCTTGGATGTTCTTCAGTGGGTTTATTCATGGATCTAGAAACACCCAACGACCCTTTTATCCATGATTCATGGAGCTGCATTTTAAACACAGGTTCTCATTAGATGATTTATCCAATTATTATTTAAGGACACCCTTGGCCGATAGGATGGGATGTCGGGCTCATCACACAACTTTGGGGGGAATTATTTCCTACCTCGTGACTCTATTATTGATTTAAGAAATGTTCATGTGTTCATGAATCCTTTCATTACCAAGAATGTTTCCGCAGATTACCCCAAGGAAACAAGATAAAGCATCGATATACATGGGTCGGGGATTACTGAGACATTAGTATCTTAAGCCATGTAATGAGGCACTTTGGAGTTTTTCATCATCTAGGGGAACAAATATTGTTTTGATGTTGGGATCAAACCCACTAAATGGGATTACAACATATCCTCATGAGAGAATTCAGATTACACATAGTTTGGTTTGAGTTGGTAATTACACCATTGAGGCTTCATGTTTGTAGATTCATGATTGGGGCTTATACATGGGAGTTACCCATCTAAGAGAAACAAGTCAGGGCTTACTATTGAATAGTATTCCATTGAATGTTTGGAGGAGCATTATTGGGACTGTCATCTAAGGAGAATTTCCCTTGATCTCGGGCCTTAGGTAGCCATCCTATGTATCCTGATTAGAGCAGGAATCAAAGTTCTCATAGTTCATTGTGAGGTATTACACATTAAGGTTTCCTGATGTGGTTTGGGTCCGTGTGTCTAGGGATTAATCGTGAGGATAATCCCCACTTAGCTCAAGCCTTTAGACATGCTCCCTACATATCTTGGTTTGAGAATGAATCAAAGTTCTAATAATTCATTATAATTAAGGATTAACCCTTTTAGTAGAGTCCCATGCGTTGAGGTTATGTGGATGTCATGATCACCACCAACCTCTTAGCTCATGTGATTCGTGCTCGATGTGAGAAAAAAGAGGAGTTAGTGGATCTAAAGATCACATGTCCCACATCATCTATTTATAGATAGTACTTGAGCCTAAAGGGAGAGAGATATAGGGGATTTGAATGTGATAATTTCCTCTACTATGTTGATATACTGAATATCTACATCTGATGAACTATTTGGACCTGTCTTAGGATGATCCTAAAAGGACAAATAGCACCACCTCCCATGTAAATTTTAGGGACTTACCTCAGGAGGAGTGACCTAAAATGAGATATGGGAAAGCGGAGAAGAATTTATCCTCATCAAAGGGAAAATATATCATAATATCTTTACTTGTCACAATCCCTTATTAAATGGACAAGCCAGTGATTACCCTTGATCCCTAGAATGGGTAGTTACATGTGAATATCCCAAGGTTGGTCCCCATGTTACCATGGGAATATAAACCCAGGGACTTTCTGGGGTACCCAACCATTGTGGGGATTACCCACATGTCCCTACATACCAAGGTTTTGTAAAATCAAAAGGTTGTGCTGATGCACCTGATGGTTTTATCATAAGGGTCTGGTGGCTTCATAAGAAGCTTAGGCCTGATGTCATTGGACTTTTTTGTAGAGGGGATATGGATGAGGCGATATAAATTGAAGAAGATAATGGAATATGGAGAGTGGATTATATATGGGTACCCCATTCCAAGTACTGTTTCTTCATGTGGGATAGGGGCCTCTCCACGTAGCATGTTACTATGTGGGTGGATGGAGTATCGGTGTACAATGATGATATGTGGACCTGCATGCACTCAATGTAGTGTTTTGTTACACTAGACTAGTTTCCTACCACGCAGCATGATACAATGTGGTTCAAGGTTCCACCTACATAGACTTCTACTATGTGGGGCACTGGAGTGAAGATAGGGCATTGATCCTTCGATTTTAGGGAAGTTTATCTCCCACCAGTATATGGTTTATGATTCTCCAATTAGGTTCATGGTCAAATAATTAATATTATTCTTCCCTCTTTTTATTCTGTGCAGAAATTTTATACCAGTGGGGATTTTTTAGAAGATTTTTGTGCCTCATCAATCGATCTCTCCAAAATTCCATCTAACAAGTATTTCCAATCCTCTAAAGTATGGTCCTCCTAACCCATCTCCTCTCGGGGTCCTTTTAAAGAGGGTCATGGAAGCTAGATCTATTGATATCTTGACATATTTTACAGACGCCAATGAGGAGATCATCTAGCCCGTAAATGACTCAGTCAACAGAGGCTTGTGGTGATATAGTTAGTGGTGGTGTAAATCAACACCTCAATCCCATGAATGAAATTTTCTTGTTCATGGGGTGATGCTGGTTTTTCCTAGTCTGGAACTATTTACTTTGTGGGTATGGTACATAGGGGTGAGTTTCTCTACTTCAATTCCTCGAATGACATGGTTCGCAGTGATGGTATGTGGGGTTGGAATTCTCCACCTTCATTTCACCAATGATGTTGTTCAGGGAAGGATTCATAAACAGTGGTAAAATTATTGACCTCAATTTATCCAATTATGTGGTTCATGGTAATGGTCGGTGTTGTTTTCTTCATTCTACATACTACTCAATACGTAGGTGACACCCTCCGTAAACTATTCCTATGATTTATTAGACGGGCCATTTCGTTCTCTTTGGAATATTTGGATTCTTCAAAAAAAATTTATATATCCTTTATCCAATTTTTTTCCTTAAATTTAAATAATTATGGGAGTATTTACTTTACCTTTGTAAAAATTTCAGGACCCTAAAAATTGTCTTCATCAGAATGGGTTCCAATAAGGACGAAGAGGAGGCTATTCTGATGAATAAAGAGGTCCTGCACTAAACTGGTTTGTAGTAGAAAGGAAGGCCCATATGGGGACCATGCCTATATATAGGGGTTCCCAGGTCATTTGTCTTTTACGAGACTTCTCTATTAAAATCACTGCACAAATTTCTCTTGTCTCTCCTTGCTTCTGGCTATTGAAGGCACTGTGAAAAATCCTTTGTCTGCAAACCCGGCCTTGCATTCCGCAAACCAAAAATCATTCACAATCATCTTCATTCATACACTAAATTTTTAAATCCATGATCTATACTTTTATTTTCAAACAAAAATTTTAGTAATCACACTATAATCATTGGATAACCACATAGCAAGGATCGGTGCTCAGCTTTCCCAATCTATGAACCTTTTAGTTCGCTAGAATATGCTTCATGGGGAATGTCTTCTGCGAACTATTTTAGGGTTCAATACATGAACAGCTTAGATATGTAGACTCTTTTAGTCTTTTTATTCATTTTTTTTACTTTTCCCCAATGAATTTATTGGACTAATCTTTTTATAGGTCTTTTGGTGTAGAAAATAGATGGATCTTCCATTTATCTCAATAAAAGCGACCAGAAGGATGGAGGCTAAGGTTGAGAACACCAAATACCACCTTTATTCCTAGATCATTCCTCAAGAGGTTATCCTTAGAGATCTCATCTCACAAGATCTAATGGTTTATCCATGAACTATCAAGTTTTCTATTTAGAACCTCAACATTCAAGATGACATTCCTTTGTAACCAGTTTACTAGAGAAACATTAATATTCATCTGGAGATGTCTCAAGAGTCTGACCGGATGAATAATCTTACCACATTAGAAATCATTATTGCTTCAATCTAAGATGAAATATTTGTTTTTAATGGCTCCATGTGTATTAATGGAAATGATTTTATTCATAATACATCTTCAGAATCAGTCTTTTAGGACTACCAAACTATCATTAACTTTCTATGAATCAATCTTAATGGATTGTGATGTTCCAAATAGGATCTTTGATCTAGAGGGTGTTTTTCTGATGAGAGGGCCAGGGTGTTCTAGGTTCATCATAAATTCATGGAAGCCTATGTTCCAATGGAAGCCTTCATCATATACCAAGTAGTGTGGGTCTCCCAATTTTTTACCTGTTCATCCGGAAAAATACTAGATGAGATACTCATCCACTGGTTTTCGAGCACCATCAACTTTCCCTTGTACAGCAATGAAGTGGGGATCTATATATGGGATTCATTCCATATAGGTGGATTTTATATCCTTTGAGACATGAATGATGAGTTTCTTTTGGTATCTAATCCATGGGAGAATACAAAACTTTTAACTCTATTGATGAGAGATTTACTAGTCCGAGTAGAGGGACTCCTTAGTCATCCACTTTATGGATCCTCGTTGATATCACTTGAAGACTGGGTGGGATTGTTTTTGGGGGTGATTGATCTGAAGATGAAAGTACACTTCAACCAAAATCATCTGAATCAACAACCCCATCAAATTTCTACATCATACTGTGCTACCCTAGAGGTGGGTCACTAAACCACATTGGGTTATGAGGACTAAAAAAACATATATCATGAGATCAGAATGGCAGTTTTCTTTATAATGTTTCTGAGCGGGTGGATCTTTCCTTCTTGTGATGTTTATTATAGTGGCTGGGCTTGCACTCTAGTTATGTCAGTGACGCTGGCAGAGGGGAACCCATCAATTTAGTCATATGTTCCCTTTCCCAAATTTCTGATCTATTAGAAACAAATATAGGAATGAAATCCTCTGCATCGCCTTAGTGGGACTTATCAATTTTTATATAGCTAGATGGAAGAGCATTTTACCTGTTATGAGTATGACCATTCCATATTGGTTCCTTGTCCTAGCTCCAACCCAACTCTTCTCAGTATTTTCATCATTCTCCCTCAATCTCTAAATGTTGATGGAGTGGTCGAACTACTGAGTGTTGTTTCTCGGTTTTCTTTTCCACCTTACCTTGTGTGTTACATAATAATAATTGATGATGCGTAGGGTTCTTTAGAATCACGTTTATACCACATGGAACTACAGGATAGAATATTAATTGGTCATATAGACAAGATGACCATCTGAAAACAATATGTTCCCTACCAATGTTTCCAGAAGTTTGGATGTTTTCAGTGGGTTTCACTCCTCCTGATTACCCTGGAACCATGATTTGGGGGCTATTCACCATGGCCCCATTTATGGGGGAATTATTTATCTTAAAAGGAGTAGTCTATAGGATATTTTACCCTAATGATCCATCCTTAAGATTTTAAGAAACTCTACATATCCACTATAGAGAAGGAATTATGTTCATAGGGAAAATACTCCAAGGATTAAGACTAAAAAAATGTGTGGATGTCAAAGGGTTATATATATTCCAGGGTATACTTAAAATCACTCACTTGAAGATCGAGAATTCCCCCATAAAAGGGAATAACTCCCTTGGATGATGGATACAATATTTAAAAATTATGAAACCATTGGAAACATGATGTGGTGATTATTCACCATGGTCGTAGTGGTCTCAAAACTACCACCAAAAAAATACCAACACAATGACCATTCCTATTGTGGTGAAAATATATCCAACATTTTTGACTCAGAAGACCTTCAACTGTGATGTTATAAATGAAAAACTAGCTATGATGAAAAGGGGGACTCCCCACACCACACACATGAGACTACACCCTATATTGGGTGTGTTGGTCCTACCAATAGTACACAATTGATCTCTATGAACAACACAATTATGAAAAAAATTATTTCTTCCCATAATTAACGAAGAAATTCCAAAAACCCAATTTAATACATCGAGGGCCAACTAAAAAATTTGATACCCAAAGTAAACCATCCCAATCATCAAAAAAACATACCTAAAACTATAGGTGCCACATTATATTTAATAAAATAGAAACTATAGAGATCATGATTCTCATTCATTATAGAATCAGGAACAAGTTGCAGTGTAGGACTCATCCATTCATTCCAATTATTTCATTTCTAGATAGTACCCCATTTTAGTCATCCCACGACTGACTTTACTTACAGGTGTTTTTAATTCTTATATGTGACAACTCTATAACACTACCATTGAAATACCATTATAATGAATCGTATTATCCCAATTGGTCCTCTTCACCAACTAGTTCAACCACGCACCAAGCAACCTTCTTCATAGACCATCACTAAAACATGCTATCTCTATATACCCATACCTACCACACATACCGATCATGGTTGTTTCAGCTTGAGGTGCATGTGTGGGAGTGAAAAAATGGTCCAACAAATAACAACTAATTGTTTTATATTATAGATTTTCAAGTCGGGTTTACCATTTTTTTGGACTCGATTCACATTGTAACCCTTTTTGGTAGGTGAGATGGTCACATAAGGACTGAGGATTATATCATTCTTGTGTCGAGAAGGAGGTGTTGTATTTTTTTGGTCTCAGCGGGTGATTTTAGGGGTTCATTGTTTGTTCAATCATCCCATGTTGGGTATGATGTCCTCAGATGGTCTCCGCTGGGATTATTCATATACCTAGAATCAACCAGCAACCCTTTTATCCATGATTCATGGTCCTGTATTCCAAAGGTAGGCACCCATTGGATGATTTGGCCAATTACTCTTATGTACTCCCTTGGTCGATTGGATGGGAGGTGGGTCTCATCAAAAACATTTTAGGGGAATTATTTCCTACTCCGGGAATCTCTTATGGATTTAAGAAGAGTTCATTTCTTTGTGAATACATTGTTTATTCCCATGAACATGTCTGTAGATTACCCCAAGGACACAAGATCAATCAAGTATATACTTGGGTTGGGGATTACTGAGACAACACTAGTTTAATCCAAGAAATGAGGCACCTTGGTGTCTGTCCTCATCTAGGGGGAACAAAGATTGTTTTGATGTTTGCATTGAAACCGCTATTTTGGATTATTATGTATCCTAGTGATAGGAATCACATTCCACATAGGTGAGTTTGAGTACAAAATTTTACACTTGAGGCGGTCCATTTGTGGGGGAATTATTGGGGCTTACACATGGGAGATTCCCATCTAAGAGAAACAAGTCTAGGATTAATCTTGAAGATGATTTAATACTGTGTTTCTGGGAATTTTTTTGGGACTGACTTCAAAGGAGAATTCCCCTTGATCTTAGGCCTCAGACAGAAATCCTACGTATCCTTATCATAGAAGGAATCAGAGTTCTCATAGTTTATTGTGAGGTATTATGAATTAAGTCTTCTTGATGTGGATTTTGTTGGTGTGTCTAGGGATTACTCATGAGGATAATTCCCACTAAGCTCGAGCCTCTAGACACATATCCTATGTATCCTGGTTTGAGAAAGAATCAAAGTTCTCATAGTTCATTTTATTTGGGGCTTACACCTTCTAGAAGGAGTCCCGTACTTTTAGGTCAGGCGGATGTCATGATTACAACCAACCTCTAACGCCACGTGAGTCATGCCCGGTGTGAGAAACAGGATAGGGAAGTGTATTTGAAGATAACAAGTCATGAATCATCAATTTACAGATAGTACTGGAGCCCAAAGGGAGAGAGAGAGATGGGGGATTTTAATGTTTCATTTTCCTCTCCCATGTTGATATCCAGGATAGCCACATACGATGATCTGTCTAAAAGTGTCTCAGGATGAGCATTAGAGGAGCAAGAGAACCACCTCCTATAGAAAGGATAGGACTTAACGAAGGAGGAGTGACCTAAAATGAGTTTTGGGAAATGGTATAATCATATCTCCTCATCAAAAGGAAAAGTGGGCATGATCCCTTTGACTTGTCACTATCACTAATTTAATGGAAAAGACAGTGATTACCCTTGATCACTATAAAAGCGAGTTACAAGTGGGTATCCCATGGTAGTTCCATGTGTTACCATGATAATGTAAACCTAGGTACATTCTGGGGTACCCAACCATTTCAGGGATTACCCACACGTCCCTACCTTTGATGGGGATGTAAACTCAAAAGGGTGAACTGATGCATCAGGTGGTTTTATCATAAGGGTCAAGTGGCTTCAGATGAGGTTTAGGACTAATTCCATTGGACTGGTTTGTGTAGGGGATATGGATGAGGTTATATAAATAAAGGATATGATTGATGTTAGAGAGTGGAATATTTAAGGGTACCCCATTCCATGTACTTTTTCTTCATGCAGGATGGGGGCCTCCCCGTGTAGCGTGTTTCTACGTGGGTGGAAGAACTGTCTGCATACCATGAAGGTACGCAAAATTATATGTGGTCTATGTAGTGTTTTACTATGCATGACCATTTTCCTGCTACGTAGAATGATACTATGTGGTGCAGTTTTCCACCTACATAGCCTTGGGCTGTGCAGGGCACTAGAGTGAAGATGGGGCAATAATCCTTCAGTTCACAGGAAGTTCATCTGCCACCAGGATATGGTTCATGCTTCTCCAATTAGGTTCATAGTCTATCTATTGATATTATGATTACCTCTTTTTATCCTATGTAGAATGTTTATACCTATGGGAATTTCTCAAAAGGGGTTTGTGCCTCGTCGGTGGATCTCTACAGAAATTCTCCGCACAACTCTGTCCAATCCTATGAAGTCTGGTCCTCCTCCCTTGGATCCTCTAAAGATTCTTTTATAGAGTTTTGTGGAATCTATATTAATGGATATCTCAACACCTCTTATGGAAGCCTATGGGGATGACATCTATCCTATAGATGACTCAGTCAACAGAGGCCCTTGAAGCTGCGATTAGCGGTGGTGAAATTCACTACCTCAATCCCATTAATTACTTTATCTTATTTTCTGGGGTGTTACTGGTTTTTCTTGGTTCGTGACCTATTGAGTTTGTGGGGATGGTACACATGGGAATGTTTCTCTACCTCAATTCCTCCAATGACACAGTTCTTAGTGACGGTATGCGGGGGTGGAATTCTCCACCCATATTTCTCCAACAATGTGGTTCATGGCCAGATTCATATATAGAGGAAAAATTATCCACCTCTATTTATCCAATGATTTGGTTCATGGAGACAACCGGTTTCATTGTCTTCGTTATTCATACTGCTCGATTCATGGGTAACGCCTTCTGTAAACTATTCCCATGATTCAGTATGCGAACAACATTGGTCCCTTTTCAAAATTTATATTCTTCAATAATTTTCTATAAATCCTTAATCCAATTTGTTTTATTTCCATTTCCAAAAAATTTGGGAGTATTTTATTTCCCTTTTTAATGTTTTTTGGACCATACAAATGCCCTCATTGGAATGGGTTCTGATTGAGACGAATAAGAGTTTGTTCTAAAATAGAAAGTGGTCCTGAACTAAACTGGTTTTTAGTAGAAAGGTGGACCCTTTGTGGGGCCATGCCTATATATATGGGGACAAGGTCATTAATCTCTTACTAGACTTCTTGGTGAATCCTGCTCCAAAAATTTCTCTTGACTCTCCTTTCTTTCGTGTATTGAAGACGCTACGCGAAATCCATCATCTACAAACTATGCATTGTATTCTGCGAACTAAAAAACAATCATCTTCATCCTCGCCTGCAGAATAAATTTTTATATATAAGAACCATACATTTTATTTTCAAACTAATCATTAAGTCTTCACACTATAATCTTTGGATAACCATGTAGTAGGCATCGGTGCACGACTCTCCTAATCTTCAAACCATTTAGTTCACTGGAAAACGCTACATAGGGAATGTATTCTATGAACCATTTTCAGGGTTCGATACACAAACCGATTTTCTATGTGGAATATTTTTGTCCTTTTCCAATTTTTGGTCTTTTTCTTAAATATTTTTTTGGACTGACCCCTTGTATTGGTCTTTTTGTTCAGAAAAGAGATGTTTCTTCCACTTTTCTCAATAGAAGTGACTAGGTGGAGGGATGATATAGTTGAGAAAACCAAAGCCCACCTTCATTCCTACATTATTCCTCAAGTGGGTATCCTCACAGATCTCCTCTCCCAAGATCTTATGGTTTATCCACTGTCTTTCAGGTTGCCACTTTACAACTTCATCCTTCAAGATGACATTATTTTTCCATTAGTTGACTATAGTAGCTTCAGTATTCATCTTGAGATGTCTCAAGAGTACGACCGGAAAATTATTATTACCAGGGGAAATCATGACTGATTCGATCTAAGATGGAGTATTTGTTTTGAAAGGATCTATATAGACGTAGAGCAATAAATTATGTCATACTAAATATTATAAATCAGTTGTTTAGTACTTCCTAACTATTATTAACTTGTCATGAATCAATCCTAATGTATGGTGGATTTCCAAATGGGATCTCTGATCTAGAGGGTGTTTTTATGATGAGTGGGCCTTGGTGTTCTGGGTTCATCATAACTTATTGGATGCTTCTATGCTAATGGAAGTCATCAACCTATACCAAGTAGTGAGGGTCTCCCAATTTTCTATCTATTCACTAAGAGAAATACTTTATGAGCTTCTCATCCCCCAGTGTTTGAGCACCAAATCCTTTCACTTCTCCCACAGTGAAGTGGTGATCAGTTTATGGGATGTCTACCAAATAGGGGGACTTCATATCCTTGGTGACATGTATGATGAGTTTCTTCTAGCAGCTAATACATGGTATAATTTTGTATTAGTATCTCCATTGGTGATAGATTTACTAGTCCTGGTAGAGGGACTAATTATTCATCCTCTTCATGGATGCTCAGTGATTTTGTTTGAATACTAGATAGGATTATTCTTGCAGGTGATCATTCTGAAGATGAATGTCCAAAGTAGCTGAACTCATCCAACTCAATAGTTCTAGAAAATTTCCAGATCATATTGTGATACCCTATAGGTGGGTCACTACACCATTTGGGGTTAGGAGGTATGAACAAATGTATATCTTATGCTCAGACTGGTAGGTATCTTTTCCATGTTCCTAAACGGGTGGTGCTTTCCATCCGATGAAGTTTATACTGGAATTCGGGCTTGAACCCTAATTATGGAAGTGATGTTGGAATATGGGAAAACCATAAATTTATCCATCCCTACTATTTCCTTAATTTATGACCTATTAGAAAAAATACAAGAAGGAAGGCATCTACATCACCTTAGTGGCGCTTTTCAATTTTTGTATGGTTTGATGGTGGAGAATTTCCCTTATTACGAGTATCACCATACCACATTGGTTCCTCATTCTAGATCCCACCCAACTCTTATCAGTATTTTCAACATTCTCCCTTGATCTATGAATGTTTATGGAGTGGTCGAACTGCTGAGTGATGTTTCTCAGTTTTCTTTTGCACATTACCTCATGCCTTATAGATTAATATCAGTTGATAGGAAGGGTTCATCGAAAGCACATTCATACCACATGGAAATTTGGGAATGAATATTAACCTTTCATATAGAAATGATGAATGTCTGAAAAGCTTATGCACCCTAACAGGTTTCCTGGAATTTTGGATGTCTACAGCGAGTTTCACTCCTCCCGATTACCCTAGTTAATAGGGTATCTCACCAGGAAATCCTTCATAAACTATGGTTGATGATAATGATGTGGGATGACTCTGGCATGCTTGTCTCTATTCGTCCCAAAGAGTACTATACTTACTTATTTTTGGAGTATGGCCAACAGTGGGTAACATGCTCTCTTGATATTATACATGCCAGGTCAGTCTGATGGGTCCAAATTCCTTTGACTGCTTCTAGTCCCATCTTACCTATTCTAGCTGCACGTTTTTCCCCATTCCAATTACTTGAAGGCTCTCTACATGTCATCACATGCTTTTGGAGGGGACCTCATCTATGCATCCTATATCGGTGGAGTGTGACTCAAACCCTCTATGTCTGGGTGAGATGGTATTTGGTCCTACCAAAGCTGGATCTAGTTGAATGTCACCTGGCATCACTAAAGTTGCAGTCAACCCCCTCATCTTAGTTCTTGATATATAATTTTTTATATAACAAGAAGGCTCCCCGGCCTGGGTAACCCAGCCTAGGGTGGATCCATCTACCATAGTTTCATTTCCTGACTAAAAACATGTTATGGAAAAGGAACTGAGTTACTGTTATAATACTATCACGAAATATCGAACTGTATTGATATAGGCATGTATTCAAATCTGTACTATTGTTGTTGAAACTCCTCAACTAGAGTTTTATATGAAGAGGACACCCTTCGTCATCTATTTAATGACTTGGGTTATGGATTCTTCAACTACTGGCATATGTACCAACTCATGCACTGGATTGTCATGATTTGATAGGGCCTAGCTACTCATGAATATATCCTTGCTCAGTACAATTCTGCACACCACCAAACAGAGACCTTTAACAATCTTACCAAAGAGCTGCATCACCTTGAAGGTAAGGAGGTAAATGTTCATGACCACGTGGTTACCCAAACAGAAGAGCTATGGGATTTTGAAGCTTGTGTAGCCAAGATGAAGGTTCAATAAGAATCAAAGAGTGCCAAATTAGAATCCATTCAATAGAAATGGAGGGATCTCGGTGCCCTTCTAAAGAAAGTTTTTTCCATAGTTGAAGTTGAAGCTACAAAAAGGAATGCTTTAGAGAAAGCTCTATATGGTCCATGCCATATAATCATTGATATGTTGGAAAGAGCTATGAATTCTTATTTATAATCTTTTTATACTGTCTTGTAACATTATTTTTATTTTATATTAGGGAGAGGTTTTAGGTTGTTGATGTTCTCCTTATTTTCATTTAATAAAATGAAAACATTTTTTACCCCAATTTTTCTCCTTTACATTTTCCTAAAATTTAAATCAATCATGAAAAAATGTATTTCAAACCATAATCTCAACTAGATATCAATATGAATAACAATCTGGGATGACTATGATTATAAAATCATGCTTTAATTTTTTCCTGAGTTGAGGGGTTCAGTGAGAATAATTATACTATTTATAGGGTTCCATGGAAAACCCCACAAAAATTTCATCTTTTCTATAACTACCATAATTTCTTCCTAAGATTGTTATGGTGTGGAATTAGTGGGTATAACTTATATTTTTTTATCCTCCCTTTGTGCGATTTCTTTCTAATAATCTTCATGTATCTTGATTTTTTTCTCAACAGTTTTCCTAAACAATACAGTGCGTAGGTTTTGCGAGTTGGTACTCAACTTTTTTACATGATGGCCATTGTGGGTTTTCATCTTGGTGAGTTTTGTCTCTTTCATGGTCTATTTATGGTCTTGAAAACCGGACTGTAATTACTGATTTTTAGGTTGAACATATTTGATCAGGACTATTGTTTTAGGTCAAAAAGTTTGGACTGTGATTTTTCAGGGTGAGGTTCCAAATTTAGGACTTGTTAACTGAGAATGTCCCAAGAGCTTTCAGACATGGATAAGGGATTTTCTTAACCCTTAATTATGTTTTTTTGGAGAATGGGACATAACATGTGTCATGGAACCCATGGGGAGTAAAGAGATAGGAAAGGCCTCTCCTGAGGAGGAATTTTCCTTTGTTAACATGCCATTTTGTGGGTAACATATGTAGAGCCATCAAGGAATTGTGTGTATTAGTCAAATTAAGGTTTTTGTAGGACAGTAGCTTCCCATTTCTGATGGACAAGATGTTTTAGGGAAATTTAGACATGTTTTATACTTGTAGGACCAAAGTTGGAGGCTTGTTTATGGAATGATGTCTGAGAGTAATAGGGGAATTTATATAGGATTTGGTTGAGAAATTTCTCCCATGAAAATTTGACATGTGTAAAGGAGGGTTGCAACATGATGTAGTTTAATGTTATAAAAATGGTACATTTGAGACATATGATTTGGATTCATTTTACCCCATCTAGGAGATAAATTATCTGCCTTTTTCAAGGTAGTATGACCCAAAATTTTCTATCATCTTCAAGAATGAGAGGGGAGAGAGGATGTAATCTCTAATCCAAGGGGATTCTGAAACAAGAGAATGAGGTCAGCCATAAACGTCATACATGTGTAATGAGGTAGGGAAAATCTCTCCTAAGGAATAATTTACCTTTGGTTGATATTAAATTTTGTGGGAAGCAAATGTAGAGTCACCGGAGAATTATTTTTATAGTTAATTAATGGTGTCTACAAGATACTATCCATCCATTACTAGTGGCCATTCTTAGTTATGGGGATTTAGACCTTTGTTGACATAATGTATGGTGTGTGAATAGGGGATCCTAAACATTAATAGAGGAATTGTAGGCTGGTTTGTTTTGGTAATAGGTGAATATGTTCTTCCTGTACATGTGTGAGTAGGTTCCACATGTAGGTCTAACCCTTGAACCGGAAATAACAGGACAATATTGTTTCCTAGATGGACATGAAATATGAGACTCAGGTGTCCCTATGTATCCAATGATGATATGAATCAAGCCAAACAAATTTATTTTATGATTTTTTCATATGCATATCTGGTTCATGCATATTAATGGGCATTTTTTTATTTACACACGGGGTTAGCAATGAAGCTGGACCCGCATTGAACGTTCCCAGGCAGATTCTATTCATGTATAGAAACATGGTAGAGGACATCATTTTGTGTGTTGGGGATCAAGAATGATCATTTATCATTGAGAATTATGTATTTTTAATTTCATGTGATTAGGACATTGAGGTAGAATCCCTAATTAACCAGAGGATAGTCTGACCAAGGTGATCCAACATGTTCAAGATGTGGAGAGGGAGGAAAGTGTAAGATATGATTTTAAGGGATCTTGGATCAAGAGAGATGATATGGGGCTTGAATGTTTTTTAGTGTACAAGAATAGGAAAATCCTCTCTTGAGGATGAATTTTCCTTTGGTTGACATTCCAGTTTTGCTGGAAACATATGCAAATCAATTGGGGCATTGTGTGCATAGTCAATCAAAGGTATCCACAGGACACTGGCCTCCAATATCTGATGGTCAGGGAGGTATATAAGGATCCAAAATCTCTTGAAGTGCGGAGTTTGAAATATGGAAAATACATGGTTGGTTATGTTATAAATTTCTAGGATGTGATCACCTATAGAGTTGGGAACTCTTTTGGGCGTCTTAAAATTAGGATCCTTGCATAGGTTTGGACCATATGTAGGGATTAGGGAATTTTAGCTATATTTGGTGTACCTTGTTGTTTAGTGTCATATGTTTAGGAGTTTAGGTTTCTCAATATGGAAGGGAAACCTCTAATATTCATTTCAATGTCGGGCTAGTAGGATCAGTCATTGTGGATTGATTTTCCCTGGATCTTCGGGGAATTCCCCATAGAAATTCCAAATACAACTTGATCTATGATCAGTGTGAGAAATAAGATGCGGGAAGGGTTTCACTCCACCACCTAGCGATGGAAATAACAATAAAGGGAAAAATTTTGGGCCATATATTTTAATGTCATTTGGTGAGGATGTGGGTTACCCAACGTGAATGAGATAACTGTTTTGCGTCCATGCAGTTTTAAGTATTGCAGAAAGGACATTGACATCATAGTTTAGCATCATGTTGTAGGGAATAAATATTAAATGAATTTTGTGTATGTATGGGATAATCAAGTCAATATATCCCTGGTGTGCCCTAGATGTGAGCGAAGGATGAATGTGTCATACATGATTTCGGGAGCCCTTGAATCAAGAGGGATGATGTGAGGCTTAGGAGCCAATGGGCGTACAGATGTCGAGAAAGCCTATCTTAAGGATGAATTTTCCTTTGGTTGACAGGCCATTTTGTGGGAAACATATCCAGGTCCACTGGGGAATTTTTTGCATACAAAGGTGTTCGCAGGACACTGGCTTCCCATTTCTGATGGGTGTGGGTCATTATGGGGATTCGTGATTTCGCAGGGTATGGAGTTTGATAGATAAAAATGGGACATATATCTAGGTGAGAAATAACTCGACAAGAATTAGTTATGTGGCATGAGATCCTCCCCATTGATCTGATTCATACATAGGGGGATGATCTTTTGACTAATCCTTATAGAAGGGATCAGGGTTTGAAATATTCTGCACAAATTTACCTTATTTTTCACATGGATAGACCTAGGAAGGCCCAGATGTCACTACGTATCTCATTACGCAGAGGATCAAGCCACATGCAATTCTTGAGATACATTACAATATTGTGTCATATGGTCAAGTCTTCTTTGTCCAAGAAGTTTAATGTCATGCGGTTAGGACTCTTGAATTTCCCTACACACGTCTGACTTATATACAGAGGGAAGCATTTTTATAGAATATGTACTAGGAAATGGGATCCAAGCATCACTACATATCCTATAATATTAGGAATCAAGCCTCATGTAGTTCTAGTATCCCTTGGATTTTAGTGTCATAAAACAAGGATGAGAGTGAACTGATGTGAAAAGGATGAGGTGGGTTAAGTGTCGAGCTAGGAACTCATGGTGGTTCCCTACGTATCCTAGTTAGTTGGGAATAAAATCCATGTAGTTATGGAGGTATGTTCAATGTGCCGGTCTGACCCACACATAGTAAAGGAGTAGTTTTTTTAATGGCATCTTAACTATGATGAAGGATCTGGGCATCACTACATATCCTACAAGGGAAAAAATCAAGTCACATGTAGTTCTTGAAAAATATTTGTGCCAGTATGACATGTGCATAGAGATGGGGGAATTTGTATCAAGTGGTGGTTGGACCAAGACATAGGGTCCTGGTGTCTCTACATATCATGTGAGGGAAAGAATTATTTCAGACAATGTTTTTTAGGTGCCTTGAAATTTAAGGTCATATGATTATGACATTTCATAGATTCCCATGTGCATGTATTACTTGTGCATAGAGAAATGGGAATTGTTGAATTTGGTTTATGGAAGGATAATGATGAGGATTTGGATGTCAATGTGTATCCCATTAATGAATTGGAATCAAGTCATACATAGTTATGAGGTTCCCTATACAAGTCAGACTCATGCATAGGGAGGTTGAATTTTATATCATCTATTCAAGATGGTGGGATTATCATATTCCTATATACATTTTCCACACTGGGAAAACCATACCACCATTCCTAAGATCACGTGAGATATACTTGGTGTGAGATACAATGAGCGTTGAGAATATCCCCAATAATGTAGGTGAAAATGAGGATACAACATAGGAATTTCATGCCATGTGATGGTTGGAGCAAGACTTAGGGTCAAGGTGTCTCAACATATCCCATTGATGAATGGGAATCAATCCATTCATAGTTCTTGATATACCATATAGCTTAATGTCATTTTTTAAGGACTTCTTTAGCCAGAGAGTTTAACATTGTGTAGTTAGGACTTTTGAATTTCCCTATGCAATTCTGACCTATATGAAAGGAGAGGCATTTTTTCTCATGCCGGCTGAACTAGGAAATGTGATCTGGGGGTCACAACATAACCTTCATAGGCATGAATCAGGATACATGTAGTTCTATAAAAGGACCTACCTACATAGGCTTGGGCCATATGCTAGGAGGGAGAGAATTTCTTCATGTTGGTGGCTAGACCAAGATGAAGGATCGGGGCATCACTACATATCCCATCAAGGAATGGTAATCGAGACGTATTTAGTTTATGAAAATAATCCCTATCCCGTTCTGACTGATACATGAGAAGGGGGTAATTTTTATCTCTCTTTTTTTCTTTCCCTTGACCGACTTTTACTCATGCGTGATGAATCACGATTTTGTATACAATGAACTCAGTACATTTTAGCATCATGTGGCATGGACGTAGGTGCCGCTATGTAGTTTAACATCGTGTACCTAAGGGGATTTGGCCATGCATTTTCACATCATGTTATTAGGATGAATTTTTATAATTACACAAAGTATTTCATTAGTAAAATCACATTTTTGTGAGATTTGGTGATCTTTCTATCCATTGTAACTACAGAATATACTTCATTGGAGTAGACCATGTGTATGACATATGGTCCATCCCATTTTGGCTCTAATTTTGGAGGTTTCGTTCCAAGTATCATAAGAGTTTTGAGGACAAATATCATCTCTCCTTCATGGAAAGATCAATAGAGGGACTTTTTATTAAAGGCTCATGTGATCCAGTTCTAATAAACTTCCAAATAGTTCAAAGTGTTCAATATTTTCTCATCCAATCACTCCATCTCATCAGGTCTCTTTTAAGACTACTCGTCTATGGAAAATTGATCAAAGATGTCAATGCAGAGCAATGGTAATGGATCTTTTATGGTTAGAACTACCTCTGTCCCATATACTAATGAATATAGGGTTTCTTGAGTGGTGATATGGTCTGTGGTTTGGTATGTCCACCAAACATGGAGAAGCTTATCCGGCCATGATTTATTGTCCTTACCTTCTATCTTCTCAAGTATATTGTAAAGGGTCTTATTGAATGCCTCTATCTACCCATTGTCCACTGTATGGTAATGGGATAAATGGTTAACCTTGATTCCATAATTCTGATATAGCCTATTCAATTCAACATAGAAAAAATCAGTGCCATTTTCTATTAGTATAGTATATGGGATACCAAATATGGTGATAATGTTGGCTTTCACAAAGCTGACAATACTTCTTTCCCCAAACTCTTTAAGGGGTACAACCTCTGCTCATTTGGAAAAGAAGTCGGTTTTGTGAGAATAAACATGAAATTTTTTGTCGTAGTAGGAGGATATGGTCCAATGACATTCATTCCCCATATGGAAAATGGAATGGAGTACTTGGTTTTGTGAAGTAACTCCAGTTGTTGGTTGATGAAATTTGAATGAACTTGATAGGGATGGAATTTATTATTCAATTATGCACAATCCTATATTATAGTGAGCCAATAGTATCCTAGACATCTAATTTTATGATAGATCCTTGATGTTGACTGATGTTCTCCGCAAGTTCAGGAATATACTTCCTTCATGATGATAATGGTCTTTTCCCCATCGATGCACCTAAGAAGGATACCATCAAGACCTTTCTTATAAAGGACCTTTTTCTAGTTTGTTCCATCATAAATCATGATTTTGATTTCCCATATATATATATTTTCCCTTCTATCCCTATCATGTGGGAGTTCTCCCTATTGGAGGTAATTTTCAATTAGAGCCCTCCAGCTGGTGGTATGACCATACGACTCGGAGATGGGACTGATTTCATCGATTTATTCCATATTGTATTGAATGAATTGAATACCATCTGTCGATGGGAAATATTGGTGTCTGTTTCATTTCGATATGGGTCGGCCAGAGCTGTGGCGACAATTTTCAATGCATCATCTTGTGTATTTTGAAACCGGGGGACATAATTAAATTTTGGATCAAATGGGATTTCATCCATTAGTTCAAGAAGATGATTCATCAAAGGGATAAAATCCTATTTATTGACAGAATTGTCACCATTTACTTTCTTGATGAACAGTTATGAATCACCTTTTATCTTCAGGTGTTCGGCTTGCACTTGGAATGCTAGCTCTAGGCCTACGATATGGTCCCCATACTCTGCTTCATTTTTTTTCATCCCTCTAGTAGTATGAAAGAATTTTGAAGAACATCCATTTCTAGGAAAATGAGTATGACTCCCAGCCCCACCTTATTGAGTCCGGGGTCTTCAATTCTTTTTTCCTTCCGGGCTTCTAGAGGCATCGTCGAAGTGAATATCCCACATTTTGGACTTCTCGTGAATAGAGAACACTTCCTCATCAGGTAGCTCTGTATCTAATGGATCCACCTCTATTAAGGGATGATATTCCAGGAAATCTATTAATTTTTGACCTTTGATGGCTTTTTGCGGTATGAAACATATATCAAACTGTTGTTGGATGACCGACCAGCGTGATAGGGGTCCAGTTAACATGGCATGGCTGAGAATATACTTGAGTGGGTTGGTACATGAGACCAAATAGACCATGTAGTGCTACAAGTAATTCCTCATCTTATGGACTGCAAATATTAATGCATGGAAACTCTTTTCTATATTCAAATAACAAATCTCTGCATCAATCATGGTTCGGCTGAGGTAATAGAGACTATTCTCACTACCATTATCATTCTTCTATATGAGGAAGGTGCATATGAACCACTCCAAGGTGGTCACAAACATAATGAGTGGTCATTATTCGATGGAATTAATTTTCACTGGTGGAATTAATATATATCTCTTTAGAGTTTTGAATTCATTCAGACAATCATCAGTCCATTGAAAATGTGATTCATGGGGCACTGATATATGGAAGTGGAATTTATCAAAATAAAATTCATTACATTATAGATAAACTCTCCCTAGGTATCCCTGAAGGTGGTGGATTCATGATCTTTTTAAGACATTATGATTTTTTATAACCTGAATAACCATCAATGAAAGATAGAACCACATATCTGGCAGTTGTATTGATCAAAAAAAAATTTGATCGGGACATGGAAATCATCATTCATGAAATGTCGATTGAGGTCCCTTAAATGTATGAAGAGTCTGATATTCCAATTTATATTTTTGATGGGTATAATATTTTCTAGCTATATGGGGTATCAAAATTCCCAAATGAAGTTAGCTCTGATGATCTTGTCGACTTCAACCTCTATTTTGGAAGAATGTTATGGGTGAGTCCTTCTGGTGGCTTGCTTCTAACCATGAAGATCTTTCGATGGATCTAGGTGGTGAGTGGCCACCTCAGGATCACGGTCTAGAATTTTTGTATAGTTACATGTGAAAACATATCAATTCTTCTTCAAGAAAGTGGTATTTACATATTTCTCTTCGGAAGGCATGGTTTCACTAATCAGAGTGGGTCGCGGGTCTTCTTCCCTAACAATGTTGATTTCCTTGAGTTCATCAATGGTGGATGAGACATCTTCCTCAAATGTTGTAGGGGAATACCATATGTATTCTTATTCTACCTATGTATCCTAAATATCTTCCATTTTGTCTTATTGTGGGGAAATAATTCTTCAGATTATCATTCCATAGTTGAGGGAGGGGAATCATTTTTGTTGTCTGGGAGGTGAGGCCACCTTTTTTTCCTTAGCCATCGGTGGGGGATTCTCCAGGGAAGCTGCAGTGATGATTAAAAGAGATTACTCATATTATTTATATTATGAGACACTTACTCCTACATTAGTGGGTGAGGTAGGAATTTCATGGAGTTTGGATGGTGGTTTAGGGACATTCCTATTCGAACCCCCACCATTATCATGGGGGTCAGTGAGCTTTTCAACATTATCAGCCTCAACAGTCGTGACCTAAATCATGAGGACTGATGAATATGCATCTGAATTTAGAATTATGCACTCCATCTGAATGATGGGAAGTATGTATTCTTCCCTGATATGGGGGATCGGTGGTAACCATTTCCATATCGTTTGGGGCGGAAATCCAATAAACACCATCAACCGAAATTTTCTTCCCCATTAGAACATAGAACCATATATCAATATAGTGTGATTCACAGAGGTTTAATGGGACCCTATCAACATTCAGTTTCCCACTCTATCCATTAATGATTTATTTTAGGAACTAATTGAAAGAAGAGGGTATTTCTATGTGTTAATGTAGTCAGGACTTTCCTATAATTTCATTGAAGGCTTTTTTATTTCAGACCACAAGAAATTCTATGTGACCTATGAAGGCCTAACTGATTCTACTCTCTTTTTTCATATCCCAACAAATTCATGGTATAGGGAGTCAGATTATCTGCATTGGACATCATCCAATGAAGTGTCCATAGTGGGAAGAGATCAACTATAGAGCCATTGTCAATGATGAATTTTCAGAGATCGACACTATTTAACATGCCAGAAAAATATAAGGGTTTGATGGGTCATTGAATTATGGAATCATCATCTTGACTGATGAATGAGATAACTGCATGGAATTCTGTAGGATTGGTCTTTGTCTGGTAGACTTCAGTGGCTAATACATAGGCTTTAAACTCTTAGGGACATAGAAAATATTTAATGATCATTTCCCTATGATATTATGATAGACTCAGTGCATTCATGATTTAAATCATGGATGGTACCGAATATAACTGGTTCAAACTATCATATTTTTTATCTAAATTCTAGAACATTCTATGTTGCGGATTCTCTTTCACATACTATTTAGGGGCTTGATCATTTAATGAAGACAGATCATCCGTTGAGATCAGAACTGGGGTAACTTCCATCCTTGGTGCATTGAGTTAGGTAGGTCTGCTCGTCTTCTGAGGGAAATTAGCCACTTTTTCTTCCTTTGATGGATACTCTAGAAATATTGGAATGGTGTGGCTTCTTATGGGGGAAGGAGATTTTTTCTGTCCCAATTGGATCTACTAGAAGCTCCTTCTATGGATTTCTGCAACACTAACAGTTTGAGCGAGGTCGTGACCATAAGATTTATTTCTTCCATGGATGCATCTCCCTTGATATCCCTATCTTCTGTGGCTTCTTCATATGGCCCCCCAATTGGGTGTGGGGAATTATAGTTGATAACCATATTCATCTTCAGATAATGGATCCACCAAGTGGATGAAATTGATAGATCCAAAAATCATTGCCTCTTTTGATGATGACTTTGCTTTATCATCTGCCTCTGGTGGTGTCGTTTGGCTAGGCGTTGCCTGCTATGTCATTTCGTGGGATGGTTCCTATATCTTCAAATATATTGACATGAAATCTGAGAGTGTCAAATGAATCTTTGGATTTGGTTTAATTTCATATTTTTTCACTTTCTTTCCTCCATTATGATTGGACTTCTTTTTGGGTGTTCAGACTTTGGAAGATTGTGGGGCCAAGGATGTCGGTTGTGTTGCATTGGGAGTTATTGTAGGCAATGTTGGTTTCTTTAAATATGTTTTTAGGATACCTTTGGGTTGGTTGGTTGTTTCTTGAGTCATCTAACTATCGAAATATTTATCCTTTTTGTTAAAACTTTTGTTCACTACCCTCCTTCATCTGGGACTATGGGGGAGACATATTTCACTTGCATTGGGAGTGCTACAATCTTGACTACTCTAGAATCTATCTTCTTTTGTAGGAGTTCCTTTAAGATGAATCACTCCTGGATTTTGTGCCCTAATATATAATGGAAGGGACAGTAATATGTCCATTCATCATGACCTACTTCATCGACCCTATTTGGAACCAAAAGCATTAGTAAGTTGCAATTCATGGAGGATATGAAGTAGCCACGGACATGGTCATCACAGAATGAATAAACTTTATTCTTCCTTTACTCAAATTGATTTCTACTGGTTCCACTTCGATCATATTGATGAGTCGGGGGCAGCTTTTGATGTCTAGGGGGCCCACATGATTTTTTGTGGGCTTATGAGATGGATCGAGCACAGGGGGTGGCTTAAGAGTAGAAGAAGATGCTTCATCTCTTCCAACTCTTTTAATTGGGGATGATTTGGATACTCATGACTTGAGATTACTCCATTGTGGAAATATTCTATTCTTTGAGTGATAGAGGAGAAGTTGGGGAACCACTTGTATATTTCACCAGAATAAGTGGTGTTCACATCTTATCGTGGAGGTTGTCGATGCATATAGACAGTATCTCATCTTGGGGGAGTGGACTATTCATTGAGTAATTCATACCCATCCATCTAGAAATGAATTATTAAAATCCCTTATTCTCTCACTTCTTTGAGTTGATGAGGTCACTGAATTTTTTTTTTGGAAATGATGAGCTGAACTGGAATAGAAACTTGAATCGGTGATCCTCCCATCCTATTATTTAGTTTGCTAAAAAATTTGTGTACCACAAAAAGGATGAACCATGCAGATTTCGTACAAAGCATCTGAGCTTAACAGCTTCTTGTTTCTCTGGGGTTACCATCATCGAATCACAGTATGATTTTTAGTGCATTAGATGTTGTTTCGGGTCACCTAAGTTGTTGAACACTAGGAATATGGGGTTCCTAAAATTTGGTGGCGGTAGAACATTGCTTACCCAGTAGAGGTATTTTTTATGTTATGGATATATCAAATAATTCCACCTTCCATGGATTATAATCCGTACTTCAATGACTCAATGTTATTAATTAACCCTTGATGCATGTATTTTTTAATCCAAACATGAGCGGATGAAGTAGGGGAAAGATTAGATGTGTCAGTGCTACTAGAACTTGATGTGGATACCCAGCTGGGGTCATACTTAGGGGATTTTCTTGGATCAACTCCAGTTTTTTCTTCAATGGAGGGAAATCTTGGTTTCCTATTAGGATTGGGTTGAGGTAGACTAATAGTCCCAATGCTTCCTAGAATGAGGTTTCTATCATTACTTCATCTATCAGTGTGAGACCTAGAGGTAGAGGAACCTCTGTTGGAAGTGTGTAATAACACTCTACTAGAGGAACATATCTGGTAGGATGGCTTTCTTGAAGAAGCTCATCCTTGATTCTCATTAGCTCTTTCTTTTCATCCTCTTATTGATAAAACTATCCTCAAATGTGAGGGGTGTGTTCTCATTATTAGGAGGAGGTGGGTTTTATGGAACATTATTCATATTATTTTCCATATTGGGTATTCTCAAAGGACACAATGATGTATTAGTTGACGGAGTGCCCATTTTTTAGATGGTCCACTGGTTTCGTGTACATACACCTTCTTGCTCGCTGTGGACTACCTTTGGAATTGAACCATCTTCTTAAGGCCCATGGGATTGAAATCCCCAAATTTTACCAATGCATACCTCATTGGGGGTGCCGTATTGGGTGTCTAATGGTAGGAGGGCATCTAGAATGTCTTTTCAGATCTTCTCCTTCCATTCTTGAACCCTATTTGAGTTTCTTGGCAAAGAGTGACTCAATTGGAGCCATGAAGTTACTTGGAAGTGTGTCTCCGCTATGAGGGACATGATTCATGAGACGGGATAGAACGAGTATCCTCTCTATTTGGTGTCCTTCCCAGGCAGGAAAATACTGACTTTTGTTGGGGAGGCAGTTGAGGTAAAAATTCTCCCATCCTTATGGGATGGTGTTTCTTCCATTCTCCAATTGATGCTTCTATAGGGTCGGGAAAATTCCCCATAGGGAAGAAAATAACCCCCGCAATTGATTTACAGAAGGAATCAAGTAGTCCTACCAGCCTATCAAGGTGAATGGAATCAAATTGAGTTGAAAATTTCAAATGAATCCTGAAGGAATTCAAGTTTTCCAGGATTTTAATGTTTCTCTTGTACCATCACCAGGAAAGGTTGCAGACTACCTGGATAACAAACCAATAGGTACGTGGAACGTTCTATGAGGCTCTGGACCACAAAGCAAAAGCTAACAAACAATGCAGACAATTAACTACCTCACTAAAGGAATCATGCACATGAATGACATATGCATATCATTTTATGAATTCATCAGTTCACAGATGAAGTGAAATAGGTCAAGTTCTATAAACATTGATCATGAACCGAATCCTCCACAAATCCTGGTTGATCGAGTCTTCTATGGGTCAGGATTTATCTTCATGGACCTCCAAAAATGGTGCCACGTGCCAAATAGATACAATTTCCCTGATTCTCTATAAAAGGAAACCATAAGGAATTGAACAGATGGACAACGAAAGCATGAAGGGGAATTAGAGGTTGGATGAAAGTGGTTGTAGAAGACTCCAGCTTTAATCTTGATTCATTGACAAAGCCCGAATCACGAACCACATTCTCTATAGGTACATCGAGTTACAAACCAAAAAACATGGGAATTGAATAATAATAATAGAAATACGAACCTAACTAGTGAAATGAGAACCACATACTCCTCACAGATGAATTCCACGCGAATGATAATCCCTTGAACCCTCCTTCAATATGGTGCTCCGTTTAGTGTACTGCTATGCAGACTGAACCCTATGTCGCGTACTACATCAGTATGTGGATGGAACCCAAAGCGGCATGATGGTACATGTACCACTATGGTATGTGGTGGTCTATACCCATTCCCATGTACCACATCGGCACATGGACGGACCCTTTTTCCACGTACCACTATGGTATGTAGAGCCTCCCCCATCCCGTATAAGAAACCAGTACACATAATGGGGTGTTTTGGGTATTATTTCCTCTAGTTCCAACCTCTCCCTCCATTACCGTCTAGTCCTCCATAATCCATCCACTAACCAGTCCTCTGTCATCTGGAAAAATCCTATCCAAATCCACTAGACCCATATGATCAGACCATCAGGTGAATCAGCATGCCCCTTTGAGTCTACATACCAATGGTTAGTAGAGTCATGAAGGATCTCCCCACAATATTTCAGGATTTGGTAATGCATGTGGGTCTAAATTCCCATGGTAACCTGGATTCCAACCTTGGGATGTTGACATGAACCTCCACGTTCTAGGGATGAAGGGTGATCACGTTCTTTTCCATTAAATGATGAATATTTATTAGTCAAAGGAGTTATGTTTTCTTCTCCTTTTATAATGATGAAACTCCTCCCCTTTCCCAAAAGGTTTTCTAGGGCCCTCCTACTATGGTAAGTCCCCAATCTTCTGATTCCATGCTACATGAACTTTAATTTCATCTCAAATGGAAAGGTTCATTGCTCTGTGACATCACCCATGGACTTCTCGATCTCTTCCTTCGTGGGCTCTCCCTCTCCCACTAACGGGAGAGGAAAAATGTGCTTTGTTGAATCATTCACATTATCTTGTTTCTCACACCGAGCATGACTCACATGGGATTATTGGTTTGTGAATATTACAAAATCTGAACATATGAACTATGAAAACTATGATTCCAGACCGAATCATGATATGTAGGATTCCAACCAGTAGGCCCGAACTCAGAAGGTTTCCCTCCTATAAAGGGTCCACCCAATCATGTCTCGTCAAATGGGAAGCTCCCGTGTGTAAGCCCCAAAAAATATGAACTATGAGAACTCCCATTCCGGACCAACCCATGATACATAGGATTCCTACTTGAAGGACCAAGAATAAAAGTGTTCCCTACTATAAAGGGTCCACCCAATCATGTCTCATCAAATTGGAAGCTCCTATGCATAATCCCCAGCACATCTGAATTAGAGAACTATGATTCCTGACAAAACCAGGTTATGTAGGACACCTAACTGGAGGCTCGAGCTCAAACAGGTGCCCTCCCATAAAGGGTCTTCCCAAATATGTCCCTCAAATGAGAAGCTTCTATACAAAAGTCCCAACATATTTGAACTACATGAGTTCTAATTCCTCTTCTGAGGATACATAGGAAACCCATATTATGGATCTAGTCCAAACATGAAGTCACCTTCCATCCCCCCTATATGATGATAATCTCTAGATCCATTTATTGTATGGATCAGGTTAACATCAACTCCATAGCATAAAGTCCATTTTAATTCTTACCAAGATCCTGCAAACTAAGGGTAACTCATGGAACCACTCTTCAAGAATGATCGAAGGATTCAAAAACATTTGAACATGACTAAAATCTATAAAAGAGTCCAAGAACAGATGATAATCCTCCCCCAGAAGGTTGCATTGATCTAGACTTCCCATCCTTTCGACCAATGGAGTCCTCAAGTGTTGTTGGATGAATCAAAAAATCAACAAGTGTATGCCTTTGGAAAGCAAGTCCATGAATCATGGATACCATGGTCGTTGGGTGTTTCTGGATCTACGAATAAACTCATTGGAACCATTTGAGGAATCTATATTTGAGGAGGAATGATCGCACAAGTACTTGACCCCATGTAATCACCCGCTGGGAACATATATTTTTGGAATATCCTTCGGAATATGAAAGGGGTGAATTTCCTAGTCCACATGGGGTTAATACAACCATTTTCTGAATGATAATGATGCAAAATGTGTTGAAAGCAATGAAATTGTGAATTTGATGAGAACTCGTCTCTATAGAAAAGGGACGGGTGATGATTCTTATAATACCATTTCTGCTCCACTCGAAATGCGCCACCTCGGAGGCAGAACAAATATGGTGAACCCGACGTCAATCCTTAACCAAGGTGGCGGTTTTACCCCAATGATAAAAGATAAAAGGAAATTTCACGTCCGTCCATTTTTTCGCCCTGGTGCACTCAAAACGCCCCACCTCAGAGGTGGAACAAAATGGTGAACTCGACATGAATCCTTAACCAAGGTGGCAGTCTTACACCACTCAATCACATTTTCCCTGTCGAAAAAGAAAATTGGAAGGGGGCCAAACTGAATGACCAAAAGTGCATATGTTTAAAAGAATTCAACTTTGATGAAAATTTATGGTCTTTATGTCATATATGTATGTCTCAGGTTCCCGTAGAACAACCATCAATCAAAATGAAATCTCGATGACCTATACAGACACACGCATAAGTGATCCTGTAGGTAGCCGGGGCCCCAACAAAGAGTTGGACCACCTTGCCCACCCAACTTCATCAATGATGGGTATCCAACACGCTGATCAAATATTACCACCAAAATTGTACTCTCACCATGCTGGAAGCCACGAGACAATCCCTCTAGTATGTAAAGGTCTTCCATCCACCTCTTCATCTATGGCTGTCACCCCAGCATAAGGTTACCCTAGTGGTCATATCAAACCATTTTAGGAGCCTGTTCCCAGAACGCGACAACGAGTACCTCCCTTATCTTAGGGAGGAGGACTAAGTCGATGCTAAAAAACACATCCCAACTACACATGGGTCCACCTCATGGGCCCCATTTAGAGAGAATCACCTCGAACACTAGATGAAAAATCCTCCTCCTGTTGGGGAGGACCTTATACCAAGGCCCCGTACTAATGTTCAAGAGACCTGGGCCCCTCGGGCTTCCCACCAAGGGTGGAGAATATATATCAGGAACATGCTATCACCCTAGTTCCTGAGGAGGAACTATTCCATACTAACACAGTGGAATTAAATGGGTAGACATATGACTCTACCCCCTCTACTCAATCCCACCTCAAAAATAGGGGGGCACAATAAGAACACATGCACGTTCCTACCAATGCTTGCTGGTCCCATCGTACAGACAGAGTGGAAAACTACAGGTAGATACAGACATCTGTCGATGCACAATAAGACCTCCATCCAAATAGGACGGAAACCAGCTATACGTAGGAACAAATACCTGTTAATGCATTACAATCCCATCAACCAAATTGGGAAGAAAAAAAATATGAGCAGATTCAAATTCATGCAGATGCATACAAAGCCCATGGGAAAAATAAAATGGAAAGTGAGAATATGAAAATACCTACACATGAATATGAATACCATCAGTCAAATATGGTGGAAATCGGAGAAGAAGACCAGTGGCAGACTCCCTCATCTATCTCGGCATAGGAGAACTTCTAGTATCTATTGGAAACTCATAGAGGACTGGAGTTGGCACAAACTCCTAATCCAACATCATAATGGGCCTTCATACTCATTCCTTCCAAATATGTATCTCAGCACATCCTAGAAAAGATGGAATATCAACGTCAATTTTAGACCATATCATCCAAACATGCCAACACATTATTACATCGGTTGTAATGGAGAGAAATTGGGCCCATGACCGAGTTTCCTCAAACGGATTGACTCACTCACAAAATGATTTAGTCACTCCAGAGTAGTTATGCATCCCTGATCTAGTCTAGGAGGGTCAATGGAAATATACCATGATATAAGGAAAATCAGATTGGGAACAAATACCTATTCCAACTAGGGATGGCGACCCAACATGGTGGCTGCTCCAAGCCAGGCATAAATCCCTACCAAAACACAAGATGCCCATTGATGTATCCCAATGACATCATGGGACCCAACAAGACAAGGACCCTTATATGAATTCCATTACCAATAACAGATGACCCTGGTTACCCACATGAGAGAACTCAAAAATGAAAGGTACAAAAGGCAATCAGAAAATAAAGAGCTCATACATGATCTTTCTCTACTGGAAGATAGGGTTCTTGAGACCCTCAAACATATATCAATAAGGGCTCAAGACCCATTCAATCCATTACCAAATTATGGAAGTGGAAGTAGTAGTTGTGAATATCCTCCCCACAATATCGCTACTGGTAGCTTTGAAGGTCCTCCACAGATCACCCATAAGGTCTCACTCTATGGTCCAGGAATGATTGATCAAAAGATCCTATCTCCTGATGTACTTCACGGTAGCCACCCCCCCACCCATCGACTTGAAGATCAGAAAGAAAAATGTCATTCCCTTACTATCGTCACCCCTGATGGTCTTCCCTAGGGTATACACTGCAGATATTCTTCTCCCTACAGTCGAACATCAAGTCATGGTGGTAGTTCTCTATATAATGACAATCATTTCAAAGTCCCTCCCCACAATGAAAGTTACTATAAAGGCCATCCCTATAGTAACATCAAGCAATGAAAAGGTCCTCCCTTCATTATAGTACATCCTAAAGGCCCTCCCCATGATGTGAACTATAGAAATTCTCCCTACATCCATGTATCAAGTCATGATGGAAGTCCTCACCATGAAGAGGGTCATTGAGAAGGCCCACCCCACAATGGAAGTTGCTATGAAGGTCCTCCCATCAGTGACATCAAGTATCAAGAAGGTCCTCCCCTCGTTGTAGCCCTCCCTGAACATCCTCCCCATGGTATATGTTGTAAAGACATTTACCATAGTCGGGAACTGAGTCACAATAGTAGTCATCACCATTGCAACATCAATTGAAAAGGTCCTCCCCTCAATTAAAATTCATACCAACAGGAAGTTCATCCCCTTTTTGGAACAAATTCGAGAAATCCCTCCTGTGATGATGTGCTCAAAAAAGATTCAGGCACATCGGGCACTCCATCTATAACAAGTGATATTATTTTTCAACCACCGGGTGACCTGGGGCCATGTTCATCTTCTGAGGCACCCCCGCACCATCTATAAATCAATTAGCCTCCCACCAGCCCGGTTACATGGAATGAAATTGTTAAGAAGAAATTGAGCTAAGAATATCCAATAGAGGATCCTCTGGAAAAATAAAAACAAGATATGTTTCCTATGAGAAGAAAACTAGCTAAGGATAATATAACAGTGATGTAGTGGCCTACGACCACTTCTCACTTTTACATACCAAGAGATTGTTCTAGGGAATTAATTCATGACATTCACCTCAATATATGGACAAGAATACACCAGCTGAAAGAAAATTTCCTAGCCTACGATGGGTATCCAGACCACGTCAACATGTTGGGGGAGCTCCACTTTCTAATCGACCTGGAAGTCCTCCCATCCACACGGAAACTAAACATAGAAAGGAGAATGAAAAACCTTGAACTAGACTGCCTCCCTGAACAAAATAAGTTTCCTTTCCTCTTTGGAAATGCCCCAGTTAGAGTTCACTTCGGGGATGGGAGAACATGGAACTCTACACTTCACCCCACATCCCGTCTAGCAAACCCCATTAGAAATGGCATCCTAAAATTTCATTACTGAAAGGAAAAATCAAATGAAATCCCTACTCAACAGCTATGGGATAATCACCAAAAACTGGCCTAGAGAAAGTCTCAAAAGTGATAGGACCGAAGAGATCAAGCCATTGAAAAGATTTTGAGTTAGGTAACCAAGAAAGTCCAGCAGGCTTCACGCCTAAGGGAAGCTAACTAGAAAGTAGTGATCATGTCTTAAAATGACCATAGAGTTCATACTTTCCCAATTCCATACTCATCTCACACCTACGCGGGAGTGTGTGAAATTGAAAAGGTTTTAATAGTGGCGGCTATTGCTGAAATATTTGAACAACATCATCTTATAGGGATGGGGGAATTTTTAAATCAAAATGCCCCTATAAGACCAAAAAATCCTTTTCATAGTGCATCAATTGAAGAATAGGTAAAACCCCCAGCCCATAGGTCTGGGGGGTATTTTTATCTCAAGTCCCCACACAGAGGACATCTGTCTTCTACCATCTTGGAAGAATGATGGACAGAGGGGTCACCCCTTCCACCACTTCTCATGGTTCGCACCCTATGAGACAAAGGCAAGTTACAAGGTTAGAAAAGGGCTCCCTTCGGGATGATCGTCACCAAGAAACCTGAAGAGTACCATGGAATGAAAGGATAAAGTCCATAAAATGATGTAGAAATCCATCCTACCATTAGGCACTGGGTACACCACCTCCAATATGGAATGCTTTAGTGAATGTGGTAAATGTAAACTCTATGAATCTCACAAGAAATGACATAATGGGAGAGGATGCAATAGAGGATGCTTCCCTCCTAGAGGCATCCCACACCGAGTTTGATGGCATGCTTACCCAAAACCAGATAGCATTCCCAAATCTGGGCGCCCCCAAATTTAATCCAACATTACCTCCCACACGAAACCCCAACAAAGAGAAGAATAAATATAATATCATCTATGAACCTCTTTCTCCTCCCCCTAGAAATGATTTCCTCACTCTTTAAGAAAGGTTCACCATTCATGATGAAGAAATTAAAGAGCATGAGTGAATTAATGTCGAACTATGTCGAGGGAGATACCTTGTCGGATGTGTCCCCCCCCCCCCCACAGAAACTCAGCAGGTGCTCCTAGAAGAGGTGCCCATACCACATGCACTTATCCCAGTGAATGAATCCAAGATTAGAGGTCTGTTAAACCCATACCATTAAGGACATCAAGAATTCCCCCCACTAAGATGGAAGCCCTAATATATTCAGTTAAACCAATAAATGATACCTTCGGCTGGGTATCCTCCCCAAATTCCAACAGCACCAGTACACCCAGTCTTGGTTGTTCCCATACCAGCCCAAGCTGAAGCCTGAAAAGAAATGCATCAAGGGCTCTCGAACACCGTCGATAAATTAATAACTTAACTAGAATCCATGGAAGGGAGACACGCTCTGATACAACCAGAGTGAAAATCCTACCCTGAGTGGGTAAGCAATGGTCCACCACCTCCAAATTTTGAAAACCCTATATTCCTAATGTTCAATGGCTTGAGGGACCCCAAACAGTATTTAAGGAACTGTGCCTTTTATTGTTACCCCATGATGGTCACTCTAGAGTAGAAAGAGGTAGTAAACTCAGGTGCATCATATGAACCCTATAGGGATCGACATTCGTATGGTTTACTAGTTTGGCAGCTAACTCAATCACAAGCTGGGGGGACCTCTAGTGATAGTTTCTCTTCTAGTTTAGTTCAACCTTCCTAAGACGATGATCAGTGATCACATTAACTGCAAATAGAGATTTAATGAAAGAGTCTCAAAATTCATTGCTAGATGGAAAGTCCCGAAATATTCCTTGAACTAGCCGCTCCCCCGGGATGAGATTCTCCCCATGTGCATCAATAACCTTTGGGATGAATTGCAAACACCACTCATCCCAGTGAAGTACCCAAGCGGGTTTAAATAATTCTCTTCCATTTTCCAAAGAATAGAATAATCATTGAAACAGACCAATCAAAAGTCCCGAGTGGCCCCATCAACCCCTAGGAAAAGATAGGGAAAATCATAATTGGCTTCTGTCACGCCTAAGCCACCCCCAGCACTAGATCCAATTGAGATTCCCTCACTGAACCATGCATGACCCCATGGATGCCAACAACCTTCCTTACCTCAACAAGATGATTGAGGGGGTGCTAAAAGAAATCTATTAGAAGAATGAAGAAATAAATTTTACTCATTCTGAGACATCCATGTCCGTAACTATTTCATCAATTAGCTCTAAATACTAGAGCCAAAGCGAGCTGATGAAGTGGGACTCGATGACCATCCAAATTATTTTCCCTATCACTGGATATTGGGACACACCCTATAGGATTGCTTTGTTTTCATGGATCTGCTACAAAAGATGGTGGAATCTGGGCAATTCAATTTGGGCCCATAGCCAGTACAAGTGGCGTATGTTTCCACCTCAGATTCAAGAGAGGAAGAGGAATGGAAAATAGTTTCTAGTAAGAAGTAGCAAATGTTTTTAAATTGGATGAACCAAAAAACCATCAACCGAGTCTATGGAATCCTCTAGGAACAATTGAAACTACCAACTATGACCCCAAATGATATTAATACAACACAACCATCCTCATTATCCCCACGGTCCTCTAAAGTCCAGAATAGAAGAAAGAAAGAAAAAGAAGATGATCTGACACTGAAGCCAAAGTCAGTGTTGACACTTTCAGACTTCATACCAGCAGACTTGGCACAACAGGCATTGCCCTGCCAAATGGTACAACTGGCTCCACCTCACCAAATGGTACCATCAAAATGATACATTCAGATAAAAAAGAGTGTTGGATCAAGAACTGGGTTTCGGCTCCATTAATGTCATTCACTTTATGGACCCCTTCTCGGATGGAGACTATGGCAATGCACATGAATTTCCCACGCCCAACTAAAGAGATGAAGGAAGAGGTCACAGAGGCCAGAGGTTTCTTTCAATACATGATCACGGAAGGAGTCAAATTCTTTACCACACCATCAATCAATTCTTTAACATTACAGAAACTCACGGAAGGATCTTAAGTCATACACAACAATAACCAGAATTCTCCTCTTCCCCCGTCGGAAGAAATCCAAGCCCAGTTATCTTCTAATATCCATTAGATTAAGAAAAAATATCTAATCTCCCAAGGCTTGCAGGCATACCAGTTTGGGAAAACCCAGAAAGAACCACAACACCATTGTCCCTAGCCATAGAGGTCGAACCATCCTCATCTAAAGCCCAAGACCCTAAAGTGTCTATGAAAGAGAAACCTCGAGCCGGGAAGTGCCAACCTTTATAGTAGAAGTATGATATTCAAAATCATCTAGCTTCAGTACCAACAAATTTATCAATCTTGGATGTGTTAAGTCTATTCACAAATCTTAGGGAGGCAATAATTGAAGCCTTACTCTGTCCCCAGGAGTTCGAGGTTGAATTAGCTGTAGCCGAAGTCTATCGAACAAAGACTAGTCCTGAAGAATGTAATTTCATCATCACTTTCATAGACAGGGATGAATATGCCCTCATGAAAGGTAACATCAAACCCTTAAGATAAATGGAATTGATGTCTATAGGATCTTCATTGACAATGACTCTAGAGTCAACCTCCTCCTACTATGGACACTTCATCAACTGGTCTATGATTAACATAGTTTGAAAGGCTTCACTTCAGCTATGCTTTGATATGAAAAAAGCGAGTAGAAACTATTGGGACGAATCAATCATAAAACATGGAACAGACACCTCTTGTCATATTCTGAGTTCTTGGAAGTGCAGAAAAAATCATCCTTCAATGTCCTGTTAGGGAGGCCTTGGCTATATCAGTATGCTACAATTCCATCATCATACTATCAGTGCATCCAATATTGCACTAATGGGAAAAATGGTACATTTTTTGTTGATAAATCCCGATTTTAGTCCTATGGTCCACATTATATCAACATAAGGTTATATGAACTGAAATAAAAACATCTTTCGACTATCAACATTGATTGGATTACTACCCCAAATGGATTGGAAATTGCTCTCACTGACCCCCACCATCAACTTGGGGGATATTATGTATTACCCATCAACCAAGTTGATTTCATAAGTGAATGTCTGTATATAGACACAATTTTCTGCATGGTCTCCATTACGACCACCAAGTCCAAAGACATGGAAGAGTGGGATGACTCCCATGATGTCATGAAAATCCCAATAAAAGATGCTCCCGACCTGTCCAAGAGAACTCAAAGTTCCCCCACCTCACACACTAAGTCGAATGACAATTTCTCTCCTAAAATTGGTGATTTAATCTCAAAAATCATCCCCCCATCAGAATAGGAAGAAGATGAAGATGATAAAGAAGAAGAAGATGAAGAGGAAAAGAACCTCAAATATGCCCCTCCTTCAATCAAAGAAGGCATCTCCACCATAATCTATGAAATTAAGGAGTTAAATATGGGCACCAAAAATGACCTACAACCCATTATGATTATTGTGGCTATGCCTGTCGAGGAGCATGAGGCATATACCTCCTTCCTAAAGAATAATCGAGATGTGTTTTCCAAGAACTACACCAAAATTACAGGTCTCAGTCCTCTGTTTTCCACTCATCATCTAGGCATACCAGAAAACCATCGGGGCTATAAGTAGGCATCCTAAATGACCCACCCAATGAATTCTACCAAAATAGTGCTAATGTTGACAAGATGATCAAATCAAACATCATAAGGGAGGTCCAATATCTGATCTAGATTGAAAACATTGTCCATGTCAAAAATAAGAATGGTAAAATTAGAATCTGCATTGACTTTAGGAACCTTAATTTGAATTTCCCAAAAGATGATTTCCTGGTCCTGATAACAGAATTGTTGATCAATACAAAATCCAAATGCAAGGATTTATCTTTCATGGACTACTATTCTCAATGCAATCAAATTCAGATGGCATGAGGATATGAAGAAGCTAGTGATTTTAGGCCCCCTCAGGGAGTGTTCTGTTTTAAGGTGATTACCTTTGGTCTAAAAAGTATGGGAACCAAATATTAGTGCCACATGAATCACATCTTCAAGTACTTCTTGGGAATGTTCGTTGAGAACTATATCGACAATCTAGTGGTTAAATCGCAACATCACTCAAACCACCTAGTCAATATTGATACTGTCTTCAACAAATTGTGGTAGCACAGTTTAATGATGAATCCCCTAATGTGTGCCTATGGCGTTACCTTGGGATAATTCCTTGACTTCATCGTATTCCATAGAGGTATTGAAGTCGACCCCTAGAAGACCAAATCCAAACTTGGAATGTACCCACCTCACAAAATCACCGAGTGTAGAGGTCTCCAGGGGAACCTCACCAACATCCGATGCTTCATAGCCAACCTAGCAGGTAAACTCTTACCTTTCACTAGGATCATGAAGAAAGGTGTTACGTATGAGTTGGATAATGATTTCTAATAAGTGTTTGACAATATCAAAACATGTCTCATAAGCCTGTCAGTGTTGATTCCACCAGTCATGGGGAGACCACTTATTTTGTATGTAACCACCCTCTAATAGTCATTAGTCACCTTACTCGGGCATAAGAATGATGTCGGCAGCAAGAATAGCCTTTATTACCTTAGCCGAGGAATGATTGATGCTGAAACATGGTATTTAATAATTGAAAAGAACTGCCTAGACCTAATCCATTCGGTTCAAAAACTCAAGCATTACCTACAGCACCATGAGTTCTAACTAGTCTCTCGCTGAAACCCGCTCAAATATATCCTCAATCGTCCCATTCTTAATGGGTGCCTATCATGATGGGTGGTCATCTTATAAAATTTTGACATACGGTATGTACCACAAAAGGATGTCAAAGTCCCGGCATTAGAATAATTTCTTGAAGAGCACCCCTATAAAGAAACAACATTTTAGGATGTTGAACTACTGAATAAAGATGTATTTTCCATCCAAAAAGACCCCCAAACATGGGAAATTCACTTCGACAGTTCTTCCCAAAGCCTGATAGGGAAAAGGATGGAGGATCCCAAGCTCAACAATGTGGGGTTGGGAATAATACTCATATCCCCTAAAAAGGCCATCTTGCCTTACTCTTTCATGAATTCGAAAGGGTGTACAAATAATAAATCAGAATATAAGGACCTGATTGCAGGCCTGGAATAGGCACTTCATGTGCAAGACAAAAACCAAAAAATAAATGGTTATTCAGAGCTAGTCATCAAATAGGTCAATGGTGACTATGCCATTAAGAAAGAATTATTGGCCCCTTGATGAACCATTTTCAAGAACTGATGGAAGAATTCCCATCAGAACCAACATTGACCAATGTCCCTCATTCAGAAAACACCCCAGACAAAGATTTAGAAAATGTAGCCACATCCTTGTCTAATCTAGATCGGGATGAAACGGTCATTGGAATTGCTCACCTTTAGATGGTTGTACCATTCATCCGGAGAAATACATTGGAAATTGATGAAATTATCCTAGTTTTTGAGCCTTATGGTCAGACCACCGTCTAGATGACTTCCATTGCAAATTACCTTCAGAATGGGGAATTCCCACCAAATAGGGATGGAAGGGAATTGGTCCGAATACAGGAAGTCAATTTTTACTCGTACAATGGGGTAAACCAAGAAAAGTTTTTCTACAAAAAATTCCTTGATGGAGTCCTTATCAGGTTCATTGATGGATAAGAGACAGTCGTCGTCATGAAATAAGTGCACACTAGAGATTATTGAGCACATTAATCAGTAACCATGATCTCTCACCAAATTTGAAGGCTTGGGTGTTACTGGACAAATTTGATATGGGATTATTCCATTTTCACCAAGTAGTTCCATTCCTTTCAAGTTCATGCTAATTTAATACACATACCCCCAATGTAACTTCATACGGACAAGTACTTTTGGACATTCACCGCATTGGGGATAGATTTTGTGGGACCATATCCTCCTGCCACAGACAGACAATTCAAGTTAATACTCACAACAACTGAATTATTTTCCAAATGTGCTGAAGACATACTCCTTAAAGATGATGGGGTGAAAATCATCATTATATTTGTGAAGGACAACATAATTACCAGATTTGGTGTCCCTCATACAATACGGATGGACAATGGCACCAAATTTGACTCTAATGAGTTTGACATGTTATACTAGGACAATAGAATCAAAGACAACTGGTTATCCCGCTACCACATGGATTCCAATGGGAAAATAGAGGATTTCAATAAGACTCTATCCAACATAATCAAAATGATGGTAGATAAGGATAAGAAATCATTGAAAAATAAGCTTATTCCTGCTTTATGGGCTTACTAGACCACAACCCATGCTGCCACCCAGGTGACCCCGTACTCACTAGTATACGGGGTAGAGGCGATTTTTTCTATCGAAATCCAAGCTCAATCACTTCATGTGGACATTTGTGAACAACTGTCCATGGACAAGAAATCCCAAAGACAGTTTGATGAGTTAGAGTAGCAAGATGAAAAAATGTGGCACACTCTGCACCATTAGGAAATCTACCAAACCCGTATTTCACTAGCCTTCAAAAAAAAGATCCTCCTTAGATATTTACTCAAAGGATAAATGGTGTTAGTCCTCATAACACTGATGATACTCAGGAAGAAGCCCCCAAATCTTGAACTAAAGTGGGAAGGACAGTATATCATTCATAGGTTCTATTCTAATAGATCATACACATTGATATCAATGGATGGAAATATCATCATAGCTCCCAGAAATAAAATGTTCATGAAGAAGTACTTCGCATAGTAGCGGCCCCCCAAGCCAAGGTCCAAGCTCTATGAACCTAAACTATGAGTTATAATACCCCAAATCCAGGGTCCAAACTCTAAGACCATAAACTATGATTTTTTTTTCTGGACCGACATGGCAATAAAATGAAGCCATGGTTCAAACTATAAGACCATAATATATGATTAGTAATGAAAAGAAGCCATGGTGAAAACTCTAAGACCTTAAACTATGATTAGTAGTAAAATTAAGTCCATGTTCCAAGCTCTATGACCCTAAACTATGGGTTATAATACCCCCAACCCATGGTCCAAACTCTAAGACCCTAAACTATGAGTAGTTTTCCTGACCAACATGGAGATAAAATGAATCCATGGTCCAAACTCTAAGACCCTAAACTATGAGTAGTTTTCCAGACCAACATGGTGACAAAATGTAGCCATGGTCTAAACTATAAGGCCCTAAACTATGATTTGTTGTCCTGGCCAAAATGGAGATAAAATGAATACATGGTCCAAACTCTAAGACCTTAAACTATGAGTAGTAATACCATCATTCCATTGTCCAAACTCTATTAAATTAAACTATGAGTTATCATCCTTGGAACATAACATTAAAATGTTCAATATCAATCCATGCAACACAACATTAAATTGTGACTCACATCTTTGTTGTAAGATGTTAAACTACATGGCACAAAGTGTCCTAATCGCATGACTATAAATTGCATGATCTCTCATTGAACTACATACATCTTGATTCATGCCCTCACAGGATACACAAGGACACCTTGATCTTTGATCTTGGACCATACCCCACCAAATAAATTTCCTCCATCATATCCTCTACCACCCAAAACTTGCAAAGGAGACCCTATGTACACTCCTTTTTTCTCACGTTGAGTATAACTCATGTGAGCTTAGGATCATTGGTAAGGATTCTCTTTTGAAAATAAATTTAAGGAAATATGGAATACCTGGAACCCATAGAAATTGAAAAAAATACCCTCACATGTCCTCACACATGGAATGATCCAAAATGGTAAAGGGAACATTTAGAATTACATTTGTCTTGATTCCTACCCTTTCTGGATACATATTGATGCCCAGATTTGGCATCTTGGCCCATCCATCATAAGAAAATGTCATCAAATGTCCCTACACATCGATCAAACATTTGTAGGGAAAATTATGAACTATGTGAATCTAGATTCCTTCCCTCACATTATACGTAGTGACACCCAGATTTGGCATCCCAACCCAACCATTGTAAAGAAATGAACCTTTTCCCCCATACATAGGTCAGACCTGTACGGGGAGTTCATGAACGATCCTAATCACATGATGATAAACTGAAAAATTATTCTTGAGTTATGTGTTGCCCAGTTCTCAGTTTCATGAGATCTCGTACATGCCCCCCACTCATGAGAAGTCAAAAGATCATGATTACCCTATACATATGAGTCAATCCTATGTGGATGCTCTAGTGGATCACAATTAATCATTTTTAGGGTATTTTTTATGTTCCCAGGCACATATTTCCCATTTTTCAAACTCCATGCCCTAAGTAAACATGGATCCCTATAATCCATCAGGGCCATCTGAGAGAGAAGACTAGTGTCTTACAGACACCTTTATTTTTCCTATACACATCAGGACCAAGTGGCTCTATATATGTCTCCAACAAAAAAGGAAATCAATCAAAGGAAAATTCTCCACCAAGAGAGTCCTATCCCAACTCAGTACACCCATTGTCTTCTAATCCCCATGTCATTTCTCCTGATTCATGTTTCCCCCAGGACTATGGTTTAAACCTTCTATCGTCACTCACATCTAAGGAACATTGAAACATCCTGATTTCAAAGGTGAGTGGGTACTTATTTCTAAAATCGAGAAGAGCTCACATGAGTTTACGGATCTTAGTGAGAGATCCACCATGACATTATGGAAAAATAGTCTAGGAATTTTGCAGAACAACCCTAAAAGGCATGTCACTATTCATTTCCCTGAGAGTAACCCCATGTCCAAGCCATACGATGTTTAATGAACAGGTACCCCAAATATGGGATAAACGCCTCACCCTATGTATGAGCCAGATCTACATAAGGATTAAATAATTCCATGAGTAAATTACATCCCAAATTTCCCCAATATGTCCAGATACACTCTTTTCATACCCCAAACTCCAAGATCTAAATGATCTGGAATCCACTTAACCCTAAAAGGCCATCTGAGATGGAAGGCTAGTGTCCTATAGACACCTTTGATTGACTATGAACATCATACCCTAGTGGCTCTACATATGTTTCCCACAAAAATAACCATCAATCAAAGGAAATTTTTTCCCCAGGAGAGTCCTCTCCTATCTCAGTACACCCAATGGATTCTGAGCCTCATTCCATCCCTCCTGATTCAAGGGCCCTCAAATCCATGGTTCACATTCTCCTACCCACACTCATCCTGGATATATCAAAACATTCGGGCTCGATTCATATCTGTTCTCTATTGAGGTTTCTAAAGATACCCCATCCATATGCATGAAGTTTATCCACATACAAAAGAAGAGTGATCCCAGACATTTCTTGGTTTCCCCAAAGAATTTTAGTTAAAATTCCATTTTTGTGATCAAGTGAACCCCTTGTCGAAGGTCATGTTTTATATTTAGAATGTTCCCAATCTCCATAATCCTCCATATCCATCGGAGGTAGTAGGCCAGTGTTTTATAGACACATTTTATTGACTATGAACATCATTCCTTGGAGGCTCTGCATATATCACCCACAAAAATGGCCTTAAATCAATGGCAAATTCATCCCTAAGAGATCCCTTTGATGTATCTGTATGCTCAAATGACATTCATGTCTTGTCACACCCCTGAATTTGGATAATTTATGGATAATGGATTACATACCTTCCTCTTTCTAAATGTTTCTGACATAAAAAATGGATTTATAACTTAAATGACCATTCACCATCCCTCCCTCACGCAAATAAGAATCATGCTGGAACTGTTTCCCCCTTATAGATGACATGAATGTCCCTAATATTTTCAAACACCACTACTCAGGCCAGTTAACTATTAAGGCTCCCGAAAACAAAATAAATTCAAAATGTTGCATAATCCTACAAAGTCCATCAGAGATGGAAGGATAGTGTCCTAAAGACACATTGCCTTAACTATACACATCATTCCCCAAAGGCTCTACATGTGTCTCCTACTAAAATGGCCTTCACTCAAACAAAAATTCATCCTTAGGAGAGTCCTTTCCAACCTTTCTATACCTAAAACTACTTTAGAGCCTCATGCATGTAAAATATTAAGAAATAAACTGTCAATAAATCTCCCTAATCCATGTCTAAAAGATATAATAACATTCTTGGTTGGAAATCTTGTATTAGGGACATGTCCCATTATGTTTGGTCACATCTGTTCAACATAAAATATCAGTAATAATTTTGAATGGCATGACTGTGAACTGCTAGAGAATGAAAAAGATTCCATACATTATAGAAGTAAAATCCATAGAAGAAACCTCTAGGTAAAAGTTGAGTATCAGTTCGTTAAAAAACATTGAACCATCAAAAAATACGTAAAGCTTGTTAAGTCAAAAACCTACAAAGGGTGGCCTAAGAAAAATTCAATTTATTCCTGCTAATCTCATGTTAAGAAGGATTCGGAAAAAAATTAAGGTAATAATTTAAAATACATAAACTTTTGTGAGGTATTCCATAAAGCCTCAACAATAGTTGAACTATGCTCACTGAGTCTTGTGGCTCAGGAAACAATTAGATACCGATTGGATTACTTTAGTCTATTGGTTTAAAATTATGGTTTCAAATTAATACCTGATTAAAATAATGTTTATGATTAATTATGATCAATTGAAAAGATAAGAAAAGGAAAAAGAAGAAGAGTTTAGAGGAAAATTTATTCCATCATATTTCATAAAAATGTATGGTGGGATTCCACAACATGAAACCTCTCCTAGTAAGAAATTCATGATCTTTGCAAGTGAAATTTGGCAGAGTCACAGATTTTCACCGACGATTGGTTTTAATCCTCAATATCTTGGAGAAGATTCAATAAATTCATAGTCTCGACATCTAGACTTTCCTATAGTGCCTCCGCATCCCTCATGGCTTGGAGCCTAGTCCTTTCTCTCTCTTTAATTTTCCATATCCCTTCCTCAACGGTGGCTATGGCCTGGGCCCACTCCTGTTTGAACCGCTCCAGTTTCTGTCTTTGTTGCTCAATTTCTACTTCAGTTGTTCTATCAAAGACTCGTGATTCATGAGTTCTTTTTTCAACTTTTCAACCGTTCTAGCATGAGTGGCAGCTTCACCAATGAGAATTTTTTGTGTAGAAGCTAGATAAGTCGTCGACTCTGCCGCAGAGATTCGAGATTCAAGTGCACTAATTGCTTCTCGAGAAGCAAACACCTGCCTCACTATATTATAAATTCCATGATAGTTAAATAAATTGAAACCCAAGACCACAAACTAGTTGTGTAACTTTGTAAATTTCACTGGCATCTCAGCTAATGGAGTCTGAGAGAATAATCTACAAATATTCTTCCATACCTTTTTCTGAGTGGGATTAAAATCTACTATGATTTCTTGATTGGTCTCAGAATCACTCCCTAATGATGAAATGTTGTCAAAAATTAAATTCACTATAGAGGGAATTGATTCAGTAGCTATAGTGCAGCTCAGCCCTGCTATGGAGTTTTATCTGGTAATTGTAATAGATGACAATGTACACTACAAAATATTTCACTTTTTCCAATAGGGACATATCTGTTGGTAAAATCACATTTTCTATTGGAAAAACGTTTTACCAACAATTATGTCCTTATCCATAAACTGTTGGTAAAAACTCTATCGCTAAATGTTAGTATGACAGATAAAATTATTCTATCGTAATTATAATAATACCAACAGATAGTATATATATTGGTCAGAATTTTTATCAACGGGTTAATATGACTAATATATCTGTTGCTAATATTATTGACGATTATAAACAATTAATATTTGTTTGTAAATTATATTTTAAATGTTCGAATTCAAATATTTATTTTTAAATTTTTATATAATATTTTTTAATACAATTATATATAATATATTAATATATTTATTAGATAATAATTATAAAATTTTCATATATGAAACTCCAAAAAAAATGAGATTTCATTTAAAAAACACATTCAAATATAATTTAAATACATGTTCAAACTTGATAGAAATACAAGATGATTCAAGAAAAATAATACAAGAATGTTCAAACTCTAAAAGACATTACGTGGAACTCAATGAAACTTTTTCTCAGATATATTTCTCACAGACATTAGACATCAATGTCATGGAATCTGCATCCCTTCTTATGAAAAATATCTCCTTTAATGGATTTTAACATGCACAACTTCACTATCATCCCTTTGAGGACCACCCTTGTATGTTTGAAGCAAGATCATTCCACTTTAGACATCACCATCACTAGCAACGTTATGATCACAAGCAGTACATATCCACTTACAAGCAATGTTCACAAGAATCACTTATTCAAAAGAAACGTTCAGATCATAAGAATAACTTTTCCACTTACAATCACCTATTAATAGGAAGCACCTATGAACTTACAATCACCTATTCATAAGATGCGCTTTTCCACTCACAAGCATCACCTGTCCCCTAGCAGCACCTATCCACTTACAGGCAACCATCACAAGAAACATTATGATGAAAAGAAACACATATACATCTCCATCTCTAATCACAAGTAGCACTTGTCCAAACGAAACACAATAAATAGTTTTCATTTAAACACATGATATAAAAATACCATCCAATGACCACAATAAGATTATTATCTAACTAATGGAAACAACACCCATAATATGATCAAACAAGAGACCACAACTACCAAAACATTATCCATCCAATGATCAAAACAAGAATATGAAACCACTGAGCACAAAAATAATTTCTAACCAATGATAAAAAAAATCCATAATACATGATAAAAAAATAACCAGAGAGAAAAATAATATAAAATTTACTAGAATAATCTTGAATGAAAAAAAATAAAAGCTACCACATTAACAAAAGATTACTAGTGACCACAACTAAAAAGAACAATTCATTATATAAAAATAACAAGAATATTATCTTTTATGTTACCAAAAACCATTGAGAATGATATTAATTTCAATTAGGTGTGACAAATAACTCAAAATCTATGATCTAGTAATAGTATAGTAAATTCCATAATCTAGTAACACAACATGAAATTCCATAATCTATTAAAGCTACTTTCATTGAAAAATTAAACTAATTTTTGAATGATAATGATGCCTAATTCAATTTATGAAACCCTATTTAGTGATATGAAAAACAATAATCATTTATGATAGAGTTACAAACATGGTCTTGAAGGAGTTTTTCAAATTGTATGAACATAACTAGGAAGTTATTGTCTTTGGTAATTTTTAATTAAATGTAAAAAACACATGTTTATGTTAATGTTCTACTAGACGATGTTACATTTGATGAGTTTTTGGAGGTGTTTTCCAAGTGAGGTATGATAAAGGGGGACCCCAAAACAAAACTTTCTCGAGTGATGATCTATGATGACAAGGGAACATGAAAAAAGGTGATAAACTTGTTACATATTTGAAGGAACATTTATTTTCTTTGGATATAAAGATTTGGGATGGGACAACTATTCTACTAGGTTGAAATACCCCCATGTTAGTGACCCAATCCAAATTTGTAAAAAAAATGGGAGAAATTCCTAGTAAAACAATTAGACAATATAATGAAAAAGAAACTTTGCTTGAATGGATGATGCTTTGATGGGGTGACTGTGATGATTCTAATGTGTTGATTCTGGATATTGTTATCCTTCACCTTATGTTTACTACTATTGAAATGAGATTTGGTATGAATATTCATTAAAACTTGGAAGTGGATGTTGAAGAGGAATATGAGAAGCTTTGTCTAGTTTGCTCCGTCAAGGTAGGTGACAATCATCCTCGAGGTGTTGTCCTAATGAATTTTAAGGATATTAAAAATGAAGAAGAGCATATAGTGAATGAATGTGTGACATTTTGGGGGAATTTAGGTTCATTCGGTAATGGATTATGTGGTAGTGTCAACCACATGATGGTATCGGACTTGGATACGGATTCTGCTTAGCAAAAGAAGTTTGGCACTGAGCTAGAGGTAGGTGTGTAAATTAAGAATCAGAAATAAATGTTCACACAAACTTTTTTCATGTTATTGAAGTAGGAATTCAAATAATTACCCATTTATATTACATTTATGACCCTAAAAAACTAGGAACTTATTGAGGATATTTTTTTTACTTTCTTCTCTTGCATTATTATTTTTAATAAGGGGGGGGGGATTTCACCTTCACTAATTAAAAACCACTTCTATAGAGAAGAAATGAATAAAATAATTTCAATATTCCAATAACAACCCTACTGATTAGAGGAAAACAGAGTTGGATTACATATCATGTGCATTCAAAACAAGATGATTGAAAAACACGACAAGTTAGGGATCCATTATTTATATTGAACACATTTATATTTTTATTGAAAAATAGTCCTTGGTCATGGTTCTTTTGTGTAATCTTGTTGAATATTTACTGGAGGTGGTGATGTTCATAGAGAATTAGAGTGATGAAACAAATAGTTATAAAGAACATAAGGGATCCTAAAAGTGGCATCACCATTGATGATATAAAATACAGAGTTTCCTCAAAAATCACTCTATTGAAAAGCTAACCTTTCTCAGGCCTTTTTTTAAAACATGGAATGTAACATTTTATAATTTTAGTTCATGTTACATTTTCAGCTTGATTCAGCATGCACATTACAAAATTAGTATACATATAGTTTCACAACCAACATAAAATTAGAAAGAGTTGGAATCAGTGGGAAATAGTGGTAGAAATCAGTTGGGGAAATAATTGATTAAGAAATAATGTATATAGTTTACATTTTCCCCCATTTTTATATTTTATCATGTGAGAAGAAATTAAACATTTAAAAATAATGGGGTTTTAGGATATGACCTAGATACTCAATTGTTGAAGTGGATAACATCTTGATGTTTTCATTAAAATGGTGGATTTCATTTCTCTCATTATTTTTCTACAAGTGAAACAAGAAAAAACATTAATATAATTAAAAAAATAAAAGAAACACATACCAGAGTGTTTTATTTCAAGGTGAAAAACTTCTCCATTGTATGTACATGTCCAATAGTTCATTATTTCTGAAACCTCTGCATTAATCCACCAAGATCAAATGGTACTAGAATCCATAAATGAAGTTTGACTGTATCTCTCCATCTTCTACTATAAAAAACATATAACACCTTTCCAAAACACTAAATAAATGGTTAGAGTTCATGTTTGATAGAGGTAAGAAATAGAAATCAATTTTATACCAGAAACAAGTCCCACTTAAATCTTTTATTTCAAAAATGAATATTTTGAAATTGTTTTCATAAAATGGACTCATATTCTCATATATTCTTTGAACAAAATTAGATGCATTAAATTTTGGTGAAAGTGTTAGGCTCTAGTGCTCTTCCAATAAAAATCCAACACTGATTTCATCATTGAAACCAATTACTCTTCATCTTCTAAAGGATGAAATATTGTGTTTGTGGAAAGGGGTAATTCAAGATTTATGTTCTCTACACTAACAAATCACTCATTTATATTTTTAAATTTTTTTCAAATAAATACACTATCTCTTTCATCCCATTAAAACAAATCAATTCAGAATAAATTTCATCACTTAAAAATCTATTTCATCCAATTAAACATTTAATTAAAAAATTTCATGGTCATTTTCAATGTCAAAATCATTATTCAATTCATTAAGTAATTTATGATCAAAAGATTTACTTTCCAATTTAAATGGATTTATGTAATTGATTTTGGTATCAAAAAAATGTGTTCCAAATTTTTTTTAGAATGGTGTTCACGTTTTATATGTTCATAAAAAACTTCAGTTAACAAATGTTTACATTCATCAATGAAGAATTTTGTACATTTTTATTTGAAATAATTTATTTCATCTTTTGATGTAAAATCAAAAGTGAGAAATGAAACCTCTAAGTTCAATTTAACATGTCCTTCTTCATTTCCCTTTTTATTTCAATTAGAAAAATCATCACAAAAAAAATATAGAATTAATTTTTAACCACTATTTATATGAATTTCATAATTAAATTCATTAGAAACTGTCTTTTTTGTAGTTTTAATATCATCTCAATGTGAGTTTTCATTTTTAGAATCACCTTCAAAGGTTATCACATTACTGGTTTCACACAAAATGTCATTTTCATTTAACAAAACATGTGAAACAACAAGACCATACTCAACATATATTTCAATATCATCTAAAGTATACACACAAAGGAAACATGAAACAATTATTTATTTTCCATTTTCAAATTCATAAAATTTATGTAAAACCTAGTGTGTCATTTAAAAAAGTAATCATGTTACAAAGGACACAACCAAAAACACACACACGTGCAAAATACATGATAGAACAAGATGTAAATAAAAAATCTTACTCGCAAAAATAGAAGAGTTCTTCTCTAGTCACATCAATGGATTTAAATAAAATCAATTATACAATCATTAATTGTAACATCTTAAACATATAATATGGCTGAATTTTTCTCATTGGCTTCAATTGACATGTTAGTTTGTATATCAAACACTTTATGTATGATATAGACTGTAACATTTTCAACTATGATCTATTTCTCTATTTTAGGTATGATATCTTCTTCATCAAAACCCAGAAGTAAATTTCAATTAAATAAATATATAAACCAATTAGTATTCAATACTAAATAGAGTGAGGTAGAGAAAATAATATATCTATGAACATGAATAAATATAACTCAATATGCATTGACAAAGAAATTTAATAAATATAGTGAAATGTGGACAATCTTTATGATGCTCAAGTTGATCATCAATAATATGCAAAGAAAAAATGTGTTTAAGGAATTGTGATGTAAATTATCTTATAGAAATAAGGGATAATTTCTAAATTTTATGTAAGAGGAATAATTATTAGAATCTAATTATATGTTACCAATATATGTTTTGTCTAAAGAGTGAACTTCACGATTGCAGTAGTAATCATTAATAAGGGTGGGATAAAAATTTTGTTTCATATCTGTAAACAATGTAATCATCCTAAGAAACCAATGTCGACATAAAAAATAGAATTTCAATAAACAATAACAAAAAACAACAATCATACAAGCATAGAATTCATCAAATCTGCTTATAGATGTCTTGGTAAAAAATTTACATATCTGTACCGACATGGGGATATCATGGATTACCATCATAATATGTATTAATGATAGAAACAATTATTCTAATTTGATGTCAGGATAAGACATTGCAATGCCTCCTCAAATATGAAACAAATCTACAGAATCAGTCTCCCAAGTTCATCACCGTACAACAGTGCACATTTCAGTTCCCCTGATCACCAGCTTCCCAAACTATCGATTATTATAGAAACATTTAAGGATATCTAAATCATAAATCAATGCACAATAATTAACAAATTCCAGTTCAACCATCCACTTGAGTAAAAATCAATTATATCCAGTGGATTTTTTTCCCACATAACAAATAGCAAAAAGACCACCAAAAAACCGACTCCGAACAATCGGATAGCTAAGAAATCTAATTTGACAGGCTGAACATCAAACCAACAAAACCAGTGTAATCTTGAGTGCTAAATAAATCCCACTTTAAAGTTTCGTAGTGAGAAAATGAACCAACGATCACTATAGTGCATCTTCTAGATCCTCATCACCTGACCCTTTACTACAACAGGGTCTTTTTCTATCAGGTACCAGAATCACTATCAAGCAACACCAACACCCCAAGATGTATTTTCAGGCTTCACCGCTATGAAAATAATCCACCAAAAAAACCTAAACAATAACTCAAAACCACCAAATATGCTACCAAAATCCAAACAAATACTCCAACCAACATGAACTTAACTACCGACAAGAGGAAAATGTTCAATTTCAGGAAGATCTGCTGAGACAAGAGGTGAATCGATCCCTTCTCATGCATCTAGCCCCTTAGATAGGAAGGAGGGGCCAGACACATCCATCGTTGATTAGGGATTCATCCATTCAAGATAGAATCCCCATATTAAAATTAAATAATTAAATAATTAATTTATTAAATTTATTTTTATTAAATTTAATTGTGTTTGTTAAATTATATATAACATATAAATTTTCATGTATATGAAGAGTGTACAAAAAATATTTAAATGTTTAATAAATGAAAAACATTGAAAAATATACAATATTGATATTTAGAGAAAATTGGAAATTAAAATATATTACTGACATATTTTTAATAAAACCCAAAAAATGATCATTGACTTTGGTGTAAAAATAAAAATATATATAAATAATTTGGTTTGTTTTTATTGGTTATTGATAAAATCATTGTTTTTATTGAATGGTTTATTATGAAATTTTTTATTGATATAAAAAAGATCTTTTTGGGATACTTATTATTGATAAAGAATTTATGTGTTAGTAAAAACAAAATGTTGGTATTACTATGATAGATTAATAGATCTTACTATTGGTAAAAGATTTGATGGTATTGAATGATAAATATCATCAAATATATATGTTAGAAAAAACAAGTGTTGATAATTGAAACTAATACCAATAAAAACTAATATCTGTTGAAATTGTCCCCTTATACCAATAGATATATTATCTGACAATAAATTTCTATTGGTATAAGTTAATTATTTAGTAGTGGTAGTGGCGTCCTCATTAATTTACAAGGCTTATGGTTGTGATTCTGAGGATAGGGGAATAAATCTTTAATACCTCCCACCACCGTAATAGTACCTCTATCTAAAATAGGTTGTGTTACATCTTCAAACATCAGTTGAGCTCTGTGGATACATAGGAATACTGAAGACCCAAGGCCATTCTTGGGCGAAACAGTATCCCTCAAGGCGTCCTCAAAATTTTGCTGGTTAATATAAGGCTTGTAGGGATAATCAGTCCAGATAAGGATACTAGTCTTGGAATCTCAGGGGGCGGAAAACATAACCCCTATTAGAACTAGAAAAAGGGAACGATATCCCGCTCCAAATTTTTAGGGGACAAAACATCAGCCTCTCTGATTATGACTTAACCAGAGACACCATGAGTAAGTGCAATGTCAGTTTATGAATTGAATCCATCCATATGTGAAAAATATCCTCAATTAAGATTGATAGGCTCCTCGATACTCGGAGTCCCTCCAAGTTCCATCAAGTCTTGGGGCTTGCTACTGGACTTAGCCCCTACTATGAAGACCACCATGTCTCTCTCTATGATAGTCTGCTCAGCATGGTCAAGTGAGCCCTCAACTTCTGGGTGTACATCCGTTGTTGGCGAAGATATTGTTCGAGTGGAAGAAGGCACACCTGAGGGGTCAGAATCACCCCCTGTCAAATGGCCATGTTTCCCTGTTTTGATTATCCACAATAGATGGCGACACTTCCTATACACTAAATGGGACATGAGCATTAGATTCCTGATCATTTTTCATCTGGTCACCAATAGGCCCTGCATTTAAGTACATATATGTACTAGTTTGTCGACTAGATAATGGTACTTGGTTCAATCACTAGATAAACAGGAAATTACTTGTGATCCCCATTCAAATACTCCTGGATAGATAGGAGCCTTGCTTGAATTTCTTTGACTGCTGGGGGGATGGATCCTAAATAAGATCACCATGGGGAGCTGGAGGTGGAAATTCCCTAGATGTGTCTTCAATAAAAGCATCCATGTGTTCTTGGGCTCCGGGGGGACCTTCCACAATACCCCCTACTACTGATGGGGTGCACTCCCTAGCCGTAGTACCTCAAGGAGAATAAATTGGGGGAAAATCCATATCAAAAGATCCATTAGGCCCCTAAAAAATATAAAAGGGAGGAAGGGGGAGACATTCATCATCTTTGAAATAAAAGAATTTAAGGCCAGTGGCTGCAGATAAATACTCTCCTCTCAGCCATGAGAATACCTCCATAAATTCCACATGATCTAACCAGTAATTCCTATCTGCAGGATCATGGATACACTTTTCCATCTCATTCAAATAAACATCCATCTCATTAGGATCCTCATCGGTTGAAATACTGGGAGGAGCAATGGATCCCCCAAAACCCAAAAGATCGAAGTGTTCCCTTTGAAGAAGAATCCATATATCTTCATTTGAAGTGCTCGCCCTCAATTCATCCCAGACTCTCCATGAATCCAGAAACGTAGCCATAATTGGGATGTTCAGTGCTAGGGGGTTTGTGCAAGGAATAAAATTGGGTTTTGACCACTAAAAATGTTTACCGGGTGTCCCTGAAAACTCCGGACCTCAAGAAGAATAATGTTTGTGAGGTGATGGGAGCAAGTAAGAAGCCTTTTCCATGGCAGTTGAAATAGATAATCCAATGAAATCTTCATCATCATTAATGGTTTATAGTTTTAGCATGGTAAGTACCTTATAAAAGTACTTATAATGACCACTTTGGGAGTGGATGAAAGTCTCGAGGTCCTTAAGATATCAACCTAGACTATCTGGATCCTCATCAAAAGAAAGGTCATCAGGTGATGACATGTAGCCAATGCCTATAAAGGAAAATTACCTAGTCTTGAGGAGATTCCATAAATCACAAGGGGACTGGTCATGGGTAGATGGATGACCTTTAAAAATTTCCAATTACTTCTGGGAAACTAGAAAATCGGCCTCAAAATTAATGGATGATGGACTCCCAACAGTAACTCCAGCTGTTTTTTTGGCTGCCCGTGTGGTCATAACCTTATCTTTCACAAATTTCCTCAGGGGGGAACTAAGAGGCCTTAGGAGGACTTTTCTCAGTCTAGTGTGTCTAACAACTCCCTTCGGATTATCCTTTCCCTTCGCCTTAGATGCCTTGAAAGTTATCACAATAGGCACAAAGTCTGATAATTGGCCATCAGGATATGACTTAACCAATTCCTCAATATAGTTTTGGTAAGGAAGGTCATATAATCCCTATGATCCGGAAGTCTGGCTTGGCTCTGGGTGTCCTCTAGGGTGAAAATTATCCATAATTAGAGAGCTATCATCAGATGCATATCCTGAAAAGAACTATTGAGAGTAGGGGGACACAACTTCTGGATGAATTTGAATTGTCAACTAAACTTTTAGGGTGCATAGACATCACAAATAAGATCCCCTCTGATATGGGAAACCAGGACACCTTCTGTCAAAGAAAAAAGTAACCTCATTTGGTGAAGTCTTCAGATGCACTATTTGTAATAGTAACAGTAGGGGAATCATAAGTATGATAATAGAAACATTCATAAACATTGAGATAATCCATTATTTTTGGATCGTTCTTTCCAGTTTGCTCCTCTAGCTTATCATGAGAAGCCTAAGATGTCGGCATGACCCCGCTGGTGCTCCGAAGGTATGTTTAGAGAGTGGAATGCAGAATAGACAAGGAATTAAGGATGGAATAGACTCTTATGTTGGATACCTTCTAGCCCCAAAGAATTTGGAATGGCCCAGTCATCTGATAAGGTAACCCCCCTCCCTCACTAATTCAATCCAATAGGAGGTAAATCTTGGCCAACGCTAGGATAGACAAATTAATACATCTGTCAATGGTCAACTGAGCAGTCATGATATAATTTGAGGCTTTAACACCACTAGACTCTCATACTGGTAGGATCCACCTACTCAGAAACATGGCCAAGAAAGATTCCATTCCAAATAATTGATCGACGTCAGGGATGATCCCACATCCCCATTTCTGAAAATTAACCTCTTTCAGTGTGGGCCAAGTACCTGCTCACTTTTTGGTGGTTTGTTAGGAAAATACCTGGGTCTCCACGGATCAAGATCGAGACCATTATGCCCAAAAAACCACCAAACAAGTCATCAAAATAAATTTCCTTCATCAGAAAAGAATCACATTCCTTCTAAAGTTCCTTCTCTTAGACAATGAGTTTCTTGGATAACGGGGGGTGGGGTTCTTTCCTTTTTATCCCAAGAAGAAGAGGGATGAAGAAATTTTTCATACATGTCCCCAACAATAGGGACTCCCAAAACTAGTCAGATGTCCAAAAGACTGATTCTGACCTCCCCGTGGGTCAATTGGAAGGTATTGGTGTCTGGAATCCACCTACTTAAGAGCTGTGAAATAAGAGAAGTAGGACAATGGGTGTATATTTGAGAAACCCAAACTTCCTTGTTGTGTCCCACAGTATGTAGCTCTGTTCATAATTCTTCACAGCTTAGGTGAACCCCAAAAATCCACCCCAATTCCATGCCAAATGATTTTCCAAGGTGAAGGTCCTACTGGGATGACCAACCGTGCTACTCAATTGTTGTAGCCTTCCTCACAATGCTCTGATAATAGTGGCCCGTCTAGTTGGGATTCCACTAAACTCCCTCTAATGTTCGAGGGTCATAGTTCAGCAAGGACACATAGGTTGTATCCCTCTGATGGTACTATCCCTTGGAAGAAATCAATGCCTTCGAAATACAGGTATTAATTATCTAGGGAGTAGGCTGATCGATCGGATTTAGCGTCAGGATCGTTCTGTCAGACAATAGACCAAACCCGTAAGATGGAATCCGGTCTGAAGCCAGGTACTCCCTTTGGACTACCGTAATCAGATTCCCCAGATATTAGTGAAATGGAACAATAAGGATTTTTTCATCAATCAAATCCACCATATTCTTTGATCTTTCATTAGCAGTAGAAAGAGGGGCACAAATAGTGGCCTCAGAAGAAGCAGCAACATCAGTAACAACAAGTGAAGCAACCATTATATCCTGTTCAGGAATATCCATAATCCAACGAAAAGTTAGTCCAATAAAAATTATTGGATAAAGGCTATGGAAGAAGGGATAAAGGAATAAAAATAATTCTTCATAAGGCTCTGCATACTGATCTCGGAAATAGTACATGGTAGCCACATCATGTGAACTGCATTGTGTGCAGAAGCCACCCTGTCTATGGCTATGGTACACAGATTCATTTAACAGTGTATAGCCATGGTACGTGAACCATCCATGAGGTGTTGGCCCATGGATCATTGGTCGGAAAATATAATGGTTCATGGAATGTTCATACTATGAAACTAGTACCTCATTGGGTTCATGTTCAAAAATTCTGGATTAGAGTTTATGTTCAGATTATTAATTCTTAAAGTTTGGTTTCCCAATCCATGTTAGGTATGCAGACATGCCAGCTGTGTAGCATCCTCCTACAAAGAATCCGGATTATAGTTTTAAAATTCATAAATTTTTGTTCGTGAAACCTAAAATTTGGTGCGCAGATGGATAAATGGGGAAATTATCGATTCACTGTACATATGAAGTGGTTCACGAATGGGATTTTCGCAATGATAATGGTACGTTAGATCAGAGGATGTTGGGGAAGTCGAGAGAGCTTTTCGCAATGAGAAATGGTAAAATAAAAATGACATGGGCCTCTATATGTAGGTGTGTTTCCTTCCTACTAGGCCCATGTATTCTAATACAAACCATTTCAGTTCAGGACCACTTCGGCATCTGAATAGTCCTCTATTTTTTCCGAACTAACCCCATTCTGATAGGGGGAACTTGTAGGGTCTGTAAAATTCCACTAAGCGAATAAAATACCCCCACTATCACTTTGAATAAGGAAGAAAATAACCATGGATGTATATAAAGGTGAATGGACTCAAATTGAGTTGAAAAGTTTAGAATAAACTTGAAGGAATTCATGTTTTCAAGGATTTTCAAGTGACTAGAATACCATCACCAGAAAAGGTTCGCGGACCACCTGGATCATGAACCAATAGGTACGCGGAATAATCTATGAGAGGATGGCCCATGGAGCGATGGCCATCGAACATGGGAGGCTAGGAACCACATCGCTAAAGGAATAATGCAGGCATATTCCATCTGCATACCATTTTACAAATTCATCAGTTCACGGATGAAGTGAAATTGGTAGGGTTCTACAAACCTTGATCGTGAAATGAATCCTCTGAAAACCCTGGTTGTCTGAGTTTTTGTGGGTCAGGATATCTCTTCATGGGCCTCTAAAAATGGTTTCATGTTCCCAATATATATAATTTCCCTGAAGCTTTTTAAAAGGAGCACAGAAGGAATTGAATGGATGGAAAATGAAAGCTTGAATGTGAATCAATGGTTTGAATAAAGAGTTCAGAGAAGACTCTAGATTTAGTCTTGATTCATCAATGAAGCCCGAATCACGAACCACACTCTCCGTAGGTACAGTTGGCCACAAACAATAAAAAGGGGGAATTGAATAATAATAATAAAACTGCAATCCTAAATAGGGAATCGCAAACCAAATTTTTATCATGGATGAATTCTCCATGAACGATAATCCCCTGGACCCTCCTTCAATATGGTTCTCCACGTAGTTTACCTCTACACGAACTGAACCCAACACCACGTACTACATCAGTATGCAGATGGAACACAAATTAGTGTGATGGGCTGCATACCACTATGGTACACTATGGTCTACACTCGTGCCTACATACCGCATCAGTATGTGGACATCCCCTCTATCCGCATACCACTACAGTGTGAGGAGCCTCCCCCATCCCTCATAAGAAACTAGTACGCCGAATGGGGTGTTTTCGGGTATTATTTCTTCTAGTTCCAACCTCACCCCTCCATTACTATACAGTCCTCTATAATCCCTCCACTAACCAGTCCACTGATATCTGGCCAAAGCCACCACCAAATCCATCAAACCTGTATGTTCTTACCATTGAGTGCATCAGTGCGCCCCTTTGATTCTACAAACCCATGGTAAGAAGAGTTACAAAGGCTCTCCCCACAATGGTTTGGGCTTCGATAATGTCTGTGGGTCTACATTCCCATGGTAACCTAGTGTTCAACCTTGGGATGCTGACGTGAACCTCCCTGTTCCAGAGATTAAGGGTCATCACATTCTTTTCCATTCAATGAGGAATAGTGATTAGCCATAGGAGTTATGTTTGCTTTTACTTTGACATGTATGAAACTCCTCTCCTTTCCTAGAACGTATTCCAGGTCCCTCCCAATGAATTAAGTCCCCAATAATTCATGGTTGGGCCACATGACCTTTAATTTAATCTCACATGGAAAGGATCGTCACTCTGCACCCTCTCCCATGGTCTCTCTGGCCTCTTCTGCCATGGGCTCTCCCTCTCCCACCAACAGAAGAGGAATCATGTGCTTTGTTGAATCTTTCACATCCTTAAGTTTCTCACACTGATCATGAATCATGTGGGCATAGAGGTTTTTAGATAATTACGTCATCAGCACATCTAAAATATGATAACCCTGATTCCTAACCAAATCAGGATATGTAGGATGCCCACAAGAAGGCCCAAGCTCAAAAGTTTTCCCTCCCCTAAAGGGTCAACCCAATCATGTCTCATCAAATGAGAAACACCAATGTGTAAGATCCAAATATTATGAACTATGAGAACACTGATTTCTGACCATACCAGGATATGTAGGATGTCTACCAGAAGTCCCAAGCTCAAGGGGGTGCCCACCCATAAAGTGTCTACCCAATCATGTCTCATCAAATGGGAAGCTCTCATGCGTAAGAACCAGAACATCTCAACTATGATAAATTTGATTCCTGGCCAATCTATGAAATTTAAAACACCTGCCTGAAGTCCTGAGATCAAAAGGGTTCCCTCACATAAACGGTCCACCCAACCATGTACCTCAAATGGGAAGAATCTATGTTTAAGACCCAAAAAATCTGAACTACGTGAGTTTGGATTCCTCTCCCAAGGATTCATAGGAAACCCATCATATGGTTCTGATCCCAAAATCAAGTCACCTTTCATCCCCCCTGGATGATGATAAACTCTAGATCACTTTATTGTATGGCTCATGTTAGCATCACCACCATATCATCACATCTATATGCATGCTTATGATGATCCTAAAACTAAGGGTAGCCCAAGGACACACTCTTTGGGAATGATCCAAGGAATAATGAACATTTGAACATGACTTAAATCTATAATATAGTCCCAGAACATACGACAATCCTCCCCCAGAAAGGTGCGATGAGCCTGACTTCCCAGCCTCTCAACCAATGGAGTCCTCAAGTGTCATTGGTTGAATCATCAAATCAAAGAGTTCATTCCTTTGGAAAGAAGATCCCTGGATCATGGATAATTTGGTTGTTGGGTGTATCTAGGTCCATGAATAAACCCATTGGAGACCATCCGAGGAAGTTATATCTAAGGAGGACTGATTTCACATGTACTTGACCCCATGCAATCACCTTTTGGGAACATCTAACTGTGGAATCTCTTTCACAATGAAAAAGGGGTGAATTTCCCAATCCTTGCGGGGTTAATCGAAACTTATTCTAAAGTATAATGACGTAGAATGGGTTAAAACAAAAGAAATGGTGAATTTTAAAAGAACCCATCTCTATAGAAATGGGATGGGTGATGATCCTCGTTGTACCATTTCTACTCCACCTGAAATGTGCCACCTCGGAGGTGGAATAGTGTCTCATCCTAGATTTGTTAGTATTATGGGGGAACTATGTGTTAAAAATTCCCCCAGCCGTATGGGATGGGGTTGTTCTCCTACTACAGCGGTTTCTGCTACTATCATCACCTTCATTATTTTGCACATTCTAATACAGGCATGAGTTGGATATTTTTCTAGATCTATTCTTGGATTATTTTCTTTTGAGGACAGGATAAGTGATCATTAGTTGGCTTCCCTTTGGAGATAATTCTTTTGAATGTTCTTGGTGGCCTGGTTTAGGAGCTTTTAGATGGCTATCTCTCATCGAGCCTGATTCTTTTGAGACATACTCAATCCTAGTTTCTGTTGAGCAGGACACTTTTTCTATATAGGTACTTCATTTGGATATCGTCTTGAGATAATGAATTTTTAAAATTCCATTTCCAGTTGGTTCTATTGGATGGGATGTGGGGTTAATTTTAGATATCCATTTTCTCCCCACCCTTGGATGTGAACACCATATGGTGTGTCACTGATGAGGCAATGCAATTTGTGTTGTGCGTGGAGGTACGCCAACTCAAGTTTCTTCCTTTTCCTTTCTTATCACAAAAATTATGTAGACAGAAGGGATTATAGGTCAATATTATGATGAATAACCTATAATATACTAACATGGCCTATATATCAATAATAGGGTAGAAATTTCATTTTCAACTGACAGAGATTTGTCAAGACATTAAGGGGAATTTTGATCACACATTCTTCCAACAACTCTTTTGGGATGATGAACTGAGAAGTGGATGTGGTCCAAAACATAACTAGTATGTATTCTTGGTCTAGTTGACTCATCATGAGGAACATATTATTTTATTCTTCTACCAAGGATTCCTCTAATTTTTATGACCAACTTGGATTCTCTGTAATGATTACATTCGAGGTAGTGTGGCTAAAAAAGATTTTATTGACGCATGAATGGTGTGGGGGTGCCTCAGAGGATGAGCATGACCCTGATTCGTATCCTGGATGATAAAGGTTGTCACTTTTCATTGAAAGAGTTTATAATATATCCGAACCTATATTTCCAAGAACCTTATAATATGAGGGATCTCTCATATTAGGATCGGTGGGGGAGGACCTTCCTGCTAATGTGAATTTGGTCTACAGTGAGGACCTTTGTAGTTGAGGCTATGGTGGACAGGACTACCATCAAAACTTCAAATCTGACCATAGGGAAATTATACAAGGTGTATACCCTGGGGAGGACCTTCATGGTGAACTGAAACTAGGGAAGGACCTTATGGCTGTGTTTTTTTCACTGTAGGGATGACCTTTGCAACGATTTCCATCATGGTGAGGGAGACCATTATAGATTGATGTCTATCTACAAGAAGAATATCTATAGTGTACATTCTGTGTAGGACCTTTAGGATGTACTGAAATGAGGGGAGGTCCTTCTTGTTGCTTGATGTCATTGCAAGGAGGGCCTCTGCAACAACTCTCATCATGGTGAGGACCTCATTCATAACAAGACATCCAATTACAAGGAGAATAATATCTACAATGTATATCCTATGGAGGACCATCAGGGTGGAAAACAGTAAGGGGAAAACCTCTTTTTTATCATCTATTCAAGGTTAGGGCTACCCTGAAATTCATCAGGAGATAGGCTCTCACGATCGATCATTTCTATCCCATGGAGTAAGCCCCTGTGGGTGCTCTAGGGATGACCTTCAGAGCTTCTAGTAGCAACATTACAGGGAGGACCTTTTCAACTGTTATTTTCACTTCCATACCATGGTAATGGATTGGTAGGATCTTGAGCCTCTATTGATAGATTTCTTATAACATCAATAAATCTAGCTTCCAATATATTACAATCATGAATGTTCTCTTCATTTTCCAACTACCTCTGGCACTTTCCCTTTTTGTGTTCTCTCTTGCAAGCAGTTGTGGCTACCTTCTATTGGTAACGACCTTTATATATAGTTCCCTATTTTTTCGGTTCCCGCAACACAGCTAGGATATTCTAATGTGCGTCTAGAGTTATGGCAGGGCTATATTCCTACCCAAGAGTTGCCACCATGTTGGACTGGTGTCCCCCAGTTGGAATGAGTGTTTATTCCCAATCTGGTTTCCCTTGTATCATTGAATATAGTCATCTACCCTCCTAGATATGGTTAGGGATGAAAGTTTTCTATGGAGTAACCATTTTATTTATTGGATGAATAACCCCGCCTGGGGAGATGGGATCATTGTCCTGACTCCTCTCTTTTTCTACAGTTGTGATAACATCTTTTCAAGTTTATAGGATATGGTCTAGAATAAACTTTTGATCCCCCTTAATTTACTTGATGATGTGAGATACATCATTGGATAGAATGGTTATAAATTACCATTATGATGCCAGAGAGTGAGTTTTTTCCAAATTTGGTCCTCCATGTGTTTCCAGTGGGTACTAACATTTCTTCTATGTTGGGGAAGAGGAACATTTCATCCCCCAAATTGTAGCTGGGATATGCCGACTACTTTCTATGGTTTCCAATGTATTTGACTGGTGGGAATTATATTTTAAAGTAGGAAATTTTGTTTTCTTGTTTGTTGCTATATTTGTCTCACAGTCTTGATGTTCATCCATAGGAATTTGACTCTGGTTATAATTTCTTTCCAGCATATTTGATTGGGGGTCTTGATATTGGTAGGAATGAATTTGAATATTCAAGTTTATTTACACCGTATTTCATTGGTGGAATTCATATGAATTTGTAGTGTTGTATGAATTCTCATAGTTTTCCTCCCAATTTAGATGGCAGGATTCTTGTGTGTCAGGGATTTGTTCCTTCTTGTAGTTAGTTGATGCCATATTTGGATGGAGGGAATCTTGTGCATCGATGAGGATTGGAATCTGCTTATAATTATCCACCCTAATTGTGCTGTAGGAATTGAGAGTGTTAGCAGAAATATGCCTTGACTTGTAATTTTCCACCATGTTTCTGTGGTAGTATTTATAAGAGGGAGTGGGGATATGAGTCCCCTCATAAGTTTCTATCATATTTATGTGGTTGAGTCTATAAGAGGGGACAATGATGTATGTCTTCCCGTGGTATGTCATCATGTTTATACGGTGTATCTTCTCCTTAAGAACTAGGGTAATAACCTACTTCTGATTGTGTGTTCTCCTCCCTCAGTGGGAAGCCTGAGGGGATCATGTCCATTAGACTTTAATAGGTTCCCTTGGCATGAGATACTCTTCAGTTAGAGGATATTGGGTTGTACGAGGCAAGTGGAGATGTCCTCTGATAGGAGCCCTTGAGCAGGGTTCCTGTTTAGCAAGGATGAAGTTTTTAGTGACGTCCTCATCCACCTCTCTAAGTTAAGGGAAGTTATTGTTATCATGTTTCAGGGATAGGCTCCAAAAATTATTTCAGATGGCTATTGGGGTCACCTTGTGTGGGGATTCTGGTCGTAGCTGAAAAGACGGCGGGAAAGATTTGACTAATTAGAGGGAATGCCTTGTAGCCTACTCAACGGGGAGAGTACTGTTTTGGGTGTACTCATTGATCAGTGTGTTTGAAACCCATCATTGAAGATGCTTGGTAGGCTATGGAGCCCTATTATTCATTAGGGACCCGACCACCTATGCGGTCACTGATGTGCATGTCTGAGAAATCTTTTTGGATGTCATTTGATTGAAGGTAGCTCTATGTAATTTTGGTAATATATATGACATATATAGAAAAAACCTCATCAAAGTATCATCTCATGATCACATGAATAATTGATGATATTTCTTGGACCTCTTCCTTTTGAATGTAAAAGGGGCTTGAGGTGGGATGACCTGCCACCTTGGTTAAGGATTCATGTCGGGTTCACCATTTTTGTTTTGGGTCGAGGTGCATTTGTGGGAGTGAACAAAATGGACTGATAGATAACATCTAATTTCTTGAAACTATAGAGTTTCACATTGGGTTTACCATTTTATTTCAAACCGGTTCATGTTGTAACCCTTTTTAGCGAGTGAGATGGTCACACTGAGACTACGCAATATATCATTGTTGGGTCATGAAGGAGGTTCCACAATTCAGTGGTCGAGATGGTTGATTATAGGGGGTTCAGTGTTTCTACAATCAGCCCATTTCAGGAATGATGCCCTTGGATGGTCTCCAATGGGTTTTTTCATGTAGCTAGAAACACCCAAAGACCCTTGTATCCATGATTCGTGGACCTTCTTTCCAAATAAAGGCATGCATTGTATGATTTTTCCGATTACCCTTAAGGACTCCATTGGTCGAGAGGACGGGAGGTCGAGCTCATCACACCATTTTTGGGAGAATTATTTCCCACTCCGAGACTCTCTTATAGATTTAACAAATGTTCATATGTTCGTGAATCCTTGGATAATTCCCAAGCATGTGTCCGCATATTACCCCTTGGAAGTGAGATCAATCAGTTATATACCTAGGTCGGGGATTATTAAGACAACACGAGCTTAAGCCGTGTAATGAGGCACTTTGAATTTTTTTGTCGTCTAGGGGAGATGAAGATTGTTTTGATATCGGGATCAAACCCACTAAATGGGATTCCTATATATCATTGTGAGAAGAATCATATTCTGTTTTGTTTGGTTTGAGTTATGAATTACACACTTAAAGTGGCCCATTTGTGGGTGAATTATTAGGGCATGCACACAGGATCATACTATTTGAGATAAACAAGTTAGGGCTTACTCGTGAAGAGGATAACCTAGTGAGATTGGAGTAATTTTATTGGGACTAAATTCTGGGGAGAATGTACCTTGTGCTTGGTCCTTATACAGGCATCGTGCGTATCATGATTAGAGTAGGAATAATATTTCTCATAGTTTATTATGATGTATCACACATTAATTCTACATTATGTGGTTTGGGTTGGTGTGTATGGGGCTTACTCATGAAGGGGAATTCCTACTGAGATTGGTCCTTTAGACAGGTGCCCTATTAATCCTAGTTTGAGAAGGAATTTTAGTTATGATATTTCATTATATTTGGGTCTTATGGCTTCTAGGAGGAGGCCCATTTAATGGGGTTATGTAGATTTCATGATCACCACCTACCTCTAAGCCCATGTGATTCATTCTCAGTGTGTGAAACTAGAGGCAGTGGATCTGATGATTTCACATCCCACATCATCTGCTGATAGATGGTACTAGAGACCTAAGGGAGAGATAGAGAGGGTATTTGAATGTGCAAATTCCATATCCCATGTTGATATCCTATATAGCCATGTCTGGTAATCTTTCCAAACATGTCAGATACTTATCCTTAGAGGAGAAATAGTTCCACCAACCATGGAATGTTTTGGGACTTACCTCAAGGGGAGTGCCCTGAAATGAGTTCTGGGAAAGGGGAGACACAATTCTTCTCATCCAATGGAAAAGGAGGAATGATCCCTTTGTCTTTTTATTGTCCCTCATTGAATGGAAAATAAAATTATTACCCTTGATCCCTTGAATGGGGAGGTATATGTGAGTATCCCATGTTCATTCTCTATGTTACCATGGAAATGTAAACCCATAGATATTCCAGGGTACCCAACCGTTGTGGGGATTACCCATGACCTTACTTAACATGGTCATGTAAACCCAAAAGGGTGTAATAATTCACTCGATGGTTTTATCATATGAGTATGGTGGCTTTATAAGAGGCTTAGGCCTGATAACGTTGGACTGGTTTACAGAGGGGTTATAGATGAGGTGTCAAAAATGGAAGGATATAATTGAAGCCAGAGAGTAGAATATTTTTGGGTTCCCCATTCTGTGTGATGTTTCTTCATGCAAGACGAGGGCCTCCCCATGTAGGTGTAGGGACCATCCATGTACCATGATGTTACACAGACTTTTATGTGGTCCACATATTTTTTTTCTTTGTGAGACCAGTTTCTGACCGCTTATCAAGATGCTACGTGGTTTTGATTTCCATTCATGTAGTGAGGTGCTATGTGGTGTAGGGTTCTACCTATGTATCCTTATGCTACTCAGGTTGTTGTAGTGAAGAAGGGGCATTGATCCTTCAGTTCATGGGAAGTCCATCCACCACCGTGATATGGTTCAGAGTTCTCCAATTATTTTTTCGATCTATGGAATAATAATTTGTTTTCCTCTTTTTATGATATATGGTGGGTTTATACCTATTGTAATTCATCAGAATAGGTTTGTGTCTCATCTATTAGTCTCTTTAGAAATCCATCACACAAGTCTGTCTGATCCTCTAAGGTATGATCCCCCCATATCCTCTTTGGGTCCTCTTATAGAGGGTCAAGGAAGCTGGATCTATGGATCACTCATCATCTTTTATGGAAGGTCATGGGGAGATCATCTGACCCGCAGATGAATTAGTCAATGGAGGCTCGTGGAGATACAGTTCATGGAAAAAAAATCACTACCTCAATCCTATGAATGACTTTGTCTTATTTATGGTGTGTTGTTGGTTATACCTTTTTTGTGAACTATTGAGTTTGCAGGGACGGTTTGTGGGGGAAATTTTCATAGACACAATTCTGCAAATGAAAAATTTCACGATGATGGTATACGGAGGTGGAATTCTTCACCTCCTTTTCACCAATGACGTAGTTCGTGGGAGGAGTCGTATGTAGAAGAAAAATTCTCCAACTTTATTTCACCAGTGACACAGTTCACGGTGACAGCCGATGCCATTTTCTTTGTTTCACATACTACACAACTCATGGGTGATTCCTTCCTAAAACCATTTCCAGGATTTAGTATGTGGTCCACTTTTGATCCTTTTCCAAATTTGAATTTGTCAAAAAAATTATCTAAATCCTTTATCAAATTTTTTTATTTCCTTTTCCAAAATTATGGGAGTATTTACTTTCCCTTTGAAAATTTTTCCCGACCCTACAATCGTTAAGCTCTACCAGTTGTCTCACATCAAGTGGATACTCCTATGTGAATCAAACATTATATCATTCTTTTCTATAATTCTAAATCATGTTATAATGCATGAGTTATTCTATAGAAAGGTATTATTCATAATATTTCCTTAATCTCATTAAAAGATAATCCTTTAGCCTATGTAAATAAATTTAAATATGGTTTTTACCTTTAGGTTACTATTTTGAATCTATCATAATTATTTATGCTATGGTTTCTTAAGCTATGGTGATATTTTGTAAAACTACATCAAAATTCAATAAAATCCAAAAAATGTCTTCAATACTATAATTGGAAACAAAAAACATAGAAATAAAATTAATTATAAAATAATTTATTAGAAAAAGACGTTAAATTGTGGCAAAAAAAATGTATAGTTTCATATCATTACTTATAAAATGAGAAAATAATTCATTTACAAAAAATTAAATCAAATAAGTTAAGTACATAACATTCAAATACTTGATAATGCATAAAATCCATAAAAGAGAAGAGTATCAAGACCAATTAGGAGATTATTAAAAAAGGGTTAAAGAACAAGAGATAATAATGTATCATATTTAAAAAAATTAGAAAAATAATGGAAAACTAAATAATAATTAATATACTCAGATGCTATGGTTTATAGGGAATTAAATACTTTTAAGTTGATTATAAAATTTATATAGATGGTGATTGTGAGCATGATAATCATGAAGATAGTTCTTAGAATAAAATGTGATGTAAAAACTCAAAAGAAACCAAGAAACCTATTGATAGAAATACAAGGTTTGAAATAATTAAAATAATAAGAATGACATGATAAAATATTATGGTTTACCTTCTAGAATTAGTCAAACTGAAGAAAAAACTACTTAATTATTTAGAAATTTTAAATCTAATAGTGAAAAACATATAAAACCACAATAAGTGATAAATAAGATGAAGAAACCAACATTGGGAATAAGTTTACTAATAATATTGAATATTTTTTTTCCAAAAAACACAAAAATCATGAAAGATACCAATATTATTATGAAATATTTTCAGAATAAAATTTTATTTAATGTTCAATTACTCAAAATGGGAGGTTTGTTGTATTAAATATCTCAAGCTTCTCAAGGTGATAATTTTTAGAACATTATATAAATAAAATTATTTTGAAGAAAAATCTACTATTAAATAGGAATCATTAAAAACAGATCCAATATGGTGTCTTGAAACTAAAAACCTACAAAAAAGATGAAGGGGGACTAAAAAAATCTTTGTAAATGAATGATGAATCTTCTCAAGATATTAAAATGTTACAGAATATATGAAAAGAACTAATATTTTTTAAACAATTGTAAATGTTTTATATATAAATGTGGTATTATTTAGTTTAAAACATAATAAAAAATATAATCAAGTATCATGGGGAAATTATAATGAAGTATAAAGGAATAAACCACAAAGATAATGGAAGAAGAAGATAAATTTTGACTAGATGGAAACTTAGTTTTCATGGATAAAACATTTGATATTATCATGACCCCCTCCCCACAAGGTGTACCCCTCTTGGGTTGGAAATGTGAGAAGATAGATAGTTACCCTGTGAGTCCCACTTCCAGTAGGCCCCTGGTTGGCGACTAGCACTAAGGGTATAATAAACACATAAATGGGAGGCATTACCCACTAAGCAAACACATTCAGAAGAAAGATATAATATAGACACCAACCAACTCCATATAATAATACAATATAAAAGAATTCCCAAGGACACATATGTAATGTCATGTAAAACTACTATAATTGAAATGAAAAAACTACAAGTACCAAAAGAAGGTAAAAAATGATAGTAACCACGAAGCCCATACATCTCCGGCAACCCCAAGCTAGTATTAACCAGCCTAATCTCCAACCTTCTCCAAGTGACCTGAAAAACAATTTATATATACATAGGGTGAGTATGAAAATATAATCAGTATGATCCTCCATGAAGCCTCTTGTACAAAAGTAAATAAAGCATGATAAAGGATAGTGAAAATCAAGTGAAACTAACTCGTCACCTAAACAGGTATACTAAGTTACCAGTCTCACTATAGATTCTGTCACCATGTATCACATAAAATAGCATATAATATAATAAATGATATCAAGGGAATCCCGCTACCACTTCCCCGCTAGTCTTCCTCTTTGCCCCAACGCCACACGTCCTAAGCATATTTCTTTAAAAAGGCTCGCTCGCAGACACCTGGGAGAATCACCACTACATGCACCTCATGCAACACAACCACTAAGTCTAGGTAACCAAAGTTACCAGGTAGTTTCTAGGATCCACCATAGCATGCTTAACATGTATCATACATCGGGCATTATACCTCAAACCATTATAGCCCGTACACTGAGTAAGGATCCTCAAGCGATCACATATTATATACGTCACACCTATAGTAGTCCAAAGGAAACTATATCTAGAATATATTTTTATGAATAACCACAAGAAATTACAACCCTCTACACACATATATGGGGAAAACTAACCATCATGCCTACCAGCACAAGTAACTGCCAAGAGAAGAGAGCGGGGCCAAAGGGGGTAGTCAGTGATCCATCCTCCCACCAGAATGTTGGGAAAAACACCCCATAAGGATTATAATCCATGGGGTGTTAGTTTCCCAAACTGATGGGATGGAGTATCATATAGAAACACAAAAATTACATAATATACTATTTCTCACAAACACACTATGTTCATAACCTAGTCTTAGATACAACTGTACATAACTTCTCTCAGACTCCCGATGACCACTGATAAGACTATGTATCCTATAAGTACAAAACCATTTAAAGAGATTTATTACATTACTTCATTCCATTTTTATCAGTTTCACATTACGTTAACTAGTTCCTTAAACATTAATTAACCATTATCAATTCCACATTATGTTTCATTGGCATCACACCAATGTTTCATACCCTCTAGCCATAACCAAACAAAGTCCACAACTTCTCATAAATATTACCTCTATATTGCATCCCAGCAAGCTCCAACCACATGGGTTAAAATCATTTATTCAATTATTTATTAATAGAATTATTACTTTCCAAAATTCCCATGAATTCTAGAATAAAATTATAAGCTACTAAACATAGGGGGGCTCAACTCGCTGAGTAGATGAACTATCCATCTAGTCTTTTCCACTTATAGAAGGAGTGTAGACCCATCCTTCCTCAAGAATCTAAACACAAAAATAATGTGGAATACCCCATGTGTCATCACTCATATTGGAAGGAGGGTAAGCAAGAATATAAAACTTCAGTAGTGGGGAAAGTAAAAAAGATAAATAACCAACAAGATTAAGAAGTCATCCAATCATTCTATCCAACCGAATTCATCATCTCTAGTGTCCTCTCTAACTCCCAAATGCATAAACTGATGCATCTCGACACTCTTAGAATCAAATTCTTCCAAAACCAATGGGCCTCCCAACCCCCACATATCACATAATCCATCCAGGATAACATCACACCAAATGTAGTAGGAAACAAACATCATACCAACTGGGCTCTTGGCTCTTAAATAAGGCATTCAACCATCACACGAAACAAGCACTCAAGGCTCTAAAACCAATGACCCTGGGCCTTACAAGATAGAGGTTAACTCAAAACCCTACAAGGAATTTTTATTTATGAAAAAACCGGTTCATTAATACATCTTAAATTAACAGATTTAATATCAGTAGGTTCCAAATATAGGAAACCTAAAAAATAAATCTATCATAGCTATCAAAAATAATTAAACATTCTTACTTAATCAATTTGATTAACACAAAATTAAAACAACAACAACCATATTCATTTACATTCCACTTTATCATTAGCCATTTAATTATCAATTAATTCCATATTTATGTTCTTTAACAATTTCATCAAGTACAACATGCTAACAAGCAAATCATAGATATCACACTATCTAGAAAATCAATAGGAAAACCGTTATCATGGTTAAAAGGAAAAAATGATCAATCCAATTATTTTAATATGGATAAATTATTTAATTAGGTCATTTCAATTGTGATCCGAAGGGATAAATGATGCTAACTCTACAATTTCATGTAAAAGAATAGAGAATCCACGAATCCCCAACCCCGAGAGATTTCTGAAGTTCTTCACTTGAGAACATATCAAAGCAATGGATCATGATTGCCTTCCCCACAACAGCTAAATCCACTTGAGGATGTCCCATCACACTGCATCAAGAATAACCAAAATAAACTCCCTTGGAACCATGGATATCAAACTCCATAGCATGGAAAAAAAGGGAGAAGATAGATTGAAGAAAAACAAATATCAGAGGTAGATCTTACCTCAGATTGAAGATCGGTTGAAGAAACCTAGTGGGGAACCAATCCAGGATGACATAATCCACAAACATTAATGAGGGAGGTGTACGGTTTGTCTAGGGTCGAGAGGGGGTGCGCTCAATCCATAGGGTTTGAAAACACAATGTGGTTGGGCGTCTTTAAATCACCCAGCGGCAAGGCAGTACATGACGTGTACCTCCTCATCATGCCATGTACTTCCTCGAGGTTACTTAATCTAAAAAATGCATCCCCTTGGTGATTTTTTTTATTTTTATGAAAGATGAATGGTACACGTCATGTACCCCTTGGTCACATCATGTATCCCCTTGTTTTCAGCTTCTCATGACCAAACTCCTCTAGACTTCCTTCGATCCTTCTCCGAGCACCACTGTCTTTGAAAACATGTAAAGGGTCGATCCACATGGGTCTAGTCCCTTACATCAGATACCTATAAATTCATTCTCATCGTCAAGAATCCAAAACTAACCAATAGAGGAAATAGAAAAGGCATCGTCTGAACAACCACCCCACAATATACCACTCAAAACTCTCGCCACCATAGGAGCTCAACCACATCAAAAGAACAATGCGACACCTTGTGACAAACAAAACCATATCCAAAATGATCTCCAAGGGGAGATACCTCTCAAAGAGATAAATCCACAAAAAGAAACAAAATTAATCCATCTCATAGATAGTAAAGGTCTAAACACACAAAACAAACATCGTTACAAGGAAAGAGCTAAACATAAAACATCTCAGGATACTGAGCATGTATCTACGACTCACATTCTCAGGTACTCTCCTCCACACCACCATGTCGCCTCATGACTCGAACCAAGGGGGCTTAATGCCAATGAAACACCTTGTCTTTGGGGTCCTGGATCTCTATAGGTTTCTCCTCAAAGGTTTTATCATCATTAATGTCGATCTCACCCCAATTGATTGTAATGACCCAAAGTTTCACTAATGGAAATCCATCTTGATCTAGTTAAATGTCTCTTTATGTAAAATGTTTATATAAAATGTAAACTTATTTGGTTTTATGTTAAGAATTGTGACCATTTCTTTTATAGCCATTGAGCAGTGATCAAGTGATTAGTATAAATATAGGGCTTTAACAAATCCAATTTACTTAGACAAAGGAAGTGATGACCTCATCCAGTAGAATTGCTCCATACGAAGCCCATTTGTCAGAGCTCGGAAGAGAGGTGGAATCTTTGGGCTTCTCTTTTAACCAATCCCAAGCTGAGCTTCATCATGTCAAGCTCGAAAGTTACCATCTACGGGAAAAGTAGAATTTGATAGAAATTACCACTCGAGCAATGTTATCTGAGCCACCCCAAGAGTCTGTCACCATCGCACACATTACCCTTAGGTCTTATGTGGCTGTTTTAAGGGGTTATGAAACAAATCTCTAGTACTATGTTCATGTACATTATTTTTTGTATATAATAATTAATATACTTTCTTATCATTATTGATACATTGTAAATAGTTTTTAAAGTGCAAATAGTGTTTTTTAGTTATTATTTAATTAAGAATTCTATTTTATTAAATTAAGGGGTTTTTGAATTAAATAATATTTTAATAAATTATTATTATTATTATTATTAAATTAATTCTATTATATATAAATTATCATATAATTTTATGAATTCAATTGTAGTTTTTATTAAGGTTTGAAATCCATTTTTGTCAAAACCAATGAATTTTCCATAAATGTTAATTTTTATTTTAAAAGTGAAAATTAATATATTTGGAAAATTATTTAGATAAAATAAATGTTATTTCTGGAATCAGGATGTCAAAATTATCCAATGGGGAATTTTTCATAATTTTCTGAGATAGTAAATTTTTTGGGTAAAAATTAAATACTATTTAAATATATAATGTGTTTTATGACATCATAATGACCCAATAGTGATGTAATAAAATACTATAAGCTTTATATTCGGCAAATATATGTTTTAAAATTAAAATAATGTGATTTTTGGTTTTTTTTGACTTACTTTTCAAAGCATTAATGGACCCTTCAAGACTTATTAATCACCTTGTCTTTTTAAATTGTTTTCCATGGGAGTGTGACTCACCTCCACATAAGCAACCCTATTATTTTAAGAATTTCGGACATTGTTCTTATAAAATATTGGTTTCATATTCCATTTGACAAAAACCATGGGCAAAAGGATGGGATGGTCTGTGGTTTGGACTAATTTAATATAAGGGGTCCCAAACCTAAAAAATAAAGAATTCCCTCATCTTTCCTATAAAACCCCACACAAGATCCCACTTCCTCCTCACTCAAAACCTTTGGAGTTCATCAAAAATCCTCCCTAATCTCTCTATAATCCTCTCAAGGTTCCCCAAGATCCCAGGAAGCCTTTCTGAAGCCTCTCTCAAGCCTTTTGAAGCACACTTCCAAGTAAGGGTTTTTTCTTCCTTTATCATTTTTGTCCAATTTTCTTTAAGTTGTTTTGGCCTTTTAATTTCAATTATGAATGTTGGGTTATGGTTTCATGCCTCCCTCATACTACCCTCTTTATGTTTGAATGATTGGAGACCCCTTTCTCTCTCATTAAATTCCTCCCATGTACACCTGTTACTATGCCGAAATTCTGAAAGGAACTTCTCTCTCCTCTTTTACATTCAAGCAATACTTTTGTATCATGAATCTAAATTCCATTAAAATTGTTGGGACATGTATATATATGACCTCCTTACTGTCCATTACATGTAAATATGATGATTAACCCCTTTCTCTCTCATCAACCATTTTTTATGAATTCTTATGTCACGCCGTTACGCTGCCGAAATCACACCAATTTTCTAAGCCGATGTCATTGTGTAGTGAATACCATGCCTATTTATCCATCAAGGGTATTCACCTTTATGCACATTTACTTATTGATTATAAAGTTTCATGTATTAATTCCACATTCCTTTATCATGGAATTAATGATTGTGTTTTATGAATCCATGTTTTATGATCCATGTGGCACACTTATGCATGAAATGAAATGTTGAAGAAGGGTGTGCCCTTATAGCGCTCCAATGCATTTGGTAAAGTATAGTATCATGATACATCATCTGTAATGAGTGTTGACTCATTCTAATTAAAGTGAAACAAGGGTTTACTTGTGCTTCATGTGAAATGAGGATTTACTCATGCTCAATGTGCAATGACCCTTGGCTCATGCTAATTCCATGTTAAGTGTTGTTGCTACATTTCCATGTTATGATTATCATGCTTTATCATGCCTTTATGTTCATGTTTCTATTGTGAACTGTTGATATGCCTATTGTCTAACATGTATTGTACTCCTCATGTATTCCATGTTTATTCCATTACTAGGCTTTATAGCTCACCCCTTTTCTTATGCATGTCCTCAGGTTATCCCATGCAATGCTAAGTATGAGGTAATGTAGTGCTCATGTAAAGGATGTTTTCAATAAAGATGTTGTTCTTAATGTTTTAAGTTGTTATGTAATGATCCTAAGCCCCAAAGACACTATACCTCTCGATCATCGATGTTGTATAAAGTGAATGGTTTATGTAATAAATCATGTTTATGTTTGTAATAAAATTAGGGTTGTCATAATTGGTATCAGAGGATAGGTTTAGTTATTTTTGGGATTAGGATTAGAAAACCCTAGTAAAGCCTTAGAGACAAGACTAAATATAATAAAAACATCCCCAAGTTTTGGTAAGTACTGAGTAAGTAGTTTATCATGCGAATACTTCCCTGTCTGGATACGAGCAGGTAGAGGCGGCTCCAACACAGATGTATCCTAGGGGTAAAACCCGAAAACACCGCTTTGAGCTAGACTCGAACGGGAACTGGTGAACAACAATGGGACTTGCTATACTCTTGGTTACGACACTCCCGGGGGATATGTTTTGATAAATTCACAAGCTTAGTTTGAACCCTTATTAAGGGAATTAAAAAAATGCCCCTAAGAATATATGTTAGAAAGTAGATCATGAAAAGCCTAGATTGAAGACTATAGACTCAAGAGTTAAGGAAATAAAAGTTTATTTAAAAGTCATCAAATTTTTTCTTTGGATTACCCTTTATGTGTTACCCCCTAAATTTCCTTTTATTCCAGCCAATGGTCGGTAATAGGATGACTCAGGATAACAACCGATGTGAAGATCAGTGTGATGATTGTACCATTGAGATGCCCAATCCAATGGGAGCGGGAATCGTGATCATTTTCACGCTTCTCTCTCAGAGAACTCCAGATTTGAAGAGAAACACGGGTCAAGAGGAACATTCAACCCCCCCCCCCCAAAGAAAGAACAAGTCTCTATCAAGAGATTCATGAGACAAAGGACTCCTACTTTTAGTGGATCATCTGAACCCACGATCACTGAACAATGGTTCAACTCCATTTAAATGATCTTCTCCATCCTTCAATGTTCTGAACAATAAAGGTTCTCCTGGTGGCTTATCGTATGGAGGGTGAAGCTAATCAATTGTGGATGTTGATCAAAAATACGAATCTCAAGGAGGAGATCAAGGTGTTGGAATGGAAGGATTTTCAGAAGATTTTTTTCGAAAAATATTACCGCGCACCCTCTGACTTAAGTTGGAAAGGGACTTCCTTTCCCTCAAACAAAAAGAAGAATAATTTGTTCGAGCATATAAGGAAAACTTCACAAGGCATGCACGATATGCTTCCGTCTTTGTCGTTACCCCCGAATGCAAGGTTGACCACTTCTTTGGCGGGCTGAAGCCTAGCCTGCGGAAAGTATTAGAGATCCATGACATTGACAGCTATGAGGAAATTCTCCAATGTTCCCTCAAGGTAGAAATGGAGATCGTGGAATCACAGGGGTATCATGGAGTCAAGAAGTTTAAGGTGGACTTCAATGCTGGTGGTCCGATTGATAAATCCAATGGTGCCAAAAAGATCTAGCACCCCACATTCCAAAAGTGCGGAAAGAAGAACCCTAGAAATTGCCTCAAGGGGATGAAGAAATTATTTAGGTGTACGTGATAAGGGAACCTAGCTGTTAACTGTTGGAAAGAAAGACCCACAGCTGTGACAGAGGAGAGGAACGCTCCGTTCGAACCTCAACACTCAACATGTTGTTCATTGCTACAACTGCAAAGAACCAGGGCACTTTTCAAATCAGTTCCCTAAACCAAGGGTTTTCAGAGGCAACCAACAAACTCCAAGGCATCAAGGAAGATCTTTTCCCATCACTTCTGCCAAAGAGAACCCTGACAAAAAATTGGTGATAGGTACACTAGTTATTCATTCAAGAATAGAAAACATACATTTTGATTCAGGTTCTACGCATTCTTTTATATCTCAAAAGTTTAGTAGAACAATACCAGCACCACCAAAAATCATGGAAGTGAAGATGTCGGTGAGTACAAAAAACGGGGAAATCATTGCACCCCATGAATATAAGTCCTCCCTTGTTATAATCTGTGGATTGTATTTCTCGGCGAACCTCTTCGTACTCCCTCTAGTGGAATTTGATGCAATTCTTGGCATGGATTGGCTTTTCGTATATAGATCCAACATAAATTTTTGGGAGAGGGAAATCACACTCCATATGGAGAATAGACCCCCGATTATTAACAAGTGTAAGGAGGAAGATGAATCTCCTTTAGCTCCATCATCTCAAGAATGGATATTACTGCCCTATGAGCATGCGTATATGGATTAGATGATTCAGTCCAAGGAAGAAACCATCCTTGAGGAAATACCTATTGTGAGGGAATTCGCTGAAGTGTTTCTGGAGGAACTTCCTGGTCTTCCTCCTAGAAGAGATGTTGAATTATCAATTGAACTTATACCAAGGGCGCTACCAATATCCAATACTCTATATAGAATGGTTGTCGTGGACCATGAGGAGCTGAAGAAACAACTACAGGAGAATCTGGGTAAAGGGTTTATACACCCAATTGCTTCACCATGGGGTGCACCAGTCCTCTTCGTCAAAAAGAAGGATGGGTCAATGCGGCTTTGCATCGATTATCGTGAACTTAACAAAATCACGATAAAGAACAAGTATCCTCGGCCACGGATCGATGATTTGTTTGATCAGCTATGTGGAGCACAATAATTCTCCAAGGTAGATTTGTGTTCGGGATATTATCAAGTAAGGGTGAAGAAGGAATATTTCCCCAAGACTTCTTTTCATACAAGATACGGGAACTATGAATTCATAGTAATGCCTTTCAGACTCACCAATGCTCCAGAAATCTTCATGGACTTGATGAATATAGTATTTAGAGATTACCTAGAAAAATTTTTGGTAGTCTTTATAGATGATATTATAATATACTCCAAAACCAAGGAGGATCATGAGGAGAATTTAAGAACTATACTAGAGGCATTGCGCAAGGAGAAGCTCTATGAAAAGTACAACATTTGTGAGATCTGGTTGAAGGAGGTCTCATTCTTGGGTCATATTATCACAAGAAATGTGATATTTTTGGATCCCTCCAAAACAGATGCAATTGAGGGATGGACGAGTCCAACATCGGTAATGGATATCCGTAGCTTCTTGGGGTTAGATGGATATTATTGATGATGTGTGAGAAATTTCTCACGATTGTCCAACCCTTTTACCAAGATTACTCGAAAGGGGGTAAAGTTTTCTTGGAGTGATGAATGTGAAGAAAGCTTCAAGAAGTTGAAAAGGAGGCTTATCACTGCTCTTGTGCTCACTTTATCCACAAGTGGGGAAATTTTTGTGGTATTCAGTGATGCTTTGAAGAAGGGATTAGGCTGTGTGCAGATGCAGAATGATAAAGTGATATACTATCCCTCAAGGCAATTGAAATTCTATGAGTGAAACTATCCAACGCATGATCTGGAGTTGGCGGTGGTGATCGTTGCCTTGAAAATCTGACGGCATTATCTCTATGGGGAGAAATGTGAGATATATACTGACCAAAAGAGTATTAAATATATATTCACACATAAAGTGATTAATATTTGCTAGAGAAGATGGATAGATCTCATTAAGGATTATGGATGTTCAATACATTACCACCCTGGGAAATCAAACAAGGTGGTAGATGCCCTAAGTAGTAAGGACCCAGCGATTCTATAAATGATGAGAATTGAGAAGGATCCAATCTTCTTATAATTGATTAAGATGGACATGGGAATCATAAAGAAGGGAAAATCATCAATCCTTTCACAAATGATTGCTCAAACATCTCTTTTGGAAAGGTTAATGGATGCTCAAAAGGTTGATGTGGGAATTCAGTAAAAAGTGGAAGTTATCAAAAAAGGGAAATCCTCGGAGTTTAATGTTAATGAAGAAGGAATTGTGTGATTTGGGAAAAGGCTATGCGTTCCATTACATCCGGAGCTGAAGAAAGAACTTTTGGATGATTCACATAGTTCAAATTTCTCTATTCACCCAGGGAGCACAAAGACGTATCGAGATCTCTGAGAAAACATTTGGTCGGATAATATGAAAAAAGAGATCACTGAATATACATCAAAGTGCCTGGTGTGCCAGCAAGTTAAGGCAGAGAGGCAGAAGTCTAAGGGGATGATGCAACCATTGCCCATACCAGAATGGAAATGTGAGAACATTACCATGTACTTTGTCACCAGACTTCCAAGGATATCCAAAGTCAACAATGAAATCTGGATTGTTGTGTATCATCTTACAAAGATTGCACACTTCATTGCTATTCAGGAGTATTTCTCATTGGATCAACTGGAACCGATATATATCAGGGAAGTGGTAGGGCTGCATGGAGTGCCACTATCTATTGTGTCTGACCAAGATCCAAGATTCACCACTATGTTTTGGAAGAGTCTTCAACATGCTCTTAATACTGAACTGAACTTCAGTACGGCCTATCATCCTCAAACTGATGGCCAATCCGAGCAGACTATCCAAACACTTGAGGACATGTTGAGAGCATGCTCAATGGACTTTAAAGGAGGATGGGATCAACATCTTCCTCTGGTTGAGTTCTCTTATAATAACAGTTTCCACTCGAGCATCCAAATGGAACCATATGAATCCCTTTATGGGAAAAGGTGCAGAACACTGGCGTGTTGGGATGAGGTCGGTGAACAAAAGTTTCTTAGACCGAAAATGGTCGAGGAAATGGTGGAGAAGGTGAAAACCATTCATCAGCATATCAAGGTAGCCCAGAGTTGACAGAATATTTATATAGATAACCATTGATGAGACCTTGAGTTTAAAGTTGGAGACATGGTTTTTCTACGCATATCTCCACGGAAGAAGTTTATGAGGTTTAGAAAGAAAGGGAAGTTAAGTCCAAGGTTCATCGGCCCCTTCGAGATTCTTGATTGTGTTGGGGTTGCGGCCTATCGACTAGCACTTCCACCTACCATGGCCAATGTACATGATTTCTTCCAAGTGTCCCTCTTAAGAAAGTACATATCGGACCCCTCACATGTAATCTCTTCTGAGGTGGTACAGTTGGAGGATGATCTTTCTTATGAGGAGCAACCAGAGAAGATCTTAGATCGTAAAGAAAAAGTTATACAAAATAAGACAATGCCCCTTGTCAAGGTGTTGTGGCGAAACCACAAGTTTGAAGAAGCGACTTCAGAATCAGAGGAAATGATGAAGCAGAGTTACCCACATCTGTTTTAGTGTGGGAAAAAGGAAATTTCTAGGGTGAAATTTCTTAAGGGGGGATATTGTAACGACCCAAAGTTTTACTAATAGAAATCCCTCTTGATCTATTTTAATGTCTCTTTATGTAAAATGTTTATATAAAATTTCAACTTCTTTGGTTTTTTGTTAAGAATTGTTATCGTTGCTTTTATAGTCGTTGAACAGTGATCAGATGATTAGTATAAATATAGGGCTTTAACAAATCCAATTTACTCAGACAAAGGAAGTGATGGCCTCATCCAGTAGAATTTCTCCATATGAAGCCCATTTGTAGAAGCTCAAACAAGTGGTGGCATCTTTGGGCTTAGCTCTTGACCAATCCCAAGATGAGATTAATCATGTCAATCTCAAACGTGACTGACTACAGGAAAATTGGAAGTTAATAGAAATTACCACTCGAGCAATGTTATCCAAGCCACCCTAAGAGTCTGTCACCATCACACGCCTAACCCTTAGGTCTTACGCGACTATTTTAACGGTTTCTGTAACAAATCGCTAGTACTATGTTCATGTCCATTATTTTTTGTATATAATAATTAATATACTTTATTTTCATTATTTATACATTGTAAATAGTTTTTAAAGTGAAAATAGTGTTTTTTAGTTATTATTTAATTAAAATTATATTTTTTTAAATTTAGGGATTTTGAATTAAATAATATTTTAATAAAATATTATTATTATTATAATTATTAAATTAATTTTATTATATATAAATGATCATATAATTTTATGAATGCAATTGTAATTTTTATTAAGGTCTGAAAGCCATTTTTTCCAAAACCCGTGAATTTTCGATAAATGCAGGTTTTTATTTTAAAAGTGAAAATTAAAATATTTAGAAAATTATTTAGATAAAATAAATTTTATTTCTGGGATCAGGACGTCGAAATTATCCAATGGTGAATTTTTCATAATTTTCTGAGACAGTCAATTTTTTGGGTAAAAATTAAATACTGTTTAAATATATAATGTGTTTTATGAAATCATAATGACCCAATAGAGATGTAATAAAATACTTTAAGCTTTAGGTTAGGCCAATATATGTTTTAATATTAAAATAATGTGATTTTGGGTTTTTTTGACTTACTTTTCAAAGCATTGATGGACCCATCAAGACTTATTAAACCCCTTGTCTTTTTAAATTGTTTTCCATCGGAGTGTGACTCACCTCCAAATAAGCAACCCAATTATTTTAAGAATTTCGGACTTTGGCCTTATAAAATATTGTTTTTATATTCCTTTTTCCAAAAAACATGGGCAAAAACCATGACATGGTTTGTGTTTTGGACTAATTTAATATAAGGGGTCCCAAACCTAAATAATAAAGAATTCCCTCACCTTTCCTATAAAAACCCACCCAAGCACCCACTTCCTACTCACTCAATGCCTTTGGAGTTCATAAAACCTCTAACCTACTCTCTCTATAATCCTTTCAAGGTGCCCCAAGCTCCCAATAATCCTCTCTCAAGCCTCTCTCAAGCCTTTGGAAGCACACTCCCAAGTAAGGGTTTTTCCTTCCTTTCTCATTTTTTGTCCAATTTTATATAAGTTGTTTTTCCCTTTTAATTTCAATTATTAATGTTTGGGTATGGTTTATCACCTCCTTCATACTTCCCTTTTTATGTTTGAATGATGTGATACCCTTTCTCTCTCATTAAATGCCTCCCATGTACACCCGTTACTATGCCGAAATTCCGAAAGGAACTTCCCTCTCCTCTTTTACATTCAAGCAATAAATTTGTATCATGAATCTAAATTACATTAAAATTGTTGGGACATGTATCTATATAACCTAATTACTCCCCATTACATGTAAATTTTATTATTAACCCCTTTATCTCTCATAAACCATTTTTTATGAATTCTTATGTCACGCCGTTACGCTACCGAAATTGCTCTGATTTTCTAAGCCAATGTCATTGTGTAGTGAATACCATGCCCATTTCTCCATCAAGGGTATTCACCATTATACACATTTACTTATTTATTATAAAGTTTCATGTATTAATTGCACATTCCTTTATCATAGAATAAATTATTATGTTTTATGAATCCATGTTTTATGATCCATGTGGCACACTTATGCATGAAATGAAATGTTTAAGAAGGGTGCGCCCTTATAGAGCTCCAATGCATTGGGTAAAGTATAGTATCATGATACGTCATGTGAAATTAGAGTTGACTAATGCTAATTCAAGTGAAATGAGGGTTTACTCATGCTTCATGTTCAATGGGGATTTACTCATGCTCTATGTGCAATGAGCCTTGGCTCATGCTAATTCCATGTTAAGTGTTGTTGCCACATTTCCATGTTATGATTATCATGCTTTATCATGCCTTCATGTTCATGTTTCTCTTGTGATCTATTGATATTCCTATTTTCTAACATGTATTGTAATCTTCATGTATTCCATTTTTATTCCCGTACTGGGCTTTATAGCTCACCCCTTTTCTTATGTATGTCCTCAGGTTATCCCATGCAATGCTATGTACGAGGGAATGTAGTGGTCAAGTAAAGGAAGTTTTCAATAAAGATGTTGTACTTCATGTTTTAAGTTGTTATTTAATGATCCTAATCCCGAAAGAAAATATACCTCTCGATCATCCATGTTGTATCAAGTGAATGGTTTATGTAATAAATCATGTTTAAGTTTTTAATAAAACATGGTTTTCATATTGATGATGTTAGAGTCATCATGAAGATTACTACAGAGCTATAACACATGAAAAATATCATGTATACAACTCATCTTGGGGGTATGTGCTACATGATAATCCATGGATTCAACATGAGCCCCACCTCGAAATTCCCAACAAAATGGGGAGACAACATACTCCTATGAACAATCCTTCACTACCCATGAATGGGAGTCACATTTATAAACAAGTGATCCCATACATCAAACTTCAAAGGTATCCTCCTTTGATCAACATAAGATTTATGATGACACTACTTTACCTTCATCCTCTCATGAATCATATAAACCATCTTTTTAGTGTTCTGCACAAGTTCCAGTCTGAGAATTATTGACACTCCAACCCGAATCCAACACAATGGAAAATGGAATGGTCGAGCATAAAAGGCTTCAAACAGTTCCAAACTGATGGTGAAGTAAAAAACTATTGTTGTTAGATAACTCCACCAAGGGTAATTTTCTCATCCACAAACCTGCAAAATCCAGGATATAACAACACAACATGTCATCAAGAGTCTGGATGGTCTGCTCTTGCTAACCATCCTTCTATTGATGAAAAGCAATGCGAAGGAATATCCGATAACCAAAAGCATACTGGAGACCTCTCCACACCATAGAGTTAAAACAAGGATCACAATCATAAATGATCATCCTCAGGACTCCATGAATTCTCACAACGTTCTCCAGATACTTCCTCAACAAAACCTCCACCGATCTAAACTCCTTTATTTCTATGAAGTGGTATTATTTTGTTAAATGATCCACTACAAACCAAATAACGTCATGGAATCCATGAGATCAAGGTAAACCAATAACGAAGTCCAATGATATGTCCTCTCACATCCACTGAGGAATATCTAATGCCCTAAGAGAACCACTGGGAACACGGTGCTTGGCCTTAACCTCCTAGAAGAGAAAACATTAAGACACAAACCCCCCAACAACATGCTTCATCCCATGCCACCAAAACTGACTCCTCAATGCTCGGTATATCTTTGTCATGCTAGGATTAACTGCTAAAGGAAAACTATGGAACTCACTTAGAACCATCTCACACATAGATGAAGAACAAAAATCCTTCCTTGATACAACACTTGGTGTTGTTAATCCTCAAACCAACCATCAGGGGCCTCTCCACAAACAACTCGGTCTCTCATGACCTTCACCTCTAGATCCAACTACTACCACTCTTCCACATGATGCAATAGAGATGACTACACCATCATTGGAAAAAGACAACATCTTTCATCAAATTATCTCATATCAAGACATAATGATGAAATTTATTCCATGAATCTCTTGGAATCACCAGATTCACACACAACATCACTACGTGACTTCTTGATCAGTGCATTAGATAAAACATTCATATTTCTTAGTACATGTGAGATTTCGAAGTTGTATTCCTGTATGAACTTCATCCACTGATGATGCTGCAATTTCAAGTCATGCTGGGTGAAAAAAAACATCGAGCTCTTATGATCAGTGAAAACCAAAAAGTGCACACCAATGAGGCAATGGATCCACAACATCAGAGAAAACACCATGACTGCCAAATCGAGATCATGGGTGGTATAGTTACGTTCATTGGGGATCAACTACTGAGACTCATAATAAATGACCGATCTCTGCTGCATCAGAATGTAGCCTTATCCAAGATGTGAAGCATCGCAGAAAAAATCAAACTAAACTCCTTCTGTTAGATGTTAATGAATTAGAGAAGTTAACAACTTCTCCTACATATACTAAAAAGTTTCCTGACACTGATCTATCTATATGAATGCATGATCCTTCATTGTCAATGTTTTCAGAGGGGTATCAACCCATGATAAATTGGCTACGAACCTCCGGTAGTATCATACAAGACCAAAGAAACTTCACACATCTTCCACTATCTTGGTGGATTCCCAAGACTAAACCACTTATATCATCAAAGAATCCACAACTACTCCCTAATGGGACACCATGTGACCCATGAAATGAACTTCTAAATCCCAAAAATCACACTTCAACAACTTCCCAAATAGATATTTTTAACGAAGAACTCCAAAAACAGCTTGCAGATGCTCTGCATGCTCCTCCTCAGACGTAGAGTACACAAGGATGTTATCGATGAAAACCACAATGAACTTATCCAATAACTCCCAGAACATAGTGTTCATCAATACCACTAACACAACTGGAGAATTTGTCACACTGAATGACATTATAACAAACTCGTAATGCCCATGATGATAATATAAACAATCCTTTGGGATATAATAATCCTTCACACACATCTGATTATATCTTGACCACAATTTATTCATTAAGAACCAACCTTAACTCTTTAGATGATCGAATAAATAATCAATACACATAATATAATATTGATTATTCACTGTCACTTTGATTAAGAAATGATAATTGATACACAGCAACAAACATTCATCATCCTTCTTCAGGAAAAAAGCTACTGCATCCCACAGGGACACCCTTGGCCGAACAAAAGCACAATATAATAGACTATTGAGTTGTACACCAAGTTTCCATATCTTATGATGGGTCCATACTATATGGAGACATAGAGATTGAAGATGCTCCAAACTGTATCTTGATCCCAAACTCAATCTCTCGTCTATGGGTTAATGTTACAACCTCTTCTAGAATGACATCGGGTTACTCTCCTATGACCCTGGGAAATGCCAACTACTGAACCTTTGAAGAAATCACCATCATCTCATCCATCATGGATGACAAGGATGTAACATGCCTCTAAACCATCAAAGGGTCTTGCTCTCTAAAAACACCATTGGCTCTCCATCAGTATCAAAGAACACCACCTGCCTATAAAAGAAATCTATGATAGCCTAAACCAAATACAACCAATCCATTCCAAGTATGACATCATATGGTTGTATCCATAATCATATGAAATATCCCCAAGAGTTGTGTTTCCCCAGCACTAGATCACATTCTCTACATACTTCAATCAATTCAGGTTGACCTCCAACTAGCCAGTCAATGCCAAGGGCACTGGAAGCCTCTCTACCTCAAGTCCCAAAGCATGGAAAATGGAAGGTGATGTGAGGGAGTGAATCACTCCTAAATCAAGAAAGCATATACTCATATAGAAAAAAATAAAAGGGTAACTCGAACGATGTTTGGCTCACATGGCACTGGCAATGATAAAGAATGAAGTTTACAATGACCTCCACCATAGCCTCTCTAACCCTGATGACAACCACCACCATGGCCAGACTCTACTGACTAAGGATGGGGAGGGTTCCGGGGCTGTCCTCTGCCTTCCCCCATCTACTCTCTATTGATGCAAAGATGGGGAAACCTGCTTCTACTACCTTGGATGGAACTGCATCAATTGAGGAACCTAGAGAAGAACACCTGGTGCACAATGAATGCTCAGAAAGTTCGGGCACTCACGTTGCTGATGACCTCGACCTCTGCAAGAAAAAACAATCACTTGATCCCCTGGCATAGGCCTGAGGGCCTTTTCCCCCATAGAAACGAGATGCTGAGGTTTGCGGACTACCCCTATAAAAAAAAGAAACTCTTCTTCCCTAAAAACAACGAAGCCCAGACCACAACTCTGCATCATGAGGAATCGTGACAACTCCCATCTTGTGATGATCTGGTTCTGTCTAATGTCTTCTCGATGACCACTTACCTCACGAAAAACATAAGATATGTCTTTAGCATAAAGGGGGTGACCTAGCTTTGGATCTCTGGATGCAAAGCCTCCTAAAAATTCTTCGCCCTGGATTCCTCATCAGACAATAGGTCTGAAGCATATCGTAAAAGGTTCCTAAAATAGATTCCAAACTCTTTCACACTAGACCTCCCCTATATAAGGGTAGGTACCTCTTGGCGAGTGGATGCCTCCACGATCAAAGAAAGAAGAATGACTCTGATAATGTCTTGGAACTCCACTCATGATATCACCAACTCCTCATGATCCTCGAGGAACAAGAACCACTACATCCTTGCTGCCCCACATAGCATTGTCACAACCAAAGACATACAGTGCTGCTTATAAGCATGTATTAAGCGTAAGTTTATCTTAACCTCCTCCAACCAGTCTTCTATGACTGCATCTAAAATAGATCCCTTATAATTCTACAAACTCTAGTGCTGAAACTCTTGGAGTTTCCTACTATAAGTGTCATCATAATCAACTTCTATGCTAAGGAGATCTGCTGGTGCATCCTGCTAGACATCTTCTGCGCAAACATGATGAGGACGTCGACCTAAAGCTATACCTATGAAATAAAAAATAGTTAGAGCTCATAAATCGGGAATATGTAAGACTCCACATTAAATAATTAACTATTTTATTTTATTCATTTTATGTTAACCAATCCCCAAGGGTACCAATTCAAACACAAGCACAAAGAAGAATGATGCATGATCCTTTCCTATGTCTATACCCTACAGCCAGTATCACCATGTTTAGTAGCCACTATAAACTTAAATGCCCATGCATCAGATCACTGGGGATCTAAACACCTATGTCTCATCTAGTATCTAGTGTTTACATAACATTCTAGACATAACTAACACGGTTTCCCTACCAACCCATGCAACCTCACATGTTTCTAACACCAAATCAAAATTATCCCTCAACCTGACCTCTGATACAACTTTTTCAAGACCCCCTCCCCCCAAGTATTACCCCTCTTAGGCCAGCAATGTATTAAGGGAGATAATGACCCCCCGAGTCCTACCTCTAGTGGGCCCCGGGTTGGTGACTAGAACCGAGGGTATAGTAAACACACAAATGGGAGACATTACCCTCAAAGAGAACACATTTAGAAGAGATAGATAAGATAGACACTAGAAAACTCCAAATCAGATTACAATATAAAATAAATACCATGTACACATATGTAATGTCACAAAAAAACTACTTCAACTGGAATGGAAAACTAAAAGTACCAGAAGAAAATAAAAAATGTCTGCAACCACAAAGCCCAAATAGCTCATGCAACCCCAAGATAGAAGTAACCATCCTGATCTCTAACATTCCCCAAGTGACCTAAAAAACAGTTTATATATATGTATAGTGAGTATAATAGTATATTCAGTAGGATCCTCCCTTGAGCCTCTTGTGAAAATGAAAAGAAGGAATGCTAAAGCATAGTGAACAAAAACTGAAACTAACTCATAACTTAATCAGGTATACTAAGTTCCCTACCTCACTTTGGATACTCTCTAAAAGTATCACATACAATAGTATATAATATAATAAAGGATATCAAGTGTACCCCTCTACCACTTCCCCACGGATTTGCTACAATTCCCCAATGTCGCATATCCTAAGCATCTCTCTCCAAAAAGGATTGCCTGCAAACACCTGGGAGAATGCCCACAACATGCACCTCATGAAATAGAACCCCTACATCCATGTAACCAAAGTAACCAGGTAGTTTCTAGGATCCACCACCGCTCGCATAACATGTATCATACATCAAGAATTATACCTCAAAAAATTACATCCCATATGTCGAGTAAGGATCATCAATCCATCATAGCCTATACACATTACACCTATAGTAGTCCAAAGAAAACTATATCTATAATATATGTGTGTTAACAACTACAAGACATTATATCCCTCTACACACATATGTGGGAAAAACTCACTATCGTGAATACTGGAACAAGTAACTACCAAGAGATGGGAGTGGGGCCAAAAGGGGTAGTCAGCCTTCCATCTTCCCATCAGAATGTTTGGGAAAACACCCCTAGGGATCATAATCCTCGGGGTGTCAGTGTCCCTAACTGATGGGGTAGAGTAGCATATAGAAACACAAAAAGTATAGAATATACTATATCTCACAACCACACTATGGGAATAACCTAGTCTTAGACTCAACTGTATCTAACGTCACTCAGACTCCTAATAGACACTACTAAGACTAGGTATCCTATAAGCACAAAACCATTTAAATAGATTTATTATGTTACTTATTTCCCTTTTTATCAGTTTCACTTTACGTTAATTAGTTCCTTAAACACTAATTAACCATTATAAATTCCACATTATATTTCATTAACATCACATCTATGTTTCAAGCCCTCTAGGCATAACTAAACCACATCCACAACTTCTCAGAAATATTACCTCTACATTTCATCCCAGTAAGCTCCACCCCCACGGGTTAACAATATTTATTCAATCATTTAGTAACAACATTACAAATTTACATATTCTAAGGAATTCAAGAATAAAAATTCTATGTTAATAAACACAAGTGGGCTTAAACCGGTGAGTAGATGAACTACCCATCAAGACTTTTCCACCTATAAAAGAAGCATTGACCCATATTCCATCAAGAAGCTAAATACGGAAAGCACATGGCATACCCCATGCATATTTTCCCATTTTGGAATGAGGGTAAGCAAGACCATCTTCCTTGAGAAGTGAGGAATGTAAAATAGATAAACAACTAATAATATTCATGAAACATCAAATCCATCATATCCAACCCAATTATTCATCTCTGGTGTCCTCCCCAACACCCAAATGCATGAACTGATGAATCTCTCTACTATGGGAATCAACTGCTTCCACAACCATTAGGCCTCCCTACCCCCACATATCACATCATCCATACAGGATCACATCACAACACAAGAAGTAGGAAACAAACATCATACCAACTATGCTCTTGGCCCTTAAACAAGGCATCCAACCTTCACATGCAGTAAGCTCTCAAAGTTACAAAGAAGAAGGCACTCAAACTTACAATAAAGAGGGTAACTAAGAACCCTATAATAAATTATATCTTAACAAAGAACTAGTTCAATAATCCATGTGTAATTAACTGATTCATTATTAGTAGGTTCCAACTATGGGATACCTAGCAATCCCAAGTAATTAAACATTCCTACTACATCATTTTGGTTAACATCAAATTACAACAACAACAACCATATTCATTTACATTACTCTTTATTTTTTTCAATTTAATTATTAATTAATTTCGGCTTTACGTTCTTTACTAATTTCATCAAAAAAACATGCTAAAAATCAAAGCATAAATATCACACTATCTATAAAATCAAGACACAAATTGTTACACATTTCAAAGCAACAACATGTGATAAAACCAAATCATTTAATCTAGTTAAAGTATTTAATTAGGTTAATTATGTTGCGATCCAAAGGGATAATTAATTCTAACTTTATTATTGCACATAAATCAATAGAAAATCCACAAATACACTACCTATAAAGGTTTCTGAAGATCTTCACTCAAGAACTGATCAATGATATGGATCACAATCGCCTTCCCTTCAAAAACTACATCCACCTGAGGATGTAACGCCACAACCACATCAACATCAACTAAAAGAAACTAGCTTAGAACAATGAAGATCAAACTCTATAGTATGGAATGGAGAAACGGGAGAATAAATATCGAATAAAATCAAATAACTGAGGTAGATCATACCTCAAATTGAAGACAGATCGAAGAAAGGTAGTGGGGAACTGATCCAGGATGAAGGAATCCCCAAACATTTAATAGGAAGGTGTCTGGGTCATCTATGGTCGAGAGGGGGTGCACTCAAGCCATAGGGTTTGAAAAACTCGAGTGGTTGGGTGTCTTTAAAACACACTACGGCAGGGAAGAACACAACGTGTACCTCTTCGTCACGTCGTGTACCACCTCGAGGCGACTTACGCAGAAAAATGCATTGCCTTGGTACTTTTTTTGAAACATGAATGGTACATGATTTGTACCCCTTGTCCATGTCGTGTAGCCCCCCTGTTTCCATCTTCTCACAACTGAACTCCCCTTTACTTTCTCCGAGCATTCTTCGAGAACCTCGTTCTTTGAGAACATGCAAAGGGTCAATCCACACGGATCTGAGCCTTTGCAGATATCATAAAACTTCTAGATTTAATTTCATTTTTAGGTGGTACACAATCTCTGGAAATAAGCAATACATTTTCTAATACAAAATTTCAGTTTCTTGGAATTTATAAATTCATAAAGATTGGGGGTTCCACTATAAGAAGACGAGAAACAATTAAATGAAAAGTAAATCTATGTATTGGGATAAAAAAATAGAGACATACATAAAATATATGATTTCCTAGAATAAAATTGAAGAAGATGTGACCAATAATATCATTGTGCTAAATAATTCATGAATGCTATTTTTGGATAACTATATCAAGTTGTTGGACATGAAAAAAATAAAATAATTGAAAAAATAGAAAACTCTCTTTTTATTGAGGTGTCTTTTAATTCTAGAATGAGAAAATACATGGATACTTGATAGTGTCTTATCATACCACATTAAAAGAGGCATCAAAATATTGATGAAAATAGATTATCAGGATGGTGTTTTAGTTACTTTTTCAATGATAGTTTCCTATATATTAATGGAGTTAATAATATTAATATTGAAGCTTAAAAACTAAAATTAGTGGTGGAGTTGTTCATTCATGAGATTAAAAATAAAATTTTATATGTTATCTGGATTTTTGAAGGTAAGAATGATTTTATTTTTAAAAGGAATTATTATATTATTAAGTTCATAAAAGGTTGTAAAATTTATTACTAATTGAGAAAGGACTAGGGGTATCCTATTAAAAATTATCAATTCATGTTACACTTTTTATTTGAGTTAAAGTGACAAGAACCAGCTTTGGCATTGAATAAATTGAAATATAGGTCAAAAAAATATGATAAAGATATATTTGGGATATTTTATGACATTACCTCAAAAAATGAATATAGAAAGGGATGTTACTTGTGAAATATTTCAAAAGTAGAAAATTTTGTAAGGAAGAAAATGAGGGTGGAAATAAAGTCAACCTAAACATATAAATTAATACATTAAAATTTATGTAGAACAGTAGGAAAAAAATAAACAAAGGAAATATTTGATTCATTACATTTACTAATTATTTCACTAGAATTGGTAATGTGATATTCATGAGGACAAAATATGAAGTAGTAGATAAGTTAAAAAAATATAAGAGAAGTAAAGAAAGATGAGTGTGTATTTATCAAGAAAAATAGAATATATATTATATATGAGTTTACTAGAAATTAATTTTAGTCATTCCTTTCTATTAATTTCATTAAAAATCAACATAGTACTCCTTATGCATCCAAGAAAATTGGAGTTACAAAATAAGGAATAAAAACATAGTTGAAATGGGAAGAACCATTCTTGGTGAATTCAAACACTAAAAATTCATTAGTAGAGTTATTGTAATCATATATTTGCACATTAAAAATGTATTACTATTTATACCTGATTATAACAAGAATACCTATTTAATTTTGTGAAATAATAATCCCAATGTGATTTATATAAATGTTTTTTTATTCCCATGCTTATTGAATTTCGAGAATTCATATATATAAATGTTCAATGAAAAAGATGAGGAAGGTTTATTCATTGGATACTTATCCAATGGAATAACCTATAAATTGGGGGGGAAAGGGATACAGTGGTATTTAGATTTCTAAGATATAAGTATTATTGAATATAATCTCAATGTGAGTGAGATATTTGATGTTTATTTTGAAATTTATAAATAATATGACATGTATAATTCTAGAAAAACAAGTGAAGAAGAAGCTATAAATGAATAAAATAATGTTGATAAGTATTTTGATATATCTAGAGAGGATTAGTGTCTTATAGGTAAGGATAAATTAAAGTATCATAAACTTAAATAACATGTGAAATCAGAGAATATAATTGGAAATTAAAGTGAACCTATTTAGACCAGAAGAGGATTATGGTAAAATAATCAAAACGGTTGTATTTTTCATGTTCATCCATATTCAATTATTGAGGATATTGTTCATAGATAATGGATAAATATAATTAATGTTGAGATGTATTATATTTCAAATGATTCCACCTAGTATCTTTTTTCAAAACCAAAAGGGTAGAATATTATTGTAATCATATATATTTTTATAAACAAGATCAATAAGAAAGTTTAGATTTCATGAAACAGGTCCTAATTGGATTCAAAATGTTATTATCATTTTGAAGGAGATGATTAATATAATAATTTATCATACCTAAATACATGAATCAATTATAATTCTTCTAGATCACCACTAAAAAATCCTCTATATCCACAGAGCTGTAACTATGGTCTACTACTTACCATGGATGTAACCCTTAGTTGTTTAGTTTATATCCATGAGCATCATGTGACCATTGCGATAAATTTTCGTAGTGAAACTCAGCTTACACAATCATATAAGTTCATTTAAGTAAACATAATCTATTTCTTAGTTAAATTATATTGTGTTTGTATTTTTATCGTTTCCACTATCTTTAAAGACTTTGGAAATAATATTCCTTTATTTTGAACAGGCATAACATTTATTATCCACCGTTAATTATCCAAAACCCAAATTTTATCCCCTAATAAGTTATTTTCATTCTTTTTTCTTCCCTTACATATACGAGTTTAATAATCTTGATAATTTTTTTACATTACATCAATCAAACCCTCAGGATTTTTTCATTCCATTGATCGAACTTTAAAAAGTTTTCAAACATTGTGGGCCATGATTTTTCTCTATATTTGATCCACCTTCTGTTATTTTAGATAAATATTTCAGCCATGTTTTCCCATTTATTAATAACTTTTATTTAAATTAATCACTATTAGTTACTATTCTCTAATGAATCAACAATTATTTTCATTTTTTTAGAAATAAAAATTACGTTAGTTGTGATGATTGTGGTAAATATGTATTATAAATAGTTGATAACTTATATTATTCATTGATATTTATTATTATTAATTATATTAATGTAAGTTATATATTATTACTAATCACTATTATTTGTTATTTTCCATAATATTAGTTAAAAACATAATATTAATTCATATTTTTAAATGGATTCTATAGAAAATTAATTTTAACATTATTGTAAATATTTGTGGTGAAAATTTATTAATGGAAATTATTAATTATAATTAACTATTTATTTTTATGGTTGCTATTCCTAATAATTAATTGTCATAATAATTCATCCTAATAAAAATAAATGTTAATTCAATCCACCAATATAATGTTTTTGTTACTATTCTATGGAATTTATTATAATGTAAATATAAGTTTAATAAATAATTTTATTCATTTTTTTTTTAATTTGAGTATTTTTATTGATTTTATTTTTATTATAATTATTTTAATGGAGGATATGATTGTAATTATATGGTTCAATATTTTTAGTGAAGAATAAAGTTTATTAATTACAGTACCTATAAGTTTTTAAATATTTTTCATGATGATTATTGGATTGGTTGTTGTTTATCATACTCAATTATTAGTGTTGATTTAATTTTAAGGTTATATTTTTTATAATATTTTTTATATTCCACATCATGATTCCACATAATCACACTCCTCTAAATTTTTTTTCTTATTTTCTAAAATATTACAATTTATATGAAATATCATGATGTTTACATTAATAGATGAAAATGAATATATTTTTTTACGGAAAAAGAATTCCTAGACTATTATTATAGAGTAATTTGAAAAATAATATAATGGAATAATAAGTTAAAGGAATTCATAACATGACCTGGGGTTTAACCAACAAATATATACACAATAAATTGTTAAAGGTATCTTTAATATTAGTTTATTTAAAAAAATCAAAAGTTAAAAATTATATATTTTTAGGTATGTTTTAATTATTCTTATTCGAATGGGGCCTTGGTTTTATATGGTTAAAGTTATGTTTTTATTTCATGTATTAGGTTTTTCTTATAGCATTTATAATGAAAGTTATTATTCTAGTTATTTTTTTATAGGATCTTCTTAAAAATTTATTTGATTTTGTTGTTTTAGTATATATTGGGTTTGGTGAGGACCATAATGGGTTATTAAGAATAAGAATTATAGAAGTGATATCATGGATTTTATAATGGTCTACTACATTCCATATGATTAGGCAAGTAGGGTTGATGTTGTTAGATTTGTGGAATGTATTTAGATATTGTAATTATTTTATTATTTATATTAAATATGTTAGAGAATGACATACTGGTATCCATATTAAATTTCAAGAAAATAACATTATATGTAAAATTTTATCAAATTGTAATGTTTTCATATTTTATTATATATTTTCTATTTATATTCATCAATTTTAATTAAAATCAATCGATCTATGATTAAATGGATAAAATTTTGATTTAAAATATTGATTAGATTATAAAAACGTCTTAGAATGGGTTGAATATATTTATGGATTGATGTTCAATATTAGTTGAGATGTAATTATTGATTGAATAAATATTTTTTTGTAACCGTTTGAAAAACATTTAATTTATTAAACATATTTTCTATTTTATGTAAAAATAATGTTTAAAAATGTATATTTATGGGTAAAGAAATTTTTAAATACCATTGAATTATTTTTCTCATATTAAATATGAATATAAATTAATTATAATTGGGAAATGTTATTTGTATTATTTATAAATAATTTTAATGTCGAAAATGATAATTTTTTATAAAAAAATTTGTATTCATTTTATAATAGATATATTAAGATATACAATATTTATTGTATTATATATGAGTTTTAGAATGTGTTTTAATATATACACACACACATATATATATATTTATTTAAATTATTTTTCATTCAATAATGATTCAGATGGAAGACATAATTGATGCATATGTTATTATTTTATTGGAAGGAATTGATTGACACATGTGGAAGTACTTACCATATAAATAAAAAAAGATCCCAATAAAGTGTTATGTTTGGTTTCATAATGGGGAAAAAGTTCAAAAAGAGAATTCAATTGTTTCAATTGAATATATTGGTAGGTAAAAATTTATTTTTGATCAGTTTTAATATGTTTCTCATGCCAAGATTTTAGTATACTAGTGCAAGAGGAAATAGATATGGGAATGTACCTTTCATATATAAATTTAAATGATGACATTGATCCCCTTATAAATTTAATTAATGGTTTAAATATACCAAAATTCAATTCATGTGTTAGAAGGAAAAAACATAAGTTTTAATGTTATTATATTAAGGGAAAATAATGTTTTGATTTTTTAATACTCAAATTGACTGTATCCTAACATTTTTAAGAACTTACTACCCAATGAAGCATGTATTCCAAACCATGATTACATAGATTCATTATTTGTTGAAAAATTTGGATTATCATCTAACTATATCACATCATGGCCTAACTCACTCTATGTACTATAAATGAACCGATTGGGGGCAAGGCCTCAAGGATGCCTCCCCATAAGCCAGAGGCTACTAACTAGTATTGAGGGCCTGGGGTTTGTCCATGGGGACACTATACCCTAATATAAAATAAATAAAATGGTAAAAATATCCAAAAATAATCCATAATAGTCTATAATCATACAACATATGTAATAAATATAAACAAGGTTGTAATAAATAATGAAATGTAGTAAAGGCATGAATGACCATGTCATACAACAACACTGATCTCCCACTGGGATGACCCCATATACATGAGAAAATATAAAAAAATTACTTAGCTTTACTTCCCACAGTGATTTGTACCACACACCCAACACCACATGAATATATGAACAATCCTTCCCAATTAGTCCCAACTATCAACCCATCTTGTGCCTATATCCAAGTGAACATCTACCCAGGTACCCCAGTGAAATAGTGTCCTGAGTAGGGTGGGAGTAGAAAAAGAAGTAGGGAACCACCAATATAGTCTCTTATATAGTTAGTAAATGCAGTGTAGTTATATGTGAGAAACTCATTAGGTTAACAATAGAAATAATAAATAACTTCTAAAATAAACTAAATAAGAAAAGTTATACTAAGGCATGTTGACATAAGAGCTTGATCATGAAATATGATCAGCCTAATTGAGGCACATTTGGATGTAAAATATATAATAAAATGTACAGTCAGTACATGGTTTTGTGATCGTAATAGACTTTACATCCTATTAATATGGATTTTATTTGGATTTTATGCCACTCAAGTTCTGTGTCATGTAGTTTATCCTTTTGTTCTTGATCCCGATCAACCATTCATGCTTTATCCATACACGAAAATGTCTTAGATCATGATAAGTCCCCAAATGGGGATACATGTACCAGACCTAGGATCACCCATACTCTCATTCACTAAACGTAATGAAGGATTCCATGAATCAACCAGAGATCCTATAAATATGGAATTAATATAGATGTCAAACCAATAAAGTAATGTTTAATCTAGTCTGATGTCTATGTCCTAGGTCATAGTCTATAAAAAGTCATGATTTTGTAGCTTGGATAATACCTAGTGGGAATATCCCTTAAGAGATATCTAAAGAATAATCTCTAGATATGAGATAATAAATTGGAATCATTCAATATCTATATCAATAACCCATTTTTAAAGAAGGTTGGGCAATGTAGTAATAGGGTATCCACCTAATACTAGGGAGTATCCTAGGACTATTATAAAGGAGATCATCATCAATCCATGGGGATTGAATAAAAATATTGTGGTAAGGGGAAATGAGGGCACCAAATAACCTAGGATATCACTTAGAGCCTAATAGGAAATCCATCAGTAGGGAAACACTAATGTCAGAAGGGTTCTTAGAAAATATGAATAAAATCATATTTAATACTCATATAGGGGGGATAACAATAAAAAAAGGGATGTCTGGTAATAGTAACATTCAATCAATAAGGATTATAAGATGGATCCTAGGAAGTACCAACTAGAATCCCCACCATGTCATCTCATCATGTCAAGCACATAGGCTGAGTTCTAAGGATCCCGTATAGAATCATAACTCCATCATCCATATATGAGTACAAAAATAAATAATGGAGTGTGGTTGGATAAAAACCAAAAACTATATCCAATACCACAACCTTCATTCTTAAATTTCAGGTACGAGATCTAGGGTAAAACTCACTACCATCTTTACCCAGACCCGTAACATACTCACTCACAGTTGGTCAACCATCGAGAACCCCCACAAGGTTCCCTTAGTTATATATATTGATAGGTATCAAATGGAGGATCCTCAAGATCAGAACAATGCAGATAAATCTATCTTGGGACCCTCAAAAACAACATAATAGAAGAGGTATCTCTCATGGTATCCTCTACGACAGAGTAACGGTCCTAGGTCAGCACCCAACACACCTGGACGTCACATCCCATGGAATCATAAGAAGGGTAGTGTATCCTTTCCATCTATATGGAGTTTTTCCACAATTGAAATCGTAATGAAATAGCTCATTGAACATTTTTTTCCATAAGATTAGTTTGGGATGATCTTATTATCCAACTAAATCCAGGTCCTATTATGTTTTTTCAACCAAGTCCATTTCAAGTACTGACATGCCTCACCAAGTGTATCCTCACCTAAAATGTAGTTTTGTGGCTACTCAATGTCTCGAGGTTCTAAGTATCTACCACTAGGGTCTAAGTCATGATGATAGCACACATCAGTTGTTAGATCCCCTAGCGTTCATATATTTAATTAATCAAATTAATTAAATAATACTATTTATAGAAATATAATTAAACATGGAGAATATACATCCAAGAAGTTCCCAAGAATCCACATACTACCATAATCATGAATAAATTAAATAAGGAAATTAAAATAGGCTTCCTACATTTAGGAATATTTCCCTTTATATTTTAAGGGCTGATAAAAGTTTCCAAAGATAAACCAAGCCCAACAAGGACATCAGAGTCCTTCCTCAAGGCCAGAAACCCATAAATTATTTAATTCTAATTATATTATAAATAATTTATTAATAAAAATAATATATAAATAATAAAACCAAACTAAATAAAAAGGAAAAGGAAAAACACTCACTCATAGATACCATCACACCAAAACCATTACCAAATGGTTGCCACCAGTCTATAGTAAATCCTAAACCATGAACCAAGCACAAACCCTATGAAACAAATACAAATTAACACAAAATAAATTTATTTAAATAATTAATGATTTATCAATTTAAAATGGAAATGTAATCCAATTAGATGACACACAACGAAGAGAAAACAGCCTCTTGGTCCATCCTCAACCTTAGAAGAGAACAATCCCCATCAACCATATATGAATCTACCATGATCTGGTGGAATTGTAACTACAATCCCTAATCAGGGATCATATAATTTAGAATGAAATGAGGAGAATAAAAATAGATTATATCTAGGGATAGATCATAAATTAAATTTCCATGGAAGTCCACCAATAACACACCCTTGATTGGGTTTGAATAATGGAAAGATATGAGAGGAGGGCTGACTCATATGAGGGATGAATTGGGAATCAAAGAAGGGGTGTCCTCTAAAATCATATAGGAAAAAATGGTTAATTTACAGCATTTTAATGGATGACATAGTAGGAAAAATAATTTGAATTTGTTTCAAATACTACTTAAGGAAAATATGCCTTACACAAGCATGACACATAGTTTAACAGACCATTCATATAGCACCCCAAACTTTTTATGGTGTGCTTCTCTTAAATACATTTTATTTATAGACTATATTACATAAAGCATTGTGTTCCTTTGAAACTACACTTTTTAATTTATGAGATAGTCAAAACCTATCCATTAATCATAAATTCTCTACTTTTATGTATTGAATTTCAAAAAAAGGTAATCTAGAGTTGTGACCAGTAAGCCATTTAGAGTCTAATAGAACCAACTTGATTTTTTGATGAATATTAACATGCCATGATGAATAGTAATATGAATAATAATATGAACCATTATAAATAATGAATGATGATAATATTTTATTTACTTAAGGTAATAATATAATGAGTAGTTAATTAATTTTTCAATGTAACACAATACTAATTATACCTTTAAAATTGTTATTTTTTGAATTAACTATGATTTTATTTAAAAATTAAATTAAAAATAGATAGAAAATTATTTTCAAAAAATGGATATAATTTTTGAATTATATACATCGAAAAATGGTTAGGTTGAATTTTTGGAATTTTTCTAAAATAAATGAATTTTTCATGAATAGTAAAAGTACAGTTTTGAGTTTTCGGTAGTTTAATGACATCATAATGATTTAATAATTAAATATAAAATTATAGTCAACTTTTGTATGGTAACTTATTACATGATGTGTCCCATGTGGCTAAAACCATGGGAAAATACCATGGGAAAGCCCATGGTTTGGCAAAATCCACTAATGAGGTGTCCCTTTGAAATTATTAAAATACTACCTCTGTTTTTCTATAAACACCCACTCATCCATTCGTTTTCACTCATTAAAAATCCCTCATACTATAATATATGGTGGTTTTACCTCTCTAGGAGTTCTCCCAAGGTGTCCTTAGGCCCCCAAGGTCCCATCCTTCATGATATAGGAGTTACTCTAGAAGGTAAGGGAATCCTTCATTCTCTTCTTTTAGTCGACACTTCTTTTATGTTATTTATTTGATTTTCCATTATCATATGTTGGGGTTTTATTTTCTGGGTTCTTATTACATTCATTTTGATTTCAATATGATGAGATACCCTTGTTCTTTCATCATTTCATTTTATGAAATTTTAAGCGACCCTGTTGGGCTGCCAAATTTTCATAAGGGATCTCTCACCTTTTCTTTTATTTTCTAGTTCATCTCTTTTCCTTTTCTATCCTCACCTAATCTGTCCAAATGACCATGATAAACTCCATTATAATATATATACTGTAATTATATAATTTTAATGGAATAATCATCATCAATATTCTTAGTCCCTCCCTTTTATTTTTATAAACGAAATCAACATCCATGAGGTTCCAATTTATAACCTTTGTGGACGATGGGGTTTCGTTCTTCACTTTCTCCTTCATTACTAGTAATGAAACCATTTTAATGGTTGAACCATATATTAATATATGTATTTCATCTTTTTAATCTTCTGGAATATTTAAACAATCATAATATAAAATAATAATACAAAACATGTTCATTATGAACAAAACGGCCAAGTTAATCCGAATATTTGTAATAAACTTTTAACTAATGAATCATCATCATGGTATATAAGCCAAAATCATTATAAGATCATTTATATATCCTTAATGTCATTAATAATATATATTAACAATTCTGGATGTTTAGACACATTTCAAATGAACTTCCATTCATCAAAGCAAGTAAAAAAATCATTGAAACCAATGAAGAAAATGCTTCCAAACCAATAAAATTGAACCTCTTAAACACATTAAAAGGGGCATGAATGAACCTAATAAGGTTATTATAAATCAATTACATGTATATGAGGTTCTATAATTATTAATTAATCAATCTAAATTTGATTATTTAGGTCATTAAAACAAACAAAGAACACACTCACGCAAAAGGTATGGGGTTTCCCATCTCACTTTCATTTCTATGAGATTTTCATTGTTCACCACTTATTTCTTGAGTGTGGAATATTTGTAGTAACATTTGATATATAGTAACCTAATTATCTTTATATTCATGTTATTCAAAGTTTCATTTTAGGATAATTAATTTCTGGTCATATGATTCGACTGATTACATTGTGGTAAGACACTTTGCCTCAACTACTATTTTGTTGTGACTAACTTTACTTGGGGAACATAATAATCCTTATGTGGGTTACCTACTACCCATTTGAGATCACTTTTAGTTTTAAATTATATTTACATTCAATATCCGTAATCTAATATCATGGATATTTTTGTTGTCTAAACTATATACCAGTTTACATACGGTGTTTATTTTGAATGTTATTTTAATTATGGAAATATTGATGAATCTGTATACTCTAATCAATACAGATATTGAAAAGGCATATTTACCTTGTATTGAATCAATTTATAAACAATTATTTGGACATGAAGTGTCATGTGGGGCCCGTTGTAGCCCCTCGATGCATTGGTAGGTCTCATGAGACAAATCAATTTCGCTACAAACCCTTTGAGTTTGTTTCCAAATAACATACAGGTTTATACCCACAGATCTAATCATTTTTTACGGTATTATGGTATCATGTTCCAGATACATGATGTCCAATTAATAATCATTCTCTTTATTCATTATAAATTATTACTATCCATGAGGTTTTCACTATGATAAAATCTATGGATGTAGTTTCATTCTTAGTTTATTTATGGTGTGATTTTTCATTTATTCACCTTTCCATATCAATTATGTCAAATTGTTTACAATTCAGTTATTATTGATTCACGCTTTCTCCATTTATAACCCTTACTAATCATTTGAGCTCACCTCTTTCACTGTTTACCTTCAACAGGTGATAAAGCGGAGATCATTTATTGAGTTCATGTGGATGAAGTTTTTAGTTTTTGTTATGTATTGTATTTTTTTACTTTTCTAATGTATTTTGAGTTAAATTTATGTATCTAGTTTCTTCAAGACTACTAAACTAATCATTCCTTCAGGTTTTTCATTCCTTCTAACCATGAAAATATAAAAAATAATGCACTAGCTTTAGTGTATAGATGTTGGGGTGTTACAATTCACCAACCATACGACATTTATGAAATTAATTTAAAACACCCACATAGTTTCCTCTAGCCTTCCAGATAGTTTCCCAACCCATTAAACTATAAAAACTAGTTTACATGGCTAGGAAAATTGGTTATTACTAACCATACTCTAATCGTGTTCCCCATGCTTCAATTTTTCAAAACGTTAAAACTTGGCCCTGAACCATCAGGATTTTCTCAACCCCTTAGAGATAACATTTGAGACTTTTTCCATGACTAATTATATCATTATGAGTTGCTATAACCCTCAAAATTACATTCTAAATCTCTTATAAAAAATAGACCCATCTGGTAAATGAAAATTCCAATTTCCACTGAAATTTCCAACCTGTTTGGGTACATGATCTCATAACCTCCCCAACCTAATTATTATTATCCCCAAGAAGTCTTGGTGGGAACCATAATGAAAAAGATGACCTTTTGGGTCTTGAGATCCATTCAATTATACATGTGTCATTTCTGAATTACCATCATGCTTTTAAGAGACACTATTATCATATATCCCTTAATACAACATATAATTATCTAACACTCATAACATCCATCACAACATTTATATAGTGATTAACAGAGCCCATATAACTCAAGATGGTTCTTATAGAACTCCCCACTTTAGGTTCCCATTTTAAATAATAATTATAATCCACGATACTTCCACCATCATAATTTATGATAAAAACCAATCTCGAGCATCCCAATGATTCTTCTGACATGTTTCTCAACTCACTAAACCTAATCACATGTGAGAAAACAACTATCACTCCTTAATTTGATCTAAATGGTAAAATTCTAGTCGACCATGCATAACCTAATCATGTCGGTTATTCCTAAGAAAGTCATAACTGTCCCTTGCACTATACCCATGTCACCCTAACAGTATGCCTAATGTGGTTCCTCATTGACCACATCTGATTATATGATAATAATGTAAGGTGAACTACCTCGGTTTCATTATTATCCAAAATGATCAGCTTCGGTAGCCGAAACATCACCAAAACACGATCCTGATGCCTTTATCCCAAGGAACATTGAGATTTATACAAGGAAACTCGCCAAATATCATAACTAATATCTAGTGACATTTTCTGGATACAACAACCCCTATCCATTCCCTTAGTAGTTCCATAACACGAACACCAAAACATTTTTTCACAATTCCCTTGGGTCATTACATGCATTCTTGGGCCTAATTACCAAATTCAGACTCCATCCATTTTTTCTTCTGAACTCTTACATGGAAATTTTCTATGAAATTCAGTAGTACCAGATTCCATTAATCCAATACTATCCAAAATCCAAATAACCATAAAATGACTAGTCTCTTCCTCACATGACAATTTTTATATGAGGGAAACACAATAGCGACCAATGTCCCACTCACCGCCTAAGGAAAATCCTTGTTCTCACACTATCAAATTCAAACCCTTATTATCATAGAACATGACGTATACATTAATAGACATAATGATTGTAATGTCTAAGAACCTTATCATTCTCAATACCTAACACAACTATAAATCATCACCCATTCCTACTTCATGATAATCATTACTATGGTGTTCATTGAGTTTCAGACCACAAGAAGGGTCACCACCCTCAAACGGACAATGTTGCACTCCCACTATATATATTACCTTATAATTCTCCTTTTGTGAAACCTTAATCGGTTTCATTACCAACATGTGTCAATTATAATGAGACATTATCATCATCCTCTCAATACCTTACTAGGATTGAGCTAGATCAATCATTCCACCACAATTGATCAATTCTCTATCCCCCTCTAACGTGAAGGGAAATTTATAATTTCATCACAACCCCTAGGAGACCATTACCATAGAATCCTAATTCAATAACCATCTGAAAATCTTGTGATTCATCCATCAATGAGTCCATGATGACCATGTGATGGGGCAGGTTAGACTTAACACACCAAGAAGTCCCTTGGAACCCCTCTTCAATATCAGGAACCTAACTCATGCCACAATTTACTAAAATTATTCTTTTAACATAGATTCTCTCTATCACTATGACTTCCCCCTAGATGTAAAAATTTTCAACCAAATTCACTTCCTTACCCGCCATAAATTCCCATTCCATTCATTACTATCTACCCACTTTCTAACCATGTTTCTTAGAGAACACTCACTAGTAAATAAGTCCAGGGACCTGAACATTCCTTCCCATAAGAGCTAGTGTTGATACACAAGAACTCTAGTCGTTTCCTTAGAAACTGAAGAAATCATCTTACATATATCACAAGACCTTAGAACCTCCTAAACATAAGTCTTAAGAAGCGTATAAATATATTCTCACTCCCACTACATGCATTTGTAATCTAAGGCAAACCTCTCTCATAGATTTCCCATGATCAAGACCAACACCAACTAACTAGGGTCTGAGTCAAACTGTGTTTCTCTTGGCCTCCCACCTTACCCTACCAACCACGTCTCATAATAAGTTATCTAAGGTTCCCAAAAACCATATCTAAAATATGTAAAAAAAAGTTATTTTAAGTGATCATCAACCAATAAGGTTCAAAATCATTCTACCAAGGTTAAATTTTGTTGGATTTCAATTCCATGTTTTATAGGAAAATACTCATTATGTTGTAATTGGAATCACATTTAACTAAATCCCTTTGCTAACTGAAAGTAGGAGAGGATTATATTTTATTAAACATTTAAGAAACCTCCTGAAAATAATCTTCCTATAAATTCAGTGATCCTATATGAGAATCCACATAGGGGAGTTCTCTTAGGAGGATCATAATGTCAGGTATATGTAAGATGATAAAAATATCCTCATCTGACATTAATATATGATAATAACAACAAATTATCTAATTCACTGTGAAATTTTACGTTCATTTCTACATTACACTAGAGTATCTTTTTAGATATCCATAAATGAAGGTTGGTTAAGTAAAATATTATATCATGATAGATGTGAAAAATCTATATAATTTTTCATAAATATTTAGTTAACTACACTTGAAAACAATACACCCACAAAGGGTCCAATGGAAGGGAATTAAATGCCCTAGTCAAAAAGGTTCTCCTGATTATCCCTATCTAAGGCCTCACTTGCCCCTAGAAACTTATTATAGTTCTGAAAAGACACTAATAATACATTATTAAATACCAAGGGTTGTTGCACCTCTTGTGTATAAGGTATTATATCAATATCACCATCACTATGTCACATCACGACATAGTCCAAATAGCATGTAATAAAGGAAGGAAACAAGGAACTCCAATAGAGTATAATTTTCAGAAAACCTATATGGGAAAACAAAATTTAGGTTTTTGTTTACACTTTAAAAATTGTACATATTAATTAGAAAAATAAAGAACTAGAATTCCAATAACATATGGACTATGAGTGCCAAATATGTTGCCTAAACAAACTTCTATTACCTCTTTCAACCAATGTAAAAATCAAGAACTGGCCTCTGACAAAAGTTCTGAGATCCTATATTCAATAATAAATCATATTTTTTACCACATATTCATAGATCAAAGGGAAAATCATATACAACTATAACAACCCAAAAAAATTAAAACAATTACAAGTCTACAGAAACCGTGAATTCTTACCAGAATAAGTGTTCCTGACACACCAATATGATATCCTTAATAAACTCTAACACATTGCTAATACTCTTTTTTATCATTCCCTAAATAATAATGTTTGAAATGAACTTCTATGATAAAAAATTTTCCCATCCCATCCCATCTCACTCTATAAAAAATAACCAAATAGATTGGTGGCAAGTCCTAAAGTGCACGACCCAATATGCCATTGGCTTCCAAAATGTAATAAGGGACTAGGGTGTGTCCATGGGGAGACTATTACCCCATATAAGAGTATGAAAAACAATATAAATAACCCAAAACATTCCATAGTAGTAAATAATTAGAGTGTAGAAGTACCTTTGGGCATCCCCACTATGTAATCTCACCATGAAGGGCCCATAGGCCAAGTTTCTTGGAGCACATCTAGTATAATATTTATATCAAATGTAACTAATTGAATGAATAAATAAGTGAGTTGGTTTGGTTGAACCCATAAACCCATATCTACATCAATAACATCCTGGGCTTAAAATTCTGGTACATGTTCTTTGGTTTCACCCACAGCCATCTTTACCCAAACCAATGATGCACTATCTAATGGTCGATCATCCACCGAGGCACCCAATCGATTAACCTAGGTCCATACATTGTTTTTTATCCCTTTTAGGACCCTTGAGGTCTGAAAAAAGCCATGGGAATCCATATAGGGACCATCATAAATAGTATAGGAATAAATATATCCATATTAGGATCCTCTAGGATAGCTTCATGATATCGGGTGAACACCAAACACACAAAGATGTCATGTACCATGTCATTTTCAGAAGTGTAGAATGGCCTTTCCATCTTTATGAGGTCTCTCCAAAATAGAGATGTACCTGCAATGGTTCATAGCCCATATTGGTGCTCAAGATTTTTTTAGGGAGGTCTAGTCATTCATCCTTGTCTGGATCTACCCATGGTTTCTCACTTTGGGCATGTACAAGGGTTTACATACCTTATCAGGTTCAAACTCAACATTAAAGGGGTATCTACCTTAGTCCAATCCTAAGCACCCACATACAACCATAAAATTGCATAAATTACACTGGGTGAGTTAAACAGACCAACAACCTTTAGGAATCCTTCCCATTATTTTCTGAGGGCCGATAGTAGATTCCATGAACTATTCAAGATAACATGAAACATATGAAGTACAACCTAATAAAAAAAATAATTATTTATAAATATATTATAATAAATTAATTAATCTCAACAAGATATAACTAATGAAACAGAACTAAATACAAAAGTGTAAATCCCAAAACCTCATTGGCCATTTTTTCACACCAGAACCACGACCAAATGCTTGAAAATTGTCCATAGAAATTTATAAAACTTGAACTAAGAATAAATAATAATAAATGGTATCCAAATAAAACCCAATAATTTTAATTAATGTATTAAGGATTTTTAATTTAACTGGGGAAACACACCTCCATGAAATGACACACGACGAAGAGTAAACGGACTCTCAGGTCATCCTCTTCCTAGGTAGAGAAAAATCCCTCTCACCTATATCCTATTACAATATGATCTGATGGAATTGGCAATTAAATCCCTAAATGGAGAACCAATTATTAAGAATTAATGGAGTATAAGGAAAATAGAGGGTACTAGATAATAAATCAAGCCTCAAATCACCATGTATGGCCACCATGAAAACCCCATTTATGGATTTTGATTAAGGGAAAGAGAGAATATGATGTATTTCTAATAATAGGGATTAAAAGGGAAGGTGTGTGAGGGATTCTCACTTAAATATCTCAAGTAAAAAATGGTTAATTTTTCCCTTTTTAATGGGTCATATGGTTTGACTGCAAGGTTGGAAAAACATTGCACCAATAATGTGACACTACAATGTTACACGAATAGACCTTTAATGGGCATGATGAATGGTTTAAAAAAATGTGATTCAGCCATGTGACAGGTCTAAATTTAATTGAAGACACCCACATTTTTTCACCTAGCCTAAACATGGTTTCCCAAATCATGCCCCTATACAAATTGGGCCACATTGATAGGTCTCATGATTAACAATTACTATGTTACATTGATGTCACTTAAGGTGTTGTTTTCCAAAATATAAACTTTAATAAAATAACCCTTGTGATTCTCCCAAAGCCTCTGATCTATCATATAATATGTGTACCATGCTTTTAAGTATCAATTTGAGGCATTCAAATCCTCACAATCTTATTAAAAATATCATTTCAAAAACCAACTCATCCATAAAATAAATATTGAAATTCCTTCTAATGTTTTTCAATTGTATAGATATAGGATCTCCATACTAGGATCCAGGAAAGGACATTATATATATTTTTTTAAATGGAAAATTCAGATATTAATGTATGCAAATAGTGTGGTATATCAAGATAGGAGAATAATAAAAATCTAACCCATTTTTATTTACCAAAGAGAGTAATGTGGTTGTTTTCATTGATTCCTACACTTCAAAACCTTTTTATATTACCAAAATGGTATGGGGTATGAGAAGAAATTAAGATGAATAAAATAAGGATAATTATGAAATATTTAATTTTTTATATGGGTTAACGCAATTGAAATTTTAAATGAAACATCCAAATTTTAAAGTTGACCCGTGAAAAATTAATAAATGAGTTTCACCAGATGCCTGCTCCAAAAAATATGTGGCATGTTTTCAATGAAATATTTATGTTTTTCCCATCAATGTGTATAAATAATCTAATTAATATAATGATTATATTCATGGATATAATTATAAATAATTTAAAATATATATATAAACTAGAAATTGTTAACAAATGAGTTTAATGTTATTTGGGATATGAGTTTGTAGGGACACTAATAATTTAATATGGAGTATATTATGTTTCATGTGACATTATTATAAATGAAAACTATTTTCTATTTAGACATAAAGAATTTTATTTTTAGTAGAAATGTAAAATATCATTCTATTTTTTTATGGAAAATAAAAATTCTAGAAGAAAAATGTTTTAGTAAACTTAGAATTTCATATGGACACAAAAATTTCTACACATAGATCAAACATACTGGGAAAATAGAAGGCACTTTGATACTATCATAGTGAAAAAAGAATCACCTCAATGAATTTTGAGGTTTAAAAACCTTAATGAGCATTATGGTTTGATTTATATTTTTAGAAAGAGTCAACCAAATTCTATAAAGAGAATGAATTCTGTTTAAAATTTCATTAACCATTAGATAAAGAAATGTTTATTTACTAACTTATAGAATTTTTAAATGAATTTGGTTCATCAATTCTTATGTATAATTTATATTGAGAAAAACAGATGTTAATTTTTACATCGATGTTTTTTAAATGTCAATAAAAAAATTTATGAATTTTTCTCACATTATAATTTAATTCATTAGGGTAAAAAAACAAAGACATCATATTGATTTAATTAGTAATAATTTTAGGAAGGTCTCATGTGATTTTTTTTTGGAATGTATTGAGATAAAACATTTCCATATTTTCAAATAATGTTTAAATATTCCAAATGTTTACTCAAATAATATTTCAAAATGAATTAATATAGGGAATGTTAAACTAAAATATCTTAAAACCCCCAACTGTCTTATCATGTAGCATGAGTTGATTCATATTTACATTCAAAATTTGTAGTAACAAAATTTCAAGGTAACTATGGTTTAGTTATGTAATTTTCTTTTAAACCATTATACTAAAATTATAAGCATGAGTTTTGTTAATAAACTATGAAATGATGCACTGGTAATTCTTTATGGATTTGTAAAAATCATAACTCTATCATTTTTTACATGTATGTTACAAGTGACAATGAATATACTAAAAATAGTACTTCTTCGTAGTTCTATTTCATGTTGTTAGGTCCACTAGGTTAGATACCCTGAGATGGGGTGAATTAGGGTATGGCAGATTAAAACAACTACCCCTATTGATCTTGTCTCGCTATTAAGCAAGACTCTCTTCTCTCTTTTTTCCGCAGAAAAGAATAAACAAAAACTAAAGCATGCACAGGACACAATGATTTTTACTTGGTTCACCCTCACTGGGCTACATTCAAGGATCATACACCGGCGGTGTTCCGATGGACCAAATCCACTAAAAACGCACTGCTGTTTAAAAAGTTTAGGATAGATCACTTCTATTCCCAGGCTCACTGCCTTTACAATTTTTAGGGTCAGCTCACTGCCTTTCCCAAGGGTCACTCCCTGTCTCTCTCTCTCTGGATCACTACCGGTGGAGAGGATTACCTTCTTCCTCTACCATTGCTCACTTCTATGGAAAGGATACACTCATAGTTTATATAAATTTAGGTCTCTTCATTATCATTAATGAATTAATCCTTTGTTGTATATAGATGATCTATTAAATTCCAACTTTCACCCATAGATGAATCTCACTTTGCACCGAAGGTATCGGGAAATCTTCCAGCTTCCACGCATCCCTGAATCATTGTCGTACTTCGACCATACTTTGCACATTTCTCTAAGCTGGCACGCAAGTCTCGGCACACAAGTTATAACTGGCATGAAAGTCCTCCATAACCACTTTCATTACACAAGCTTCTACAACTTCAAACTTGCACGACGCACACCCTTTAACACCAAAACCAATATTGGTGTGAAACCATCAACTGTCATGCTTTTTCAAAATCTGGCACGCAAGTCCACCTCAACCACTTGCATGACACCTACTTCTTCAACTCTAAACATGGGCTACTCACTTCCTTTCTCACAAAAACCACCTTGGGCACGCAACTATCACCTGGAGCGCAACTTCTACTTGCGCGACCCACCACCACTTGCGTGACCACCACACCTGCACCATAGAATCTCTGATTTTCTCTAAGTGTTGAACATGTTCAAAATAAGGAGGGTTCGAACTCTATTTATAGGCATTCGGAAACCCCGTGCGACAGAATACAAGTCTCCCCTCACCACGCAGGTTTTGGCACGCAAGTCTCTACCGCGCAAGTCACTTGCGCGCCCAACCTTGAAACATGGGCGCTCTTCTCCCTTTTCCATATTTTGATGTTCTGATCTTCAAAAACATATGGCATTCATGTTTCTTCTCCTTCATGTCAACGGTGCGCAAGTTCCTTTGCGAAAACCACTTTTCTCCATTATTCAATTTTCAGGCCCAAAAATTTGGCAAACACTGGGAAATAGTGCCACCTTGTATCAGCTCTTTTTGTACCGCCTCCAGATCATCCATTCCTTTGTTGACGTTTCTTGAATCAAACATGGATCGTTAACCACATCGCTTGAACTCGAAATTACACCATGAAATCCCCTTTTTCAACAAATTTGATCATCATCGTTTGATTTGTCAATAATGACAACATAGATGTCTACTTTGTCAAAAAACACAATCACTTGAAAAATGCTTCAATGATACCTTGATGGATTTTTTCCCAACACGTGTCACTAGATGTATTTTATTGAAATAATTATGTCAATGTTGAAATTTTATATGATGAGTAAGAATCATCTTGAAGTCTCTATTTTGAAAGGTTATTTAATATAGGTGTGCAAGTATTTATGCTCAGTATACTTGGATAATATCCCCAAATGTCTAATCATAGAATGAGAATTGAATATGAGAATTATGATTCCATTATGAAGATATTTTAATCATTTCCACAAATACGGTGGTTACCTAGAATATATTCAATGTATAATTTGAAGAGAGGAAAGTGAGAAATGTCTAGTCATATAATATTATTCACATATTGTGTGGTTGGTTATTACATTAAGTAAGTGAACAAAGATATATGTAATTTTTTTTGTATTTTATTCAAATCTTTTTGCATCATAAAATTTTCACATTTCAAGTGATCATATTGAAATTATTAAAAGAACACATACTTATTTAACTATTTATAGGAAGAAGCAATTTCATTGTAAATAATTTCCTTCTTGGTTAATATCAAAGGTAACAAAATTCATTTTTTACATGACTTAATAATGGAAACATGTTTAATATTTTGTTTTGATATATTTAATGTTCAATTTTTTCCAATGTCTGATATATCTATTGAGATAAGTGTGTTGTATGTTTTTTAAATAATTTTTTATATGATTGTAATTTAATGTTCATTAATGTATTTAAATTGATTGTATAGTTGTGTTGTAGATAATGAAACATAACATGGTGGTTTTGTGATATATAAAACAATATATTATTATGCTAGTAAATCAGATGTAAAATCCTAAATAGAAAATCTATCATATTATTGAGTTATTGTGAAAATAATTATTTTAAATTAGTAATCACATGGTAATTCCACAATGATGAAATAAAAGTGTTTTGATTCAATTATGTAATAATGAAATCATATAGATACCTAATGATTTAGTGTGATTAATATAAAATGTTAGCATCATATTGATTCACCTTACATTATTGCACAAAAAATAGATATGTTTTTTATATAAATGACCTATTAAAAAATATTTTGATGTTATTATTGATGTTATTTAAAGACATTTTTTACGAAGGTATTGTTGATACAGATGATTTGGTTGAAATTTTTTATATTCACTGAATTATTTCATTTGATTTCATGGATGATTCAATTTTTAGAATAGACTAGGAAATAGAAACTGTATTAGACAACAAATTGTGGAAAAACATTTGGAATTATTTATTTTATATTATTGTGACGCGGTATATATATTTGAATCATTAATACAAGGTACCTAATTAATTTTTTTAAAAGTATATTACACAAAATGTTTTCTTAATCAAAACATATTTTCTATTTAAATAAAATAATATTGATATGAGTTATCATATATCTAACCAAATATAAAATATTTGTCAAATTATAGTTTCAAATTTGATAAATACTTTTATTAAAAAGTGTATGCTTTTTTTATTTTATCTAAATGATTTATTTAATATTTTTTATATTTTTTATTTTTTCACATTACTGTTGGGAATTTTCTGGTCACTATATCTAGGTTTAAGAATTTGTAAGGAAGATATTTCATAGAAATTATCAACACTTTACAGAGTTAGTGTCAACCCCATTGGTCACCGTTGTGAGGGTTGTTATTCTAATGTAGTGATTACTTCTATGAGTATAAAGAGGGAAAAATGTCTGATTTTATCCTGGTATATTGATAATGGGTTTATTAATTATTATTATACATATAAACTTCATTTAATCACATATATTATGTTATGGTTATTTGTAACACCCCAAGATTCTATGATATATTCTCTTTGAATAATATGATAGTATTCAAAGTTCGCTACACCGAGTTCAAGTGCACCACGACCTGTCAAACTAGCCGTTTAAAAAGCGGTTTTGAATAGTAATAACAAAATTTTGAATTTTATATACTCCATATATTTTTAACATCCATATTATGTATTTAGTAGACATATTATAAGAACAAATTCAATTTTTCAGATAAAAGTAATATTTTTCAAAAAATGCAATTTTACAACCTTTTAATGGAGAACCATTTTTAATCCAATATTTTACACTTTTATATATTAAATTTGAATAAATAAACTTCTTCTTTAGAATATGGACATAAAAAATTAGTTTGGATAAATTTTTGGTTCCTTTCTAATAACTTTCATATTTTGACAAATAATGAAAAATACAAAATTTTAATTGAAAACAACTTTTTTAATCAAAATAATTTATAGTGTTAAAATAAAAATTTGAATAGTTTTGAAGTATAATTAGATTATATTTTAATCATTTAATCTAATTTTGGTCATTGGAATTAATTTTACTTTTAAATTGGACATAAACACATATCAATCTTTTGATAGTTTTTACTTCTCAAAAACCCGCTTTCTGGTTTTGACAACATGAATATTTTTTTACATTAATTAATTCAACTTATATGTTTTTAATTTGATAAAATAGACCTCATTTTTGAATTTGGAATATGAAAATTAAATTTGGGTGAATTTTTGGTATTTTTCTAAAAACATCCAATTTTTTATGAATAGTGAAAAACACTGGGATATTATTTAAAAGCAGACTTTTTATTTCTATAATTATTTTAAATTTAAATTTATTTTAAATTAAAAATATATAAATAATATCTATATTATTTCAATGTAATTAATTTAAGTCTTTTTATAATAAGATTAGAAATATAAAATTTTATTGAACTTTTTCCTGTCTTTTACTCACCTTCTAGGCACATTTGCAAATTTGCATAAAAAATAATTTTACTACTTATGTGAATTAAATTTCAAAACCCCAAGAGACATGTTTGAAATCAGTATGTAAAATTTGGTTCAATGGGAAGAAAATAAGTTTTGGTCAATAGTAACTTTTGAGTTTTATTTACCATGTTTAAAAGTAAATAGGGTAATTAGAGGAAAAATGATATTATAATTACCCTAAAACATGTCTAAATTCTATTGGAAAAGTTTATTTAGACCAAAATAAACCTTAGGAAGAAAATATGATCCTTTTTCTTTACTTGTATTATATTTGGAGATTTATTATTGTTTTATTTAAAGAAGAGTTAAAAGTGTTAAATTCAAAGTTTAATAACTAAAAAATTTTAATATAGGGTTATACATAAGATAAATTTGACTATAAATATTCATTAGAAAGATAAAAATATTTAATACATAATTTTATTTTATTTATAATTTTTAGACATCAAATAATTAAATTTATTTAGGACACAATGATGATGCAATAATTACTTTATTATTGAAAGATTAAAATAATTTCTATTATTTGTAAATTGAGACTTTTGATGTATTCCACAAATTTTATAGGTTAATATGAAATTTTAGGGTTTGTTGAATAAATTGTTTCCTAATTGATAAATTTTTTATGACTTTCACAACTAAATAGTGTCAAAATTGATACAAATGAGTTTTTAAAACAAATAATATATTATTAATTGATATAATATTCCTAAAAATCTAAGGTTTGTCCAAAGGACTTAGATAAGGTTATATATATCAATAATGAACCACATGGGGTTATCTTGGATTTTTATTGTAATTTTCTTAACCATTTATTATAATAATACAAGAATACATGGTAAAAAGGTAAACTATTTAACTAAGAGTTTAATCTTAAATATAAGGTTCATATAGTGACCCAAACCTGTCTAAAAACTATGGGTTGATATTTTTTCGACCCATCCCCACCTTATCCATGAAATAAATCTTTTTGGATTAATTATAAACATAATAATATTTTATAAAAAAATAATCTTTCAAGCTTTTCTTAAAGTGACCCTCACCTCTCTTATAAAAGTGTACTTCCCCTTCTCTCAAAATCACACATCCAAAGCCATTTAGCTCAGTAAAACCCTACTCAAATATCCTCTAAAATTCGATCAATTATACCTAGAGGTATTACTTTGATCATAATCCAACCTAAGGAGCCCTTTTGATCAAATCAAATGGAACCACGCAAAGAAGATGTAATAATTTCATCACCTCTTTCAATGTTCATTTCTTCTTCCACTTCCACCTTCTTTGTTGTTTCCATACCAAAATAATAAATCTTGTACCTTCTAAATACTATGATTTTATTATAAATATGGTACAACAATATTCATTATTCTATCCATCCAATGAATGACAAAGTTACCATACGTGCGTACGTACGGCTTACCATCTCCATGTTGTGGTGTAGATTGTTATTCAACACTTCATCATTTGGATTGGTATAATAATGAGTATAATTTTTGTAAATAAAAAATATAACATTTTAATGATTATGTATTTATTATATACCATACAATTATATACTATTTCTCCATTAATAGAATGTTATTGTCACTCGTGCGTACGTACAGATTACCGTCTCCACAAATGCGGTGAGATTCATTCTCCATCGTAACCATTCAAGAATAATTTTCATTTTATGATTTAAAATAATTTTTAATAACTTAATATCATTCTGTATATTAATAAAATACATCCTATCCATATCAAATGTGACTTATGTAACAAAACATATAAAGTATAACGAATCATTTCACACCTGAAACAATGATACTACTGAGATATTATTAACAAAGAAATATTAGAAGATCATATATGTTATCATATTTATGAATGTGGTCATTATAAAATATAATAAAAATTATTTCACTATTATACAGTTGGTTGACCTACTCTCTACTAAGGTAAAGTACAAGGTAAGAGGTTTCAATCTCACTTCTTATTCCTGTGAGATTCATGCAATATTGCCACTATTTCCTTTTTGTTTGGTGTATGTACTGCCCATGATTGTATTTATTATGTAATATACTTTAATTTATTAGAATTTAAATCTTAATTTTATGACCCTTATTTCATGGGGGGGTATGTTTCGTAAGTTACAAAATTAGTAAGGGAATTTTTAATTTTGATTTCCACTCATTGGGTTTTACACAAACTTCATTGATTGTTTTAATCCAAGATTATGTGTGAAATCTCTATTTATTTATTTATGTAGTAATTTACACTCCCCTTTGTGTATATATAATTTTGATACACATAATCACTCCATTGATAAATTCTTAATTCATCGATATGAAGTTGATAAGAGTAATCTTAACACAATTTCCATTCATTGAGTTAAACATCCATGTCATAGGTGTTGTTGTTACAAGAATATGTGTGAATGTAATCTGATTGATTTTTACTGAATTTACAATCATATTGAGTTTATTTATAATTTTCACACATAATTATGTCATTGAGTTATCCTTAACCAAAGGATACAGTCTTTATAAGGGATTTCATCTCAATTTACATTATATTGAGACTTCTTTGTTCTTATGCACCAATCCACTTTTATATGGTGTATATATTGTACTTTGAAATAGTATATCAAGAATCCGTTTATTATCATGATATTATAATTTTTTTATTACCAAAAATATTTGTTTTTAAAATTCTCTAATTTGGTTAGGAACTCTAACTAAAATATCATTTTAAATGTTTTAAAGATTTATTATTCTAAATATTTTTCATTAATGTCCATGTTTTAAAATTGGTTTTAAGGATTTTTTTATATGGAAATGAATGTTTTAAAATAAAAATTACTTTTAAAAGTTTCAAAGTGGTATGGGAGACTTTGATTCAAAAGTCTATTTTTAACAACTTCTTGATAGATAGTGAGACTTTTAAATGTTTTCACGAAAAGGGGATATTTCTCTCAAATAGTTTTACTAATTATTTTCCTCGATGTCAATATCCTATATTATTATTGATTAAGGTTGATTTATTATAATAAAATCTTCTATATTTTATTTAATGAGTTATGTTTGACTGTGGATTTGATATTTTTATACCATTCATGGTTAGTGGTTAAAATATTGAAATTTCGTATGCCAGTTCTAATATGAATGTTTAGATTATGTTACAATATTTTCATATGAGGGATTCATTGGACTTAGTATGTGATGGGTGGAGCCCACTATAGCTCCTCGATGCATTGGTGGGACTCATGAGACAAACTAGTGTCTTGGAATAAGGCCTTCACAAAATCTTATTTGTAGTCTTGGCATGAGGCCTTGACTATGTGTATATGATGTCTGACCTTATGCATTCTATCATTATGAAATTAGCTATTGATATTACTTGTGATTATTATACTAGTAGAATATCCATGTGAATAAGTAAATGGAACTATTTGATTTATATTTTCCATGTTATTATGAAGTTTATTTTTAAAAGGCTTGTTTTTTAGTATTATACATTACTTTAATTTTTTAGGCGTATTTATGATAGTTTCTGTTATATTTTTATCCTTACTGAGCATCTGATCTCACCCCTTTATTATGTTTTCTTTTTCCCAAGATGCGAAGAAGTATATTATTCTTGACCTGTAGGAATGGTTAAGGGATATGAGTGTCAACAAAGAGTACACATTATTTTTGTTTATTTATTATGTAATGTAAAACTTATGTATGTATCTATTACTTACAAGGATACTAAACTAATCCGTCTTTCGAGAATTGGTCTCTTGTGATAATGCCAATGTTATGTAATAATGCATCGACTCGGGTTAAATGGGATTGAGGCTTTACAGTTGGTATCAGGGGAAGTTTTGTAAAAACCTAGGAAGCTAGATTTATAAAAACTCTAATTAGAGATCATTAACCTAAGATAGACTTTGAGGATTAGTATAGAATAACTTCCTTGAATTTTTATATTGTATAGATTTTTTTATTTTCAAAAAAATACATCCCTATCTGGATACAGGTAGGTAGAGGCGGCTCTGGCATAGATTTACCTAGGAGGGAAAACTCTGACAAGGAATTTCAGCATGGACCCGAGGTATCCTAGTACACGACAATGGCCCCTTCGGCACTCTTGGCTACGAAACTCCCAAGGGATATGCTTAGGATAAATCATGTTTTATTTAGAAATCGATTTGAATGATTTTAATATAAGATCATAATAAATAACCTTTATTAATACTATGGTGTTTTAGATTGAAAATAAAGTGTCATGATATTCTCTAAATGATTTTATGACTATTGTTACTCACACTATGCTTTCTGGTTTTATTCAATGGATGGATTCCAAGGAAGTGATAATAACATTGAAAATAATTTACAAGGTGGGAACGGTGGTAAAAATGAGCAACAAAGTGTAATGTTGATAGGAATAAAAGATATCATGTTCATACCTAATCAATCTACCATAAATATGATCAACATCATATACATTAACCAACTCCCGAACTCAACAAATAAGAGAAAGGTGGAGAATGATAAGAGCTCCATTAGTGGAGACCATGGAGAAATGAAAGATCATTTTCCATTAGGAAGGAAATGTGGAAGGAGAAACCCTGTAAAGTTTCTAAATAGAACAAAGAAATGATTTTTGTGTGGGAAAGAAGGACATAAGGAAAAGAATTGTCAACGAAAAATACAGAGTACTAAGGAGGAAAATAAAAATGATCCTAAGAATATATTTACAGTCATTTAACATAAATGTAGGGGACTTGAGAATTACCCAATTCAATTTCCAATTATATAGGATAGCCTATAATTCAAGGAATAACCTATGTGGAAATAAATGGATGGAGAAATATTAAAAATTATGAATTCTCTTTATTGATGATATTACTTTGAAATACTTTTCTCTTGTATGTATAACCCTATAGTTTGTTATGTGAAAATAATATTTGAGGAGAAATTATCTTTTCTTTTGTGGATATAGTTATAAAGAAGTATTTGGGTTTATATAATCCTTCAATTTGATTCAATTACATGTTATTAATTTTTGGGAAGAAAATGCATGGTATTAGATAACATCTGTTGTTAAAATATGTTATGTTTATTTTTGAGGAATTTATATCATTTTTTGGGAATGTTATAAAATTATATAGTTTTTGAAAAAGTAAAACACGCATATTATGTGACAACCCATCATGTTGGACAAAGTCGTGGGAATCGAACCCACAACCAAAGTGCGACTGGGATTTATCACCTACTACTAGACTACGTGAAGTCCCCTGTTAGTATGACTAATTATTTTTAGTTAAACAATTATATGGATCAAGAATAGGTTGATTTTTGGAACATATTATTTATCCTTATTATAGGAATGTTATTTGGTGATTAAGCGATAAATGTTATTTTGGAAGGCGTTTTCTATTTTGGGAACACTATATGCCTAAGGAAAATAAAATACTATGGGATTTCATTTGAGGAGTAATGGTGGATTTTTATACTGGAATTTTATATATTTGGGTTATTTATGAAACATTATTAACCTATCATAGAGAATATGTGATTATGTTATATACTTTTAAGTATGTGACTTTAATAGTAGTCAGTGTTATTTGAAGATAAATGTTCGGATTTATCATGGAAGACTATGTGATCAAATCCTCTAAATTTTGTGTTTCAAAATTTGTTTGAATTATTTTGAATAATTTTAAGGACAATTTTTTTTTAAGGATCATTGTTGGACTTTGAGTATTTTTTTTAATTTAGGAGATTAAGAGTTGTATTTATTTCTATACAGGATTATCCTTTTTAGGGATCGTCAAATCTTGTACTAAAAATTTTGGTTTTGGTTAATGTCTAAAGATAAGGGAAATATATAGTTCATCTTTTGTGGATTATGTGATTCTCTAGAAGTTGATTCTAGTGCTTCATGTGTTACCATGTCATCTTGAATACTTATCCTTTGGAGTGAAAGATCAGTTTTTGGTAAAAATTAGTTAAAATATTGAACTCTACTTGTCAAGTTTTATTTGTATTATTCTATGAATAAAATAATTCTTATACTTTAGGGAATGGATCTTAAAACAAAATATGTGTTATCCTAATATATTATGTTTTTTTTGAACTAGCGATATTTTAAATCCTCATAGATTTATGGATTTGAGACCCTCAATTTTCAATTCACATGTTTTTGATTGATGACCTCAATCTTCCATGGTACGTTTCTCTTTGAATAATATGATAGTGTGTGAAGTATGCAACACTGTGTTCAAGCACACCATAACATATCAAACTAGCTGTTTAAAAATAGGTTATGAATAGTAATGACCAAATTTTAAATTTTAAATACTCCATATAATTTTAACATCCTTATTATGTGTTTCATAGACATAATATAAGAACAAATTCAATTTTTCAGATAAAAGAAGTATTTTTCAAAAAAATGAAACTCTACCGCCTTTTAATGGTGAACCCTTTTTAAATCCAAAATTTTACACTTTTATATATTCAATTTGAAAAAATAAACTTCTTCTTTAGAATCGGGAAATAAAAATTTATCTTGGATAAATTTTTGGGGATTTTCTAATAACTTTCTTATTTTGATGAATAGTGAAAAATACTAAATTTTATTGAAAATAACTTTTTTAATCAAAATAATTTATAGTGTTAAATTAAACATTTGAATGGTTTTGAAGTATAATTAGATTATATTTTTATAATTTAATTGAATTTTGGTCATTGGAAGTAATTTTACATTTAAATTGGACATAAACACATATCAATCTTTTGATGGTTTTTACTTCTCATAAACCCTCTTTCTGGTTTTGATAATGGGAAAAAAATTTAAATTAATTAATAAAACGTTGATGTTTTGAATTTTGTAAAATAGATATCATTTTGAAATTTGGAATATCAAAATAATCTTTGAGTGAATTTTTTGTATTTTTCTAAAAAACTTTCAATTTTTAATGAATAGTGAAAACACTGCATTATTGTTTAAAGCCGAATTTTTATTTAAATAAATATTTTTAGTTTAAATTTATTTTAAAGTCAAAATATATACATAATACCTATATTAGTAAAATTTAATTCCTTGAATTCATTTTACAATAATATTAGATATATACAATTTTATTAAACTTTTTACCGTCTTTTACTCACCTTCTAGGTCCATTTTCAAATTTGCATAAAACATAATTTTACCGCTTCTATGAATTGAATTTCAAAAATACAAGGGACAAAATTGGCATCAATATGTAAAATTTTGTTCAATGGGATGAAAATAATTTTTTGTGAATAGTAACTTTTGAATTTTATTTACCACTGTTAAAAGTAAATAGGGTAATTAAAGGTAAATATGATATTATAATTACCCTAACACATGTCCTAATTCTATTCAATAAGTGTATTTAGACCAAAATAAACCTTAATAATAAAATATGATCCTTTTGGTCCACTTAGATTAGATTAGGACATTTATTATTATTTTATTTAAAGAATAGTTAAAAGTGTTAAATTCAATGTTTAATAAATAAACAATTTTTAATATAAGGTTACACATAAGATAAATTCGACTATAAATATTAATTATAAAGATAAAAATATTTAATACATAATGGTATTTTGTTTATAATTTTTATACATTAAATAATTAAATTTATTTATGACACAATGATGATGCAGTAATTAAATTATTATTAAAAGATTAAAATAATTTATATTATAAATATTAATATAATTGTAAATTGAGACTTTTTATGTATTCCATGAATTTTCTAGGTTAATATGAAATTTTAGGGTTGACTAAATAAATTTTTTAGAAGTGATAAAGTTGTTATGACTTTCATAGAAACCAAATACTAAATAGTGTCAAAATTGACATAAATGAATTTTTAAAAATAATATTATTTTATTATTTTATATAATATTACTAAAAAATAATGTTAGGACAAAAGACATAGAAAAGATTATATGTATCAATAATGAACCACTTGGGGTTCTCTTGGCATTTTATAGTAATTTTATTAAAAAATTATTATAATAATACAAGAATACATGGTAAAAGTTAAACTACTTAACTAAGAGTTAAATCATAAATATAAGTTTAATATGGTGAATTAAACCTTTATAAAACCTATTTTTGGGAGTTTTTAGACCCATCCCCACATTATCCTTGAAATAAATCTTTTTGGAGCCATTATAAACAGAATATGATTGTATAATAAAATAATATTTTAATCTTTTCCTAAAGTCACCCTCACCTCTCTTATAAAAGGGTACTTCCCCTTCTCTAAAAATCACACCCAAAATCCATTTGGATCAGCCAACCCCCCGCTCAAATATCCTCTCAAATACCCTCACACCAACCTAGAGGCATTATTTTGTTCATAATCTAAACTAAGTATCCCTTTTGATCAAATCATAAGGAAGCACCCGAAGAAGTGGAAATAATTTCATCACCTCTTTCAAAGTTATTTTCTTCTTCCACATCCTCTTTATTTTTTGTTTCCATACCAAAATAATAACTCTAGAACTTTCTAAATAAATTAATTTTATTATAAATATGGTATAACCATATTCATTATTCTATCCATCCTATGAATGACAAAGTTACCATACGTGCGTATGTATGGCTTATCGTCTCCACGTCGTGGTGTAGTTTGTTATTCAACACGTCATCATTTGTATGGGTATAATAATGAGTATAATTTATGTAAATAATAAGTATAACATGTTATTATTTATTTATTTATGATATACCATCCAATTACATACAATTTCACCATCAATATAGGGGTACTGGCACTTATGTGTACGTACGGATTACCATCTCTATGAACGCGGTGAGATTCATTCCCCATCGTAACAATTCAAGAATAATATTAATTTTATTATTTAAAATAATGTTTAGGAACTTAATATCATTATATATATGATTCAAATACATCCTATCCATATCAAACATTACTTATGTAACCAAACATATAAAGGAAAACGAATCAGTTAACACCCAAAACACGGATACTACTTAGATATTATCAACAAAGAAATATTAGAAGATTGTAAATGATATCATATTTATGTTTGTGGTTATTTTATAATTTAATAACAATTATTTCACCATTATACAGCATGTTAACCTACCCTCTACTAATGAAAAGTATCAGGTAAGGGTTTTTCATCTCACTTCTTATTCCCGTGAGATTCATGCTATATTACCACTATTTCCTTTTATGTGGTGTATTTACTACCCATGATTATATTACTTGTGTGATATAATTTAATTTATGCACATTTAAATATTCATTTTATGATACTTCTTTCATGGGATGTATGTTTCGCATGTTTCCTAATCGGTATGGGAATTTTTAATTTTGATTTCCACTCATTGGGTTTTATGCAAACTTCATTGATTATTTTACTTCAAGATAATGTGTGAAATCAATATTTATTTATTTATGTAGTAATTTACACTCAACTATTTGTGGGTATACTTTTGATACACATAATCACTCCATTGATAATTTCTCATGTCATTAATATGAACTTGATAAGAGTAATCTTAACTTAATTTCCATTCATTGAGTTAAATATCCACGTCATTGGTGTTGTTGTTACAAGAATTTGTGTGAATGTCATCTGATTTATTTACACTAAATATCAAATCATATTGAGTGTATTTATATTTTACACACATAATTATGTCATTGAGTTAACCTTAACCTAAGGATATGATCTTTATAAGGGATTTGTTCTCAATTTACATTCTATTGAGACTTCTTTATTGTTATGCACCAATTCACTTTTATATGGTGTATATTCTATACTTTGACATACTATATCATGAATAACTTTATTATAATGATATTATAATGTTTTTATTACATAAATTATTCATTTTCAGATGTCTCTCATTTGGATAGGAACTCTAACTAAAATATCATTTTAAATGTTTTAAAGATTTATTCTTCTATATCTTTCTCATTAATGTCCATGTTTTAAAAATGGTTTTATGGATTTATTTATATGGACATGAAAGTTTAAAAATTAAAATTCCTTTTAAATGTTTAAAATTGGTAAGATAAACGTTCATTCAAAAGTGTACTTTTAACAGCTTCTTGATAAATAGTGAGACTTTTAAATGTTTTCATGGAAAAGGGGATATTTCCCTCAAATAGTTTACTGATTATTTTTATCTATGTCAATATCCTTCATTATTCTCAATTGAGGTTGATTTATTATAATAAAATATTCCATATTTTATTTAATGAGTTATGTTTGACTAAGGATTTTCTATTTTTATACCATTCATGGTTTGTGGTTAAAATATTGACATTTTGTATGCTAGTTCTAATACGAATGTTTAGATTATGTTTCAACCTTTTTATATGAGGAATGAATTGGACTTAGTAAGTGATGGGTGGAGCCCACTATATCTTCTCAATGCATCGGTAGGTCTCATGAGACAATGTAGTGTCTTGGCATAAGGCCTTGACAAAATATTACTTGTATTCTTAGCACGAGGCCTTGACTATGTGTAATGATGTCCGAAATTATGCATTCCATCTTTATGAAATTAGATATTGATAATAAATGTGCTTATTAAACTAGTAGAATATCAATTTGAATAAGGAAATGGAACTATTTAATTTGTCTTTACTATATTATTATGAATTATAAGTTTAAAAGTATTGTGTTTTAGTCTTATACATTACCTTAAATGTATATGATTTTTTAAGATAGTTTTCACTATATTGTTATCCTTACTAAGCATCTGAGCTCACCCATTTCTTATATTTTATTTTTCCCAGGATATGAATAAGTATATTATGCTTGACCTGTAGGGATAGGTTAAGGGATTTGAGTGTGTACAAAGGGAACACATTGATGTTGTTGTTTTATTATATAATGTAAAACTTATGTATGTATCTAGTACTTCCAATGCTACTAAACTAATCTATTTTTTTGATACATGATATATTGTGATAATTCCAATGTTATGTAATAACATCGAGACTCTGGTTAACTGGGTTCGGGGTGTTAGAGTTGGTATCATAGAAATTTTAGTACAAAACTTGGAAGCAAGATTTAGAAAACTATAATTAGAGAACATTACCCTAAGATAGACTTTGATGATTAATATAGAAGAACTTATAGAAATTTTGTAATGTATAGATTTTGAGTATTTTCCCCACAATACATCTTTGTCTGGATACAAGAAGGTAGAGGCGGATCTGGCATAGATTTATCTAGGAGTGCAAACTCTGACTAGGAGTTTTGGGCTTGACCCTGGGTATCCTGGTACACAATAATGGGTCTTGCTACACTCTTGGTTATGACAATCTCAGGGGATATTCATTCGATAATTAACATTTTATTTACAAACCAATTTGAAGTATTTTAATATAAGATTAGAATAAATAACCTTGATTAATTCTATGGTGTTTTATATTGAAAATAAGGTGTCATGATATTCTCTAAATGATTTTATGACTATTTTTACCCACACTGTGCTTTCTAGTTTTCATCAATGGCTAGATTTCATAGTAGTCATGATAATATTAAACATGATGTACAAGGTGGGCATGGTGGTGGAAATGAGGAACGAAATGGAATGCTGATAGGCGTAAAAGATATCGTGCTTGTACCGAATCAATTTCCCAAAAATATGATCAACAACATATACATTAACCAACTCCCGAACTCAACAAAGAAGAGAAATGTGGATAATGATAAGAGCTCCGGCAGTGAAGACCATAGAGAAAAGAAAGCTCATTTTCCATCATGAGGGAAATGTGGAAGGAGACACCCTGGAATGTGTCTCGATAGAACAAAGAAATTCTTTATGTATGGGAAAGAAGGAAATAAAGAAAAGAATTATCGAGGAAAAATGAAGAGTAATTTGCAAGAAAATAAAAATGATCCTAAGAATCTATTTACAGTCATTTGCAGTAAATGTAGGGGACCTGGCCATTACCCGATTTAATGTCATATGCTATAAGATAACCTCTAATTGAAGGAAGAACCTTTGCGGAAATAAATGGATGGAATAATGTATAAATGTATTAATGCTCTTTTTTGATGAGATTACATTGGAAGACTGTTCTCTTGTATGTGTAACCCCACAGTTTTTTATGTGAAAATGATATTTGAGGTAGAATTATCTTTTCTCTTGTGGATATATTTATAATTAACCATTTGGGTTTATATGATCCATGTATTTTAGTCAATTACAATTTATTGTTTTTTGGGAAGAAAATGAAAGGTATGAGATAACATTCGTGGTTAAAATATGTTATGGTTATTTTTGAGGAATTTATCTCATTTTTTGGGAATATTATAAAATTATATAATTTCTGAAAAATGAAAACATGCAGAACATGTGACAACCCATAACGTTGGAAAAAGATACGGGAATCAAACCCACAACTGATGTGTGATGGTGATTTATAACCTACCACTGAACTACGTGAAGTCCCTGGTTATTATGACTAATTATTTTTAGTTAAATGATTTTATGGATCAAGAATATATTGATTTTGGGAACTTATCATTTATCCATAGTATAGGAAAATGATTTGGTGATTATGCGATAAATGTTATTTTGGAAGAAGTTCTCTCTTTTGGGAACACAATATGCCTAAGGAAAATAAAATACTATGGTATTTCATTTGAGGAGTAATGGTGGATTTTTATTGTGGACTTATAGAGATTTGGGTTATTTATGAAAAATGATTAACCTTTCATAGTGAATATGTGAATAGGTAAATTACTTTTTTGTATGTGACTTTAATAGTAGTTGATGTTATTTGGTGATAAATGTTCAGATTTATTGTGGAAGACTATGTGATAAAATCCTTCTGAATTTTGGGTTTCAAACATCGCTTGGATTATTTTGAAGAATTTTAAGGAAAATTGTTTTTTTTAATGTTCTTTGTTGAAATTTGGGTATTTTTTATTTAATTTTGGAGATTAAGAGTAGTATTTCTTTCTATAAAGGATTATCCTTTTCAGGGATAATCTAATCTTGTACTAACCATTTTGGTTTTGGTTAATGTCTAAGGATAGGAAAATATACAGTTAATCATTCGCGGATTATGTGATTCTCTAGAAGTTGATTCTAGTGCTTCAGGTGTGACAAAGTCATCTTGAATACTTATCTTTTGGAGTGAATGATGAGTTTATGGTATAAATTATTTAAAGGATGGAACTCGACATGTCATGTATTATTTTTATTATTAAATGAATAAAATAATTCTTAAACATTAGGGATAGGATCTTTAAAAAATTCATTATCCTAATATATTATGTTTTGTTGAACTCGATATATTTTAAATCATCAAAGATTTATGGCTTTGAGACCCTCAATTTTCCATTCACTTGTTTTTTATTGATGAACTTAATCACTCCCTATAAATATTTACATTTTTATTCCAATTATAATTGCCACCAATGTTCTCCTATTCAAAATCCTAATTTAGTGGTGACTTTTTCATTTCCCTTTCCCTCTTATTATGACTAAGTTTTATTAACCCTATTTTTGATGTGGGATTTCCACAAAGGTATTTTATATTTTTAACCATTTATTTCTGAAGAATAATTTCAAATTGTGAAGAAGCAATTTATTTAAGGAGGGAATAATATAACACCCCATGCTTCTACAATATGTTTCTCTTTGAATAATAAGATAACATGTGAGGTACGTAACATTGAGTTCAAGCACACCACGACCTATCAAACTTTCCGTTTAAAAAGCAATTAAGAATAGTAATGAACAAATTTTGAATTTTATATAGTCCATATATTTTTAATATCCATATTATATATTTCTTAGATATAATATAAGAACAAATTTAATTTTTCTGATAAAAGAAGAATTTATCAAATAATCCAATTTTACCGCCTTTTAATTGAGAAGCCTTTTTAAATCCAAAATTTGACAATTTTATAAATTCAATTTGACAAAATAAACTTCTCCTTTAGAAGTGGTAAATAAAAATTTATGGTGGATAAATTTTTGGTGATTTTCTAATAACTTTCATATATTAATGAATAGTGAAAAATACTAAATTTTAATTGAATGTAACTTTTTTATTCAAAATAATTTATTGTGTTAAATTAATAATTTCAATGTTCTTGAATTATAATTAGATTATATTTTTATCATTTAATCCAATGCTGGTAATTGGATGTAATTTGACATTTAAATTGGACATAAACACATATCAGTCTTTTGATAGATTTAACTTTTCAAAAACCCGCTTTCTGGTTTTGACAATGGGAATATTTAAAATTAATTAATACAACTTATAGGTTTTCAATTTGGTAAAATAGACACAATTTTTGAATTTGGAATACCAAAATTATCTTTGGGTGAATTTTTTGTATTTTTCTAAAAACATTCAATTTTTTATGAATAGTGAAAACACTACGTTATTGTTTAAAGATGAATTTTTATTTAAATAATTATTTTTAATTTAAATATATTTTAAAGTCCAAAAATGGAAACATATTACTTATATTATTCCAATCTAATTCATTGAATTCATTTTATAATAAGATTAGATATATAGAATTTTATTGAACTTTTTAACGTCTTTTACTCAACTTCTTGGCCCATTTGTAAATTTGCATAAAACATAATTTTAATGCTTTTGTGAATTGAATTTAAAAAATCCAAGAGACATGGTTGAAATCAGTAAGTAAAATGTGCTTCAATAGGATCAAAATAATTTTTGGTGAATAGTAACTTTTGAATTTTATTTACCACTGTTAAAAGTAAATAGGTTAATTAAAGGTAAAAATGATATTATAATTACCCTAAAATATGTACTATTTCTATTGGATAATTTTATTTTGAACAAAATAAACCTTAGGAATAAAATATGATCTATTTGGTCCACTTTTATTTTATTAGGACATTTATTATTATTTTATTTAACGAATAGTTAAAAGCGTTAAATTCAATGTTTAATAAATAAACCATTTTTAATATAGGGTTAAACATAAGATAAATTCGACTATAAATATTATTAGAAATATAATAAGATTTACTATATAATTTTATTTTATTTATAATTTTTAGACATTAAATAATAAAATTTATTTATGACACAATGATGATGCAGTAATTAGCTTATTATTGAAAGATTAAAATAATTGATATTATAAATATTAATATAATTGTAAATTGAGACTTTTGATGTATTCCACGAATTTTCTAGGTCAATATGAAATTTTAGGGTTGATTAAATAAATTTTTTTTCAAGTGATAATGTTTTTATGAGTTTCACAAAAACCAAATACTAAATAGTGAGAAAATTGACATAAATGAGTTTTTAAAACAAATACTATATTATTAATTGATATAATATTCATAAAAAACTATGGTTCGGAAAAAAGATTTATATAAGGTTTCATATATCAATAATTAACCACTTGGGGTTCTCTAGGCTTTTTATAATATGTTTATTAACCATTTATTATAATAATACAAGAATACATGGTAAAAGTTAATCAATTTAACAAAGAGTTAAATCTAAAAGATAAGGATAATATAGTTACATAAAATTGTCTTAAACCTATTCGTTGAGTGGGTTTCAACCGAGCCCCTCTTTTTACTTGAAATAAATCTTTTTGGATCAATTGTATATAGAATATGATTGTATAATAAAATAATATTTCAAGCTTTTCCTAAAGTGACCCTCACCTCTCTTATAAAAGGGTAGTTCCCCTTCTCTCAAAATATCACTTCCAAAGCCATTTGGCTCCACCAACCCCTGATCTAATATCCTCCCAACTACCCTCACTTTAAACTAGAGGCCTTAATCTGATCAGAAGCTATCCTAAGGAGCCATTTTTATAAAATCAAATGAAATCACCCGAAGAAGAGTTAATAATTTCATCACCTCTTTCAAATATTTTTTCATTCGAGTTCTTCGTTATTTTTGGTTTCCATAAAAAAATTCTAACAGAAATACCTTCTACATACTATGATGTTATTATAAATATGGTACAACCATATTAATTATTTTATCCATCCTATGAATGAAAAAGTTACCATACGTGCGTACATACTGCTTTCCATCTCTAAGTCATAGTGTAGTTTGTTATTCCACACTTCATCATTTTGATGGGTATAATAATAATTATAATTGATGAAAATAATTAATAAAACATGTTAATTATTTTTTATTTATGATATACCATCCAATTAAAAACGATTTAACCATCAATAGAATGGTATTGTCTCTTGTGCGTACGTACGGATTACCATCTCCACGAACGCGATAAGATTCATTCCCCATCTTAACCATTCAAGAATAATTTTAATTTTATGACTAAAAAAGTGTTTAAGAACTTAATATAATTATGGATATGAATCGAATACATCCTATCCATATCAAACATTACATACTTAACAAAACATATAAAGAAAAACAAATCAGTTAACACTTGAAACAGTGATACTACTGAAATATTATTAACAAAGAAATATTAAAAGATCATATATGATATCATATTTATATATGTTGTTTTTTATAATATAATAACAAATATTTCACCATTATATAGAATTTTAGCCTACCCTATACAATGGGAAATTACAATGGAAGGGGTTTTCATCTCACTTTTTATTCCAATGAGATTCCTGCAATATTTCCACAATTTCCTTTTGTGTTGTGTATGTACATCCCATGATTTTATTCCTTATTTAATATACTTTAATTTATTGGAATTTAAAAATAAATTTTATGACTCTTTTTTCATGGCGTGTACGTTTCGTAAGTTACCAAATCTGTAAGGGAATTTCTAATTTTGATTTCCACTCATTGGGTTTTACACAAACATCATTGATTACTTTTCTACAAGATTATGTGTGAAATTACTATTTATTTTTTTATTTAGTAATTTCCTCTCCCCTTTGTGTGGATATACTTTTGATCCACATAATCTCTCCATTCATAAATTCTCCAGTCATTGATATGAACTTGATAAGAGTAATCTTAACTCAATTTCAATTAATTGAGTTAAACATACAAGTCATTGGTGTTATTGTTACAAGAATATGTGTGTATTTCCTCTGATTGATTTACACTGAATATCCAATCATAATGATTATATTTATATTTTTCATACATAATTATGTCATTGATATATTTTTAACCTAAGGATATGTTCTTTATAAGGGATTTCATCTCATTTACATTCAATTGAGACTTCTTTGTTGTTATGCACCAATTCACTTTTATATGGTGTATATATTTTACTTTGATATAGTATATCATGAATAAATTTATTCTAATGATATTATAATGTCTTGATTACCTCAATTATTTTTATTGAAACATCTCTCATTTGTTTAGGAACTCTAACTATAACCTCATTTTAAATGTTTCAAAGATTTATTTTTCTAAATATTTCTCATAAATTTTCATGTTTTAAAAATGGTTTTAAGGATTTATTTATATGGACATGAATATTTTAAAATTGAAATTAATTTTTAATGTTTCAAATTGGTATGGGACACTTTGATTCGGAAGTCTATTTTTAACAGCTTCTGGATAAATAGTGAGACTTTTAAATATTTTCAAGAAAAATGGGTTATTTCTCTCAAATAGTTTTACTAATTATTTTCATCTATGTCAATATCCTTAATTATTCTTGATTGAGGTTAATTTTTTATAATAAAATCTTCCATATTTTATTGAAGGAGTTTTTTTACGTTGGGTGTGCTATTTTTATACAATTCATGGTTTGTGGTTAAAATATTGACATTTCGTATGTTAGTTCTAATACAAATGTTTAGATTACATTTCATCCTTTTCATATGAGGAATTCATTTGACTTAGTAAGTGATGGGTGGAGCCTGCTATAGCTCCTCAATGCATCGATAGGTCTCATGACACAAACTAGTGTCTTGGCACAAGGTCTTGAAAAAATATTATTTGTAGTCTTGGCATGAGGCCTTAACTATGTGGTTATGATGTCCGTAATTATGCATTTAATCATTATAAAATTAGCTACTGATATTACATGTGATTATTTGACTAGTAGAATATCCATGTGAATAAGTAATTGGAACTATTTGATTTATCTTTTCCATATTATGCTGAAGTTTATGTTTAATAGGATTGTGTATTAGTCTTATGAATTACCTTAAATTATTATGATTATTTATGATAGTTTTTTCTATATTGTTTTCCTTACTGAGCATCTGAGCTCACCCCTTTCTTAATTATTCTTTTTCCCAGGATTCGAAGAAGTATATTATACATGACCTGTAGGGAGAGGTTAAGGGATATGAATGTGTTCAAAGGGGAAACATTGTTTTTGTTGTTTTATGATATAATGTAAAACTTATGTATGTATCTAGTAATTCCAAGGCTACTAAACTAATTATTATTTTGATACTTAATCTCTTGTGATCATGACAATGTTATGTAATAATGCATCGAATCTAGGAAACTGGGGTGAGGGTATTATATTCTTCTTTGAGGAGACATGTTGATTTAACTGAGTATCCAGATGGTATGACTACATTTTGATAGTGTATGTGATAAGATATTGATATTGTTTTGTTCCTACACTTATTACTACTTCTGCAGATTATCCACTAACTATACCACTTCTATCATACAAAAATCATTCATATATGATATAAAAAAATTATTTCCTTTACCTGATGATGTAAAACCCATTTCTATATCCCATCCTTACCATAAATAAACAATATTGAAGTGTTCTTAATTTTATCATTCCTTATTACTAATACCCACCCTTCTCTATACAAGTTACTCCTCCATCAATCCCACCACCATATCCATATCAACCATTTTATATAGAGATCCTAAATCCAGTTTTTACCCCTCCATCACTTCAGTATCCTTCATCTACTTTATATATTGGTTAGACTATTAATATCCCACCACCCATAGTACATGATACTTCCATTACTCTTACTTCATAAATAGAAATATAGCGGATAGAATATCCCCCAATATATGGCAAGTGTTTAAAAAATTTTGAATGAAATTATTGATAAATTTATAATGATTATTTTTCTAGGATAATTTTATATTTTTCATGATCAGTTAGATTCTATAAGAAAAAATATGTTCACACAAATATATGAGATTTTTGGAATTGGAATACACAAGATATAGTTGAATACAATGAGGATGGGGTTATAGTTTATAATAATTATATGGTATCTAATAATTTTGTTGCTACACTTTCGAAATATTGAAACATTTTACCCTTTGAAGGCATAAATTAGAGAAAAGTTGGAAAAAATTAAACTATAGGGTCTCAACCTATATTTGGGAGAGTAATATTAATTAGATTTTTTGTATATTAGTTTTTAACAGTTAGTTAAAAATATTTCATCTAATGATACTTCAATATAATTTCCTTGATGAATATATTTCTTTAACAGTGAGCTTTATGGAGTTAGTGGAAATTTGGGGAGCATACCAGTATGACTAATATCTTGGTTGTAATGATAAAATTGGTACCAAGCTTGAGGGAATACCAATTTTCATGGATTTTCTATTATCTCATTATAGTGATATGATCCAGTAATATATTATTACATTGTTTCAAATTTTACTAAAGCTTATATGTAATCATTTTTTATTTGAAACAGGTTTTTTAAGTATAAATTAATATTTTTTTTGATATTAAAGAAATTATAAAAAATTGTTTATAGGAAAAATATAATAGAATTAAGAGAAATAATTTTTTTATAAAATACATTAATACTCTCTAGAAAACATATCTTTTAGATCATGAGTAGACACTTGTAATTTAATATTTTAATTTTATATAATGAATGAAAATATTTATATGTATTACCTTATAATTAGTGATGTTTTAAATTTAAATAGTTCCAATTGTTTTTATATATTTTTTGGAAATATTAGTACAAAATACATAATGAAATGAATAAAATTCTATTTATTTCATAAATCCTTTCATCAACATCTATATAGATATATATTATGTTCATATTACACATATAAAACAAAAAATACCAATTTAGCCAAAAATAGCCAAATTAAACCAAATTAAATATATCATGAGTCTTAAAAACTCATCTTTATACTTCAGTTTACACAAAAACTTAAAATATTCGAGATAAATGACAAAAAATAATTTTTTTAGTTTAAAATGCCATCTAAATCCATTATCACTATTGTAGGATTCTAAAATAAATTTTTTTAGATTTATATATATACATTTCATCAATAGTAAAAATTAGAGAATTCATCCTTCTAATATACTACTTTAAGGAATACTTCGATATAATGAAATAATACACAATAATCATTCATTTTATCAATGAATATAAATTTATGAATTAATATTATTATAATTAATTCATATACTGATATTTTTTAAATAGAGAGTTGATGTCGCTTATATAAATGAATAATAAATTTATTACTTGGTATTTTAATTATAAATACTTGTATTAGTATACTATAAATAAGTATTTAAAGCCACATTTATCCCCAATTAAAAAACGACACTTGGATTCACTCTTATTGTTGTTCCAACTGATCCACCATATATCACCAACCCAGCCTTCACTCCCATTATTTTGGAATCCAAATATTCTATGTTTTTTAAGATAAATCTATTTCGTTGTATAGATTGGTTTAATTTACTAAACCTATTCATGAATATATTGAATCATTTTTAATATGAAGTAATAGATCATAATTTCTTCTTATAATCTTAAATTATACCACCATATCTCCCAGCCAACACTGTAGAGTTGTTTCTTATAATTATGGGGTTATTATTTATTAAGTCATAATAAATATGATAATACATACCCTATTTCTTCTAAAAAAATTAATTAGTTACTTTATCCTTCTCATTATTAATTTATAAAAAGGTTTTCTGGGACTTTTCCTCTTGATAAGACCCCAACTCAAAATACATTCAACTCAACTCATTCTTAATTTAAAAAATATCTACAAATAATAAATTTCCACAAAACACTCAAAATAAGGATACACAGAAAGAAACCACACATACAATCCTATTATTTAAATTTTTCAATACTTTTGACTGAAAAACATTAATTTTCAAGAATATGCATCATGAATAAATTTATTCACTAATTAAAAAATCATCACAAAATTATAGAGGACAACATATTACATAAAATTAGAAATAATTTTTCAAATGCATCTAGTTTTAATGAAAATTGATTAATAACCAAATAAATAAAATTTATATTTTTTTTATTAGGTGAAACACCCTTAAATTTCTACGTACTTCGAGTATTTATTTTGATGTGTCTTGGTTTCCCTTCCTTCAGTTTTTAAAATGTATTAACGGTATTTATGGACTGAGTATCTAAATCTTAATTTGTTCTATTAAACAACCATATTTATATTTTCCATGGTACTATCTACTTGTTAGTTCAGTGTTTTTGGCTAGCTGATAGAGGTGTAAATAGCCGAGAATCCACTGGGTACAATCAGTCGTCCTGTGGAACCACCAACTTATCAGTGAGGTCCATCGGTTAGACAATGAATCCAAGGTGGAATATTAAGTGTGGGAGACCCTATGTTTTCACATGTATTCCAAATTTAATAGCCTATTTATTTTTCCCCTACATTCATATTGAACCATTAAAGAGGCTCTACTATGGGAAATTTGGCACCCTTCCCCTTATCATTCCACAATTTAAAGACCATACCTATCTAGTGGATTCCATATGATATGTCAAACATTTTACACTAAAAATACTCTTTATCTTGGGATAAATCATAGATAAAGGATATTATGGGAAAATATATGAAATATTTTATGATATACTAGAGAATTATTAGATCATTGAAGGATTAAATTCTAGAACATCTGAGAATCATTCTCCCTCTCTTCATCAGATATAGATTCATTGGTAATGGTTGTTCTATTGGGGTAAGACTAAATTAATTCTATCCATTTTCATGTTTTTCTTCATAGATCATGATTCTAGAATCCTTATTTGATTATTTAGTGATGGTTTTTGGGATTTTTGGTACGTGGGAATGATCCATGTGGCAATTCATGGTGCTAGGCATCAATACTCTTGAGGTAGGAATTCCATACCATTGGATAGCCTTTATATAAAATTTTATTCCTTGGAATTATTATGAATGTGTGTGTACCCATTTCACCTATCTATTGATATGAAATTCTTGTTCATTTTTAGAGATCATGATTTTCCTCACCAAGGATTGTGAACATGTATATGGGTATAGCCTATAGTCTTCTCTTATATGGAATCAAAGTGATGTGACCCATAATGGTATGATTAGTCCCATAGTGGGGGGATAATATGTGATGCGACATTTTATGACTATTATGGGGTATTGAATGATATATGGAAGGGAATTAAGACCTCAAGTCCTGACCTGATACTGGAAGTGTCTTACTACTAACTTGTGGATTGAAAAAAGATAATAGGTGGGGTATGATTACCCTATGTCCATACCCAAGAAAATATGTCATTATGAACTATTATCATACATATTTTGTACAAGTTTATTGTTATGAGATTTATGTAATAAAAAAATAAAATCTCCTCTGACATGGAGCTGAATTATGTTAGGCCATGTTTTGTGGAATCCTGGTTAAGACATGGGGATTCGACATGTTATTTTTTTATTGTGCATTTATTCTCTTACCATTTCCTTAAAATTATATATATTACTAAAATTATATAAAGGATTAATTATTACTTTCCTATTAGGTTTATAATCACGCCCTAAAAGGAATCCTTAATGCATGTGTAGGCTTTATGGTTAGGGATCCGGTGAGGGATAAGACCCCTGTGTTGGGTAGTTGAGCAGGTGGGGCATGGGTGATGGAGGTGATGCTAGGATGAACTCCCTATTATTTCCATTGTGTTTTATTTTTTTTATTTTCATCGTGAAATAGATTAATCTACCACATTAGGGACCCTATGGTTTTTATTGTACGACTTGTCTGGCCTTTTTAAAACATTGATATTATTGTTATATTCCATTTATAATTTTGGGTTATTTATCTATATTTTAATATGGGTGTGATGTATAGATATTTAAACTAAGTAAATTGTATCCCCAAGAAACCATTTAGTCCCTTAATGTTATTCAGCATCGTATTTCATATGGGGAGGCACACATAGGGTGATGTTTCACTCTGGTTTAGACATTGTGATTCAGATTAGGGTGTTATGAAGTGGCATCAAAGGTGGTTTCCCATCCTTTTATTCTTAACTATGTTTGAATCATTATATAAGAGAGATAGGATGTATGAAACTTGGGTAGGGTATTCATGTATGTTCATGGACAAATCATATGTAATAGACCTCCAAGTTACCAATGATGGGATATATGTTATCAATTTTTATTTTATAGATTTGTGATGGTCACAAGTATTATTATGTTACAGTTTTTTGGATTTTGATGTGTTCATGCATCATGAATTGGAATGTTATAACATTTAATGAATTTGATTTCATGTAATTTATAGGGGTTTAATAAATTAAATGAAAATAGAAATATGTGTTATATGATTTTATAAAATATATTTCATGACATTTACATTACATAAACCTGAGCATGTTATGTTTTGTTATGTGTATATGACTATGATAAACATATAAATGATGGAGACATGGGTTAGGACTTGGTTATATGTAAGGGGTTATGTGTTAAATATATGGGTAGGATCATTGGATGTGTCCCTATAATGTGGTTCTTATGTGTTTTCCTATAAATTTATTGAATTATATATTCATTTATGTTGTTGAAGACATTTATAAGCATTCATGAAGACATTTCAGATGATTCTATCTTGATTTCATATTATCAGACCAACTATGGATATGGTTTATAATTATTCTATAATGGAGGATGATCTTATATTTCCTCCATATATACATGAGGATATAGATAACCACAGTCTAGTTACCACTCTAGCAATCAAGGAAATATAATTGCTTCAGTTGGAAGTCTTCAAGGTAGTTTCTATTCTTATTAGAGGACCACACAAGAATATTTTCAATTTTAATTGGAATTTATATCCACATCATCCCCCAATATTCTATTAGACTAGAGGAACCTAGTATGTTAAGGATTTGATAGATAATATCGAGGAAATATTTGACCTCATAGATAATTTGGAAGATCAATAGGTAAATTTGGTTGTGTATATGCTTCAATTACCTTCCAGGAGGGGGTGGAGACTAATGAATCAAGTTTGAAGGCTCGATGGATTGAAATGGGTGACCTTTAATGACAGGTTTATTGAGTAATAATTTATATATATTCTAAATATATACCTTGAAAAAAAACTATGGAACACTAGTTTGGAATGTATATAATGGAATAATATACTTCTCATTTTAAATATGTACTAAAATATTTTCCTCTTTTGGATGAGAATGAGGCACAAAAGGCTTGGAAGTTCAAGATTGTATTATAACCTAAGTTGAGGTGCCATTTGATGAACTTTTTCCTAGTAACATACTCAAGAGTACTTTGTAAGGATCATGAAATTTAGAGGGGCTTATAGAAGGATAATGTATTAGGGTTTATTGTTATCTTTGGTGGAACATTATGTGGGATTTTGAGTGGACCTATAGGTTCCCCATATAGAAATAAAATGAGAAAGGGTGAGTAGATACTCCTAGAAGGTGATTGGAATCTATTAAATAGCATGATTTCATCTATTCCCTCTGTGGTAGAAGGAGTTCGATATAGATTTAACCGTGGACTGATTGGAAAATACCAGATATTCTACTTAGTTAATCAAAGGAAGTTTCATCAGTTTTTTAATATGATGCATCTCCGAGGTTTATATTTGGGAGAATCATGAATTAGAACACGTAGTAATTTTTTATGGACCTAGTCTCCCATAGTGTTGTTAGATGAACCTTCTATAGGGAATCGATTAGTTACAGGGGGCTCAATCCATATAAGAGGAAGGTTTTCTTAGTAATTGATGTAGAATACATATAATTTAGTTTCTTAGGTGAGTCTTGGAATTTATTCAGGTATGGTTTATATGGTGGATCAAGTTCTAAATGATGTTGGATACGGGATTTTATCTATTTAAGGTATAGTCTTGATTGAATCTATACTTTCTTCTATTTTCTTTTCTCTAAAATCATCCCATTCATTCATATATTCACCAGTTTTAGTGGGTTTATACATTCTATTTACGTTTTTTACTAAGTTTCTTTCTTTCAACATTCCCTTGGGAAAGATGGTAGATCATCACTAAAGGTGTTTATAGTGAATAATTTTAGTTTTTGTCTATATATATTTATGGGATTTTATAGTTTTTCTAATGACTTGGTTAAATGTGATTTTCAATATGGATGGGTTTACTAGTTATCAAACTCAAATCTATTTCTACTAGAGATGGGTGAACTTCACCACACTTAAGATATATAATTATTTATTTATTGGAGAGTGGGATTTAGGACCATTTTTAGGGGGATCAAACCTTATCCAAGTTAGATCCATTATAGTGTAGGTTGAGAATAATTTTTTTGTGGTTGATTAGGAAACAATTTCATCTTATATTTTTCCTATATTGTATATTTTTCTAGATGCTTTTATGGATGAATTCCCTAGAGTTCTTCTTAATAGGGGAATTGAGTTAGAGATTGAATATGTGCCATGTTTGAAACCTATATCGATACATATACTATGGAACCAACCGAGTTGAATGAACTAAAGGTTTAGTTTATGCATTTCGAGGTGAAGGGAATTATTTTATCAAGAACTTATTCCTACGGTGCTCTAGTTTTATTCAATAGGAAGGTGGATAGTAGCCTTTAACTGTGAATAGATTATAAGAAGCTATATTAGTTCAGGGAAAAGAGTTTTTTTACATTGATAAAGAATTATGAGTTGATTAATAAGTTCAGGGGAACCTAATAGTTCTCCAAGATTGACTATAATTCCAGATACCACCAACTTCTAGTCAGAGAATAATCCATACTAAAGATAGTGTTTAGGACTATATATATAATATGTGAATTTCTATTGATTAAATTTGGGTTGATGAATACTCTAGAAGTGTACATTGATCGCATGATCAATATATTCCCACCATTACTAGACTTCTTTTTCATTGTACTCATTGACTTTACTCACTATATTGAGTTATTTGTGGTAGTTCATTTCGTGAAATATTTTTGATACTCTATTTTTGGTGAGATATTGTTCATTTATACAAACCATAATAACTTACAATATATTTATTCCTAGTTAAACTTGAAACTATTATAGTGGTGTTGGGTTATGTATCCAATATGTTTTTGACTTTAGGATGTCTTATTCCCATATGAAAAGGAATTTTATTACATATTTTCTCTATAGAAAGATGTAGGATATTGGATAATGATCATAAAAAGTAGAGTTGAAGTTGATGAGCTTGTATTAAGATTGATTGATGTCTTCATCTATGGATGAAGAAGTCATGAACTATTCTACCTTATTCATAAATTCTTATCTGGTGGACCATGTGAAATCTAGGTATAATCTGATCGATAATGTCTTATTATATGGGAACAATTGGGGGGGGGAATTACCATATTCTAAGAAGATATTTGGATATAGATTATGTGATATACATTAATGTGGCGGTAGTGGTTCATATTTTAATGAGTGAAGAGCTTATGAGAGACTCTAAGGCCTCATAGTTGTACGTGTTCTGATGATCAACTAAGATGTATCATGATATCCGATGGCTTATCTTGTTTCCAGGAATGAAAAAAGATATTAAAATATTCATATTTCATTGTCTTACCTATTAGTGGATAATGGAATAACATCTGTGAGTATGTATATCACTTCAGACACTTCTAGTGATATTTTGGAAGTAGGATGAGGTGATATCGTATTATTTTATAGATTAACCAAATACCCTGAGGGGTTGATACATTTTATTGGTCGTAGTTGATCATCTGATTGCAATGTTCATTTCATGAAAATTTGAGTCTTATTTAGTGGATGAGTTACAAAGATCTATTTCCAATAGACAGTGTTAATGCATTGAGTGCCTACAACCATATTTTCTAACCAATAAACTCATTTCACATTGTGACTTTGGAAGGGATTGAAAAAAGTCAATTGGAACTCTATTGAAGCTGAGTATGGTGTAACATCCTCAAATGTGTGGAAAATCCTAAAGAAAAATCCAAATGGTAGATGATATGTTTAGGGAATGTATTATAGATTTTGGAGGAATGCGGGATGATAATATTACCTTTATAGAGTTCATGTATAATAATAGTTTCAAATATTTTCTCCCAATGGATCTATTTGAGGATCTCTATGGATGACTTTATCATTTACTACTATTTTAGCATGAGGCTGGTCAAAAATTTATTGTTGGTCCTCGTTTATCACATGAAAAAAAGAAGGTGTATTAAATTTATAAGAGGTTGGTAACTTCTTAGAGTTGGAAACATTCATGTACTTACTGAAGGCTATGACCCTTGGATTTTGATGCAATGGCCCTATACTTGCACCCCCAGATCATATGCTGAAAACTTTAACTGTACATTTATTAATTTGATACCTATAAAAGTGACCCATTTTTCTATCCAAATCATACACTATCAAAAGTAAATATTGGATCACTTATATAACCAAGGACCTTTTAGGATAATATTTTTATAGAATTGGGAAAAAATCTTAACAACAAGTGTTCAAAATCAATTGGTTCACAATGATCAACGTCATCTCCCACTAAACCCATTTTTACATATTCCATGTTACATCTTCAAAATATCCAATAAAATTAATCCCAAATGAATCCTTTATAAAAAAATCATTTACCATCATTATTTATATCCTAGTTAAAAGTAAAAACAATAAGGTTGATCTAAAATTATTATTAAGGGTAAACATAAGTACTTACAATTGAATGTCATCAGTGATAGTATGATGAGTATAAGTGTATGATGAAATAATAAAATTTCCTGAAAAAAAAGATCATTCATACCAATTAATACCTTGATCATAAATCATGAAACATGTTGTAAAGATATACCATTGTATAAGAGTCATATGAACCAATAATCCTAAGCTATGTGATTTTAACCATGATCAAAGGAAACGTTTATAACTCATCGTAAGCATAAAGAAAATCAGTTGGTACCTTGGTAAATCATCATCATAGAATGATTAAATAAATATTAATGTTGGAATAACCATATAGGAGACTTTAAATATAATTGTGTGGTGAATATTATCATTACCCAATGCATTGGATTACAATTTGGGTGCACCCGTTGTATAAGATATATCTGGCTCACCCAACACTATCTTGGAGAACCCATCATAAAATCTATATTGGGATCACCTAGGAGCTAAAATAGGTCTTAACCATTCATGAAAATTATATGAGGACTATATCATGAATAAAATATTTATAATTTTACACTTTTCAACATAACAACATTAAAAGACAAACATCATAGATTTCTTAACCTGTGAAATAGAAATAGATTTCAGGACAATATATTTAAAAAAATTATCCTAAGACATACATTAAAATAAGATTAATGGCATCATAAGATCACAATACTAGTGAAATAAAAGAATAATTATAAAAAATTGACATAAATTAAATTACATTTATAATAATATTTAAAACATTTCATTGAAAACAAGGGAAAACACCCTTATATTTAAGTAATATTTAAAGAAAAATACAAAATATTAGGGAAATAATTTAAATAAAAATAAACTTGGAAACATATAAAGGGATATCCAAATAAAATAACACCCATGATAGTAAGAAAATCCATTCAGGTCATATATTTTAAAAATGAAAATTCATTCAATCATTTTGAAAAAGGGAATCAAAAGTAATCCATTTGATAAGTGATAAAAAAATTTCTTTTAAATCATTTAAAAAGAAGGTCAAACACCTTGGGAAATATATTTATAAAATAATTAATATTTAGAAATGAACATTTTCTAAAACATTTTAGAATACAAGTGTGTGGAATGGAAATATTACCAATCTAAAATAAGATATAATATTCATAGCACATTCAAACAACATCATTGATGTTTTTATTATTCAATAAGTTTGAAAATGAAAAAAATATCAACAAAATTCACAACTATAGTAGAATAGAGGATATTTGGTTCCAAAAAATAAGATCAGATGGTTTCCCCTATAGAAAAACAAACATAAATAAACCTAAATAGAATAGTGATTATAACATAAATCATTTTCCACTTTGTTAACTTTTCAATCCAAAGCCACATGATAGAATAACTCCAAATGATAAATTAAATATCATGAAAATAATGAGATCCAAGATATCACGTGACATAGGGGTAGTATATACATATCATAAAATAATATAGGTTCATATCATAAATGTATGTCCCAAAGAAAGATAATTTGAGACAAATTTCCCTTAAAAAGATCATATCATTGAAAATAGAATTAATTAATTGATAGATTATGTGTAAAAACTATATATCTAAAAAAATTTGTAAATAAATAATAATTTAATTTTGAGATAAATTCACACAAAATCATGGAATATTAATGTCAATGAAGAATATTTATAAAACAAATAATGGAACATATGTTAACAAACCATTTACCCCTTGTTAACATTCAATTCAAATACCATTGGATAAAATAACTAAAATAAAAAACATAAAATAACATGAATTATGTCTGATTGATGATATATCCTATAAAATAGGTCATATATAAACCATATAAAATAAATTATGTGCACAAAATTAAAATATTCATTAATAAAAAGAAATTAATATCAGATCCCCAACACTGAGTTCAGAAATTCCATGCATGTCCTCTAAATCATGTATTATAAACTCATATCAATTATTTTATTTATTAAGAAAAAATTTCAAGTTTAATATATTATTATTAAAAAAATTATCTCATTTATATTAAATATATGGTTAATTAGTTAATCAGTTCATTATATGTTTGGTGTTATGAGGATGTTCAATTCATAAGCTCAAAATAAATTCTATAGGCCGACTGAAGTCAAAGAGGTTATTATTCTATCATCTCTAGAATAATAATCATGACATTATTATCCTTTTTTACATATTTTATATTTTTAAAACCAACAATTAATTATGGTTATTAACAATTAACTATGTAACAATAATAGAGATTGTACGTTGTACGTACACATGAGTAACATTTCCATTTTTCAATGATCATTATGGAAAGAAGGTATGTATTATTTTACCTTTATATAAGGATAAATATATAAAAAAATATCATATTATTTCTTTAAATATATTTTTATATATCATCCATGTGATGTTGTAATGAAAAATGAATCACATCACTTCGTGGAGTTTGTTGTCTACACGTACACATCAACAATGTTATCAATCTTCAATGACTAGAAAGGTAAGAATGTAAATAATATATTATATTTCAATATTTATTAATATGTCACTAACATAATATATGAATATTATTTCCATCATTATAAATATCAATGAAATTTGGTTCCAGAAACAAATTATATGGGTCTATAAGGCAGTTGTTTGTCGTACACACGAACGAGGAATTCATTTTCCATTTGATGGATATTCGAGATGGATATAGGATATAAAATTATCATAAAAAATATCAATTTATGTAATATACAGATGTTATTATAAAATCATGGTTAAGGAATATTATAAGGTTGTGTAATAAAAATAAAATAGAAACGATCCATTAATAATGATACATCTTCTTCAGACAACATGCTTTTCTTAACACATTATGACTACAAAAGTTTTAATTATTCTCAACAAAAGGCCTCTAGAAAGTGGGAAGGGAATATTGGAAGGTATTTTGGCATATATTTGATAAACCAAATAGGTTTTTAGGTGTGAATAATTGAGAATAATAGGTTCCATTTTATAATAGTGTGGAGGGGAACTCTTGAATTGTGTTTAAAATATTAAATTAATATAAATTAATTTTAAAGTCTAAATTGGTCAAAATTGATAATATTATAGGTTAAGATGAGTACGAGTAACAATAATCTAATGAAATTGAATTTTTAAAAAGTTATACTATGACTTAACCTTGTTCTTTGGTTTTAATCACCTATTAACCCTTTTCAAACATTTCATGGAAATAATGGTTTTTACTAATTGAGGTTCATTATAATTACAATAAATAGAAAAAAGAATTATAAATGGACCACAGTCTATATTATAAACCATATCATAATATCTTTTATGAATCTATGATTTGTATATATTTTATATAATTTTAGAAAATATTTTTTATTATAGAATATCATTAATTTCAATTTTTATGGCTACTCATTACATTGACATTAATAACATCATGAAAAAAATTAAATTAGGAAAAATTATTTAATTACACCCATAACCAATTATATTAAACTATAAAATTAATGGACCACATTTATTATCTAAAAGTATAATTCTTTTAATATTTTTAATATCATTTCTTTGGGCTTTCAATTAATAGAATAATTTTTGCGTCAGTATTGTGTAAGAATTTAAGGTAGTTATTTATTCCATAAAAATTAAAAATAAACTATCATGATGAGGATAAATATTTTATATATATAATGAATATTTTTTAAAAATATATCTTTTTTTATAGAAAAGTTAAAAATATTATAGTTTTTAAAAACAAGAGTGTAATATTTTTTACTTTTCATTGCATAAAATATTATAATGGTCATATTACCACCAAAATAGAAACAAAAGTCAATATAACCGAATCATGGATGATTATGGATGTGATTTAATATTGAAATAAAATTAATTCAACTGTCATGGTCATTTTATAGTCTTTAATATATTATTGTTGACCCTTATTTATCTGACTTACACTTTATAATGCTAACAAGAATTAAAATGGTTACTATTCATATTTAATTAACATAAAAGGAGAATATTTACCGAATTTATACTTACAAATTATAAAAATGGAATCCATTTTTGAAAAATAATAACATTGAATTGGAAAAATATAATTTAAAATTAAAGTGGAAAACACAATATAAAACAGTTCTTTATAAAATTGATTGTTTTGAGTATAAAAGGTTTTTATACTAAATTCAAGAAAAAAATTAATTTAAAAACCATAATTAGATTATATTAAATCAAAATTGTCTATGTAAATTTTAAAACTATTCCAAAATTAAATTTTTATTTGTAAATACTTTAAAAGAAAATATTGTTTTCAATAAAAAATTATGTTTAACACTATTTACTAAAAAATCAATATTTTCATAAAAATAGCAAATTTTTACCCCAAGATAATTTTTATATGCGTATTTTATATATGATATTTATTTCATAAAATAGAATTTCTAAAATTTCAAAAAATTATTTATAATACTCACTAAAAATGAAATAAAAAAACATTTTTGATGAGAACATATTATTGAATAATAAAACGAATTTACAATGAATTAAGTGTTCATGTACTTTTCATTAATCAATAAATTTTTATTGATTGGAAAATTTTTATCCATTTACTCAACAAGATAATTCTATTCATAACCTCTAATTTAACTACTAGATTATGAAACTTATATTTAAATAACAATATTTCATAATTTGCATACACTTTGTGTTGCATATATTATATACTATCTAACATAGTATTTCTTTTTAAAATATCATAATATTAAATTCCCCCACCATCTAATAAAGTGTTTCTTTGTAATTTTAAACTCAATATCTATAAAAAAATTGAAATTTTAAAATATCTGTTTTGAAATATAACATTGTAAAAATGGTTAATAAAAATTCCAATTTAAAAGAGATAAAAGGGAAGTATGATGGTTGTCTGGAATAAAAAATAAATAGGTTCTCATATATTAAAAAATTAAAAGGAATATAAAACATCAAAATGTAAGAAAAAATAATTCAAAAGGAATCAAAGAGAGATATAGATAACTAACACAAGCATTTTTTGGGCATGGAAAAAGAATCATTATATTCCTAATGTAGCACAAAATCTGACTAGGGTCATCTCACTTGAAGATCATTGTAGTCGGTTCAATCACTAATTCTAATTCACCTAATCTAATTTTTTTTTATATTGTTTATGAAAATTCCAGTTTTGGGGGTTTCAGAAAACATGAAATTAATATAATGTAATTAATAATTTAAATATAAATGAAGATGTGAATAAAATGAAATTAGGGATGAAAGGTCTTGATTCTAGCGTTAGATAATAAAGGTTCATTAATTATTTATTTTTTGTTTAATTGAATCTGAAAATTTATTTGGTGAAAAATCATTAATGAATTGCATTTATTTCATTTATTGAGTGTGTGATTTTATCATTCCTCCAGCACACCAAACCACACCTCTCCCAATAGTCAAATAGGATAACATCTCTACTTAGAATGTTATTCCTGAAATAATATACTCTATAGTAAGTTGTTTAATCTCATTGGGAAAACCAAAATCCACTATATTAAGGGTTTTCATAAGAGAAGGGTGGAAAAAATAATTAATCAATGAAAACGAATGGAATTAAAAATAATGTTATGGTGGACAACCTCTGCACCCATGAAATACTCTTCTATCCACCACAAATAGAATAAAAACATTTTTTAATTGATTCTCAATAAAAAATAATATCATGAAACCTACCCTAGGGATAAGCCTCAGGTTATTCACTTTCTAATGAAAATTTAAAAGGGATTATGATGGAGGATGGAAGAGAGAAATAGTGAGATTAAAATTGGATTATAAAAAGGTGTGGAAGAAGAAAAGTGAAAAAAATTAATAAAATTTTGAATGTGTTACATGGGAAAATAAAACTAAAACAAAAAATAAAAGAAAGAAATCCTAAATAATGAACAAGACCCTTATCCTCCCCTCTCATAGTTTTCAACTGGAGGGATTGGAATGATTTGGGAAGGAGGAGGTCTCCTCCTTTTATTATCCAAATTCTACCTCTAAAAGTATCTACATGATATCCCCATTAAATAGTTGAGTCACACGTGGACGCCTTCATTAAAGTTGTTTGACGCACACTGATTGTGGGGCATGTAGAAAAAGAAATTATATTTTACCTAGTGCAACACAATGGCTAACTAGTGTCGTATCTCTTTAGGAGATCTTATATATCACCTAAAGTATATCTTTTTTTTTGTTTTTATTATCTAATAAAAAAATGAAAATGTTTTTTAGTTTTTTATTATTTAAAAATATAAACTATCATTCAATGAAAAAAAATGATTTGACGAAGAAAGAACTTGGTTTTTGAGTTTAGTCTTAGGTTTAATCATTATTCTCCTTTATATGTTGATTTCAGTTTGTTAATCCAAACATTAAATCTCATATCTAAATCACTATTCTTCTCTATAATAGAAATAGTTTATGTTACATTTCATTGGGGTTCTTAACCACATTAGGGAAATTCGACTCACCAAATCATGCAACTCAAATCTATCACAAACATAAAATAAAAATTAAAGAAAAATCATGAACTCATTGACCTCCCCTCGAGCAAATCCTTGAGGTTAGTCTCTCATTTCTAAGAGTAAGTTATCACAATGGTGGATGGATGGGAGGAGAGAGAGAGATATATAAAAGAGAGAGAGAGATAAAAAGAATAAATATTTTATATTGATTGTTAAAATAATAATAATAATATTATTATTATTAAAATATTTTTAAAAAAAGGATAGAGGGAGAAAATAAAATAGTTTAAAATATTAATGTTATAATTATAATAATGACAATAATACATATAATTAATATAATATAATTGATAAAAACAATTGTGGGATGTATGGAGAAAAAAAATGCATGGATTACTAAAACTAAAATTGAAATTATAATTAAAAACAAAACTAAAATAAAGAAAAGTAAAAAATAAAAAAGAAAAGGATGGGGAGGATTACAGCTAGCCTCCCTCATTAGAGATATTATTCTTGATGCCTCAAATGATATGGAGTGTAATGGAATTTAATTGGTAAGTAATGGAATGATTTGAGAGGTAGGAGCTCATCTCCTTTTATAGAAAGAATCTATCCAAAAATATTTTCTCATTTTTTTCACATTAACTTGATGATTATCATGTGGTTGCAATAATTAAATTTCTTCTCCATTTTATTTTGTGTATCCTCTAAAAATTTCAACTCATTTATCTACTGTATGTAGTAGTTAGGAAGTGTTAGTTAAATGTTACTTTTCTAGATGAAGGTTCTAGGAAGCTTTATTCAATGTATAACATCCAATGTAAACATTATTGACTTCAAAACTCCTTAAAATTAATTTTAGAAATGAGTATATATGTTCTCAATCTATTATATGTGTAATAAACTCCATTTTATGTATGTACCCCAATTTATGCATCCATTATAGAGGTTATTTCCACTATATTCGCCCAGAATATTATCCAACATCAATTATTTTTTTGGGCCTCTAGATGCTCGATTCATCCCCTAGTCCAAAAGCTATAGGTTGATGGAAATAAATCATGGATTATAAAAAAAATAGAATCACTCAATTTTGAATTATATTTTAAACTAAATAAAAAAATACCCTTGATAAAAAAATAGGTAAAAAATCCAAAATTATGCACTTATCACAATTTAGACAATTTTCATTTTATAATTAAAATTATCCATTATTTTTATAAAAAAATTTAATACATGGGTTTTATCATTGAAAAAATTAAAAATACTCATTATTTGGTTAAAAATATGCATATAAAGTTTCTCTTCCAAATACCCCTAGACTTAAACCATGCTTCTCCTCAAGCATAAAATCTCAGCTTGGAAATTAGAGGTCACTAATGTTACCAATATTCAAATTCAAATACAATATTATCATAAAATTTCAAATTTCAAATCAAACATTCAAAAATACACATAAAATGTCTATTTAATTTCTCATTTTCTATAGAAATAATGAAATCATGAATTTTACTTTTCCCCTTTTAAAAATGATGGAACTTATCCTTCCATTCATTCAAGCTCTTAAATTCATTATTATTAAATAGGCCATGTCCTGATTTACCTCACTTTTTATTCTTTTAACTCGTCAATCATGAAAAAATTCAAGTATATTTTTTCTCATATTAGGGTAACTTCCTCCTTATCCATATTCTTGTAAATGAACTTCTTTCTCAACTCTGTAATGAAACAAGACACGTAAATCATGTGAACTTTCAATATTGTTTAAAATGACTCTAAGGCTTAAGGTTGGTAGGATTTTATGCTTCAAAAATTATGGCTAAAGGAGGATTTTTATCTCTTAATTAAATTTCATGATATAAAAAATTGTCATGAAGTTCTCCCCTTAAAAGTTGCAACACCGATTTCCATAAAACTCAAAGTGAATGTTATGATCAAGTAAGCATAATGAATGATTTCTACACCCTCTTGAATATTTTATTTTTTATTTTTTCACTTTTTCTTCTTTTTTTTAAGTTATGATTAGATCAAACCTCACATTCATAACCTAAACATATACTATTAGAAAATCATTGGTCTAAAATGGTGATTTTTTTTTGTTTCCCTAAATCACAACCCATTTTTATCATTTTTCAGTTATTTTTTCATTTTTTTATTCAAAGAAGGTGAAAACAATATATTATAATGAATTATTCCACACACATTAACATTCCCACAATATCACCCCAAAACTTCTTCCTAATAATGTATATCATCCCATCCACCATGATTCCCTTTACCCCCACACATCAAATTTGAAATATCATAAAAATACTAAGAGGAGGGTAGGAATTGATTAAAATGGATTGAAACATAGATCATACCTAACATGTACATTTGTGGTCTCTATAGGTTAAAATAAGGATTAATGTAAATGTGGCCTTTTAAGGATAATTGAATCTCCAAAGGATTACTTAATCATTTTAAATGTGTTTTTTCATAGTCATTGATTTGAAAAAATTTAATATAAGTTATGGTCTGTAACATGTCCCAAGATCACTCAAGAAATATGCTCAAGATAAATTGGAATTATTTGGTCTATAAATCCTCTCAGGAATAAGATAAATGATATTGTAAAATCACTCAATGCATGATTAAAAATAAAAAATCAATTCATATAAATTTTTGAAATTCAAAGCTTGAAAAATTGTTGGAAAATTTCATTTACATGAATCAATTTGTTCTTTAAAATTGTGAGTCCTAATTTTAATATCCATGATCCATTTTGAAAATTTAATTCTCCATTTAACACATTAAATTTCAATTAAATTGAATTATAAAACATGGAATCACCAGATTACTAAGAAACTCAAGTCTCTTAGATAAGTCAAATAAATCATTATTTCAAGTGTGGGCATGCAATTCTTATCATTAAATCTCAAAGAATGTTTTGGACCAAAAAATATAAGGAGTTTAAAAGATAAACATTAAAATTGAAATCCCTTTTCAAATAAATCTTGGTCCTCTTCCTTCACTGATTAGAGCTGCCTTCTACCATTATGAACCTAAAAAATATAATTACACAATTAATCACAAGGATCATATATTTTAGCTCAAAGAGATAGAGGTAGGGGTATTCTTCATGATCTACTTCTAAATAAATTAAATTTAAATTTAAATTCATAGAAATAATGTAAAGATAAATCTTCATACAATCCCTCAAGTGGACCTCAAATTTTTATTGCCTCTAGAGGGTAATACCTACTATTATCTAAAATATTATGGTGGATGAAGTTTCTTTGATTTGAACCACCACATTTGGCTTTTCCAAGATTATGTTTCATCCTTGATCTTGATGGAGTCTCTATGGATATATTAGACCATATCATCCCCCTTCACACTGAGGTATAGCCTTCATGGTGGGGGTAGGATATAGTATGAAACCTCATCCTTCTTCGTTGCTACATGTGAAACATCTTCTTTTCCTTTCAGTGGTTTCTTGAGATGTGAAGCATCATGTGTCTCTATTTCTTTATGTAGAGCCACTGGTATCTATTCATTGGATTCCTCTAGTAGATGATCAACTTCTTCAGGGACCTCTAGGTGTTTCTCAATAGGTGCAAGTATAACCTCTTCTTCTTCCTCTAAGGCATAACAAATAATTTCTAATTCTATATAATCATAACAAGAGGAAGTGACGTGTAATTCATATTCAATAAAATCATAGGAAAAAGATTAAATGAAAGGTTCAACTCCCTGAGTTCATTTATCATTAGTATCTGCCTCAATGGTAAGTTACTCTTGGAGTATACTCTCTGAGGATGGAGGCAGGTAGTCGGGCTCCTCTATATTGACTTCAAATTCTAGCACTTGGGTGCTGTCTTCTTTCAGTGGTGCCTAATTTTATTATTTTCATGGCTTTGGGAGATCAAGAAATTCTTGACATTCATTCCAGAATTCATTCAATTCCTTTTGATCTCCCATGTGTGGTTCAACAAAAAAATATTATTTATTTTCATCCTTAGGTATGAAAATTGGATCATCTTATTGTTCAGTCTCAGAATCAGGTTCATACTCAAATTTCTCTAATAAATCTTATACATATTCAGTTATCCAATCCATTTTTTCTTATATATTTTTCACCATCTCTTAATGATCTTGAATTTCAGACTTGAGTTTGTGTTTTTTCACATTCTCCTCGAAACTTTCTCGAGGAACTTATTTTAAAGTGTTCAGAGGGAACAAGGGGCACTCTTTTTGTGTCATGAACTCCTCTTGATATTATTCATGGAAATACATCTAGAATTCAGTGATTTATCTATCCAATCCTTCAACCACTGGTTTCTCGAGGGTCTCCTTGAGATCTTAGATGAGTTCTTTGAATTCATCATCTTTGCAAAGTTGGCTCCAGGATCCCCTAATCTTTTTATCCAATAATGTAATTCTATCATCTATATACTAGGGGATTCACCTACTGACTCTTGCACCAGAGAGTATTCTTCCATCCATGAATAATATTAATCATTCTAATTAAGCATGTATTTTTTATATTTTTATAAAAATAAATTTAATCTATCAAGCATGTGAAAATTGAAAAATAAATAAATTAATAAATAAACTTTTCCTTGGAAACGACATGGGTTTTGATTCATTCCTATCATGAGGTGTGAAAAAATTCAATTATATTTTTCCTAGTGGAAAACAGTATCTGACCAGGGTCATCTCCCTTGAATAGCCTTTGAATTTGGTTCACATAATTCTTCGATATAACAAAAATAATCTCTTTGTTTTTTTATCTAATGAAAAAAATGATACTGTTTTTGGGTTTTTGATTATTTAAATATATAAAAAATCCTAAAATGAAAAAATAATGGGTTGATGAGGAAAGAACTTGGTTTTAGGGAATAGTGTTTGGTTCAGTCATTATTCTCCTTTATATGTTGATTTTAGTTTGATAATCCAAACATGAAATCTCATGATTGAATCACTATTATTTTCTAGAATAGAAATAGATTAAGTTACATGTTATTTGGGGGAATCACCACATAAGGGACATTCACCTCACCCAAGAATTTTACTCGAAACTACCATAAAGATAAAATAAACATTAAAGAAAACTCTGTAATTCCATGACCTTCCCCCAGGCCAAGACTCGAGGTTAGTCTCTCATTTTCGAGATTAAGTGATCATAATGGTGGATGGATGAAAGGAAAGATAGAGAGAGAATAATAAGAAATAATTTATAATTATTGTTAAAATAATAATATTATTATTATTAATTAATATTATAATTATTATAAATAAAAAAATTGTTTTTGAAAAAGGAGAGAGGGAGAAAATAAAATAGTTTTAAAAGTAGAATATAATAATGATAATAATTATTTTAATAATAATAATAATATTATTATTATTATTAATTATTATAATAATACTTATAATTAGAATTATATAATTAAGAAAAAATAATTGTCGGATTGATGGAGAAACACAAATTCATGGATTAATAAAACTAAAATTGAAATTGAAATTGAAAATAAAACTAAAATAATGAAAAGTAATAAAAATGAAAAAGAAGAAAATCAGGAGGATTTTAAATGTCCTACCTCGGTGGAGGTCTCCTTCTTCGTGCCTCTATTGAGATGGAGTGGAATGGTATGGAATTGGGAAGGAATGAAATAATTTGAGAGGTTGGAGCTCCTCTCTTGTTATAGGAAGAATTTTTCCTCCAAATGTTGTTGAATTTTAGACCCATTAAAGCGATGATTCACACACAACCCCCTTAATGTAAGTTGTTCCCCATTTTATTTCCCATATCCTCTAGAAATTGAATTTCATTCAACCATTTTATCTAGGAGTTATGAATTTTTAATTGACTGTTATGTTTTCTAGATGAAGGTTCCAGGAAGCTTCTTTCAAAAGTATAATATTCAATGTAAACCTTAATGACTTTAAAACTCCCAAAAATTAATTTTAAAAACTCATATATATGTTATAGTTCTATTATAGGTTGAATCACCTCAGTTGGATGTGTGTATACCGATTTATGCATCCATTACAGAGTGGATTCCATGTTATCCGCCCAGAATATTCTCCAACTTCAATGATTTTTTTGGGCCTCTAGATGACCGAATAATCCCCTAGTTCCAAATTAAAAGTTTAAGGAAATAAATCAAGTTTTATAAAAAACTAATCACTCAATTTGGAATTATATTTTACACAAAATGACAAAAATATGCTCAATGAAAAAATATGTCAAAAATCCAGAATTAAGGATTTTCACAATTTTGACTATTTTCATTATATAATTCAAATTACACATTATTTTTATAAAAAAAATTAAATACATGGGTTTTATAATTTAAAAACAATAAAAAATATTAATTTTTTATTAAATATATGAACATAAATTTTCTCTCTCAAATAACCCCATACATAAGCCATGATTGTCCTCAAGTGTAAAATATCAACATGAAAATCAGAGGACACCAATGCTACCGATAATCAAATTCCAATACAATAAAATAAAAAAATCAATTTCAAATCAAAATTTTAAAAATACACATAAAATATCAATTTAATGTTCTATTTTTCAAATAAATAATGAAATCATGCATTTTACTTTTCCCTTTTGAAAAATGATGGACCTTCACTTTATATTTATTTAAGCTCATGAATTCATTATTATTAAACATGTCAAGACATGATTAACCGCACTTTTGATTCTTTTATCTCATCACTCATGATAAACTTCAAGTAGAGTTTTTCAGATATCATGAGAACACGATCCTTATCCATAGTCTTGTAAATGAACTACTTTCCCAACTTTATAAAGAAAAAAGACACAAAAAACATGAGGACTTTTAACAAAGGTTCAAATGACTCTAAGGATTAAGGTTTGTAGGATTTGATGCTTTAAAAATTAAAGATAAAGGAGGGTGTTTATCTCTTAAGTATAATGCATGATATGAAAAAATGTAATTATGTTCTCCCCTTCAATGTAGCAACACCCACATACCCAAAACTCAAAGTAAATGTTATGATCAAGTAAGAAAAATGAATGTTTTTTTCACCCTCGTGAATATATTATTTTTTATTTGTTCACTTTTTTTCTTTTTTCAAAATTTATGATTAGATCAAACCTCACATCTGTCACCTAACCACATATGAATATATGATCTTTGGTATAGAAAATGGTGTTTTTTCCCTAAATCACAACCCATTTTTTCCATTTTTTTGGTTCTTTTATCCATTTTTTAATTTATTTTATTCAAGGGGGGAAATGATAGATTATAATGAATTATTTAAAAAATAATAACTTCCCACAGTAGAACCCCCACACTTCTTCTTTATAATGTGTATCATCTCATCCACCATGATTCCCTTTACCCCTATACTTATTCTTTAAAATATCATGAAAATACTAAGAGGTTTATAGGAATGGATAAAAATGACTTGAAACATGGCTCATCCCTAACAAGGTCATTCATGGTCTCTATGGGATAAAAAAGGATTTATATAAATAAGCTATTTTGGTGATAAGTAAAATTTCAATGGATTTTTTAATCATTTTAAATGTGTTTTTGCATAATAATATCTTTGAAAGTTTTCAATACAATTTATAGTCAGTTACATGTCCCATGATCACTCAATAAATATGATAAATATAAATAGGAATCACTAGGTCTAGAAATCCTATCAGGAATGATATATTGGATATTTGACAATCACTAAAGGCAAGATTAATAATAAAAAATAATTTTTCGTAAATTTTAGAAATTTAATGTATGAAAAATGGTTGGGAAATTTCATTTACATAAATCATTTTTTTACTTCAAATCATGTGTCCTCATTTTAAAATGCATAATTCATTTTAATTTTTTTTTTATATTTAACACATTCAATTTCATTAAAATTGAATTCTAAAACATGGATTCACTAGATTATTAAGAAACTAATTTCTACTAGATAAGTCGAGTAAATAATTAATTCAAATATGGGCACACAATTCTTATCATTAAAGCTCAAAAAATGTTTTGGAACAAAAAATTTTAATTATTTTATAAGATATACATAAAAATTGAACTACCTTTTGAAATCAATCTTGGTCCTCCTACTTAACTGATAAGGGATGAATTCTTCCATTATGAACCTACAAAATATAATTACACAATTAATCACAAGGATATTTTCTTTTAAGATAAAAATAAAGAGGAAGGGGGATGAATTTTGAACTATATCCTAAGAAAATAAATTTAAATCTAAATTATTTAAAATCATGTAAATATAAATCTTTGTACGAGCCCCCAAGTGGGCCCTAAATTTGTATGCCTCTAGAGGGTAGTACCAGCTATTATCACAAATGTGATGGAGGATAATGCTTATTTTATTTGAAACACCACATATGGATTTTCCGAGATTGTGTATCATATTTTTTGTTCAGGGGGGATCCATGGATATAGTACACCATATCCTCCCCCATCACAATAAATTATATCTTGAATGGTTTGGGTATGATAAAGTATGGAACCTCCTCCTCCTTTGTTACTACAAGTGAAATATCTTCCTCTCCTTCCAGTGGTTTCTTGGGATGTGAAGCTGTATGTGTCTCTAGTTTTTCAGGTATAGCCACGAGTATCTCTTCATGGGATTCCTCTAGTCGATGATAAATGCCTTCAGGGAGCTCCAAGTGTTCCTCCATAGGTGAAACTCCAGGTTCTTCTTCTTCCTCTAAGGTATATCAAATATTTTTTGATTCTGTATAATCATAATAAGAGGAAGTGACGTTCAATTCATATTCAATTAAATCAGATGAGATAAGTTAAAATAAAGGTTCAACTCCCTAAGTTGGTTCGGCTTCAGTATTTTCCTCCAAGGTAAGTGCCTCTTTGAGTAGACACTCTAAGGATGGAGGCAGGTAATCAGGATCATCTATATTGACTTCAAATTCCACCACTTGTGTGGTGTTTTCTTTTAGTGGTGATGGATTTTCTTCTTTTAAAGGCTTGGGGAGATCAATCAGTTCCACAAATTCATTAAAAAATCTTCCATTTCCTTTTTATCTCCCACATCTAGATCATATTGCAAGTCTTCCTCCTTTTCCTCCTTAGGTAAGACAAGTGTCTCATCTTCTTGTTTAGGCTCCGATATCAGTTCATATTTAGATTGATCTGATGAATCATAGAAATATTCAGTTATCTAATCTAGTTTGTCATGTATATTTTTAACCATATCTTAAAGGTCATGAATTTAATACTTGAGTTTGTGTTTTTACACTTTCTCCTCAAAACCTTGTAGTGTAACTACTTCAAAATTATTGAGGGGACTAGGAGAACTCTTATTGTGTCATGGACTCTTCTTAATAGAATTTTGGGAAATACTCCTAGAATTCAGTGTGTTCTCTATCCAATCCATCAACCAATAGTTTCTCAAGGGTCTCCATGAGACCCTAGAAAAATTATTTGAATTCCTTCTCTATGTAAAGTTGGATTTGGGCTCCCCTAGCCTGCTTAGCCCATAATATAACACCATATTATATAGACCAATGGGCTTCAACAACTGGCTATTTCACCTGAGAGTACTATTTAGTCTATAGAGAATAATAATAATTCAAACTAATTATAGAAAAAAATTATTTTATATTTTTATAAAAACAAAAGAAATCTATCTAGGATATGAAAATAGAAAGAATAAATAAATGAATAACTTATTTGATCCTTAGAAACGGTTCCAGTTTGGATGTATGCCTATCACGGGGTGTTGAATAAAGATATTATATTTTTTTATAGTGCAACACAGTGGCTGACCAGGGTCATCTCTCCTAAGGAGCCTTTCAGTTTGGTTCACATAATTTTTCTATATCACCTAAACTCTCTATTTTTGTTGTTTTTACTATCTAATTAAAACAATAACTTTTTTGGGTTTTTGATTATTTAAATATATTAACTATCATGAAATTTAAGCACAATGAGTTGATAATGAAATTACTTGGTTTTGGGGTTTAGTCTTAGATTCAATCATTATTCTTCTTTATATATTGATTTTAGTTTGATAATCCAAACTGGAAATCTCTTGTTTGAATCTCTATTCTTTTCTAGAAATAAAATAGTTTATGTTACATGTCATTGGGGGTAATCACCACATTGGGGGAATTATCCTCACACAATTATACCACATTAATCTAACAAAAACATAAAATAAATAGTAAAGAAAACTCACAGACCCTTTAACCTCCCCCTGGGCCAAGACTCGGGGTAAGTCTCTCATTTTTTAGAGCTAGTGATCACAATGGGGGATGAATAAGAGGAGAGAGGGGGAGAGAGAGAGTGGAGAGAGGAAAATAATAAATAATAATCTATAATGAATGTTAAAATAATAATAATAATATTATTAATTATTATTATTATTATTGAGAAAATATTTTTTGCAAAATGAGAGAGGGAGAAAATAAAATAGTTTTTAAATAAGAATGTGTTAATTATAATAATGATAATAATGATAATATTATTATTATTTATAATAATATTATTATTAATATTAATACTAGTAATAATAAAAATAATACTTATAATTAAGATAATATAATTTATAAAAACTAATTGTGGGATGGATGGAGAAACACCAATGCATAGATTAATAAAACAGAAATTTAAATTGAAATTGAAAATAAAACTAATATATGGAAAAGTAAAAAAATTGAAAAATTTTAAAAGTGGGAGAATTTTGGCAGTCCTTGCTTGGTGGAAATATCCTCCTTGGTGCCTCAAATGAGATGTAAAGGAATGGAATGAAGTTGATAAGGAATGAAGTGATTTGATTGGTAAGAGATCCTCTCTTTTTATAGGTAGAATCTGTCCCCCAAAAGTTATTGTGTTTTTGAAAAAATAAATTAATGATTCACACATGGTCCACTTCATGAAAGTTGTTCCCAATTTTCTTACACATCTCATATTAACATTCAAATCATTTAGCCATTAGATTTTGGAGTTATGAATTTTTAATTAAATCTTACTTTTTCTGGATGAATGTTCTTGTAATCTTCCTTTAAAAGTATAACTTCCAATGGAAACCTTCATGACTAAAAACCTCCCTAAAATTATTTATAGAAATGAGACTGTATAAACTTGTTCCATTCTAGGTAGAATGACCTCCATTGGAGGTGTGTATCCTGATTTATAAATCCTTTATGAAGTTGTGGTCCACTCTATGTGCCCAGAATATTCTCCAACTTCAATAATTTTTTGGGAATCTAGATGCTCGCATCATCCCTTTGTCTAAAAGAGAAAGTTAAAAAAAATTAATCAAGGATTATAAAAAATGAATCACTCAATTTAGAATTATATTTTTAATTAAAATTTCAAAATATCCTTCAGGAAAAATCTATCAAAAATCTAGAATTAATCACTTTTCAAAATTTAGACCATTTTCATTCTATAATTCAAATTACCTATTATTTTTATAAAATAATTAAATATATGGGTATTATTATACAGAAAAATAAAAAAAAATATTCATTATTTAATTAAAAATATTCACATAAAATTGATCTCTCATTGTTCATTTGTGTCAATCACGTCTTCAATACAAATATCCAAGTGTTTGGCTATGGGAAGATATATTTATTCCCTTTTTACAAAGATAATTTAATCTTCCATGGAAGGCTCTCCAAGTTCCATATCATTATATTCCCATGAATTATTGGTCTTATAAAAGGTCGATTAATGAATGAACTTATTCATGAAAAGGTTAATAAATTCCTTATCCATCTCCATGTATAATTTAAGATCTATTGGGCATGAAAACTTCGATATATAAGATCAAATTTAAAACATTCCAGATCCATGAATAGTTTTCTAGGTTGGTGTTGTGATCTTATTTTGAGCTTCCAATTGATTAATTGAGCTTGTGGTCTAGAAGAATGAAATTTGTCCCATTATTTTTGTGATTCTAAAAAATAGGAATTTAACAATTTAAATTTGTTTATAAAATTTTATGGCCTAAATACAGAATAAAAAAATATTTATATCCCAAAATTATGCCATTTTAACAATTAAGCTCAAAATTCCACAACATAAAAATGTGACAATGGCCAATAAAATATAAATTTGGTAGGTTTAATATCATTGAAGTTCAATTTAAACTATGGAAAATATTATTTATATAAATAAATTTTTAAGTACAAGGTTATCATTCAAAGAATAATAAATCTTTGATTGGTTAAGAGAAAATCAATTCATCAAAGATGAAGGTAATAGGAAAAACAATTTGGTTCAAGATCCTTTTCCCTAGAGTTTAGTAATTCCATTACCATAAAGACTAATAAAATTAGGGTAAAAATATACTATAAAAGTATAATTTCTTCCTTTAATCAATTTCCACCACAAACAAAACTTTTTTTATAATTAAAGAGTATTTATGGTGAATTTTTAATTCCTAAAGCACTAGAATCAACATTTAACAAATTACATAATTAAAAATAATGATAAAAACATATTCCTAATATTTTTTAACATTAAAATAAAAAAATGGTTAAAAAAGGTAAGATAACTCCCAAAGTAAATAAAAAATTATATATTGATATGATGACATAATCTCCAAAATTCAATAATAACACCAATGTTCATACTAAATCACTCTAAATGTAACAATACTTAAAATTTATCAACATATTCATAAAAAATATTGAAATCAAAAAATTAGAATAATATTATAACACATTCTTCCAAGATAAATTTAACATTTATCTCAATATAAAAATACCACTCATAAAGTCATATACCCAAAAAGGTATATGCCCTAATCAAATAATCTCTAAAATATGCTAGTAATTTCCATAAATAAATTAATCACCATAAATCCACTTTAATATCATATATTATTCTAAAATTTAATTCAAAAATTAATCCTAGAATAACACTTGATGTTCAATATAAGTGTATCATACACCTCAACCCAATAAATTTTCTACCAAAATATCCGTAGTCACGTTAAAATTTCAACACATAATAATCCAAAAGGGATATATAAGAGTTTAAAAATAGGATCAACCTCAAAATTATAAATCTATAATGGTATATATAACTCCCAGTAAAACATCACATGAAAAATCCTAATCTATAAGGTTATCTAAACCCTTTTTCTGATTCCAACTATAACATCCCTCAACCCCCACTACCGAATCTGGTTCTAAAAAACTAAACTTCACATTTCTCGATTTGATACTGATAAATGTGACCCAATATTTTCCATCCAAAACATTCACCATAAAAAGGAAATATTGGATAACTTTAATACCTAATGACGTTTTAGGATTATAGTTTTAAATAATTAGGAAAACTTATTAACAACATGGGTTCATAAGAAACTGGTTTATAAATATTAACAAAATCTCTCACTATATCAATCCTTTAATATTCCATATTATGTATTCAATTTCTACAATAAAAATATTCTCATATGTAAACTTTATAATCAAAAATTATTTAGCATTATTTTTCATAACCTAGGGAAAATAAAACTTAAAAATGGTGAGCTCAAAATCTTACTACGGGTAAACATAAGCATTAAAATTTTAATGTCATCGATGAGAATAAAATGATCATAACGATATGATGACGTAATCAATGTGTTTAACCATACCATAATAGAATTAAAAAAAATTATAGGATAATTAGTCATAAATGTGGAATAAATCATTACCGTATGACAATAGACATATGAATCAATAATCATGAGGAATATTATGACTTTCTTTATCGAAGGAAATATTTTTAACTCATAGAAATAATAGAAAAACATGTTGGTAACTTGGTATATCATCATTATATAACCCTTACAGAACCCATAATATTGGAATAACTATAAAACCAATTTCTAATTCAATTATTTTAATAATATAATCATTACCTAATTCATTGGAGTGTTATATGGGAACACCCATTATATAAGATATATTGGGATCACACAATGATATCTATACACAAAAATCATATTAGGTATATTGGGATCATGTATAAACTATAATGGGGATAAATCCTATATAAAAATATCCATGGACCATATCATGAATAAAAAAATTATAAACTTGCACCTTTTATTACAACACACTTGAAAAACACAATAATATCTTTCTTAACATATGAAAATGAAATGACTTTGATGACAATATATTTAAAAAAATTATCATAATACATCTATATAAATAATATGTACGGTTTAATACTATAAAAATCCTATTAAAATATAGTATTCATTATAGGATGCTTACATTGATGAAAATTCCATTGAAAAAATTTAAATCATTTCTCTGAAAATATATAAAAATACACATTTATTTGAGTAATATATAATAAAAATTTCCCAAATATTGAGAAATATATTTTAGTGTAAAATTACCAAGGAAATAAATATATTAATATTTAATGGAAATTATTCTCATAAGTTGAAAATAATCTTTATCTTCAAACATTTTTAAAAAGGGATTCAAAAGTGACCAATTTGTAAAATGAAAAGAATTTATATTTTGAATCATTTTAAAAGAAGGTAAAATCAAATGTAAAATGGATTAAGTAAATAATTTATTTTTAGAAAAGAACTTTTTGAAGACATTTTAGAAAACATGGATACGAAATAAGAAGATTCCCATTCTAAAATAATTTGAAATATCTATATAACATTCTGACAACTTCATTTATGTTTCATTATTAAATTATGGGGAAAATGGAAACAAAGAATTTAATCCAAATTTATAGTCTAATTGGAATAAAATATATTTGGTTCAAGAAAATAATATGAATATTTTTTCCCTCAATGGAATCTTGATCATTAAAAATACATAAAATAATAGAGGTTATAACATAAATCCTTTTCCAGCTTGGTAACTTTTAAATCATGATCCCCATGGAAGAATAACATCAAATAAATATTTAAATATCATGAAAATAAAGGAATTCATGATATAAAATGTATAATTAGAAGTATATAACCACATAAAATAAGATATGTGAATATCATAAACACATGTCCCAACAAAAGAGAATTATATGTGAGTTAACAATACAAAGATCTTACAATTGAATTGATAATTAATAAATGGATATATTATGTATAAATATATAAATATAAAAAATAAAAAGTGAAAATATAGATCAAATTAATTTATAGATAAATTCATATAGAATCATGACATAATAATGTCAATTAAAAAGAGTTATAACAACACAAAAGGAAATTGATCTAAGGAAACCTTTGCCACTTGGAAACATTCCAATAAAATCCATTTGGATAAAATAATTCAATTTAAAACATAAAATATCATGAGTTATGTGGTATTAATTATATAACCTATAAAATTGGAATCATATATTCCATATAAAATAAATTATGTGCATATAAATAAAATATGCCTCAATAAAAAAGAAATTTGGAAAAAATCCCATACCTCACGTCCATAATTTCCATGTATGTCCTTTAAATCCTGTGTAATAAACAATTATAAATTATTTTATTTCTTAATAAAACAATTATATTTTTAATACCTTATTCATAACCCATTTATTTAATTTATTTTACCCACATTTTTTATTACTTAATTAGTCATGTTGATGTCAAGTGTTTTGAAGATGTTTGGTTCATAAGTTCTAAATGATTTCTTTGGGTTAAATGAATTCAAAATAGTAACAATTCCATACTCTAAAAAATAACATCCAAGAAATATTTATTATTTTTATACATAAATTATAAATTTAAATCCAATAATTAACAATTCTTATGAAAATTGAACTATGTTACAATCAGGAAGATGATAGGTCATACGCACGAATGAGTAACATTTCCATTTTTCGATGATTATTATTGAAAGAAGTGAATTATAATTTTATATTTATAAAATGATAATTATATAATAAATATGATATTAGTTCTTCAAATATACTTATATATATCATCCATGTGATGTGGTCATAAAAAATTTATCACATCGCTTTGTTGAGGTGGTAGTCCACACGTATGCACAAACGACGTTATAATTTTTCAGTGAATGGAAAGGTAAGAAATTAAATGATATGTTATATTTTTGTAATGATAAATATTTCATTAATATAATATATAAATATTATTTCAAACATTATAACCATCCATGATATTTGGTTATGGAAACTAATTTACATCAGTCAAAGAGGTTGTAGTTCATCGTACACACAAACGATGAATTCTTATCCCACTTTATAGACGTTGTAGATGGATTTAGGCTAGTAAATTAAAATGATACAATATAAGAATACATATGATTTTAATTTATTATTTAAAAATGGTTATGGAATATTTGAAGGAGGTTTAATAAGAAATAAAAATGCTAAGTTAAGAACGATTCCTCTTTTTCAGACAACCCCATATTCTTGACACCTCAAGACCACCAAGGTTCTTATTATTCTCAAAATAAGGCTTCTAGAATATGGATAGGGATGTTTTAAAATGATTTAGGATGATTTTTACTAATAAAAATTGGTTTTTAAGAGTTTATAAATGAGGATAATAGGTGCCCTTTTATAAGATAGGATAAGGACACTCAAAGAATTTCTTAAAATATTAAATTAATATAAATTTATTTTGATGTGAAAATGGAAACAAATTTGATAATATTCGAAGATAAGATTAGTATGAGTAGGAATAATCATATAAAAATAAATTTATTCATGTTTATACTATCTTTTTACACCTATAATTTAGTTTTAATCCCACATTAAACATTTTCACACTTACAATGACAATAAAGATTTTTACTCTTGGAGGGTAATTATAGTTGGAATAAATGGTCAAAAGGAAAATAAATAGACTATGGATTATATTATAAATAATATAATAAATTATTTTAATAATATAACATTTATAAGAATTTTATAACATTTCAAAAAATTGTATTTTTTATAAAATATCATTAATTTTAATTTTTGAACTATTAATTACTTTTACATTAAAAACATAAATAAAAAAATTAAATTTGGAAAAATATTTTATTACATACCTAAATTTTTATATTAATCTATAAAATTCAGGTATCAAATTAATTATCTCAAATTATATTTCTTTTAATGTTGTTAATTTCACTTAATTGATTTTTCCATTAATTGAATAATTACTACATTAACTTTGTGTATGAATATGATGTAATTATTTAATCACTAAAAATTAAAAATAAATTATCATGATGAATATAAATATTTTATATTTTATATTAAAATTTATAATCAAATATATTTTTTATCCCCATGTTAAAATTAATATATTTATTAAAACAATTGTGTTATACTTTTGACTTTTATTTAAATAAAATATTTTAAAGATAATAATGTTAAAAAAATTGATAAAAATTCTATATGACCTAAAATTCGATGACTATGGATAAGATGGACTCATCTAACAATATTAATTTATTTTTTAGAAAAATTTTATAATCATTATCTTATTATTGTAAATCCTTAATTAGCTGACTTACTAATTACTATAGCAATAAGAATTACTATTGTTTCCATTCAGATTTACTAAAAATAAAAGGTAACTATTTACCAAATTTGGACCCATTTATTATGAATATGGAATATATTATTAAAAAATTAAAACATTGATGTTGCAGGATTCTATTTTAAATTAAACTAGAAAAAATTTATGAAAACGATTTTTCATAAAAATGCATATTTTTAGTTTAAATTGATTCTATTATAAATTAAATTACAAATTCATTTAAAAAACATAATTTGAATATTTTAAATAAAAATTAACTAATAAACTTTTAATATTAATCTACAATAGAAGTTTACTTTGAAAATAAATTAAAATAAAATATTATTTTCTATAAATATCAGTATTTTTCACTCTTCACTGCAAAATCAATGTTTTTCTGAAAAATTAAAACCATTCCCCAAAAGATAATTTTGTTATGATTATTTCAAAAATTATATTTATTTTTTAAAAATAATTATGAAGTTTCCAAAAATTAATTATAATACTCACTCATAAAAATTAATTAAATTCATTTTTGAAGAATATATATTTTTAAAGAATAAAAAGACTTCTCAAAAAATTGAGTGATTATTTAAACAGCATTACTCAATAAATATTTATTAATTATAAAATATATATATATATATATATATATATTTATTAATATATATAATAAAAATAAGTAAATCATATTCATACAAGCAAATTTTATGGTTATAGTATTATCGTGACATTTAAAAAAATATCTCACTTATAATATTCAATCATTTTTTTGAATTTTTTATGCTATCAAACATAGTATTCTTTATTAGAATCCTGGGTTATTACATTTGTTATGGTTGATAAGGTTTTCATGTGAGTATCACCTCAGTTGGTACATCAATGATTGTAGAATAATAGAAAATGAACATCACGATTCGTGGGGCTATTCGAAAACTTTGAATGTATTGGGATAATTTCTTACCTATTAACCCTTCCTCCCTGATATAATGTTATGAATAATGTGTTTCATGTGTCTCAAATTTGGAATTAAAAGCCCAACCCTAGTCATTTAATTGATAATAAGTATGTTGTGTTGGAGCCTAATGGACTATTCATTTAACATCAAATTCTGATTATGGACCAAAGTGAGAAAGTGTTATGAGGAATGATAGTGCATCTTTTGGGTTTTGTGGCTTCACATATACATCTAATAGGATAATTTGTGGTTCAAATTAGATTTTTGGGCTATGTGGTCTGAGATTTCTATCAAAAACCTCTTGGGTTAATTCATGAGGAAAAGCAGACATTATCGGGGGAGATTTGTAATGTCCTTAAATATCAACAAAAATTGATCTTTAGTTTTAACATTTCCTTGGTAAACTTCATTGAATTTTTAGGAGGTTTTAGAGGAATTAATGTGTTAGGGATTTGAAACCTAAGGAGTTGTGGGCCCCATCTATCAACATTGGAGCTGTAGGGGAGCAACCATATGGTTGGTGGAGGTGTTAGTAGACTAGGAACCTCTTAGGAACACTCGACCATTTGATGTAGTACCACCATCCAACCAGTGGTAGAGGTAGTATCCCTAGGATCTTCTTAGAGGTACCATCTAGCCGAGGACATCCACTAACGAGTAGATGAGGCCCACTGTCTGGTCAATGGACCCAAGACATAATTTTTATTGGGGGTGACCCGGTATTTTCACATGTTCCCCTTTTTTGATACACCCTTGCTTCACTAGAACCCCATTAATTCTAAAAATAAAGAGAATCATATAAGGTTAAATTTTCTCCCATATCATCATCAATTAACCATTTTAAGATGCAATTTATTCAGTATATTCCATATAGAATTACAAATAAACTCTATCATAAAACACCTATTTATGTTCGGATGAATTAATTGTTGTGTGGTCTCTGATGAGTATTTTTCTAATATTAGCTTGGGAGTGAAGGATGTGGGTTGAAATTTGTTCTTGTAATTGATAAAGGATAAATCATATTTTTATGAGTGATTTCTAATTTATAATAAGTCAAATACATAGAGCTAATGCGTAAGAGAAATCATAAATGGGGGGAGACCTCAGGCGAGTGGTCCTAGTCTCGTAGTTGAGCTTGGTGATTTTGTAGCTAGTTGGTTGTTCCTTTTTCCTTGATGCAGGAGATATTAGAAAAAAGACACCAGTCATTTTGGTTCATGAACCCCAGGGATACAAAGATTTACCATTATTGGATATGTCGGTATTAATGGACAAGGATAAGGCGGACATTTGTGTAATATTTATTATGGTGTCTAACTTGTTAAAGAGTTAAAGTGAAACACCAGATACATGTAATTTTGTTTCATCCTTTACCTATTCTGGTATGTAAATGGGATGAAATTTCCACAGATTTCATCGTTGGTTTTCCATGTCATCTTAGTGGAAAGGATGATACTTGGGTGATTATCAATAGTATCAATAAATAAGTTCATTTCTTACCAATAAAGGAAACTAAAAAACTGGAGCATTTGGGGAGTTTAATATTTGAAAGATTGTGATATTTCATGGAGTTCCATCTATGGTTGTTTCGGATAGAGACTCAAGGTTAACATGTATATTTTGTAATGTTTTGTATGAGGAAACAGGTTTGAAATTGAAAATGAGCATGAATTATCATCTCCAGATAGGTAGAAATATAGATAGGGAAATCCAAGTTCTTAGGGATATGATCTATACTTTTGTACATGAAATTAGTGGATCTTATGGGAGACATTTTCCTTTGTTCATGTTTTCCTATAAAGGTATTTATTAGGCATCAATATTTATAGTTACATTTGAGTATTTTAATGGGCATTCTGGTTAATATTTTTTTTCTTGGTAGAGTTTGTAGAGCGGTCCTTGGTTTGGTAGATTTTGGTTCAGGAGATGATAGAGTTGGTGCAGTTGATCTAGAGGTGTTTGATCAAGAAATAGAGTCATAAAAAAATCATATATGGACCATATTCATCTTCTAATAGAGTTTTTTTTCGATTGGGTTTTTATCAAAGTTTTACCTTGATTGGGTCATCATCTTTTTTGTAGGAAGGGTATGTTGGAACCGAGGTTTGTTAGAGCATTTGATATGGTTGACAGAATATGGAGGGTGGCCTACCAGTTTAACTTGTCCTATGGTTTGAATTATATCAAATACTTGTTTCATGTTTCCATATTTAAGAGGTATATACTAGATCCTTCCCATGTGATTATGTGGGAGGATTTAGATCATTAACCCGATACCACTTTTGTGGAGTAGCTAGTTCAGATTATGAATCACCAGAATAAGGTATTTTGTGGTAAAATAATCCCTCAGGTCTGGGTACTATGGATGTTCATACATGATCACCACGAGACATGTTAGAGGGAGTCATTTATGAGGTAGTAGTGGACTTCTTTTTTTGTAGATCCAGGATCTAGAACAATTTTTAGGGAGAGAAATCCTATATGGTTTGGATTTTGTAATACCCTATTACCATTTTTTATGTATGTTCTAATATTAACATTTGGTTTTTCAGTTGGGTGAGTATTTCCAACCATGGGATTATGAGAATACCTATAATGGTGATGTTATAGATTTAATGGAATACTCAACATAAAAAAATTGCAGTTTCTGCTACTCGCTCGAAACTTACACTCCATGAAAGTGAAGTACACACCATGTAATTACTTCTAGACAGAAGTTGTGAACTAGGAACATGGCATGAATGTTTTACACTTCTTATAACTGTTACACACCATTTATATATAAAAATATGGTTTTTAATTAATATGTTATGAGTTTTTATCTATATATGGACCCCAAGGATTACACGACCTGCAAATGGATTACAAGTTGTGTAAATGTCATGGTGTTTGTTTTTAGGGCACCTTATAAGTGATATGTTTCATTAATTCTCTAATAATCCAACCTCTCCAACCTAGAGTTCTCCCTAAGTTATTCTCGATGACTCCATTCCATTTGTATTGTTTCATTCATGGATTTATCTTCATTTTGGTTGGATCGCTTCACCCAAGGTAATCATTATTTCTTGTTCTTCTTGGGTTTTGGCTATGTATTTGGTTTGTCTACAGTTTTGTGATTGGATAGTATTTTACATCAATCATTTTTAGTCTTTTTCAAGCCTTGTATTCAAAAGATGGATATTGTGGTTTCTAATCCTTGTTGTCAAATACATTTCGGTTTCCTAGATCCTTGAGGTAGGTTGATCTATTCAATTGTCCAAAATTCTTGAATTTCATTTTTTCTTATTACTTCTTTGAGATTTGATGTATAATTTCATGTGTTGAAATTATGAAAGGTAGGGGTTTTTGTTTTAAAGGGGGGTTTTATTTTACAATTTAATTAGATTTATTTATAAATAAACAGATTTTAAAATTCTAAAACAAATTGGATAGGCCTTGAAATGACTTTATAAAAATGAGAGTATGGTTTTTATAACAGAAATTGATAAAACATTGCATAGTGGGAACCTTAGGTATATCGAGAAAGTTACACAGGTAGCCTTAGTGTGTGTGACACCAATAGGATTTTACCCTATATATATCATTTCACTATGGAAGGATGTGATGTTAGTTGAATCCAACCTTATGCCTTTTTCGGGTTGTGATTGTCTAGTGTGTATTGTCTTATAGGCTAGATCCTGACAGGAAGGTTAATTATTGTTTATAGTTGTTTATTTCATGATAGATTATTTCCTGAATGTTTTCTCAAAAGAATAATTATATATTGGTATATTTTTCAACATTGCTTTATAACTGGAAGATTTCCAATTTTGGAAAACATGATATGAAATTTATTTAATACCCAAGGAATGTTGATAATTGTTTTAAAATTGTTTTATTATAAATATTCCTATAATAAGTTTTTTTTTTAAATATATAACTTTTGAATTTTTGATATTGTAACTTTTATATGTTCTTTATTGGTTTCTTACTGGGCTCTGTTTCTCAAACACTACATTTATCTTGGGGTGGCTATATATATTTTTTTAGTAGGAATCAAGTAAAAAGAATGGAATTCTGTAACATGATGGATTCTATTTATGTCGAAGTTTTTTAGTTTGGGTTTCTTTTAGGAGGTGGCAGTTGGTCACATTGAGACTTGTTAGTCTAGAGTTTTAATTACTCCTGGTTTGTTTTATTTGGATTTATTATATCTCCCTTATTTACACATTTTACTCAGGTTGTATGTCTTGTTTTCTTATATTCATGAAATATTTTTATCTTTATTATACATCAACTCGTAATGTGCTACCTCAGGTGACTATTATGGTTCACCCAAGTTGGTCTATAATAATTAATCCTCTCCCCATTATAGGAATCTGGCAGTGTTTTCTAATCCAAGATGTTTATGGGAATCTGTTAGGGAATCCCAACAACTATATTAATGGGAATCGGGTAGTGATTCCAACTCTACAATGGGAACATGGTAGTAATTCCTAATCTTCTATATTATCATAAATGGGTTAGGATTCATGAAATCTATTTAATTATTTTAACCCCTATATTAGTCTCATAGCCAATTATTGGGCTTAATTTCCATTACATGGAATATTTTTATGGCTATGATTATGATCCATGGATCATGTTTATTCCATCTTTTTTCCACACCATTATGATATGGTGTATGATTTATCTTATTATATTACATGTAAAGTATTTTTTTTGGAAAACTATTATTGTTCCATATTCTATTTAATAATAAATTTATCCCCTACAAATTTTTTCTCATATACTTAAGATCTAAACCTTGAGAGGCGTGGGGGATGGGTTTTTATTAAAAAACATTTAAGTGATTTTAAAAAAACATTCAAATTTATTTAGTAGAGGTTTTTTTAATACCATTGCTAAATAATAATGATTTTTTAAATATTTTCTAAAAATAAATGGATAATATAAATCTATATTTAGCGGTGGTTTTATAGACTATCGCAAAAAACCCACCACAATTTAATGCATTTACTGTAGATTAGTGTTCCTTTCAATAATCTATTAATGTTTTGTGAACACTATTGGGGAATGTGTGGTGATATTGGTAACTGGAATAGGTTTGGTATGCATTTGAAAACAATTAAATGGTTATTTGGCATGTGTTATGTATGGGAGAATGTGTGGTGGTTTTAATATGTGGTTGTTGTGGTGAGATGATTGGGTTGAGATGATGGATTAGAATATGTTTTTTGAGGAGATGTTTGATGTGGGGTGGATAATCCATTGTGTGGTGTGGTTATTTAAGTTTCTGAATTTTCTATGGAATGAACTTAAAATTGTAAAAATTAAATGACATTTTCTGTTGATTGAATAAGCATTGTCAAGAATTGAATATATGAATAAAATTAATTTCTATATGTAAGTTGACTTAAATGAGATGAGTGATAAATGAATAGGATTTGTTAATGTGAAATGGATCCATTTACTAAATAAAAATTATTGTAAACTCATTAATTCTAGAAATTCAAAAACCTATAACAAAAAGTGGAATTTGTGTGGTGGTTATGTGGAGGGATTCATTTAGAGAGGGTAATGGTTGTTATGAGTGTTGTGAGTTGAAATTTTGGTGTTATGAGGTACTCTAGTGTATTTGATATTAAACCATACGCTGGGTATTGTGTGATATGAAACTATAATTAATTTTATTTTATTTCCTTACACACCCCACCCTTGTTTGATAACCTTAATGATTCCCAAATATTTTGGTTTCTAAGTGTTTAACCAAAATCTAAGTTTGTGGTGAATAGGATGACTGGATGACCCCTCTTCCCCACTCTTCCATAAAAGGTAGTGAAGATATGGTATGGTGGTGTATATCACCAAATGATGTTAATGATTTAATATGTTTTGGGTGTCATGCATGTTGTGATGAGGTAAATATGTTGATTCCCTTCATGTTCATAAAACCCTAGTACCCATGATATATGATATGGTTATGATGAAGAGGTTTTTATATGATGTGGTTGTGATGTGTGGTTATAAAATATGGTAAAACTAGATGATATACCCAGTGGGAGGTTAGGATAAGTATAAATTCATCTAGACCCACATCAGTGATGGATGGATATGTGATAAGATATGCATGGAAAGGATGACAGAATATGTTTTTTATGTTGGTTCATGAGAGTGAAAAATTAATGGGGAAGAAATTATGGTGAACCATTTTTTTATATTATTTTTATATGGTGTTACTACATAGGATGTTTTATTTTGTGAGCATGCCATGGTGAGGTTCAGATTAGTTAGCCGACCTCTTTAAGTGCATGTTGGTTCTACTGTCTGTTCACCGGTTCATTAGTATGTTCTTTCCACAAGTTCATGAGAGACATTGGGTATGATCCAATAGTGTTTACATGTTATGATCACTATATATATAAATTATTTTTTATATTTTTAGGAGTATTTTTAGGAGTATTTTTAGGATTGAGTTTGTAATTACAATCTCAGACTTTGGAGATTCAGCTGAGTCTCTATTGTAGGAATTATTTTTTGTATTTATATTGGGACTTTTATTTTTACAAGTTAGAATTGTTAATGAATTGTGTGGTTGTTTTAGATTTCTATAATTGGTGTTGATATTATGCTTCTATTCATTTCATAAACTATAGGACATCAATTAAATTCATCCCAATAAAAATATTTCTCAATTCTCTATATGTGTCAGTTAGTTCATTTATATTAAACTTTGTCAAATTTTTAAAATTTCAAGGGTTAAATATTCCCAAAATTGTATCCATGAATTTTCCATATGCCTTCCCTTAATTGGTACTTTAACGATCCCTTTAATCTCTAATTAAATTTTTTAATGTCTAGCATGATCCTCTAAAATTTCATATGGAATCATATTTTAGAAACCTCTTCAAGTCACTTACTTCATGGTGTATCCACAACTCATATAGCATGTCAGTAACCAACTTACCTTGGTTTTAGTTTAATAATCTATACTATGGATTAATCATTAATAAATATCCAAATAACGGAAATATATGGGGTCTATTATTTATAATTCTGAAATATCATTACATATCTTCAAAAATACCATAAAAATTTAGAATTATGATGATGTGATATTTAGGATTCATTTTAGCTCTGTTTTCCTATGTTTTCTATGAGATCATAAAATTTATAAAAAATATTATCCTCAATTCTGTATCCATTAAAATTATTGAATCGGGATCATTAACTTAGAAACAAATAAAAAATAATGTGTATCATCGATAGTGAATAAAATGTTCCTTTAAAAATAGATTAATATTATATATTTATTCTTGATATATATATCATGATCAATTCCTATATACTATCACATTAATCATAAGTATCACCAATTGAGGCATGGTAATATATGTTGTAGCAAGGACTCCTCGGGATGAAAAGATATAAGTGTAATAAAATTCAATAGGGAAGTCATTGTGGCATAAACTATATCCAAACAGCCTGGCCATGATCCCTACATGCTTATTCTCAACACCTAAATAGGATAACACCAATGTAATCTATTTAATTTCACGATAAATATTCTTTTATTATGAATGTATCACATTAGATAGATCCTACTTCAAAACCCCAACTATATATTATGAATATTCTATAAGCCTCACAAAGTATTATTTCATATCAAATATCATCGACATCATTGATTACAAGAATAATTGAAAAAAAAATTAACACAAACACAAATCCAAACACCGTGTTTCTTTAATTATTCAATTTGATCCAATAAATTTAACCAATGGTAAACATGGTTCCAAAATCCCCCCAACCATAGGATTTATTGGAAACCTGAGCTGTCTTAAGTGAAATTTTAATCTTATAATACCAGTAAGGAAATAGAATAAACTATGTATCACTCCAGCCCCATATAATCCAAACTCGATGTTAGAAACAAATGATTATAATTTAATTATATGATTTCTTATGACTGCTAGATCATACCACATGATACCACATTTTTTATGAATTCTTAATTAGAAATATCCCCAACATCATGCTCATCATGTTCTTAGATATCTCTACCCAATGGATTGTATCTACCATGCATTTATAGAAAATAATCCACCTCTATGTATCCCACCATGAGGTGTTAGTTCCACAATTATTTTGAAACTAAATTTCACTTGCATATAATCACTCACATACCATTTATCCTCTTTTTAATATAATCAAAATGGGTGATGTCCTAAAAAAAGTATCCACATTAGACAATACATGGAAATGGGTATATAGGATTATCTAATCCTCCTCACATGAAATGAGTTTTAAAATACGAAGTTTAAACTAATAATTCTTTAATTTCATTGATTACAATATTGTTTTGAATATTTCCTCCACTTATAAATATATTCCAACATTCTCCAGCATGATGATTCTTTTATACATCATATTCTTAATAAAATCACTACAGATCTCAATGTGTTTCTTATAAGAATGTTGTAACAGATTATTCATCAACTCTGTTATATATTATTAACATAATAAAACACCTAATGAATCATAAAATATTCTTCAACATCATTTAATTTTATTTATTCACAATATATGTCTGCTTGACTTTGTTTCCAAAATATAATCAACTTTAGTCATTACATGTCATGTAGTTTCTTTCTTCTTACAAAAAAAACATGGTTCACTTTCTCACTATAAATAATTATATTACATTCATTGATTTTAGATTCATAAAATATACATCCCAATTAATATATTAAAATTCATATAGGTCTTGAAAAGTTTTAACATAGTACCCAAAAAATTATTCAAGGGTACCTTGAATGTACCAAATGATTATTTTAACATCCATGAGATGTTCTTCATTTAGAAAAAAAAGGAAAATACATCTCCAAGAATTTTTATTATAAAATATATAGCCACATCAATGTTAGATACAATAATCATCCCATAATCCACTGGTATAGTGTGGAATCAACTGATTTTCCATCTTCATGCTTCCAACAATTTATCCTAATGGAAACTGGTGTTGAAACCATCTTTCTATCATTCATTTATTATTTATTAAGGTGGTTTATTGAATGTGTTTCCTGAGATAAAAATTAATATTGACCCTTTTAATTAACTTACATCTTTATAAACCATGTAATCTATGTAATTATTAAAATTTATAATTTTAAGCTCATTAGTCATGAATAATCTTCCACCAATTTCAGAATTCAGTCACCAAATATGATCTCATTAATAAAAATAATCACAGAGAGATGATCTTCATTTTTTGATTTTAAAAATATATTATCATATAAACAAACACTTTTAAATTTCATCATTTTTAAGAAGGCATATAATTAGTATTACAATGTTCTAGGTGATTGTTTGAAGCCATACAATGCCATTGTCAACCAAAAAAGCATTCAATTTATCATCACCAATTACTAAATCTGTATGTTATTTTGTATATACTTGATACTCAATAATTACACTCAGGAACTCAATCTTGGAATCCATTTTATATATTATAATATTTATTAAAATTTATAAATATAGGAAGATCCATATTTATTTGATTCTTAATACTATTTTAATGGTTTATTAGAAAACTATACCTATGATTTTTGTAGGAATTTTTTACACCAACAATTCCTTATTTCAAATCTCCTTAAAATTATAATTGTAATTATTATTATACACACACATTATTCAAATTTTTTTAATATTTGTTTTTCATATTCAGTAGTTTCTAACATATAATCTTTTATATTTGAACCGTATCTTCATTCATGGAATTGAACCATGATTTAGCTTTCACCGCATCTTCAAATGATGATTCTAACATCTAGATTCTTTATTTCAGGTATATAAATTCCTTTATTTTGTCTATATTTTTATTGGGTCATTTAATGTGTTGTTTTGGGTTTCTATTAAAAAAATTAGAGTTTTCTAGGAAATGTCATGATTGGTGCATGACAGGGAAAATTATGAAGGTCTTTCTAAGAAATCATGATGTTTGAGTTGATGTTCTAGAGGAGGGTGTCCAATTAGGTACATGGTTAGTACACATATTATGTTGTTCCCCTTAAACCATGTGATTTTTTAAAGAGATGTTTGTAATGGATGGAACACAGCTTGTCAAACCCTATAGACAAACCATGGGACTCTTATAGAAGCCCATAAATGGGCACACAGTTACCGCATGGTTTAACAAACCATGTGGACAAACTATAACATGAATTTAATTTTTCTAATTTTCCTATTTTAATTTCCAAGAACACCTTTTTAACCTAAAACCCCTCTCCATTGAACCTCTTTTTATCCATTCAACCATAGAGGCTCTCTTGAGGTGAATTTGTCCATTTTAACCTCAAATCTTCATGGATCAATGTGTTGATTGAAGTGTTGAATCTATTTTTGTAAGAATAAACTAGAATTATTAGTGATTTATCCTTTCCTCCTCTCTCTCCTTATATTATGGTGGTGGGTACTTATATAATTTATGGATTTGGATCTTGATTTGAGGAAATATGGTTCTCAGATTCATTATTGATTGATTCTATCTCTTTATAATCATAGATTGAGGATCTCTTGTTGGTGAATGATGATATATTAATTGAGGATGGTGGATTAATAATGAAAAACGTATAAATTGAAACCATTGTTGATTTTTTTATTTTAAATGTATTTCCCATTGATTATAAAAGATAATCAAAGTTTGTTAATTTTTATAAATGGAATGGTGTGGGTTTGTGTTTAAATCTCTTTGAAAATGGATTTAAAAAAAGTATTGTGTGATGACCCAAAGTTTCATTAATGGAAATCCCTCTTGATCTAATTAAATGTCTCTTCATGTTTATATAAAATGTCAACTTATTTGGTTTTATGATAAGAATTTTTACCATTGCTAATATAGTCGTTGAACAGTGATCACATGGTTAGTATAAATATAGGGCTTTAACAAATCCAATTTACTCAGACAAAAGAAGCGATGGCCTCATCCGGTAGAATTTCCCCATACTAAGACCATTTTTCAGAGCTCAAAAAAGAGGTGTCATCATTGGGATTCTCTCTTGACCAAGCCCAATATGAGCTTCATCATGTTAAGCTCGATCAGGACCATCTATGGGAGAAGTGGAAGTTTATTGAAATTACCACTCAAGCGATGTTATCCGAGCCACCCCAAGAGTCTGTCACCATCGCACACCTTACCCTTAGGTATTATGTGGCTGTTTTAAGGGGTTATGTAATGAATCGATAGTACTATGTTCATGTACATTATTTTTTGTATATAATAATGTATATACTTTCTTGTCATTATTGATACATTGTAAATAGTTTTTAATGTAAAAATAGTGTTTTTAGTTATTATTCAATTAAGAAATATATTTTATTAAATTAATTGATTTTTGAATTAAATAATATTTTAATAAAATATTGTTTTTATTATTAAGTTAATTTTTATTAAATATAAATGATCTTATAATTTTATGAATTCAATTGTAATTTTTATTAAGATTTGAATGCAATTTTTGTCAAAACCCATGAATTTTCGATAAATGTCAGTTTTTATTTTAAAAGTAAAAATTAGAATATTTAGAAAATTATTTAGATAAAATAAATGTTATTTATGGAATCAGGACATCGAAATTATCCAACGGTAAATTTTTCATAATTTTCTGAGACAGTCAAATATTTGGGTAAAAATTAAATACCATTTAAATATATAATGTGTTTTATGAAATCATAATGACTCAATAGTGATGAAATAAAATACAATAAGCTTTATGTTCTACCAATATATGTTTTACCATTAAAAAAATGTGATTTTGTGTTTTTTTGACTTACTTTTCAAAGCATTAATGGACCCCTCAAGACTTATTAAACATCTTGTCTTTTTAAATTAATTTCCATGGGAGTGTGACTCACCTCCACATAAGCAACCCTATTATTTTAAGAATTTCGGACTTTGAACTTATAAAATATTATTTTTCTCTTAAATTCATAAAAAACCATGGGCAAAAACCATGGGTTGGTTTGTGTTTTGGATTAATTTAATGTAAGGGGACCCAAACCAAAATAATAAAGAATTCCCTCACCTTTCCTATATAAACCCACACAAGATCCCACTTCCTCCTCACTAAAAGCCTTTTGAGTTCATCCAACCTCTGCCCTACTCTCTCTATAATCCTCCCAAGGTTCCCCAAGCTCCCAAGAGGCCTCTCACAAGCCTCTCTCTAGCCTTTGGAAGCACACTTCCAAGTAAGGGTTTTTTCTTCCTTTTTCATTTTTGTCCAATTTTCTTTAAGTTGTTTTGCCATTTTAATTTCAATTATGAATGTTGGGGTATGGTTTTTCACCTCCCTCATTTTTCCCTGTTTATGTTTTAATTATGGTATACCCTTTCTCTCTCATTAAATGCCACCCATTTACACCTGTTACTATGTCGAAATTCCGAAAGGAACTTCTCTCTCCTCATTTACATTCAAGCAATACTTTTGTATCATGAATCTAAATTCCATTAAAATTTTTGGGACATGTATATATATGACCTCCTTAATGTTCATTACATCTAAATATGATTAGGAACCCCTTTCTCTCTCATCAACCATTTTTATGAATTCTTATGTCACACTGTTACGCTGCCAAAATCGCACCGATTTTCTAAGCCAATGCCATTGTGTAGTGAATACCATGCCCATTTCTCCATAAAGGTTATTCAAATTTATGCACATTTACATATTGATTATAAAGTTTCATGTATTAGTTCCACATTCCTTTATTGTGGAATAAATGATTATGTTTTATGAATCCATGTTATATGATCCATGTGGCACACTTATGCACGAAATGAAATGTTTAAGAAGGGTGCGCCCTTATAGCGCTCCAATGCATTGGTTAAAGTATAGTATCATGATACGTCATGTGCAATGAGTGTTGAATCATGATAATTAAAGTGCAATGAGGTTTTACTCGTGCTTCATGTGCAATGAGTATTTACTCATGCTCCATGTGCAATGGGCCTTGGCTTATGCTAATTCCATGTTAAGTGTTGTTGCCACATTTCCATGTTATGATTATCATGCTTTATCATGCCTTTATTTTCATGTTTCTATTGTGATATATTGATATGCCTAATGTATAACATGTATTTTACTCCTCATGGTATTCCATGTTTATTCCCTTACTGGGCTTTATAGCTCACCCCTTTTCTTATGCATGTCCTCAGGTTATCCCATGCAATTCTAAGTATGAGGGAATGTAGTGGTCATGTAAAAGAAGGTTTCAATAAAGATGTTGTACTTCATGTTTTAAGTTTTTATATAAGGATCCTAAGCCCCAATGACACTAGACCTATAGATCATCCTTTTTGTATCAAGTGAATGATTTATGTAATAAATCATGTTTAAGTTTGTAATAAAATCAGGGTTGTCATATATTGATTTCTAAAAAATAATCATGAATTGATATAAATGATTTGAGGAATTGTTTTCATCATGAATCTTAAGGAGAGAATGAATGAAGTGTTTTAGGAATTTTAAATTAAATATTTTTTTAGAAAGGAATGTTTTTGATGAAGATAATTTGATAATGGTTTTTCAAATAAAATTGAATGTTTTAAACATTAAATTTTAAATGTTTGAAATGATTGATTGAAATAATTTCAGAATAATTGAAATATATGATAATCTCTTATATATTTGGTTATTTTGATTCACATGAGATCCTAGGTAATTAAGTAGAAGGATATACATGCTAGGCATGTATTAGCTCTACCAAGTAATGGATTGATGATGAAAACACAACTTGAGACATTATGAGGATAGGGGTTATTTCTTGGGGATGGATTTTTATTCTCTAAAGGAATTAGATGTAGAGATGTGTCCAAAGTAGGATCTATAATTCCCCAATATTTTGAGGAACCTTTTTATTAGATCTAACTAACACTAGAGATTATAAAATAGGTACTATTATTGAAAATAGTTTTTATATTCTAGGGTTTATGAAATTATTTATTCATGTATGTTTTGATATATATTCTTATCCTTGACTATACTGATGGAAATATACTTTTATACCTATTTAATACTTTCTATTGAAATTATTATAAAATAATGTTTTTTATCTATTATGAAAATGTTACCATTCCATTTTTTAATTAAAATTTAGTATATTTTAATTATTGATATGGATTGATTATGAAATCCTTGGTGGGATAATACTATGTTAGTATTTCTCAAAACCTATTTTTCCCTTTGGGGGTTTTTATAATTTCTTATGTTGGGTCTAGGAAAATGGAATTTCCTTCGTTGAGGCAGTGGGTGTTCTTGATAGAGGGGACTTGGGATTTGGTGAAGTCCATAGGAGTATGTGATCCACCTATTACAAGGAGATATTGGATTAAGGATGTTGTTGGTTATCATATGTTTTAGATTGATATAACTTTTGGGATATATAATTTTCTTCTAACTATAATTTTATATTCATGAGTGTTTTTTATTACCAACTATTTATGGTTTACTTTAGTATCTTTTGTCCCTTTGAACACATTTTGTGGAAAAATAGTTCAGTTGTAGTTTTTTAATGCTTAGGAACAAGTCTCCTACCGATGTGGATAGAGAATTACCTTTGTTCCATGTCAGGATTGATTTGGGTATCAGTTTAGTGGGGTATCCTAGTTGTTTCATCAGAAAATAGTATAAAAGGGAGGTTTATATTCTTCTTCAATATTGGTATGCAGTTTAGGATGTCATGGTATAAAGGATACAGGATTTTGGGAGATAAGTGGTATATTAAGAGTGATTTTCTCACAATATATTATCATAATGGGAATTATATTACCACTAGTGTCTAGGAAGAAATTTATTTAATGAGTTTTTTGTTCTAATTATAGAATTTTTCCAAATATTGATCATAAATTTTTGTTCCAATGTATAATTAGGATTGTTAGAGTTGATGTTCGAGTGTCTCTTGAATGATGTTTCATTATTTTATATTGATGTTTCATAGTACCATGACACCAAGAATATATCCAAAAAACTTGAGAGGGGATCTGATGGGGAACCATATCAAGAATACCCATTGGTTGATGAGAACACCATAAAGGTAGTGGTGTGTATGGTCTAAGCTCAAGGATAAGGGTTAACATAGGATCTTGTACTAACTAGAGAGGTGGAACATTGAAGAGACACTGTATGATATCATATAAATGAGTTTCAATGATATGAACCACCATATTTCATGGGTATAAATGATCCTTATGAGTTAGAGTATTGTATTTTAAATATTTAGTGAATATTTTAGTTCTTGAAGACAAAAGATTACATTAGAGGGAAATGCAGCATCTTCACACTTGAGGGAGCCAGTAGAAGTTGGTGGGATACTATAGTTACGGAAAAGAAGAATATGTACATCTAGTGTAATGAAATCAATACCCTTTATATGGAGTAATTATATCTTGAGTTTTTTTTAATGTCCATGTCCATGTAGTTTCTCAATCTTTATCATGGTGATTATTCAATGACTCAATAGGAAAATAATTTTTCTAAAATTGTATACTTTTAACTTGAGGTGGTGTTAAATGATAAGATGAATGGAAAAAGGTTTAATATGGTACTTCAATTAGATATATGGTATCGGGTATTAATTATGAATATTTCCTTGATTATTAATGTTCTTGATTGAGCTCTAATGGTAGAACATGACATAGCCGGTAAGTCTATGATTATTAGAGTAACTCCAATGCCACATATATATTTTAGTGGTTCCTTAAATAGTAATATAAGGGATAAATACCAATGAAATTGAAACATATGTGATAGTTATAAACAACATACTTCCTTAAAATCATTTTTAGTATCTTTAATAGGAAAACTAAATTACTTACAATATAGAAATATTGGGCAATCGAATATATATGCATAGAGGCACCAATGATTTTTAGCTCATGAAAATTCTCAGGTCACTTGATGAGGTTTTTTGGGTAGTGGTATGGTCTCATTAGTACTGAGAGGATATGTGACATAATCATATTCTTCAAGATTATTCGGTTCCATCCATAGGAATAAGAAATAAAGATTCAACTTTTAGTGGATGAATGTTTAGGGGGAATTGATGTGGCCCAGTGATAGTTAAAGGTATCATTACTACTTATTTAGCATTGGTGACTAATTTATATCATTATAGTGCATCACATACTTTCATATAATCATTTTACTATGGACATGTGGAATGTTCTTATAGAGATCATGCATTATGTGATGGAAATTAAAATTCCTCTTAAGATGAAGAGAGATCGAGGTCTTTAATACACCTTTTGTGCTTCTTCGTTTTCATTAATTGAGATTATTTGGGAATTTTTTGCTATTATATTAATAGTATAAATTTATTTATTATAATGGACTGGTAAGTTGATCAAAAATATTAGATTGAACGTTATCACCAACAAGTATCATTTACTAAAATTGAAGAGGAGTGTCATCTTTCTCATAGTGAAAGTAACCTGCAGACTAGTCGAGACAGACGTCCTATTCCATATATGGGTATTTTGATATCCATGTATATTTTTAAACTAGAGAGGGAATGTTTTGGTGGTTAACTTCCTCTAGTACTATATTATTTTCAAGATCTTTTATTGTCAGAGTTTTCTAACCTACCATCAGAGTGGGACGTAGTGTTCCCTATCAAATTAGTTCCAGGTAATCATCTAGTATATATCCCCTCTTACAATATAGAATTAACTGAACAATATGGCCTAAAGAATCTATTGGATAAATTTATGTCTAAAGGATTCATTTTACCCATTGAGTCTCCTGGGGAAGTGACCATTATTTTTTCCAAGAAAGTTTATGGGACCCTTATCTTGTGTGTTGATTATCTAAAACTCAAATGAATTATGTTCAAGAACAAGTATCTATTCCCACACACTTATTATTTATTTGACCAGATAAAAGGATCAAATTGGTTGCGTGAGATTGAAATTTTTATTATTATTATCTATGGATCAAGGAGTTTGATATCCAACAGACATATTTTAGGAGAATGTATGGTCGATATAAATATCTTTTTATGCCATTTTGTCTAACCAAACCTCTTTTAGTATTTATATAATGAATGATCATAATTTTCCACCAATAATGATACAATTTAATTGTGTTATTCATGGTTTATATCTTGGTGTAAACTAAAAAGAAGGAGGATCAAGTGTTTCATTTGAGAGTTCTTTTGGTCATCTTAGAAAATCACTAACTTTATGAAAAGATGTCAATGTTCCAACTCTAGATTCATCTGGCGAAGATATTGGGGTAAATGGTATTGAAATATTGAATCTCAGTTATCCCTAAAAGGTTTAATATTTAATGTAATGTGAGGAAACATATTATTTCATATAGATTTATAGATTATTAGGTTTAGTAGGGTATTACCATAAATTCATAAAAGATCTCTCAAAGTTGTATTCTCCAATGAACACTCCCAAAATTATTTGATAGAAGTTTGTTTGGTATCCAAAATGTCATACCTTCTTTGATGAGTTAAAAAAAATTGAATACAACTCCAGTGTTGAATTTTCCAGATGCTGGATTGAACTATATGGTATTTTGTGATTCTTGAGGTTCATGTTTAGGATTTAATATCATGTATGTAAATCACATGGTGTCTTATGGTTTTCATCCACTTAAAACTCATGATAAGAACTATCCAACAAATGCTCTAGAATTCAATGTTGTTATTCATAATCTAAAGATTTTTTTGAACTACTTTTGTGTGAAATTTTTACCATTTACTCCGATCAAAAAAATTGGAGTTATATCTTCTCAAAAAAAGATTCCAATCGCTGTCAGAGGGAATGGGTGGAGTAACTACAGTTATTTGACATTGAAATTGCCTACACCCAAGTAAATAAGATCTTTGTTTCTTAATCATTGAGTAGGAAACTACCATCCCATGACATTAAGGAGTAATTTTAGGAATGGAATCTCAAGGATCTATTTACTTAAATACATTTGGGTGTCTGAGAGGATGTGACAGAGGTTGTTTTTCCTATCATTTAGATGACATCATCTCATATCAATATGATCCTCCAGGAATAGTATCTTGATAATTATTTTTGATGTAATTTGATTCTTTATATATTGGTTAAAACATAAATGAATGGTCTTTATCTTTTGATGGTATAATTTTATTTAGGAACCATTATATCATTATACCATCATTGTGGAAGGCTATGTTGGGGGATTTTCATTATTCCATGTGTATAGTTCACCTAGAAATGATGAAGATGTTCTATGATATGAGGCATCGATTCTGGTGGCTATGTATGAAATACAATATACAAAAGGGTTAGTAGAGATGTTTCTTTGGTGAACTAGTGGTGGTTTAAATTTCCACCTACTAGTTTAGTGATGGTTACTAAAACATCCATGTATTGAATAGTCACTAGTCATTTAGCGGCGGTTTTTATAATTTTTCAATAGTTTTCTTAAGTATTTTTTAGATAATTTTTTAGTGGTTACTTGCTTATTCAGTGGTATTTTTTTATTTAAAAAATATCTATTGGAAATATAAATAAAATAAAATAAACCACAATGGAACTTATTAGAGGCAACTTATTTTAGAGGAAGTTAAGTGTAATTTCCAATAAACATTTTTTATTCAATGTATTTTGCAACAGTTAATTAAATCCATTGATAAATCGGATTTCTTTTTTAAAAAAATTTATAATATTTATAAATTTAAAAAAAAATGACATGTAATAAACTAAAACATAAATATATGATAAACACATCATAGATATATCATACATCCACTATCATATACAAATATCCAATCATAATAACCTCAATCTAAGTAAACCCATAAAAATTTCAATATACATATAAAATATATTCCAAAATAACCAATACCCAATATACATCCATTTCATGACCTCCACTACATCTCTTTGCATCCACATCATCTCATCAGTTGAAACCGACCATGTCATCTAACAAGATATAACAAAAAAGTAAAATAAATTAAAACTACACATAATAAATTAGAATTAAAGTTGAATAATTGATAAAATTTTAACATAATAAGGAATATAAGAACCATCACAACTAACTTATGAATAATTTCATAGATTGTAATGGTGAATCTTATTTCTACTACCAGCATTTGTTACCTATAATGAAAAACAGAAAATTTATGAAAAGAAATGCGAAAGGAAGAAGACATTGAGTATATTTAAAATGCCTCACATATAATTTATGATTTTGTTAATCAAATAGAATAAATTCTAACATAAAAAATAATATATAAGTAAAAAATCTTTGAAAACATAAACATTCCAATTTAAGATAAGATTCAATATTCAGAACTGAAAAGGGACGAGTAAATATTACAATTTACTTTTAAAGTGACATGTGGTGTGCTTCAAATTTACTTAATAAATTTTTTTAGTTATTTTCATATAAAAAAATGTCCTATATATTAAAAAACAATGAATTGGTGGTTTCCCCATGATTTCACATCAAGCTGAGGTCGTTTTCTATGGTTTTGACCATTCAACGCATGTTTTAGTGTTTTAAAACTCTAAAACTGTGTTTACATCCATAATGATAAAATCATAATTCAGAATGAAGTTTCATAGGTTCCTACATTTCAAAATTAAGTGCATGTTTTTTCCTGTGATTTCAGGGCAATCTGACGTCGTTTACCTAGTTTGGACTCCCCCTTGACACTTGTTTTTAAAAGGCTTTTTCACTTTTTAGAAGTGTATACCTCTAAATCCTGACCACACCGTATGTTGGATTAATGTTTTTTATGTGATTGCACATGAAAAACAACTCATCAATAGCTTCCCCATGATTTAACATCAATATGATATCATTTTCTTTGGTTTTAATTGTTCCATGCTAGTTTTAGTGTTTTAAACCCCTAAAAATGAGTTTACAACCATAATGGGAAAACCATAATTTAGAATGATATTTAGTTGCTTCATAAATTTAAAAATTAAATATATGGTCATTTTCCTATGATTTTAGGGAAATACGAATCCTTTTTATTGGTTTTGACCCTCAGACACTTGTTTTTAAAGGTTTTTGTACCTTTTAAAACTGTATATTGAGTAATTCCAACCACATTGCACATTGGATTGTCAATTTTTCTATGTGCACACATCAAAAACAACTCATGGGTGGTTTTCCAATGATTTCACATCATTCCATGGTCATTTTATATGTTTTTTATCATTCAACAGACATTTTAGTGTTTTAAAACACTAAAACATGTTTACATCTATAACGGGAAAACCAGAATTTGGAATGATGTTTCTTCAATTCATAAATTTCAAAATGAAATGTAACATTGTTTTACCATGATTTTAGGGAAATCCAAGTTCGTTTTTCTTGCTTTGAACACCCCCTAAAACTTCTTTTTACAGGCTTTTGTAACTTTCAGAAGTGTATACTGAGTAATTCCAACCACACCGCATATTAGATTGACATGTTGTCTATGATTACACATCAAAAATCACTCTCTAGTGTTTTTTCCATGATTTAATTCTAATATGAGGTTTGTTTCTATGGTTTTGACTATTACATGCATGTTTTAATGTATTAAATGACTAAAAACACAAAAAACACATTTACATCCATAATGGGAAAACTATAATTCGGATTAACATATAGTTAGTTCCTACATTTTATAAATAAATATATGGCCATTTTCCCCTTATTTCAAGGAAATCTGATGTCTTTTTCCTAGTTTTGACCCCTTAACACTTGTTTTTAAAGGCTTTTGTACCTTTCTTAAGTGTATAATGAGTAATTACAACCACACCACACATCGGATTGAATTTTTTTCAATGCATACATTTCAGAAACAACTCATCAATGGGTTTATAATGATTTCCCATCAATATGAGGTTTTTTTCTTTGGTTTTGACTATTTCATGCAAGTTTTAGTGTTTTAAAACACTAAAAACATATTTACAGCCATAATGGGAAATCTATAATTCATAATGGTGTTTCTTTGGTTCCTATATTGTAAAATTAAATCTTCATTTTTTTCTCATGATTTTAGGGAAATTGAACATTTGTTCCCTAGTTTTGCCCCCCCCCCCCAATTCTTCTTTTTAAAGGATTTTGTGCATTTCAGAATTTTATATTGTGTAATTCTGACCACACCACATGTCAAATTGACAATTTTGCTACACTTATATGTCAAAATAAACTCATCAATAGTTTTCCCATGATTTCACATCAATATGATGTAATTTTCTTTGGTTTTGACTGTTCCAACCTTGTTTTAGTGTTTTAAATCACTAAACACGCATTTACATACATAACTGGAAAACCATAATTCGGAATGATGTTTCATAGGATCCTAAATATCAAAATTAAATATATGGTATTTCCCCATGATTTTATGGCAATCAAAAATCATTTTCCTGGTTTTTACCCCCTAACACTTGGTTTTAAAGGATTTGTAACTTTTAAAAGTGTGTACTTAGTAATCAACCACACGAGGCATAGTATTGATGTTATATCTTCTCAAACATATAAAAAACAACTCATTAGTGGTTTTAAAATTATTTCAGATCAATTTTTGGTTGTTTTCTATGGTTTTTAAAGGTCCACATGCATTTTAGTGTTTTGAAACACTAAAAACACATTTACAGCCATAATGGGAAAATTGTAATTCAGAATGTCATGTTCTCAGTTCCTAGATTTTACAATTAAATATAAGGTCATTTTCCCATGATTTCAAGGTAATACGACATCCTTTTCTTGGTTGTGAACCACTGACGCTTGTTTCGAAAACTTTGATATATGGTAAAAATTATTTTTGGGTCATTCAGAGAACACTACACATTAAATTGATTTTTTGTTTACCTTTACAGGTCACAAATAATTAAATGGTTGTTTTACCATAATTTCATATCAATAAAAGATTATCTTTTTTTATCATTAAAAGTTCATTTAAGGGTTTTAAAACACTGAAAATGTATTTACAGGCATCACATGGAAACTATAACTCTGATTGATGTGGCGTCAATTCCTGCATTTCACAAATCAATCTTTGGTTTTTTTCCTTTGATAATTTTTTTTATCATTAAATATTATTTATAAATTACAATTTTATAATTAATGATTTATAACTATTTCAAATATTAGTTTATTTAATTACTAATATATATTGGTTATTTTATATCTTTCAATGCTCAAATTTTATTGAATAAGGAGAATTTTTCTTTCTAAACCTTCATTTATTTCATGTTGAATAATCATTTAGAAGAAATTTTCATAGTTTATTGATACTTTATGTATGTGTTGATTTTTGGGTACTTAATAGTGGTTTTTTATTCAGTAGGAAATAACTTGAAAAAACAAAAAAAATAGCATGGGATAAGATAATATAACTATTTCTAAATTAATTAGTGGTGATTATCAGGAACAATCACTAAATATATAAAATAAATTTTCTTAGTGAAGGTTATCAGTAATTGTAGGTAAGTAGATTATGGATGTTGTATATGTTCTTTGAAAATGTGTGAATAATCTATGGAATATAGAATTTAACTTAGTGGGATGATCAATAAGGATAGAAATTTCCTCATATATCATGTTAATCATCTGCTAAAATATAGAAACTAAAGCATTTTCCACTTGAGACAACCATTTATCTTGTGTTTCCATATAAAACTCTTGTTCTTTTACTTTTTCTTTCAATCTTTCAATTTATCTTTGTGATTCCCGACCAATGGTACTACTGGAACCCCCATAGGTTATAGTTGTAAATAATGATGCCACCCTACCAAATAAAATTGATAGAGTAGGACCAGAACAAATCCTACTTACATGCCTGAGATGATCCTTACCTAAAACTATTCTAATTGTATAGTTCTAGGAAACAGATTCTGATTGTGAAGGTTTCACATCCCAGACTTCATGAATTTTAACATATTCATACAAAAATATTAATAATTACTTTTTTAAATATATTAACTTTATAAGGATATTTAATTAATAAAATAATTAGTATTTATTGTTATTTAAAGACTATGAAAACATAATATTGAAAATTATATTATAAAAACAAACAATCCTTAAATCCAATTAATTAGGGCTGGCTAGATGTATCAAATAATTCCAAATTGGTATTGTTTGATCCATGTATCTGGACCCATTTAATTAGGTATAAGTCTTTTTAGTTGTTTTAAAATATTTTTCATTATTTTGTTTTTATCATAATAAAATAATATGATATGGTAATGAAATTTACTTACTCCAACATCTTTGGTAGAGTCATTTACAAAACTGTCATCTAGTTTCCTATACACTTTAAACCACATCTCTGTTCAGAAAGTAGAGTGACCTAATTCATTATCCTTTAAAAAAAATGTAAACATTTTCGAAAAACATTGGTTTATAATAAAATTATATAAATAATTATGAATAAAATACAATTGAAATTTTTTTTCTTTAAAAACTCTGAGGCCCTGTAATGTGAGGAATGAATTTCTTATCATGATTCACAGAATGTTTTAGGTAATTCCTAAAAAATAGAAACATTAATGAAAATTAGTATTTTATTATTTTTATGTTATTAATATACTATAAAATATGCAATTACCTCATGAGACATGTATATTTTGATATCGATAAAGAGATTCCATTACTCACAACAAATACCTTCATGCACTTTCTCATAAATTTTTCGTGAGGTCAATGAAGTTCCATTAAATTCATTCCATAATCTCCATTTAAAATCTCTCCATTTTCTTCCCAAATTTATCAAAGTCCATGGTAATGATACAAAGTCAAGGATATCAAAATGAAAAAACATCTAGAAATACAAAATATAAGACTTTATCTGTATATTACAAAATTTTACTCATGTATTTTAAATTAGTTTTCAATGAATATTAAATTAATATTACATTTAATTGAATATCAAAGACATCGTTTTTTCAAGATAAAGGAATTTCCCTTCAATATTTTTAATTAATATGAAATATCATAGTTTCATAAGAAAGCTTCCCAAGAATCTGCCAATAGATTTGGGCACTGTCACTAATTGGAACCATGAACTCAATAAATGGAACGATAATCATGAATTCCATTAGGTCCCATACATCTTTTGTGTTCATATTTGTATCCCTTATATGGTTTTCTTTATATTTTTGAAAAAATCATTAAACAATTAATAAAATATAATTTTTTTTTGAAAAATGACATACATAACAGTAATGGTAACTCGCCAATATCCTCTAGATGGAAGGGTAATGAACTGATCCATCATTAGAGGTGAATCAGGCTATGGAAAACCATCAAAATCTAGGAAAATCGATGTCTTTCTAGCATTCTCATGTACAAAAAAATCACTAGGATCCACAAAAGATGACAGTAGTGGTGGTGTGCTCTGAGATGTTGATCGGCTAAGATCTGGAAATTTTTTTTGTTCTTAGGATTCCTATATTTCAAATAGTTAAGTAATGTATTTTTGCAATGTAATGTTGTATAAAATTGATTAAAATGATTGGAAAAAAATTCAATAATTTGACGTTTTATAAAATATTTTTAATGGAGTTTTGATGGACTCACATGGAATTGTAAATTATAACAAATAATCATTAAAAAAATTATTTTTTGTTTGAAACTGATAAATATTAAATAATATTGGTGAATCATATAGAATGAATCACTATTATATTTTAATATATTATTTGAATATTATATATATCTAACAAAACATTATAATCATAATTGAATCCTAAGGTACTTATCAGAGTCCTATATCATATCATACAGTAGATTTATGATATATTTTATGTAATATAATGTTGCAATTCATATTTCCATATTGGTTATTGTTAAAATATTAATCATTATAATGATTCATATAATCATTTATAATAAATATATAATCATAATAATGTTCATAAATTATTATATAAAAACATCCATAAATCTCAGTATCAAAAAATTAGATGTATCTCTCAGGGAATTATATTTAATGAAGTAATTAAAAATAAACAATGTGATCCATATATGTTTGTTGTTGTGTTAATGAACCAATACTAGATTATTCTCTCTTCAAACCTCTTCCTTATTAATATTTAATGATAGGGTGATAAAACAAATTTTTGTGATATTTCAATCCTGATATAGTATATTTATATTTTGGTGAATAATATAAAAACATTAAAGTAAATATAAAGAGAAAAATTTCTAATTGATCATCATCAAGTATAATTTATCAAAATAGATCATATATTACTTGTGGTATAAGTAGTTATTTTACTTGATTTGTATTTTTTTTATTTTTTTTATGATATATTCATATTGAAAAGGGTTCCATCCAAAATTTTTGAGAATATGATCATCTAAAAAAACCCATTTGAACCCGCTCTTATTATAATTAACAATAAAATTTTGAAACCCTTATAATATGGATTATAAAATGATGTTTTTGTAATTATTTACACTGAATAGTGATCATAGTATCTCCTAGTAATTTATATAGAAAATAATTATGGTTATATTAATTTGTATACAAGAACACACAATCATCATACACTGAAATAGAATCATTAATACTTCATATCCTTATATCTATCTTTCTCTAGATATAATATATTTTTATTGTTTATGAACCTAAAATCATCTATATTCACATATTGAATTTGAATATTTTGATTCACAAAAACTAACATTATTATATATAAACTAACAAAATAATACTTATTCACAATACTTGTATCTATCCCTTCATAACAAACTTTATTAGTAAGACCAATATGGAGATGTTATTTAATAAATATGAAATTCAGATTAGATTGTGTATTCACTCTAAGAGGGGTAAGGTGAATCTATATGATTATTTTTATATATTTTAACTCAATATTTAATTTCTCTTTCTGATATTTTAACTTCTATCCTAGTTATGTTGTATATAACTATTTAAAAATTCTTAACACAGATGACCACATGAAAAAACAATAATATGTTATCAACTTATAGTATTTTGTCAAGGATCTATCCTACTATGGGAATATAAACCATATTGTTTTTAGGATGATTTTTATATAAAAGAAATTATATAATAAATTATATTGTATACAAATTCATGATATTGTATCATACATAACGCTGTAATTACAAGGGGTGGGATGGTATTATAAAATATAATGCTTCACAATAATAGATTTAGGGTGAGGATCATACAATCTTTAAGAGGTTATGTGTTCCACTGAGGAGGGAATCCAAGCTGGGGAGAGGGATGTCTAGGTGGTCCATGTCATCACTGAGGAGGGGAACAAAATCGGTGTGAGGGAGGTTGGATGGGGGGGTGGCATCACTGGTGGGCTGCCCATAGAGGAGTTTGGAGGTGGGGAGGCTCATGGGGGAGGGGTTATAGGGGGTTTATGGGTCAGGGGTTGTGGGTTATGTCCTTGGGGTTACGGACTCGGGGTTGCCACTAGGTAATGGATATGAGGAGGGGTGGGGGAAAGGGGGTCATGGGCTCGGGGTCATCATTGGGGAGAGGAGAGGAGTAGATCAAGAGATGTGGGGGGGGTGTCTCATAGAGCGAGTGAGGGAGAAGGTATTAGGATTTTTTTTAAACTCTTAGTGGTGTTTTAATTGAAATAGAAAATAATTTAAAACATAAAGAAAATATCATAGTCGTTTTATGAAACCACTGCTATATTATATATTTTTTAACCAGATTTATTTAGTGACAGTTACTAGAACCAAAATGAATAAACTACCACAAACAATAAATTTTTATTGTGTATAATATCACATATTTTGTTTCCCATTGTTTTCCCTATCAACTATTCAATATCAATAATCATTAGACTTCAGGTTTGTTTCAACCCATTCCTATACCAACTTGGAAGTGTGATGAGATCTCGGTGAAGTTTGTTTTCAATTTTTCATACAAACCTCTATAAAAATAATAATATTTTGTTAGTGATTGACCAATTTACCAAATCATATCACTTTATTCCCATTCATGATTCCACCAATATTAGGGACATGAGAAATCCATATTAAAGTATATTTTTATTTTTCATGGAGTTCCATAAACCATTGTTTCTGGAATGAGATATAATGATTCTGTAGGACATGCTTCGTGCTGTAATCCATGACATTGGAGGATATTAGTATTTCAATTTATAGATATTTAACTATTCCTATAATAACAACTCACCATTATCCATTAAAATTATACCCTTTGATGCATTTTATGGTTGGAATTCTAAATATCCACTTTATTATTCATATAGTGGTGAAGCTTCCCTTATGAGAAATATTTTGGTCTACAAGATAACGGTGAATATCCGATGATTCGATAGAGATTGGTGATGGTGTAGTTTTGGTATAAATCTTATATATATTGTCACTAACATCATTTTTAATTCTTTGTTTAAGAATATATGTTTTATGGATCTTCACTTAGTTGGGTAACTATAGGATTGGAAACAGGTGATGTTTCCACCGAGATACATGGGGTCATTTAAGGTTGTTGAGAAGATTGGGAAGGTGAAATACTATTTGTATTTTCCATATCAAATTATATTAATCCATAACATGTTTCGCATCTTATATCATAAAAAATATCTTATATATTAGTCTCATTTTTTGAATGGGGAGGAATTTAATGTGGAACCTGATATATCTATTACTGAACAACTAGTTTAGATAGTTGATTATCTGAAAAACATTCTCTAGGGAAAGTAAATACATTAATTTTGGGTTATTTAAAACCATATCACTAATTCTCATGAGTATAAGTGATACAATATTTGATGATATATTAATGGAATCATCTCGTTTTGGACGATTCTTCTTGATGAGGTTTTATGGGGGAAGAATGAATTATGGTGGGGAGAATTATAATATATTGATTCATTGTTTTAGGTACTTATATCCATTTATATTGACTGTATTTTTATTTGGTCTTTTTATGGTTCATTGTTTTTGTGAATTAAAAAAAATTATAGGTATCTAGGCACACAAACTTTTATTAAATGTCTAGTCAATACCATGTGGGTCTACCCTGGAAACCATGATTCTTGAGTTGGAGTTCCATAGGAGGGTTTCCCAATTAGTCACATGGTTAATAAAAACCTTGTGAACTTCCCCTCAAACATTATGACTCTTAGTATTTATTTTTTTCATTATGGTTAATGGTTTTTCATTCTTTACACCCAAACCATGTGACTCTTCCAGAATCCTAGAAAGGGGCACACTATTTTACAAATCAGTTGGACAAACCATGTGACATGCTATTATTTTTATGATTTTCCTATATTAATTCCCTATACCACTATTTTAACTTCAATCTATTATCCTTTAGATATCATTTAAATCATTTTACCTTAGGGGATCTATTATGTCAATTTTATCCCTTCCAACCTCAAATATTTGTGGATCAATGTTCCAATTAAATAATTGAATATATTTTTTAAGAATAATTTAGATCAATTTGAGATTTATCAATTTATAAACTCTATCCATATTTTAGTTTTATGGACCCTTATTTTTTTATTGATTAATATCGTGATTTATGAAATTATGGTTCTAAAATTCTATCTGGATTTATTCTTTCCCTTTTGATGCCCTTATTGGGGATATTATGTTGGTGTTTGATGATTCCATGATTGGGTTATATGGTTCCCTAATAAAATCCCTATTAATTATAATCACTTTTTATTTCCAAGTTCAAAATAGATTTAAAATTTATTTATTAATAATGATTCGAGTATTTTATTAAATTTTGTTAAAGATGAACTTTGTTTATGTTTTGAAATCACAATGATAATGTATTTTCAAATAAAGTTTTGATTTCTAGGAGATGATATTTCATAAAAATAAATACTTTTAAGAATTATTTTGATTATGACTCTTCAGAGGATAAGTCATAATGTGTATTAATATTTTGAAATGAGTTCAACTGTTTATTAAGGCCTGAGTTTTGATGAAAACCTTTTGATGTTGTTTTTTGAAAGTAAATGGAATTTTTTTTAAACATAAATATGGGGCCGTTTGAAATTATTGATTAAATTTTTTTAAAACTTATTGAAATGATTGATTTCTACTTTCATGTTTGATTACATTTAATCATATGGAAACATGGGTAGTTTGGTGGAAGAATATGCATTGTAGGTATGTATTACTCTACCTTGAAATGTATGGACAATGAAAAGGCAACATGAAATTTCATAAGGTAAGGGATTTTATTCCTTTGGTTGGATTCCTACTCCCCCTAGTCTTGGGATCTAGGGATTTGTTCACATTGGGATCCTTAATTCACTGAGATTGTTTAAAACCTTGTGACTGGATCTAACTAACCCTAGGTCTTATAACCATGATTCTATGATTGAAATTTATGTATACATGAAAATATTTAAGAATTTATTTATTCATGCCTATTTTGATAGAAATTACTATTCATTATTTTTTAAAATAATTTTTTTACCTATTTTATAAATTCTATTAAAATGACTTGAAAAAATATTTTTTTATTATTAATTAAAATATTACAATGAAATTTTTTTTATAATTTGGAATATTTGATTTACTGATATATATTTCTTATGGAATTATTGGTGGGACCCTACTAGTATATTATTCTTCACAACCCGGTTTTTCCTTAGGGAATTTTTAGAAAATCTTATTATGGGTCCAAGAAAAGGGGGAAAATTTTTGGAGGTAGTGGATGTTCTTGATTATAGGACATTGGGAGTTAGCATTGAAAATAAAAGTATGTACTCCACTTGTTACAAAGAGATATCATGTTTGTGAAGTCATTAATTTTGTTATGTATTGGTTTTATATACCACTTGAGATTTATAATTTTCTTATTTTGGTACTTTTTTATTGGTGGTATTTTTGGAATACAACCTTTTTATGGTTTCTTTCTACATCATTTATCTGGGTGAAATTTTATAATGGAAAAATCATTCCTTTTGGATTTTTGTGGTGATTACTAGATGATATTCACCATCCCTTGGGGATTAGGAACTCCATTTGGGATTTTTTAGGATTGATTTTCGTGTCACTTTAGTGGTTTATTTAGGTTGATTCATGGAAATGATGGCTCAATTTGATATAATAGATAAATGTGTTGAATAATCTATATCCTTTATACTTGTGTTGGATAACTTTTATCTCTAATTATGGTTTATTCATAAAACATTAATTCTATATTCCTTTATTGTTTCAACTTTTAACTACCCTCAATATCCTCTCTAACCATTAATTAAATAATGGAATCCTCTTTACACACAATGTTATGTGAGCCGCCGGGATTATTATCAACCTCACTTTACTCTTTATAATATCCACTAAAATATATAATTCCATTTTTATTTCTTAATTTATATTCAAAAACATTAAAAAAACTATTCTGGGATTTTTTATAACTTATATTAAAATAAATTGGAGGATTTACTCTTGAATGTATAGCTAATTAATAACCCTTTAACCACTAAATCTCTATATTTTCTAGGACTTCCCTCTTTAATCCCTATATAAATGTTTCTACTAAAAACATAAAAGTGTTGTAGTGTTGGATTACTCACATAATATATTTTTATATCTTCCACATTCCTCTATTTCATAGAAAAAATATATTTTCTGTTCACACTTTTACATTCACTACATCATTTAATACTGTTGGTAAATTCCACTCGCAATGAGAAATTTTTAATATATAATGTTTTCCATTCAGTTATTCATTTCAACGATACTATTTTGTGGTGGTTTTCTTATTTATGAGACATTATTCTGGATTCCATTTTTATCTAGGAATATCTCTAACTCATTAGAGGTTTATTCCATGTTATGGTCTAGTTGAGAAACATTTTCTGTTACTTTAATTTCATTATCAACCATCATTTGAAACTACAATATTTAATCAACTACATTTTTTTTCTTTCATGTACATTATAAAACCAATAATACTATATTCATCAATAAATAGGATGAAATAACTCTCACATGGTGTTATGGTGATCCTAATGGGGCATCATACGTCAATGTGAATTAGGTATAATGGATTTATAGTTCTTTTATTATTAAATTAGTAATTATTTCTCCCCATTTTCACTATTATATATGAATCAAGACTCTTATTATGGTTATATATCATAAATGGAAATTCTACAATATCCAAAAATAATAATAAAAATTCCACACAATGTTTATGAATATTCAAATACATCTAATGGAAAATGTAGTTTTCATCCTCCATTGTGAGGAGACATGTGTTGTCCTTATTGTCCACCTGGTGTATTTTTTTTATATAACCTTTCATCAAATAATTTTTGGCATTTCCATTTATCAAGAATCCCTAAAAATTATATGTGTCTTCAATAATTGAGTCTCATATTTAAATAACACTCAAAATACTTTTCCATGCACCATCCACCTAAATTATATTCATGTTTTTACACACAAATCATACTAATTTCATCTTTTAGATTATAATAATTATCAATGCACCATTAATTCAAAAATTAACTATTTCATCTACAAACCCCAATACATTATTAAATATGTTCATGTATTTAGTCATTTGGGATAACCATATACTCTCAAGAATCCATGAATTTCTTTTCTACATGGGTTCATGAGAAATTTCATCCAAGATTGGTTTCTCATTATTCTTCATTTACCTACAAGATATTCCCAATTATACTAACCCATGATATTGTATCTCTAAGTTTCATTTGTAATATGAAATGATGTAATACCATTTAGTCTATAATTTGTAAAATCTATTCTTAGAAGAAATCACATTTTGTTTCCATAAATCCATTCACCTTTTATTTCTATAAGTATAATTTTTACACTTAAGTTTCCTATATTTTATATATTTACGAAAAAATATTTTATCAAGATAAAATATATCCAAATAATGTTATATCAACAAGGTTAAGGATACATTATCATATTCATTTGATTACTCCTAGGTGATTCTCCTTTCATATAGATTTCTACCACATTTTAATAAATCATTATATGGATGAGATATCAACAAAATCATCAATTCATCAGGGGAAACATATTCTCACTATATGTCAAAAAATTAAAATCCTTCTAGTATCTTCTTTTTTATATGATACCAATGTTTGATAGTTATCAAAAAACATTATTTTCCACAGTCTCTTCTAATAAATATGGTAGTATTTTCTATATCAAAATCATTACCATGTCTACCTTTTTCAATATTCTTTGGCCTTTTTTAACTAATAATTTTCTCAAATATTTTTTATCTCATACTACTCTTTCAATAAATTCTTTATCAGAGTACTTTCAAAATTGAATGTTTGTTTTATCACCACATTATATAGCATCAACTACAATTCTCTTTAATTAGGAAAGTATCTATTATTAATTGGATTCAACCAATTTTGTTCTTTCATTGATACCAGAATTATTTTAATCAAACAAATTTTCTTATTCTTCATTTTTTATCATTACATCCTCTATTTATCAAGATAGAGTTTGAGAAGCTACTTGTTCTTACATTTTTTTGTATACCTAGGTACTTTTTGTTTTTATTATTTCAACATACCCAAGTTATTATTTTACAATCCCACTAATATTATTATATTTTTAATTTTTATAATTGAACTCATAGTGTTCTCCTTTATATTTAACTTTTTAGTTTCAAAGGCCTTTTATTTGATCTAAATCCTCAGTTAAAGATTTAAATTTATCATTTATTTTCATCATTAAATCATATTTAATATATATATATATAATTCCTTATTTAAATTAAAAATATGCATCACATTTATCTTATTATTTTCCTAAAAGTATTTTTTAATAAATCATTTTCCAAATTTTATTTCTAGTCTTAATATTTATTTTCCAGGAAAATATTCTTTGATGTTTTTTTATTACTTCTTCTTCAGCTTCCCAATTTTCCCACCATGTACATGACACTTATATATACCTAAATTTTCTATAATTAAGAAAAACTTGAGAGATATTTACATTATATATCCATTTACCTCATGAGAAAATTAATTCCACAACTATTAAGAAATATTTACTTAAATTTTTTAACTTCTTTTCCATTTGGAATTTGTTGTATTTCAATATCCAGTAACTCCATATCATTTGATGAATAGATATTTATAATTTATAGTTTCCCCTAAATTTCATATGATCCCAGATTGATATGAATATCATCATTTGAAAACTCTATAAGGTTACTTTTTTCATGGAAAAATATTTTTTGATTTTATAATGGTAGAAATCATCTAGGAAGTATCTTCAAAATTTTGACATCATTAATATTTCCTCAAAGTCCAAATATAACTTCAACTATGTCAATGAGATAGGTAAATAATCTATTTATGTTTCATTTTATCTCATATTCCAATCATCAAAACTATTATTCAACTATTTCACTATTTATTATTTTACATTAGTGTATCTTTCATTTATGTTTGTCAATTTATCCCAATATTCTTTCAACATAATCATTTATATATAGTTTTATAGATATCCAGATGATGAATTTTGTTCCTTTACATTATCTTTTATAGTCTTCTTATTTAATTCCATCATTGAAAACTCTATAACATCAATTATGTGAATTTAATGCACCACTAAATAGTTAATATCATGTTTGAGAGATCATAGGTGAGATCCCAAATAGTTACTCTATATTTTGTAGTTTCATTCATTACATACAGGATCCCCTTTTGTGTTGTCAAAAGGATCCATGATTCAAATTATTTTATTGATTTATATATATTCAACCTTGTGGATCAAATAAAACATTTTTTACTACATTCCCAAATACACCCTAAAAGGGATGGTGAATTAGGGTGTTTAAATTTTATCATGTCAAACTAGATCTTTTTCTCATGTTATCAAAAATATTAGTAACCTATAAATCTCAAGAACATGAAATTTGAAATATATAAATATAAATTAAAATGGAATGGAGGATCTACTTTGTTCACCACTACGGAATACTTCAAGGGGTATATAACGATGGTGTGTCCATGTACCAGGAGATATCACTACTCAATATATATGATAATAAGTATTATAAAATGTACAAGTTATATCCAATAACAACACCCTCTTTATAAAAATGCCCTCAATATTTTAAAGAATTAATATAAAGGACTATGTCACTTACTAATCGCTCATAATATATATTCCCAAAATATTGAAAAAAAACTAGCATAGGTGTTGATATTATGCTTATATTCACTTCATCTACTCATTATCTTCAATTCATCACAATAATAAGGTCTTTAAATTTATTATATGTCTTAATTTGTTCTTGATTTAAACTATATATTGAAAACTCCATTTTTAATGGTTAAATATTCTCAAAATTTTCTCCATGAATTTGAAACATGTATTACTCTAATGGTATCTTTAGACGCCCCATTAAACCTAACTATGTTTTAAAATTTTAATTTAAATATCATAAAAACTAAAATGGATTCAAATTTTATAACCTTTCATATTTTTTCCACATAATGGAATGACTGACTTTATTTTGGAATGATAGAAACCAAAACTCCTAGGTTGTAACATAATGGCCTCTATTGTATTATGGCCTTCAGTTAATAGTATGACCCATGAAATCCTGGTGAGGTCATTTATTTAATCATCTGAAATATAATGTTGTAATCATTTAAAATTCCACAAAAATTAACAGATGTAGTGTATTTCTCATCATGTTATAGTGTCACATTATTTTTATTGGTTTCCCCTGAGTTTAATCCATTAATCCATAAATGTTCCCCTCACATCACAACCACTTTCATTGTATCATAGGGATCCCTAAATAACTGATTGATGCAGAGTGATCTTTTACATATTCTATGGATCTCCATTCCCTAAAAAAATAAAAAAACTATATTTATATGACTATGATATATTCCATTAGAATTTACCATAGTTTATCACTTAATGTTATATATAACTAATTTTAAAATTTCTATATATGTTATGGTGTGATAACAGCCTATAGTAAACAAATAAGTTCATTGAAATTTTATTTTTTCTTCACTAAGGTGTGAATTGTTTCTCAAGGGAATGACCATGTGACCTATAGTATGAATTTCAGACACCTGAAGAAGATAACATAAAAATAATCAACCTCATAGTTTAATTATTCCTCTTGTAAAATTAGCGGATCACATTAGATAGAACCAACTCATAACAACAACCATGATCTTTAAAATCATATCTAAGAATCATATAGTCTTATGACATACCACATATTACAAAAAGCACATTATTTCAGTAATAATTCAAGATAAACATTGTTATAATCCAATTAAATATTGATTTGATATTCCAATATATCTAAAAGTTCCATGTAATCATCAATGTATCCTGGGCTTTAAAGGAGTTCACTACAGTTGGGTTTCTAGACCATCCTCATTTTCTCATTCGATTCACAATAATATATGTCCCCACTTTTTCTAGGTCTAATGTACAGTGAAATGTTGATAGATTTTTAATTTCTATGTTATTTTGGGACTCCATTTTTTACATGGGGTTATATCCCCTTTCCCTAGTTACATGGGATAGTTTTTTGGTATTTCCACTCCCATTTTAAAATATTTAAATACTAAAAAATATTTGAAAATGGTTAGGATATTTATGGATTTTTATTATTTAACAAGGTCTATATGTCACCATATAACTCCCTGTATATATTTTTTAATCATATTTATCCAATACCCTAGAATATTTAGTGTGGATCGATGTTGGTGAAATATTTATATGTCATCATTTATTGATTTTTTAGTCCTAGTGAAACTATTGTTCTTCTCTTTGCTGATTCTGAAAACTTTTGCTGGCATGTCATCACTTTGTAAATAAGGTAGTGTAAATTAAAAATATATTTTATTCTATAAATTATTAAAACTGAAATCCCAGTTCTCTCAATGATCCATCTATGAAAAATAATTTTGGTGCTAGTAAGGCTTGCCGGAGTTAGCCTCCTAGTGTAGAGACTTATAACCAAATGGTTAGGTCCACCTCTCATGTGTCTAGAAAAGGTATCAAAATATTAAATAATAAGTATTGTACTAATAAAAATGTGGATTATATTTTTAATACCACTGTATATTTTGTTTATCTAGCTATATACTATAATTTTATGAGGGTCATTAAAGCTCCAGAATACCAAGTTCTAGGTAGAAATATAATTTATAATTTTAATGATCTAGTGTATGGTTCATTATCTATAGTAGCAGTACTGATGGTTCTAGTGGATATATTGTGTATGTATATGTCCCTATGGTTTGTGGTTTTCTAATGATCTTCTTCATTTAATTAATTTATGTTAAGTAGGCTCTATAATCCCTTTTTGTAATAATGATGTACAATGAATTACAAGATCTCATAGAGAAATCAATTTTGTAAAATAGATGGATAGATATTTTAGTATTATTAATAATTTTAAAACACATAATGTTTATTGTATGAGTAATAATGATGTTAATGGTTTGGAAGCACTGAATAAATAATTGAGAAAGAATAAAACTATAGTTAAGGAAACATAGGCTGAAAAAAAAAAGAACATATTCAAGAATAAGGATATACTTTCTTAGTTGTAGATATACTAAGGGAAGATTATTAAATATAACAAATCTATAACTATGAGTAGTATAGGAGAGATTAAAATATTATTTCTAAATTTAGAAAAATATTTAAAATGTATAATTTGATTTTGGATGTTCTCTAGTTAACAAATAAAGGATATATATAAAGTAGAAGGACAATTATAATTTTTCCCAGATAATGCCCACCAGAATGAAGAGAAAAGAACAATGTAGAAAATTTCACAAAAAGTCTCCTTTAAAGTGGATAGATTTTCTAAATGAGATAAAAAATAATCAACCTACTATAGATGGTGATCCAGTAATGGAGGATGACTCCCATTATCAAATAAAGGGATATGTGTTTAAGGAGATATAATTCAAACAACCACATGGAATTGTTGTTGAATATTAATAAAAGTAGAAGATACCCCTAATAAATATAATCTTATTCCATTATAGGAAACTATATGAAGGTAACATCAATATTGGGAAGGATACAGTGTATACTGGGAGAATGAAGAGAATGATGAACTCGCTCATGCCTCAAACATGCTTCTTTAATCCAAGGAGGATATATGGGAAGTGGATTTTATTAATTAATATTAAATAGAGGAAGAATAATGAATGTTTTAAAGTTAAATATGATTCAATTATAATGAGGAACAATAAAAATTGATGATCATTTAAGATCATATATTTACCTTTGACTTTAGTAAAAAGAAAGTTTTTGTGGAGGAGTGTATGAAGACCTAGGATTATATATCCTATTTCTTTGAGGATATCCTTAAAAACATGATGGATCATATATAATTCTCTAATTATTTGAGTATAAGGATGGTAAATATTTCTAATATGTGAAAAATCATCTAAAATATATTGGTGTTCTCCATTTATGATTAATTTCTTTGATCATATGATTGGGTTCCCAATCAACCATAGAGTGTATTTCCTAAAACTAAAATATATAATTTAATTGATTGATTGGTGATTTATTGTGTAATGAACTAGGTATTTATAGAATAATACATTTTCATTTATATTAATATTTATGAATAAGATATTAATTTTATGTTAAATGGGATGCTTTTTTCGATAGCGTACTCCACATGAAACAAAAGGTTTCTCTGAAATCTTACATTTCACACAAAATTGAGTTATATCGAAATATAATACAATAATATTATTATTATTATAAATTGTAGTTAACGCCAAGCCATTGGAATGGCGAGAATGAATATTATCAACTGAATTTTCAAATATGGTTTACATATGTTAAAATAATGATCCATTGGTTATCAAATTTATTAGAAATTAAAATAAAAACCAATTGAATATAAAGGATGTGTTTTTATGAAAACCTATTTAAAATATAATAATTGTGTTTATAAAATCATATCACCCTTTATGGATTTTTATTTAATGAAAAATATATTTTATATATTCAATTAAAGGTTTTAAATTCATCTTATATGTTTTCTAGATATGATATAAGACCAAATTAAATTTTTCAGATAAAAGAATTATTTTTCTAAAAATGTAGTTTTACAGCCTTTTAATGGAGACCCATTTTTAAATTTATTTTTTGACACCTCTTTAAGTTCTATTTGATAAAATAAACTTCCTATTTATAATCGAGACAAAAAAAATTTACTTTGGATGAATTTTTTAAATTTTTATGATAAATATAATGTTTTGATGAATAGTGAAAATATGCTAAATTTCAATTGAAAAAAAAACGTTTTCCATCAAGATACATTATATTGTTAAATAATATTATTTAATGATTTTAAATTAGAAATTAAATATATTTTTATCATTTAATAAAAATTTTGTTGTTTTATTTAATCTCATTGTGAAATTGGACCTAAACACATGTCAATCTTTTGATAGTTATTATGTCTTAAAAACTCGTTTTTGGTTTTGTCAATGAGAATCAATTTTAAATTACTTACTGAAACAAATATTTTTTGAATTTTTAAAAAAGGATTACATATTTTTAATCATAAGGTCCAAATGTTTTGAATAGGTACCATTTATTTTTGGACATTGTGAATAGTAACTTCAGTAATTATTTTATTTACCATCGTTAAAGGGTAAATATGGTAAATAAGGGTAAAAATACTATTATGATAATATTAAACTACCCTAAAGTATGTAATAATACAATTAAATGATATATTTCCAACCATGGTCATCCTTGGGTCGATTTCGGGACCCCATGGAGCCACTTGGGTTTGAAAATGACATTTTATAAGAATTAATTTAAAGTAAAGAAAAATATAACATAAACATATATCTTTTACTAAAAAGATTTATATGGGGTTATAGAATTGATCTATTCGAATATAAATAGTCATTATAAAACTAAAAATATTTCCTACATCATTATATTTTATTTATAATTTTTAGACATTAAATAAATAAATTTAATTATGACATAATGATGATTTAGTGATTGACTAATTAATAAAGGATTCAAATAAATGATATTATAAATATTAAAATAAATGTAATTTGATTGTTTTTATGCCATACACGAATTTTATGGATTATATTGACATATTATCTTTGATTTAAATCCTTTTTTCAAAGGAATCAGGTTTTTATGAATTTGTAAAAAAGTCAACTATGAATACTATCCAAAATTGATAAAATTGGTAACTTAAAATATAAAATATTTTATTAAATTATATTAAATTCCTAAAAATATAATATTCATCCAAATTGTTAATAAAAGTAAAAATATTTTATAAATTACTTTTTTGGGTCTTATGAAATGATTTTATAATTACATGTACCCACAATGTGTAAATAACATGATATAACTATAAGATTGAAAATGTTTAAATAAGGGTTAAACAAAAAAGATAAAGATATAAAAAATTAAAAACTTGTCTAAAATTTACTTTATGATTGTAATTAGAACCAAAATCATTTTATCTTCAAATTAAATTAGTTTTGGATCATTTTTAATATAAATTGAATTTATAATAAATTAACATTTCTAGACTTTCCTAGAGTTACCCTTGTCCCACTTATAAAAGGCCACCACATATACGCACATAAATCACACCTATCAATCCCCTTGAATCATAAAAATTCTACACAAATAAGATCTTAAAATCCATAAAATCCTCTAACAAGCCTTACCTTGGGAAGAAGAAAATTCAAGAATGACTTTTGGCTTAAATCAAAAGAAGTTACCTGATTTTGAGGTAATGTCTTCACTCAAGTTCTTTTCTTTTATTTTCCTTCTCTACTCCCTATGATGTTATTATTATTTTATTATATAAAAACATCAATATCATAAATATTCTAGGATATTTTTATGGTAATTATTCAAACTACACTTACACACACCTCTATCTAATGGATATGAGCATATTGTTTCCTTGTACAACGAACTATTGCCTCACGAAATGTTGATTGTTCAGTTTTCTAGTACCACATCTCATGGTGTCCATTATGATAGAACTAAGTTGATATATGTTATATATTATATTTATATTGACTCTATTATTCTATAATTTTTATTGACAACATACCCTTATGATTTCCATAATTTGTAAATGCGCTAATTTCATTTGAGGAGGTGCGGACTACCGCCCCCTCAAAGTGAAATGACTCATTCATGCCATGCATGAAATGTATAAAGGATGGAGTTAATGAAATTATGTAACACATATAGCATGTATATTATTCTATAATTATAATATACCTATGTATCATTTAATTTTCATTCATTTAATACGAATTAGAGATGAAAGTAGCGTTCATGTGTATGTACGGCCTACCGTCTCCAAGAACTGTGCATTTCATTTCTTGTCTCCAAGTATTATAGAATATTATAATTACATATATTCAGGATATATATGATATTTAAATCATGAATAATATTCTATAGATAATGAACTTATTTCCACATGGACAATTTTCTTCAAACAAGTTCATATTCGACTCAAGTATCGAATATCGACAAACCGACTGATATGAACTTAAATAATTATGTAATTTTTATAACATAATGATAAGTAATATAAAATGTATAATATAATTGAAAATTTAATGAATAAATTAAAAATTAACCTAAGTTTATTATTAAATAATATAATGAATGAAAGAGACAAGTCGAACCATGTTAAGGGACTTTGTATAAATCTCTTTTCATTGAGGCATTTCTTGATAATTTCCACATATATTATTTTATAAGGTGTATATAAAACCACTATGATAGTTCTTATCAATATTTTATCTATACTAATGTTATTTATTAATTAATGGAGATTAATATTTAAATGTTCAAAGTTTTATGGGACACCTTGAACATTAAACGATTTAATTATCAAATCATTTCCTTCATGATATTAATTTACATATATTTTTATATGGATATAAAAGGATTATAAAGGAAATTTTATTTCTATATAGAATTTCATTCAATGTTTTCAAAAGGAATATTTTTATAAAATTCATTAAGAATTCTTTACAAAACAACAAAAGATATGTTATTTTTTGTAACATATACGGTGATAACGACTTCTCCACCGACGTAACCATTATTTGATATTTGGATTCCTATATTAGCCTTAATATATTTTAAGTAAATCAATTATTCTTTTATTTGGGTATCCTGGTATTGAAAATGGGCTCTCAAATGAAAATTTTATTTTTATACAGAAATTTTTTTCATGTGGGGTTAGATGATTTTTTTCAAAAGGGTTTTGTGATGAACGGGTTTTTGAAATGGTGCTTGAGTATTATATGAAATGGGTGAGCCCGATACTACTTATACAAATGGTTGAGCCCCATTATATCCCACAGATAATCCCAACACAGATTATACAAAGTTTTTATACCCATTAAAACTCACAGTTGAGCCTGTAAAAGCTTATATGAAGTGATGATCCCAATTATAGCTCACGAGTGAGCCCAATATAGTTTATACGAAGGGTGATCCCCATTAAAGATCTTCAATTTTAAAGTCGATTGTATGGTTATTCCAATTGAATGGGATTAAAAGGGTTTTATTTATATTATTCTATAAGTCACCTAAAGCAGTTTTACATTATTTCTTTTAGTTTAATGTTTTTGGAGAAAAAAGTATGAGTGTTATTCATGTGAAAAAGTTTTGTTTAATTCTTTCAATGAACATTAAATGAGTTACCATGTTTTTACTAGAATAATGATTTTCTTTCTTTTTATGTCCCTTACTAACCTTTTTTTCTCATACAATGTTTTTCAAAAAAAATTCATTGGATTTAAGGGATAATAAATTCAAGGATGGAATTAAGGAAATTTATGATGATTAAAAATGAAAAGAAAAAAAGTTTATTTTTCAAAGTATTATTGTTAGAGAAGAAACAGATACTATTGGAAGTGTCCACTTTGTAATTCTATGTTTTAATTATATAATAGTTATGGAATAATTCTCTAAATATCTAAACCTAAAAATATACTCAATGTGAATTATTGACTTAACTCATGATTATTTAATGTTTAAGGTTGTGGCCTTATAGTTGGTATCAATGGAAAGGTTTAGACAACATTGGAGATTATGGTGTTTTCTAAAGGGTTAGGGATATCCTCATGGGTTAATAATTTTAAGTTATATCTTAAGTTCAATGTCTTAGAAATCTCTTTTTTAGTCTTTATGATCATAAATCTTAAGTTGACTAATTTTATTTTTGGAGATATTCACCTTTGAGTAAATTATGGGTTATTAATTTTTTGGGATGCAAAATGTGAGGTATGAGATAACCTTTGAGGTTAAAATATGTTTTTATTATTTTTTGAGGAAATTATATTATTTTTAATAATGTTATAATAATTATATGGTTTTAGAAAAATTACAACCCACAAGATGGGTGACATTCTATCACAACCGGCAAGGCCATGGGAATCAAACCCACAATCGAAGGGCAACAAGGGTACATCTCCTACCACTGTCCTACATGAAGTCCCTGATTGTTATGACTTATTCATTTTAGATGAATGATTTTATGGATCAATAATAAGTTTATTTTGGGAACTTATGTTTTATAAAATGGATATCTTTAGTATAGGAAAATGATTTGGTGATTAATTGATAAATGTTATTTTGGAAGATGTTCTCTCTTTTGGTAACACTACATGCCTAAGGAAAATAGAATATTATGGGAATTCATTTTAGGATTAATGGTTGAATTTTATTTTGTAATAACCTATGTTTTTATTATGGACATATGGAGATTTGGGTTATTTATGTAAATGACTAACCTATTTTGGAAAATTTGTGATTAGGTTAATTAATTTTTAAGTATGAGACTTTAAGAATAGTTGACATTATTTGGAGATAAATGTTAATATTTATCATGGAAGACTATGTGATCAAATCCTTATGAATTTTTGGTTTCAATATTAGTTTGAACTATTTTGAAGAATTTTAAGGACATTTGTGTATTGAATGTTCTTTGTTGGACTTTAGGTATTATTTGTTGAATTTTGGAGATTAAGAGAATTATTTATTTTTATAAAGGATTATTCTTTTTGGGGATTATCTGATCTTGTACAAACCATTTTGGTTTTGTTTAATGTCTAAAGATAAGGTAAATATATAGTTCATATTTTGTGTATTATGTTATTCTTTAGAAGTTTATTCTAGTACTTCAGGTGTGAAAATCATCATGAATACTCATCATTTGGAGAAAAGATGAATTTGTGGAAGAAATTTATTAAATGATGAAACTATACTTGGAATGTAATTATATTTCCTTAGGTTCTTAGTCAATATCCTAAATAAATTCATCAAATTTATGAAAAATAACTTAAAACAAAAACAATTTCCCTTTACTTTTCCTATTGGTGAATCAAATACCGTTTAACCCATCACAAGTTTATAGTTTTTTGGTAGTTAACTTTCTATTGATCATGTTTTCTATCACTCACCATCAGAACTTGATGGTTTGTTTTTCTTTTGTTTCCATGTTTTCATACATGGAATAGTAGTATGAGTTATCTTGGGTGACCATTATAATTAACTTTAATTATTTTAATTTGATATTTTTATGGACTATTTTTCTGATGTGGGATTTTCAATGATGTTTTTTAGGACAATTTTAAAATTTTGAGGACGCAATTTCAAAAATGGGGGGAATGATGTATTAACCCATGTCTTTATAGAATAATAATTTTTCATTTCTATTAATATTTATGAATAAAATATTAATTTTTCTGTTAAAGGGTATGCCTTTTTGATAGAATACTTGAAACGCAACAACGGGTTTCTCTGAAATCTTACATTGCACACAATATTGAGTTATACCGAAATGTAATACAATAATATTATTATTATTTTAAATGGTAGCTAACACCTATCTGTTGGAATATAAGGAATGAATACTATCAACTGAATTTTGAAATATCATTTACACATGTTAAAATAATGATTCATTGGTTACCAAATTTATTAGAAATGAAAGTAAAAACCAATTGAATATAAAGGATGTGTTTTTATGAAAACCTAATTAAAAGAGAATAATTTTGTTTATAAAATCATATCAATATTTATGGATTTTTATTTAATGACAAATATATATTATATATTTAATTTATTGTTTTAAATTAATCTTATATGTGTTCTATATACAATATAAGAACATATTCAATTTTTCGGATAAAAGAAGTATTTTTCTAAAAAAGCAGTTTTATCACCTTTTAATGGAGAACCCTTTTAAAATTTAGTTTTTGACTCCTTTATATGTTATATTTGACCAAATAAACTTATTATTTAGAATATGGGCATCAAAATTTACTTTGGATGAATTTTTTAAATTTTTTTGATAACTATCATGTTATGATGAATAATGAAAATACGGTAAATTTTCATTGAAAATAAATTTTCCATGAAGATAATTTATATGGATAAATCATATTATTTAATGGTTTTAAATTATAAATGGAATATATTTTTATCATTTAATCCAAATTTTTTCATTGGAGGTAATTTTTCTTTGAAATTGGACATAAACGCATGTCAATTATTTGATAGTTATTACTTCTTAAAAACCCGCTTTTTGGTTTTGAAAACAGGAATTAATTTTCAATTAATTACTGAAACTTATATGTTTTGAATTTTGAAAAATAGATTCCATATGTAACACCCCGATATTTTATGAAAAATATTCTTTTTAATTTCATTAATGTCTTGTGTTGTACGCTACACCAAAAGAAACTTCCACAACACGCATCCTTGACTTGCCTTCCATTACACGCAATCGCGACCTTCCTCAATAGCATGTGTAGTACGCAATAACGAGTTTCATTAAACAACAATATGCTATTAAAATATTATTAAAACTAGCCGTTATGAATAGTAATAACCAATTTTTGAAATTTTTTATATTTTATTTTTCAAAATGGAATTCATTTCTAGATTCGTAATATCGAAATTAGCTTAGGGTGAAATTTTGGTACTTTTCGGATAACTTTCATTTTCTGATGAATAGTGAAAATTACTAAATTTTAATTAAAAACAACTTTTTAATCAAAATAATTAGTAGTGATAAATTATTAATTTGAGTGGTTTTAAAGTATATCTAGAATATATTTTTACAATTCAATACAATGTTGGTCATTGGATGTAATTTCACATTTACAGCAGACATAAACAAATGTTAATCTTTTGATAGTTATTATCTCTTAAAAACACGCTATTTGTTGTGAAGCGGAAATTAATTATAAAATTAATTAATGAAACTTATATGTTGGGAATTTTTTAAAATAAGAATCATTTTTGAACTTGGAATATAAATTATAGCTTAGGGTGAAATTTTGGCATTTTTCTGAAAAACTTCAATTTTTGATGAATAGTGAAACTACTAAGTGGTAGTTAAAAAAAATTAATTTTTTCATAAATCTTAATTTTACCGCTTCTTTGATTGTAATTTCAAAAATCCGAGAGACACGGTTGATATCAGTAAGTAAAATGTGGTTCCATGAGATGAAAATAATTTTTGGTGAATAGTAACTTTTTACTTTTATTTACCACGGTTAAAAGTAAATAGGGTAAAAATGATATTAATATTACCCTAACACATGCCCTAATTCTATTGGAAAAGTGTATCTCGACCGAAAACAACCTTAAGTGTAAAATATTATCATTTAGGCCCACTTGGATTAGATTAGGACATTTATTATTATTTAATTCAAAGAAGAGTTAAAAGAGTTAAAATCAATGTTTATTAACTAAAACATTTTTAATATAGGGTTATACATAAGATAAATTCGATTGTAAATTTTAATTAGAAATCTAAAACGATTTCCTACATAATGGTATTTTATTTTTAATTTTTAGACATCAAATAATTTAATTTATTTATGACACAAAGATGATGCAGTAATTATCTTATTAATGAAATATTGACATAATTGATATTATAAATACCAAAATAAATGTAATTTAAGACTTTTTATGAATTCCACTAATTTTCTAGGTTACTATGATATATTAGTGTTGATTTAATAAACTTTTTTCGAACATATAATTCTTTTATGACTTTCACAAAAATCATATATCAAATAGTGTCAAAATTGACACAAAATAGTTTTTAAATCAAATATTATATTATTAATTGTTATTTTATTCCTAAAAATCTAAGGTTCGGCCAAATGACTTAGATAATGATATATATATTAATAATAAACAATTTGGGGTTCGTTTGGCATGTTATAGTAAGTGTATTAACTATATAGTGTAAGAAAACAAAAAGAAACGGTAAAAGTTAAATTATTTAACTTAGAGTTAAATCTAATTGATAAGGTTAAAATAATACCCTAAACTTGTCTAAATCCTATTGGTTGATAGGATTTCGACCCATCCCCACTTTAGCTTCGAAATAAGACCCTTTGGAACCATTATAAACCGATTTTGACTTTAATATAAAATAATATTTTGAGATATATTTAAGGTGCCCCTCTCCTCCCTTATAAAAGGGCACCTCCTACCTCTCTTCCTCACACAACTTTGAGCCTCCAAGCTCAGCCAAACCCTGCCAAAATCCCTTCTCCACTTCCCTAGTATCATCCTAGAGGTCCTGGTCTTCTTCAAATGCCATCTTTAGTTCTTTAAGTGGAGGCTAAGAAAAGGCGCGTCAAAAAGAGGAGGTTCGGACACATACGAAGCAAATCGGACCTAAGGTAAGGGAAATATCACAATCTCATTTTTATCCGAGATTGTTTATACTTTGGTATTTACTGGGGTTTATTTTATCATCCACATCCATGTTTCTTAATTATGTAATTTTATTTCCATCCACCTACAATTGTTTAAATCCAATTTTACCCTTAGGTGAGTTTTTAGTAAAGGACATGAAAGGAATCTTTTGTCATTTTTTTGTACGAGGTACTATTTGACTTTTCCGACAAAAGTACGAGAAGAATGTTTTTTTTAACTTATACGGCATGAATGGATTTTTAAAACATTATTTCCAAGAAGCTTCCTTTACATGTTTTCAAGTTTATTTTTAATCAACTTCTTAGTGTTTATAATTGTATGACATGTTAAGAAAAGAAAAGTGTTTTTGAAGAAGAAAGGATATTTTCCTCAAGAATGGAGTTCAAGTGTTTTATCAAAATTATTTTCCATCTAAGATAATAAATGGTTCTATTTTTATCCCTATTATTACATTGAGTTGATTATGTTGTGAGGGAATTATTTTTATGAAGTCATTTACCATATATGATTTGTTTTATGATGTCATGATGTTTTTGTTACATGTGTTATGCGATGATGTATGATTTATGATTATGTGGAACACATAAGAAAGGATTCATTATAAGATGGGTGGGACCTATATCTCCCTCCAATTCATTGGGTAAATATTTTATATCTCATGAGATAGACATGGCTAGAACGGTAGGTTATACCGATTCAGTGAAACAGGACTGGAACGAGGGTGACTCGGTTTAGAAAGGGATTTTGTCCACTAAGATATCTTGGAAATGAGTCTTGACTAACAAGAAATGATTCTCTATGTTTATGTGTGTATTCCACAAAGTTTCATGTCTTAAGTTATGTTTATTGGGATTTCCTTTCACTACTATGATTTATCACATGTTATGAAATTATGCTCTCTTTTGCAGGTTAAGATTTCCAAAATGTTATGTTCCTATGAATATGATGTGGTTGATATTTCTTTTGTTTACCCTTACTGAGCATTTGAGCTCACCCTTTTATGTTTTCTTTTCCCCAGGATATAAAGAAAGGTTTTAGGTAAAAAAAGGAAGATCTTTGTGGGAGATGTTGAAGATCTTTCACCACGATTAGAAGATTATATTCTGAGTTTCCAAAGACACTAAACTATTATGATCCTTGTGTGTGTGTTTTTTGTTATGTACTTAGTATTCCGAAAAAGTAATGTAATGTCCATGTACATCAAGCTTCGGGTCTCTATAGTTGGTATCAGAGGAAAGGTTTAGTCAACCTTTGGAAACTAGGATGCGAGAAATTTAGTGAGATCCGTAGAGATATTTATAAGGTATGTCTAGGGATATCCCTAAGGTTAAGTATACATATAGGTTATAGTACTAGAATTACGCTAACGATTATAGAATTAAACCTAAGATGTTAGATATTGAAGGTACTCCCCCTTTATTATGTTGTTTTTCCTAGCATGATTTTTGCCTCTCACACTATTCTTTTGGGTTTTAGACGATGGATGGAACCCGAAGGAACTGTTTTGATCAATGCAATGGAAAATGCAATGATTGCCCTCCTGAACAAACAATTGTTATGGGATATGGAGTGAAAAATCTTATTGTTATACTTACACAAGCTATGAATCATTCTGGACTTCCAAATGAGCAGAGAAGGGAACAATATTCTATTGAGTCCTTCATGAGGAAACGTCCACCTTCTTTCAGTGGGTCTTCTGATCCACTTGTTGCTGAACAATGGATCAGTACCACTGAAAAGATATTTTCAGTTCTTCAATGTTCTGAGCATGATAAAGTCATATTAGCAGTATATCGTTTGGAAGGTGAAGCTGATCAATGGTGGAATCTTATCAAGAATACGAGGCAAAGAGATGAAATTGAGTCCATGGAGTAGGACGAGTTCAAGAACTTGTTTTTCAGTAAGTACTTCCCTCGTATTCTTCGAAAAAATATGGAAAAGGCGTTTCTTGAGCTGAAGCAGAAGGATGATGAATCTGTTGGTATATACGAAGCAAATTTTACAAGACTTGCAAGGTATGCATCTGTCATTATCATCCAACCTGAAAGTAAAGTTGATCGATTTTTCAGTGGCTTAAAACCAAGTCTTCGAAGGGCATTAGCTATAAGAGACTTTAGTAGCTATGAAGAAATTGTGCGTTGTGCTATCAAGGTAGAAATGTAAATTGGCGTTACATATCCATCTCATGGTTTTGACAAGAAACGAAAGATGGAGTTCAAGGAGTAATCTCAGAATAATGGTGAAAAGAAGATGAATGTTTCCTTATGCACAAAGTGTGTAAATAAGCATGGTGGAGATTGTCTTAAAGGGACTAGAAAATGTTTTAAGTGTGGAAAAGAAGGTCATCGAGCAGCTGAGTGTCGAAGTAATGGAAAAAGGGATTCTAATGATGTGAATAAAGCAAACACTGCAGAGAACGCACCACCAACACTTCAATGCTTAAAGTGCAAGGAAATGGGGCATTATGCTAATAAATGCCCTAATCCAAGGGTTAGTGATGATCGACATGAGCAACTGCTTAAGGAAAAGGACAAAGGGAAGTCACATGCGATCACTATTGGAAATGTTGAATAAGACAACGATCTGGTGGAATGATTAAGTGTTTATGTAATGGGATTCCAAAATAATGTTGTATCATGGAGTATTGGAATATTTATGTATTGGTCTAATGTAGTATTCAAAGTGATTGAGATATTATGCGCATAATGAAGGGAAAACGAGAAAATGAAATGTTTAACAGTATTCATGAGCTCATGATTGATATAAGGACTAAGTGATATCATGGTTTGAGTATATAGAATTTTGAGGATTTTGATATGTGGAAAGTGTTAACTTTTAACTGCATTCAAGTTTTCACTAAGGTTCAATGGGTATTCAAGAGAATACATGATTAAAGACTTTGAATGTTTGGAATGTGACCAACAAAACATATCTTATGATATATGGGGTTCAACGATGGTATTAAATATCTGGTAATCATTTTCACTATGTTATGAGAGTGGACTGCAGTATTATGGATAAGCCTATAGATTGGAATGGATTATGTTGGACATAAGTTAGTATTGTTTAAGGATAGAATTTTTTTCGATATTATTGATGGGATGTTATAGTAATATAGTTTTAGAAAAACGACAACCTGCAGGACGGGCGATAGCCCATCGCGTCGGACAAGGCTGTGGGAATCGAACCCACAACCGAAGTGCGACTGGCCTTTATCACCTACCACTTGCCTACAGGAAGTCCATGTTTAGTAGAATCTAGTTTTAAGCAGTATGATATATGAAGTATAAGTCCATTTTAGGAACCATATATGATTAATCTCACTATAGAATGACTTATGTATATTTAATAACTTTTGCTAACCTTTTGTTTGAGATAGATGGAATGACCCGTCATTCTATCACATGATCTGCTAACACTTCACGAATAACAAATTCAACTTCATTTATTTAAGAGATGAAGTGGAAATTGTTCAAGGCACGAACAACACTGAGATTGTACCAAAATAATGTAAGTATTTATTCTAATTCAAATTCTTTAACTTTAGGGAAACAATCTTGAAAACCAAAAATGTTGTCCTAGTGATCTTATATCTGATTAATCAGATGGTACCTTAGATAGTCACAAATTTATGGCTTTGTGATTTCTAGCTTTTCCATAGCCATGTTCTCTACCACTCTCCATCAGAACATGATGGTTAGATTTTTCTTCGATATCCATATTCTCACCTATGTGGAAACCCAATGATTAGTTTATTTGGGTAACCGTTACGTTTCATAATTTTTTTTTAAAGATTTGTTTTGGTATTCCTTTTTACGATGTGGGTTTCGATTAAATAAACTTTCAAATAGTAAACCATTTATAACCCCGACGAATTTCGAGGGCGAAATTCATTTTAAGGGGGGTAGAATGTAACACCCCGAGATTTTATGAAAAATATTGTTTTTAATTTCATTAATGTCTTGTGTTGTACGCTACACCAAAAGAAGCTTTCACAACACGCATCCTTTACTTTCCTTCCATTACACGCAATCGCGACCTTCCTCGATAGCGTGTGTAGTACGCAATAATGAGTTTCATTAAACAACAATATGCTACTAAAATATTATTAAAACTAGCCGTTATGAATAGTAATAACCACTTTTTGAAATTTTGTATATTTTATTTTTCAAAATTGAATTCATTTCTGGATTCGTAATATCGAAATTAGCTTAGGGTGAAATTTTGGTACTTTTCGGATAACTTTCATTTTCTGATGAATAGTGAAAATTACTAAATTTTAATTAAAAACAACTTTTTTAATCGAAATAATTAATAGTGATAAATTATTAATTTGAGTGGTTTTAAAGTATATCTAGAATATATTATTACAATTCGATACAATGTTGGTCATTGGATGTAATTTCACATTTACACCAGACATAAACAAATGTTAATCTTTTAATAGTTATTATCTCTTAAAAATACGCTATTTGTTGTGACAGCAGAAATTAATTATAAAATTAATTAATGAAACTTATATGTTGGGAATTTTTTAAAATAAGAATCATTTTTGAACTTGGAATATCAATTATAGCTTAGGGTGAAATTTTGGCATTTTTCTGAAAAACTTGAATTTTTGATGAATAGTGAAACTACTAAGTGGTAGTTAAAAAAATTATTTTTTTCATAAATCTTAATTTTACCGCTTCTGTGATTGTAATTTAAAAAATCCGAGAGACACGGTTGATTTCAGTAAGTAAAATGTGGTTCAATGAGACGAAAATAATTTTTGGTGAATAGTAACTTTTTACTTTTATTTACCACGGTTAAAAGTAAATAGGGTAAAAATGATATTAATATTACCCTAACACATGTCCTAATTCTATTGGACAAGTGTATCTCGACCAAAAACAACCTTAAGTGTAAAATATTATCATTTAGGCCCACTTGGATTAGATTAGGACATTTATTATTATTTAATTCAAAGAAGAGTTAAAAGAGTTAAAATCAAAGTTTATTAACTAAAACATTTTTAATATAGGGTTATACGTAAGATAAATTCGATTGTAAATGTTAATTAGAAATCTAAAAATATTTCCTACATAATGGTATTTTATTTTTAATTTTTAGACATCAAATAAATTAATTTATTTATGACACAATGATGATGCAGTAATTATCTTATTAATGAAATATTGACATAATTGATATTATAAATACCAAAATAAATGTAATTTAAGACTTTTTATGAATTCCACTAATTTTCTAGGTTACTATGATATATTAGTGTTGATTTAATAAACTTGGTTCGAACATATAATTCTGTTATGACTTTCACAAAAATCATATATCAAATAGTGTCAAAATGGACACAAAATAGTTTTTAAATCAAATATTATATTATTAATTGTTATTTTATTCCTAAAAATCTAAGGTTCAGCCAAATGACTTAGATAAATATATATATATAAATAATAAACAATTTGGGGTTCGTTTGGCATGTTATAGTAAGTGTATTAACCATATAGTGTAAGAAAACAAAAAGACACGGTAAAAGTTAAATTATTTAACTTAGAGTTAAATCTAATTGATAAGGTTAAAATAATAACCTAAACTTGTCTAAATCCTATTGGTTGATAGGATTTCGACCCATCCCCACTTTAGCTTCGAAATAATACCCTTTAGAACCATTATAAACCGATTTTGACTTTAATATAAAATAATATTTTGAGATATTCCTAAGGTGCCCCTCTCCTCCCTTATAAAAGGGCACCTCCTCCCTCTCTTCCTCACACTACTTTGAGCCTTCAAGCTCGGCCAAACCCTGCCAAAATCCCTTATCCACTTCCCTAGTATCATCCTAGAGGTCCTGGTCTTCTTCAAATACCATCCTTATTTCTTTAAGTGGAGGCTAAGAAAAGGCGCATCAAAAAGAGGAGGTTCGGACACATACGAAGCAAATCGAACCTAAGGTAAGGGAAATATCACAATCTCATTTTTATCCGAGATTGTTTATACTTTGGTATTTACTGGGGTGTATTTTATCATCCACATCCATGTTTCCTCAATATGTAATTTTATTTCCATCCACCTACAATTGTTTAAATCCAATTTTACCCTTAGGTGAGTTTTTAGTAAAGGACATGAAAGGAATCTTTTGTCATTTTTTTGTACGAGGTACTTTTTGAATTTTCCGAAAAAAGTACGAGAAGAATGTTTTTTTTAACTTATACGGCATGAATGGATTTTTAAAAAATTATTTCCAAGAAGCTTCCTTTACATGTTTTCAAGTTTATTTTTAATCAACTTCTTAGTGTTTATAATTGTATGACATATTAAGAAAAGAGAAGTGTTTTTGAAGAAGAAAGGATATTTTCCTCAAGAATGGAGTTCAAGTGTTTTATCAAAATTATTTTCCATCTAAGATAATAAAGGGTTATGTTTTTATCCCTATTATTACATTGAGTTGATTATGTTGTGAGGGAATTATTTTTATGAAGTTATTTACCTTATATGATTTGTTTTATGATGTCATGATGTTTTTGTTACATGTGTTATGTGATGATGTATGATTTATGATTATGTGGCACACATAAGAAAGGATTCATTATAAGATGGGTGGGACCTATATCTCCCTCCAATGCATTTGGTAAAGATTTTATATCTCATGAGATATACATGGCTGGAACTGTAGGTTATACCGGTTCAGTGAAACAGGACTAGAACGAGGGTGACTCGGTTCAGAAAGGGATTTTGTCCACTAAGATAGTCTTGGAAATGAGTCTTGACTAACAAGAAATGATTCTCTATGTTTATGTGTGTATTCCACAAAGTTTCATGTCTTATGTTATTTTTATTGGGATTTCATTTCACTACTATGATTTATCACATGTTAGGAAATTATGCTCTCTTTTGCAGGTTAAGATTTCCAAAATGTTATGTTCCTATGAATATGATGTGATTGATATTTCTTTTGTTTACCCTTACTGAGCATTTGATCTCACCCTTTCATGTTTTCTTTTCCCCATGATATAAAGAAAGGTTTTAGGTAAAAAATAGGAAGATCTTTATGGGATATGTTGAAGATCTTTCACCACGATTAGAAGATTATATTCCGAGTTTCCAAAGACACTAAACTATTACGATCCTTGTGTGTGTTTTTTTTGTTATGTACTTAGTATTCCGAAAAAGTAATGTAATGTCCATGTACATCAAGCTTCGGGTCTCTACACCATATATGTAATAATAAGGTGAAATTTTTTTGAATAGTTTCCTTTTATTTTTGGATATTATGATTAGTAACTTCAATAATTATTTTATTTACTATGGTTAAAGGGTAAATCTGATAAATAGGGGTAAAAAATAATATTATAATAATATTAAACTACACTAACACATTTCCTAATCCTATTTTATGAGATATTTCCGAAAATATTCATCCTTGGGTATATTTTGAGACCCCATGAAGCCATTTGGGCGTGACAATGACATTTTATAAGAATTAATTTAATGTAAAGAAAAATATAACAAAAACATGTATCTTTAAAGAAAAAACATTTATATGGGATAATATAATTGATCTCTTCAAATATAAATAGTAATTATAAAACTAAAAACATTTACTACATCATGATATTTAATTTAAAAAAAATTTACTCTAAATAAATAAATTTAATTATGACACAATGATGATGCAGTGATTGATTCATTAAAAGAGGATTCCAATAAATGATATTATAAATATTAAAATAAATGTAATTTGATTATTTTGAATCCTTCCAAGAATATTATTTATTCTATTGACATATTATCTTTGATTTACTTCCTTTGGTTTGAAGTAATCCATTTGATATGAATTTGTAAAAAAGTCATGTATGAATAGTGTCCAAAATTGACATAATTCATAACTTAAAATATAAAATAGTTTATTAAATGATATTAAATTCCTAAAAATATAATATTGGAAAATAGTTAATATAAGTAAAAATATTTCATAAATTGATTTTTTGGGTATTTTTACATTATTTGTTAATTACATTAACCCGCAATGTGTAAATAACATGATATCACTGTAAGATTAAAAAGGGTAAAATAAAGGTTAAACCAAAAGGTTACAGATAAAAAAATATTCAAAACCTGTCTAAAAATTATTTAATGATGGGTATTCCAACAAAATCATCTTATCTTATAATTAAATTATTTTTGGACCTTTTTTAAGAGAAATTGAATTTATAAGAAATTAATATATCTAAACTTTCCTAAAGTTCCCCTCCTCCCCCTTACAAAAGGCCACCACCTCTACCCACATAAAGCACACCTCTCAAGCCCCATGGAACACCAAAATTATACCAAAATAAGATCCCAAAATACCTACCTTCCTCCTATAATCATTACCTTGGGCATAAGGCAATCCAAGAAATCATTTTGGCTCAAATCAAAAGAAGTTACCCGATTTAGAGGTAATGTCTTCTCTCAAGTTATTTTCTTTTATTTTCCTTATCCACTCCCTATTATATTATTATTATTTTATTAAATAAATATGAAATTATAATAAATATAAAATTATTTTTTATGATAAGTATTCTAACTACACTTACACACTCTTCTATCTAATGGATATGAACATATTGTTTCTGTGTACAACAAACTACTACCTCACAAAACAATGATTATTTAATTTTCTCCTACCACCTCTCATGTTGGCCATTATGATGGAACTATATTTATATATTATATATATTATATTTATATTTTCTCTATTCTTATGTGATTTTTATTTAAAACGTACCTTTATGCTCTTCATAATGTGTAAATACAATAATTTCATTTGAGGAAGTGTGGACTACCACCCCCTCAAAGTGATATGATTAATTAATGCCATAAATGGAACATATGAAGGATGGGGTATATGAAATTATGTAACATATTTAATGTGTATATTATAATTTATTTCTTATATAACCATGTATCATTTAATTTTCATTCCTTTAATATGACATAGAAATGAAAGTAGCGTTCAAGTGTTCGTACGACCTACCATCTCCAAGAATGGTGATTTTCATTTCTAATCTCAAAATATTGTGGACTATTATAAATACATATATATATAGGATATATATGATATTTAAATCATGAATAATAGTATGGAGATAATTAACTTATGACCACATGGAAAATTTACATCAAACAAGTTCATTTTCGACCCAAGTACCAAATATCGACAAACCAACCAATATAAACTTAAATAATTATGTAATTTTTATAACATAATGATATGTATTATAAAATTCATAATAAAGTTGAAAAAGTTTCTAAATAAATTATAAATTAAACTAAGTTTATTATTCGGGAATATAAAGAATGAACAAGACAAGTCAGGCCAATGTAGGGGACTTCATCTAAATCTCCTTTCATTAAGGTATTTCATGATAATTTCCACATATTTTATTTTATAAGGTGTATATACAACCACTATGACATTTCACATCCATATTTTATCTATACTAATGCTATTTATGAATTCATGGAGATTATTATTTTAATGTTAAAAGTGGTAGGGGACACCTTGAATGTTTAACGATTTAATTATCAAATTTTTGTCTTCATGATATTAATTTACATATTTATTTATATGGATATAAAAGGATTATAAAGGAAATTTTATTTCTAACTAGAATTTAATTCAATGTTTTCAAAAGGAATCTTTTTATATGAATCATTTTACATTATTTACAAAAGGAAAAAATGAATTTTATTTGTTTTAACGTATATTGTGATAATTACTTCTCTGCCACCGTAACTTTTATTTTATATTTGGTTTCCACTATAAGCCTTAATTTATTTTAAATAAATCCATTATTCCTTTATTTGGGTATATTTGTATTCAAAATGGGATCTTAAATGAAAATGGTCTTTTTATACAGAAATGTTTTTCATATGGGATTAGATGTGTTATTCAAAATGGTTTTGTGATAAACGTATTTTTAAAATTCTAATTGAGCATTATAGCTCACGGGTGAGCCCGATAATGTTTATACGAATGGTTGAGCCCCATTATAGCTCATGGGTGAGCCCGACATAGCTTATACGATGGGTTGAGACACATTAGAACTCATGGGTGAGTGCGTTATAGATTATATGAAGGTATGAGCCCCATTATATCTCATGAGTGAGCTCGATATAACTTATACGAAGGGTGATCCCCATTAAAGATCTTCAATTTGAAAGTCGACCATATATGTCACGACCCATCCCCCGGGGCCCGTGCCATTACTACCCCAAACCTGTCATCCATAGGCCAGGGGCTGGCGACTAGCACCAAAGGCGTATTTCCTAAAACTATAAAGGCGTTGACTTTATAACCTGTAACACACACAACCAAGCACACAGCAAGATACGAACTCAAGTAAACTGAATAGTAAACAGAGTAAGTACAGTAAGTAAAAGGGGCCAGAATACAAGCCCAACTAGAAAGTACAAGGAAAACTGGAAATACAAGACAGATGATTGGTGAAAAGCATCTCCTTGATCGCCCACCACGAATCCTACCTAAATGGTAGGTATAGCTCATGAATGTCCATCTCTGCGGTTCGCCTCGTCTAACACCCACCTCCAAGCCACCTCCAGTCTGGGCACTCTCATCCTCAGTCAGTGTTGTCTATCGTCTACACCAAACATAACAGGGTGCGGGCATATCCCATGTAGGGGTGAGTATAACGATACTAAGTAGGGACCTGGAGACCCTAAAGGTCTCACAAAATCCACCAAGGAAAAATCACACAGTATGGAATCAAATAAAAACCCTACTTAGGTATATCCCATACATATACCTAAGTTATCAAGTAAACCCATCTCAATCATGAGGAAAACACATAGTACAACTCAAAATCCCAAATATCAACTTTTCCACAAAGGTAGGAATACCGAGAAGGTAAGTAGCACACAAGTTTTCCACACAGAAGAAAACCAAAAAGGTATTACCATAAAGGAAAGTGCCACTCAGGTACGAACTCAGCTCACACCAGGTATAACATAGGTATAGTAGTAGAGATGATTAGATGTTACTACTGAATCATCTTACTCTGTTAAGAGGTAGACCCATAAAGGATTTATAATCATCATCAGACCCACATAGGATCTCTAGGTGCTAACCCACATAAGATCGCTTGTTACTGACCCACAGAGAATTGCTCGGTGGTGACCCACACAGGATCGCTTGGTACTGACCCACACAGGATCGCAAGGTGCTGACCCACACAGGTTAGCTAGGTGTTGACCCACACAGGATCGCAAGTTTCTGACCCACACAGGATCACTCAGTTAGTCCCACATGGAATCCAAGAGTGGTTTAATGTGGGACCCTCAAACCCAGACCCACGAAGGATCTCTTCCTCAAGTCACAGCCAGCCACTGGGTTCCCGTGCTAAGCTTACTCATCTCCGGGAGGGTCCGCTCCTCAAGCCACTGGTAAATACTCCAATTGTGAAAAAGTACCATGATAAATTATCCCAAATTTTCTCCATGTTATAGGGGTCTCAACGCAATATATGGTGCGTCAATTGGATGCCTGGTCTGTAAGTTATTAGACTTTTCATCCTGAGGGCCCAGTTGGATTTGTGCTTGATCCAACCCGACCATTCCCCAACTTTATTCAAAACTCTAGTAGGGTATAATAAATAGACCGCCTCACTCCAATGTTTACAGTTTCATTGACGGGTTTTCAAATGGACTCCTGGTGCCAAAGTTATGTCCAAAAGAGTGAAAATGGGTCGAAGTGGGTCCGGGTCCGATCCGACTCGGTCGGACCGACCGACCTGGCCCATCCTGACCTAGGTCATACTAGTTTGGGTCAACCCGGCCCACGCTGGGTGGCCCGGCCTAGTGGTCCATCCTGGGCTGCGTGGGGAAATTTGGAGGTTTCATGGGCCGCGAAGACTGTGGATGGTTGCGGGTTTTGCGGGGCGGTGGAGTCCATGGAGCGGTGGGAGGCTATGGGTGTCGCGGGGCGGCATGAGGCCGTGGGTGCCACGGGGCGGTGGAGGCCGCAGGTGTCGTATGATGGTGTGGGGTCGTGGGGACCGAGGGGGCAATGGAGGGCACGGACGGTGGAGTGGCATGGGGCACCGAGGTTGCGGGTCAGCAGAAGCCGTAGACAACGGAGCGTCATGCCTTCGCTGGTAGCCAGCTTGACCGGCCTCCCTTCGTTCATCACCTTCATCGCGGTTCTCAAGTTCCACCGGTACCAACCACTGGCACCATTCATCGTCTCCATTGTGAATATCACACAACGATCCACAAGATTTGTGGAGGGGTCGGGCCATGTTTGTTTGGCTCGTACCCTCAATGTTAGGGTAGTAGCATACGACTCAAGGAAGATGATTTGATGTCAGAGGGAATTTAACATTGATCAAATTAAAACACACTCATACCTCGTTCATTTGTTGACATCGATGAGGAGTGAAGGACGATCGTCAATTGAAGACATCTTGAGGAAGAACTCAGGTGTCGGCGTCGGCGTTCATCATTGGAGGAGCATTCTTCGTGGAAGAAGTTCTTCGTTGGAGAAGTGTAATTCTCCCAAAATCTCTCCCCTTCTCCTTTTCCAAAAACCTTCCCCCAATCCAACCTAAAAATGAATTAGCCAACATTATAGAATATTTTGGCCTAATTTAAAATTGTATTAATTAATTAATTGAGTTTCTATAATTAATTAAAGGGGGTGGCACCATTAACATGGGGGAAGTTTAAGAGGCTTCCCCACTTTTAAGAGTGAATTAAAGGGGGTTTTAGTCTCGAGTGGTCCCCACCACCATAACCTATGAGAGGTTTTAGTTCAGGTGGTCCCCACCAACATAACTTCTTATGGGAGGTTTAGTTCTGGTGGTCCCCAATTCTCAACATCCACATGAGAGTTCCAAAAGAAAAATAAAATGTTACATGATTTTATTTTTATTTTATTCTTTCACAAAAAGCACAAAAATTATCTTTCACCCTCGGCCAACTTTCATCAAGGTGAAAGTATTCTGAAGAAAATACTTATGCTGGGAGTTCAATGGTGACCTCAGATTTCAATTCCGAGCACCGGTTCAAAAGTTACAAAAACCCACTTGCATGTTTACTAAAAGTACCTGAAAAAAATTCAGAAATTCATTCCGAGCACACCGAGCCTCGAGAATCATGCGCCGTCAATTTTCGATAACTTGAAAAATTCCCATTTAAAAAAAATTAAATGGAAATTCTAGGTCTTTACATTCTCCCCACCTCAGGGCTTTGCATCCCCATAAGCCACAACTCAAACTAAGGGACCAAGTGGGGATACTAAGAACGTATCTGAGCCTCCCGCTCCCATGTGCTCTCCTAGAGGTTCCCATGCCGCCAATGAACATGAAATAAAGGTATCGAACGCCCTGAAGGACCTACTCTTGTCGATCATCAATCTCTACTGGAACCTCCATAAAATTCTCCCCATCATCGATGTCCAACTCTTCATGCTCGATGATGTGAGAAGGGTCGTGCACGTATCTCTTCAGTTGGGATACGTAGAAGACGTCATGCACCCGGTGCAATTGAGGTGGAAGAACTAATAAGTAAGCCACCTCGTCAACTCTAACAAGTTCCTGAAAGGGTCCAATGAATCTCGGAGATAACTTGTCGCCATGGCCAAATCTCCACAAACCTCATCAAGGTGATACCTGTAGAAAGATGTGGTCTCTATCCTCGAATTCTAGTGGTCTCCGTCTCCTGTCGGCATACGAATTCTGCCTTCTCTGTGTAGTCTTCATCTGCTCTAGGATGATCTGCACATTCTATGTGGTAGCATGTACCATCTATGGTCCCACTAGTGTTGACTCACCTAGGTCAGTCTAGCACAAAGGTGATCTGCAAGGTCGCCCATACAATGCCTCAAAAGTTTCCATCCTAATGGTGGAGTGATAGTTGTTGTTGTATGGAAACTACACCAAAGCAAAGTGATCCTCCCAATTGTGACCGATGTCGAGGATTCAAGAACACAGCATGTCCTTGAGGGTTTGAATGGTCCACTCAGTCTGGTCATCCGTCTGGGGATGGAAGGTGGTGCTTAAATGAAGTTACGTTCTAAAAGCCTCCTACATCCCCTTCCATAGCCGGGAAGTAAATTGTGTATCATGATCGAAGACAATGGTCGAGGGTACTCCATGTATCCTCAAAATATCCTACACATAGAGGTGTACCAAGATCTCTACTGAACCATGCTCTCTGATTGGTAAGAAATTGGCCGACATGGTGAGTCGATCGACGATCACCCAAATCGAGTCATGTACCCTAGATTTAAGTGGAAGTAATGTCATGAAGTCCATGGATATCCCATACCACTTCCACTCTGGAACTTCTAAAGACTGAACCAATCCTACTGGTACCTGATGCTCCACCTTCACTTGTGGACAAGTGAGGCACTGAGAGACAAAATCTGCAACTTCTTTCTTAATTCTCAGACACCAGTGCTTTCATCGGGGATCTTGGTACATTTTCTCCACTACTGTATGTACCGTTAGAGGGGATGTGTGGAACTCCCTCATCACTTCCTCTCGAAGTGACACTGGTACCATGGTACATCCTCTGAAGATGATGACATGCCCCCCACCTTCAGAAAATCCATCAGGTGCAGGCCCTATAGATATCTGAGCACGTCAAGCCTCACAATCAATGCCCCCATGTTGCGCCTCCCTGACTTGGTGATTAAGTGGGGGAGTGACTGTAAGAGACTGAAGGAAAGTTGCACCATCTCGATCAAAAAAGGATATCTAAAAAGTGGTCAGCTGCTTCGTCACCTCAACTAATAGTTGTATACTAGATCTCCAGCTAAGTGCATCTGCTACAATATTCCCCTTCCTAGGATTATAGACTATCTTGAAGTCATTTTCCTACAGGAACTCAATCGAACATCGTTGTCTCAGGTTCAGGTCCTTCTAAGAGAAGATATACCTGAGACTCTTGTGATCAGAGTACACTATAAAATGCTCTCCCATCAAGTAATGTTGCCACATCTTCAAGGTGAAGACCACTACTACTAACTCCAATTCATGGGTAGCGTAGTTAATCTCATGTTGTCTCAGGTGTCGAGAACCATATGTGATCATTACTCGCTCCTACATTAGGACACATCTGAGCATGGTCCCTGATGTGTCGCAGTAGACTGCATACCCTATTCCCTCCTCTGGAAGCCTGAAGATGGGGGAACTAGTCAGCCTCTTCCTCAGCTCTTGAAAACTCTGTTGGCATCTCTCTAACTTCACGAATGATTTCCCCTTCTTCATCAATGCTGATAGAGGTGCTGCAACTCTGGAGAAACCTGACACAAATCTCTGGTAGTATCCATCCAAACCCAGGAAACTATGTACCTCTATCACACTCCTGGGGGGATCCCAAGCAAGTACCACCTCAATCTTCACCAGATCGACTGAACTCCAGCCTTTGATATGACATGTCCCATAAAGTGAAACTCTTGGATCTAGAATTGGCACTTTGAGAGCTTACCATAAAGCTGGTGCTCTCAGAGTGTGTTCAGTACTACCCGCAAATGATATGCTTGATCCTCCTTAGTAGTCGAGTAGATCATAATTTCGTCAATGAAGACTACTATAAAGAAATAAAGGTATGGCTGAAATATCCTATTCATGAGTCCCATGAACACTTTTGGAGTGTTGATCATGCCAAATGGAATCACAAAGAAATCTTAATGGTTGTACTAACATCTGAAATCCATATTCAGAACATCCTCATCTTGTACTCTGAGCTAGTGATAGCCTGATCTAAGGTCTATCTTTGAGAACCACCGTGCTCCTTTCAGCTGATCAAAGCGGTTTTCAATCCTTGGGAGTGGTTACTTATTCTTCATGGTCACCTGGTTTAGGTTTCGATAGTTAACACAAATCCTCAAACTCCCATTCTCTTTCTTGGTGAATAGAATCGGGGTTTCCCAAGGAGAAACATTGGGTCGAATGAATCCCTTCCCCTGTAAGTCCTATAGCTATACTCGCAGCTCATGAATCTCCATGGGAGACATCCAATATGCTGGTGTAGATATCGGTGTCGTCTCGGGGTACAATTCAATGTAAAAGTCCACCTCTCTTCAAGGAGGTAGACCTAGATCATCATCAGGGAAGAAATCTCTGTACTGGTCCACCACTACAGGATAACTCAGACTCTCCACATCAACTGCTCTAAGGGTAAGGCTATCCAACTAATGAGTGATCGGCTTCACTCTCCTCTAAGTAAGTCCATCTTGGGCTGAAAAGGCTCCATTCTTTCTAGTGAAGGTAAACCCGGTCCCATCCGTGCGGGACACACCACACTTTTCACCGAATACAGTCTATATGAGCATGGACTATAGATTACCAATCCATACCCAAGATGTCTTCGTAAGGCCTCGGTGCTGCTATTAGGAGATCACATCCAATGCTCTCGCCTCCTAGAGTAAGCTCACACTGTCGTCACCAGTGCATAATCATCGAATCCACTCCATTAGGAGTCTCAGGCCGTAAGGATCGATCCAACAACTCCATCATAACTTATGAGCTCTGAATGAGGGCAGTGGAAATAAAAGAATAACTGGAACCTGTGTCTATAAGTACTATAGCTAAGGTGGAGTAGACACATATCATACCTCGTATCATCTATGGAGCACCATGATCGTAGACCTCAGCTACCTGTAGCTGAGCTCACCCCTGTTCTTATGCTTCCTGTGGTCAGGGTGGACCACCTAGTAGTGGTGGCGGTAAAATATCTAATCTTCACCCACCGCCAGCTACACAGCTAGCTCCTCTGCCACATTCTCCTACTCCTTACAGACTTTCTTGGTTGAACCTCTGTCTTTTCTTGGGCGGTCCATCAATCGGCTGCTGATCATTCGTATGGTGGGTCAGACAATCATGATCCATGTGACCCTTCCCGCCGCATGCGTAACACTTTCCACTCCTGGCATGACTGGCTTTGTCTTGGGTGCCTCTCACAACCAACCCTGAATCCTGCGGTCATCCACCTGTAGGTCTGGTCCTCTTCGACCTCTGCGACATATGTTTTCTACCAGCTGCAGAAAACTCTGCTACGTGATGAAAGGTGGTGGGTCTTCCTTCTAGCGACTTCTGTACGAGGAAACTCTCCACTAAGAGGGCTCTCTCTAACACCCCCACCTGCATCGGGATGCTGAGTGAGATCATAGAATCCCTAATCATCCTCTTGAGTCCATGATCGAAGGTTTGGGCCCTGAATAATGGGTACCACACCATATATGTGGAGTAGTGTGATAGTTCAGTGAACCTCGCTAAGTACTGAGCCATAGTCATGATGCCCTGCTGTAGATGAGGAAGCTCTTGTATGCACACTGCGCGAAGAGTCGCTGGGAGAAACTCTGCCCGAAACAGGCTCTCGAAGTTTTCCCAGAGAAGCATCACCTCTTCGTGAGCCTAGAGCATCAAGCTCCACCATCTTAATGTTGCTGCCTGTAGAAGACTGGCGACAAGGATCACCATGGGATCAGCTGGTGTCCCTACCAGTCGTAAGAATCTCACCATGACCTCCAACCAATACTCAGTCGCCTATGGGTCCATCCCTCCCCTGAACCTGGGTGGCCTCTAGTGCTGGAACTCATGCAATGCCCTCAAGCGGCATTCACCCTCTGCTATTGGGTCTGGTGGCATCAGTGGCCCAATGGGTAATGGTATAACCGGTTCCTCTGACGGTGCGTCTAATAGAAGACGGCCTTTCACCAAGGCCTCATCACTTGGTGGGCTATCAGTACGTACTATATCTAGAACCCTAGCTGGCTGTCTGCATGGAGGCATCCTAAAAATAAACAGGTGTGCCACGGTCAAGAAGTTATACCAGGTGAGCTGACTCAAATAGATCACAAAGAAAACTCTTCAAAACACACACACAATCAGTGTTTTCATGAAATGAGTCAAAAATAAGTAGTCAGGGTCCTGTTGTATGGATACGTCGACCGCCGCACCAACACTAAATTCCCTAAACTAATAACCATACTCACTAAACGTAACAGTCGTTAAAATATAAGAGTCATATGTTCTATAGTATAACTGACTCCTCTGATACCAATTTTTCAACAACTCGTCCCTTGGGGCCCGTGTTGTAACTACTCCAATCCCCCCTTCCATAGGCCAAGGGCTGGCGACTAGCACTGAAGGTCTATTCCCTAAAACTAGGAAGGCATTGATTTTATAACCTGTAACAAACACAACCAATCACACAGCAAGATACATACTCAAGTAAACTGGATAGTAAATAGAGTGAGTACAGTATGTAAAAGGGTCCAAAATACAAGCACAACTGGAAAGTACACGGAAAATTATAAAGTAAAAGATGGATGATAGGTGAAAAGCATCTCCTGGATCATCCACCATGAATCCTACTTGAAGGGTGGGTACAGATCACGAACGGTTGTCTCTACGGTTCGCCTCATCTAACGTCCACCTATTATCCACCTCTATTCCGAGTACTCTTGTCCTCAGTCAGTGTTTTCCGTCATCTGCACCAAACACAATAGGGTGCAGGCATTTCCTGTGCAGGGGTTAGTATAATGATACTTAGTAGGGACCCCAAGACCCTCAAGGTCTCACAAAATTCACCAAGGATAAACCACACAGCATGGAATCAACTGAAAACCCTACTTAGGTATATGCCCATACATAAACCTAATTTATTAAGTAAACCCATCTCAATCATGAAGAAAACACAGATTCCAACTCAAAATCCCAAATCTCAACTATTCGACAATTTAAGGAATATCACAAAGGTAAGTACCACACAGGTATGCCACACAGAATAATACCACCAAGGTATTGTCACAATGGAAAGTACCGCTCAGGTACGAACTCAGCTCACACCAGGTATAAATTAGGTATAGTAGTATAGATGATTATATGTAACTTCTGAATCATCTCACTATGTTAAGAGGTAGACCCATGAAGGATCGCTAATCATCCTCAGACCGACATAGGATCTCTAGGTGATGACCCACACAGGATCGCTCGGTGCTGACCCACACAGGATTGCTCAGTGCTGGCCCACACAGGATCGCTCGGTGCTGACCCACACAGGATTTCTAGGTGCTGACCTACACAGGATTAATAGGTGTTGAACCAGACAGAATTTCTCTAGCCATCCATCATATAATCCTAGAGAAATTCTATGTGCTACCCTCAATCACAGACCCACTAATGATCTCTTCATCAAGTCACAGCCATCTACTTGGTTCTCGCACTAAGATTGCTCATCTTCGGGAGGCTGTTCTCTTCAATCCACTGGTCGATACTCTAACTGCCACAAAGTCCCATGAAGAAATATCCCAAAGGTTCACCACGTCATTGATGTATCAACGGAATAGATAGTGCGTCAATAGAACGCCCGGTCTGTAAGTTATTAGCCATTTAGTCCTGAGGGCCTGGTTGGATTCATGCTCAATCCAACCCGACCATTCCCCAACTTTATCCAAAACACTAGTGGGGTATACTAAAGGGACTGTCTCACTCCAAGGTTTATAGTGACATTGACAGCTTTTCGAACGGATGCCTCATTCCAAATTTATGGCCAAAAGAGCGCAAATGGGTTGAAGTGGGTCTGGGTCTGGTCCGACCCGGTCAGAATAACCTGGCCCATCCCATCCTGGCTCAACCCAGTTTGGGTTGACCTGGCCTGGCCCGCTAGTTCTTTCCCAGCCCACGCTAGGCGGCTTGGCCCGCACTGGGCGGTATGGCCCTCGCTGGGCGTTCCGGCCCGCACTGGGCGGTACGGCTCACGCTAAGCGGTCCGGCCTGCGATGGGCAGCTTGGCCTTGGTGGCATGGGGTGGCGTGAAGGCTTCAGGGGCCAAAAAGGCCATGTGTGGTCATGGGAACTGTGGGGCAGTGGAGGCCTCAGGTGTCGTGGGACGGCGTGAGGCCATGGGAGTCACGGGACGGAAGAGGCCGCGAGTGCCTTGGGATGGCGTGAGGCTGTGGGGGGCTATGAGGGAGGCAGAGCACCGTGGGGCGCAGAGGCCATGGGGTGGCGGACACCGTAGATGGATAAGCACCGCGGGGCACTGAGGCTGCGGGGAGGCGGAGCGTCGTGCCTTTGTCGGCGGCCGTCTTCACCGGATGCCCTTCGTTCATCACCTTCGTCTCATTTCTAGAGTTCCACCAGTCCCAACTGCTGGCACCAGTCACTGTCTCCATCACAGAGATCACACGAATATCGAAAAGATTTGTGGAGGGGTCAGGCCATGTTTTTTTGGCCCGTACTCTCCGTTTTAGGGCAGTAGCATACATCCCAAGGAAGATGATTCAATGTGAGAGGGAATTTAACATTGATCAAATTAAAACACACCCCTACCTCATTTGTTTGTTGATGTCGATCAGGAGGGAAGTATGGTCATCGATTGAAGATTTATCGAGGAAGAAGTCAAAGTCTTGCATCGGCGTTCTTCATTGGAGGAGCGTTCTTCGTGGAATAAGTTCTTTGTGGAATAAGTACCGGGTTTGAGAACTGTAATTCTCCGAAAATCTCTCCCCTTAACCTTTTCCAAAAACATTCCCCCAATCCACCCCAAAAATGAATTAGCCAACATTATAGAATATGTTGGTATGACTTCAAATTTTATTAATTAATTAATTTTTTTGGTATAATTAATTAAAGTGGGTGTCACCATTAAAGTGGAGGAAGTTTAAGAGGCTTCCCCACATTTAATAGGGAATTCAAGGGGGTTTTAGTCTTGGGTGGTCCCCACCACCATAACCTATGAGAGGTTTTAGTTCAAGTGGTCCCCACCTCCATAACCTCTTATGGGAGGTTTAGTTCTGGTCCCCACTTCTCAACATCCACAAGGGAGTTCCAAAAGAAAAATAAAATATTACAAAATTTTATTTTATTTTATTCTTTCATGAAAATCACAAAAATTATCTTCCACCCTCGACCAAATGCCATAGAGATGAAAGTCTCCTTAAGCGAATAATGGCACTGCGTGTTCGTTGGTGCCCTCAGATTTCAATTCTGAGAACCTGTTTAAAATTTTTCAAAACCCGCTCATACATTTACTGAATGTACCCAAAAAAAATTCAAAAATTCATTTTGGGCACACTGGGCCTCAGAATCACGCATCGTAAATTTTGCAGACTCATAAAACTAACATTTAAAAAAAATTACTTAGAAATTCCTAGTCTTTATAATATGGTTATTCCTGTTGAATGGGATTGAAAGGTTTTTATTTATATTATACTCAAAGTCACCTAAATGTGTTTTATTAAATTGTTATTAGTTTAATATTTCTTTAGCATAAAGTATGAATATTATTCATGTGAAAATGTTTTCATTAATTATTTCAGAGAACATTAAATGAGTTTCCATGTTTTAACTAGACTAATGGTTTTATTTAATTTTATTTCCCTAACTGATATTTTTTTGCTCATTCCATGTTTTTGAAAAACATTTCATAGGATTTGAGGGAGAATAAAGTCAAGGATAGAACTGAGGAAAAGTTATGATGATTAAACATAAAAAGAAACCAAGTTTATTTTTAAAAGTTTTATTATTATAGAATAAATAGATGATTTTGGAAGTTTCCTCTTTTTATTTCTATGTTTTTATTATGTAATAGTTACGGTCTAATTATTTAAATCTCTAAACCTAAAAAGATCCTCAATGTGAATTCTTGATATAACTCAAGATTATGTAACGTTTAAATCTAGGGACTTATAGGTCAGTTGAGATATCAGGAAACATTTTTGAATTGGATATATCTATAAATCTAGTGTTATATAAATTTCTAAATTCTATAAATAAGTTTTGGTGTTTCATAAGCTATTCCAAGAGAACTGATAAAGAAGGTTCATAGGTTAATTCTTAAAAGGAGATAAATGTTTCTAGAAAGTATCATATTTAATTTCATTAAAGATAAATTTTATAGAAGAAAATAATAAGTGGAGTTGAGAAGGATGTTTCATAAATAGGTTATCGAATAATAATAAGGACCACACTCTGAGTGAAGTTCTCATAAAAATAAAAAAGGCCTAAATCTCATTATATATGTATTATACTTAACCTCTATATGTAATATATTCTTATAAGTGGTAGAAGTTGATATGTAATGGAAAATAATTATGACAATTTATAACATCCTCTAATTTAGTTTGGAAATAGAACCAAAGAGGAAAACCTAACTTATAAGATAATCCATATGTAAGATTTATTTTAAGAAGAGGATAAATTTATAAATTTCTATATAGAGTCCCGTAAGTAAAGATAATAAGGGTGATATATAAGGGTTTCTCATGTGGAAAGACTAAATTTTGTTGAATAAAAATGGAGTTAATAAGAATAGAACCAAGAATGTGTAATAGTAATTGGTCCATGAAGAAGATACATATTGTTTTATCAATAAAAAAATGAAACTAATAGAGTGTCTTGTAATAGGTTTATGATATAATATATATCTTATAATATGACTGAGAATATGTCCAAATAAGAATGGTTTCATATCATAGAAAGTATGGTCTCGCGGTGACTGGCTGACAGGGTTCATGTTTTATAAGGGTTGTATTCATATTACATAATGGAACCAGGGTATTTAAGAAACATTATTATAGTATATAAGTTAAATCAACATTTAAGAAGATGTTATGTTATGTTATGTTATGTATGTCCACACCATTAATATTATTAGGAAGATTTAATTGGATCATTCTATTTAGAGATGTCTATGCTATAACATGGAATTGATATCAATAAGATTATGAGTAATCATGATATGATATTTATGAAGTTAAATATAATATATTTTTCAAATTTAAAATGTTTTTTTATTAATTTGGATCAATTAATAGTGCATAAATTCATTCATTGGAGGAACCTAGAGAGTCCAAGTTTTATTTTTGAGGCATCAAAAAGAGATGATAATCACTTTTTGATGATAACAGAACTTTTTTATTAAAGATGAGTTAGTATGATTCTAAATTTTGAATATCTAGTATTTCAGGAGGAAATCATGATAATTAAATAGTAATCATTGAATCAAATATTAAGAAATGAATTGGATGGATTTTACGACCAAACTCATAATTATTAATAGATCTTTTATGAGGGAAACATGTAGAATTTATTTTTGAATAAATAAAAGGATATTCTATAAAAATAATTATAGTGATATTTGTCTCCATAAACATTATTTTTTGTTTCTATATAGAGAATGTAATATTTGATATATCCAATATGTTGAAAAAGGAATCCCAAAAATATACAAGTGAAGATTAAAAAAATAATAGGAACTCAATGAATATATTTATAATGATGTAAGGTGGATTTTCTATGAAGAATCATTGAAGGTAACGATGTTGTTATGGTGGTATTCTCACTTGGTCTATAAATGAGAAACACATGGATAAAAAGGAACGCTTATTTACTCTATGTTAATAGAAAATAATTTTAACAACGTTTTGTATTCACTTTCATGCCAAATATATTTTCCTTTCATGAAGTAGTGATTAGAATAGAGGATTATGGAATTTCCCCTTGAAAGGAGAGTGAACTGTAAAGACCCGTAAATTTCAAGGAAATTTTTTTCTTAATTTTCTTTGGAATTTTACAAGAGCGCAGTTTCTGACGGCACCGGATTCCGAGGCCCGGTGTGCCCGGAATCATTTTCCGAAGATTGGCTCAGGTACGTTTAGTGAACGGGCGAGCGAGTTTTTCTAACTTTTGAACCGGTGCCCGGAATCGAATTCTGAGGGCACCAATGAAATCGCAGCGCCGGTTTTCGCTTGGAAACACCTCTTCCGGAGTTGCATTTTCTCGGGTGTGGTTTTTAATTTTCGGGCTTAAAGTTAAGAAATAAAATAATTTTGCAACAACTTTATTTTATTTTACTTAAGCCACTTGGAAGCCACTTGAAGCCACTTAAAGGCGTCTTAAACTGAGTTGAACTGGATAGGATGCTATCCAGAAATATCCTACCCCCTTGGTAGGATATTTGTGAGGTGGGGCCCGCACGAGCCTCGTCGTTTCTTTCCGCTAAGAAACGCACCCGTGAAAACCCGTCTTAATAAAAGTCAACCGACGCGTTTTCTAAATTCTTAACAGACCATTTAATTGGGCGGTTTATTTTGTGAATTAAATGGGCTGTTTCTTTCGTGAATTAAATGGGCTGTTTCTTTCGTGAATTAAATGGCATGTTTCTTTCGTTGAATTAATTCAACGAATTAATTCAATCGTTTCTTAACCTATTTTCGTGTGTTGGCATATTAATAAAATAAGCCCAACCTAAAATCTTTGGGGAAAATTTGAGAGGATTCTTGTTTCTTCTTCTCCCTCGTGAAGAACGCGAAGAACGCGAAGAACGCGAAGAACGTCGAACCCGGAAATCGACGACGCTTCCGTCCGAGACGTTCTTCCACGCTCTGATCTCCGATCACCGACCGTTTGAGGTGAGTGATGTCGGATTTTCCTCTCAAGTTCTTTTCTTTTGGTTTTAATCGAAACACAGATTTAAATATTAATAATTTAAATCTGTTGTTCTTGGTTCGTTGAGCTCGCCGGCTCAACACCGGATTCCGCGACGACGCGACGCCTCACCGCGACGACGCGACGATCCCTCTCTTCCGCGACGATCTTTTCCGCGAAGAACGCCCACGCGCGACGATCGACGAGGTAGGGATTTATTATGGGAATTACCCCTTCTTAATTTATTCCCATCAATGTTTCTTAAAGAAATTAAAGAACCGAATTGTGAACAATTTTAATCTTCTTAAAATTGTTATTTTCTCGTGTGGAATAAAATTCTCCCGGTTGTTTATCTCTAACGCGGAGGGTGTGGGCCAAACGAACACGGCCCGACGACCCTCCGCTGTTCTTGGTTTTGTACGGATTTGACGGACGACGACGGAACGTGCCGCAACGGATGTTTGATGATCCCGCAGTAAAGAACGGATCTCGCGAGCAGCAACGGCGCAGACGGGAAGGAAAACGGGCCACCGGAGCGACGCCGGCGGCCCGTGGAAGCTGCCGGTGGCGCGAGTCGCTGGCGCCCCGGCGCGCCGCCGGAAAAGGCCGCCGCGGCTGAAGCCGCGGCGGCGGAGGCCAACAGACCCGCGGCCGCGCGGGTCTGGTTCGCCCAGGCGGGACGCGGCAGAGCCGCGTCCGCGGTTCACCAGTGCGGCCCGCACGCGGGCCGCGGCTTCTCTCTCGACCGCGGGGGCTGCGCCCGCGGCTTCCACCCGCGCCGCTCGGCCGAGCCGGACCGGCCCTGGCCGGGCCGGGCCGGGCCAACCGGGTCGGGTCGACTCGGTTCGGGCCGACCCAGGGGGGTCGGGCCGGGTCGGCCCGGGCCCGTACCCCCCTTCTTCGGACATTTTCGTTCAAACGCCCGTAACTTGAGCTACGTGCCTCCAAACGACTCGCCGTTAGCGGCAACGCGATCCTTGGATCGAGGCGGTCATTTCGGTATATCGCACTCAAGGTTTCGGAATACTTTGAGTTCGACCAGGTTGGTTCGTACACGAGACCAACCGGGCCCTCGGAGCGGAAACGCTCATTTCTTGAGCTTCGGACGTCCGATTGACGTGCCGTCAGCTTTGTTGAATTCCTCTAAGTGAGACGGATCTTTTGGCATACTCTGCCCGAGCTTTGGACGCAGGTGGAGTGCAGTCGGGTTGGTTTTGCCTTAAAAACCAACCGGGCCCCTGGGAAGAAAATGCCAATATCTCTCAGACCAGGCGTCCGATTGACGCGCCGTCTGCGACGTTGAGTTCCTGTTGACGATGCGGAACTTTTGGATACATCAACTTCGGACTTCGTGACAGTTGATGTATCAGCCTCTTGGCTCGTGGAGCGGACCCTCCCGAACGATCTTGTTGTGTGCGGGAACCCTAGTGCTGGCTGCGACTGCTACTTCGACAGCGACGACCGTGCAGAGATCCTCCGTGGACTCCGACGACGACCGTGCAGAGATCCTCCGTGGACTGTGGCGACGACCGTGCAGAGATCCTCCGTGGACTGCGGCGACGATTGTGCAGAGATCCTCAGTGGACTGCGACGACCACTGCACTCAGCGATCCTCCGTGGATCAGTGCTACCGGTCCTGTGTGGGCCCGATCCTGTGTGGGTCCGATCCTGCGTGGGTCAGCGCTCAGCGGTTCTGTGTGATCCAGCGCCTACAGGTCCTGCGTGGGCCCGGTCCTGTGTGGGCCCGATCCTGTGTGGGTCCGATCCTGTGTGGGTCACTGCGAGGTTAGTACCTATCGATCCTTCGTGGGTCCGACGACTTAGATGGTTCAGTGATCATATTTATCGTCATCCGAAGAAATATACATGTGTGAGCTGAATCTTGTGTTTCTCTCCTTTGTGGATTGTGTTGAGTTATCCTGTGTGGATTTACTGTTTACTCTCCTTTGTGGATTGTGTTGTTCTATCCTGCGTGGGTATGCGTTTTGCTTTCCTGTGTGGACTGGGTTGTGCTAGGGCTCGGACGTTGGAGCCGATCGGGGAATTGATGACTTAGGTATATGTATGGGTATATACCTAAGCCGGGTCAGATGTTACTTCGTGATTGTATCTTTAATTTGTGGATTATCCTTTGTGGATTTCGGGAGACCTTCGGGGGTCTCGGGGTCCCTACTGAGTATCGTTATACTCACCCCTGCACGGGCTATGCCCGCACTTCGTGGTGTTGGTTGCAGACGACGAACAGCGCTGATCGTGGAGGAGGCGTGCGGAGCAGGACAGTACCTGGAGGTGGACCACTGGGCGGGACGTACTCGGAGCGGTCAGGTTGACCCGAGGAGCAGTGGAGGCTATCTGTACCCACCCTTCATGTGGGACTTCCAGAGGACGGCTCGACGCTGCAGTTTCTCCTTTCAGTTGTTGTTTTTCCTTTCAGTTGTACTTTACAGTTGGGCTTGTATTTCCGGCCCCTTTTACTTCCAGCACTGCTTGTACAGTTTTTACTTAGTGTTTACTTTTCCGCTTGCTTACTCTGTGGTGCTTGTTTACTTTTCAAAGACAATGCCTTCCCTTTTTGTTGGGATTTACGCCTTGGTGCTAGTCGCCAGCCCCTGGCCTATGGAAGGCGGGCTTGGGGTAGTCACGTCACGGGCCCCGAGGGCGGGTCGTGACAAATTGGTATCAAAGGCGGTCGGTTCTACCGCAGACTCTGATCCTTCTTCTATGTGAAGCAATAGTGTTTAGCGTATTGAGTGTGGTTATCAGTCCAGGGAGTCCAGTGTTGGTGCGGCGGCCGACGTATCCACACACCAGGACCCTGACTTCTGATTCCCGACTTAATGCACGAAAACATTGATTGCATGTGTGTTTCAAGTTTTCTTTGTGATTACTTGTGTCAGCTCACCAGGTATACTGTTCTGACCATGGTGCACTTATTTCCTTTTCAGGATGGCACGACGACAGCAGCCAGCTAGGGTTCCTAGAGTAGGGCGCGACGACAGCCCGCCGAGCGACGAGGCCTCGGTACAGGGCCCGTTGACAGCAGAGGCACCAGCGGTACCTTTACCCGCCGAGCCCCCGATGCTTCCAGCACTGGCAGCTGACAACGCACGATGCCTCGGAGCTCTGCACGAGTTCCAGCGCCAGCGACCACCCAGGTTCCGTGGGGAGTCGGACCCCCAGGCAGCCGAGGACTGGCTGGAGGCGGTCGTCCGAGTTTTCAGGCTCGTGAGGACACCAGCAGACCTCATGGTGATCCTCTTGGCGAGCCTACTGCACGCAGCAGCCGGACGCTGGTGGAGCCTGATTCTCCAGGTACACGATGAGGCCACCCTCATCTGGACGGACTTCGAGAGCCTCTTCCGCTCAGAGTTCCTCCCGGCCACCCTCCGTGCGGTGCGCATCCAGGAGCTTCTTCAGCTGCGGCAGGGCAGCTTGACGGTCGCTCAGTACGCGGCGAGGTTCACCGACCTATCTCGCTACTCGACAGACATGGTACGGGACCCCTTCTTCCGGGCCCGGACCTTCGAGCAGGGATTGAGACACGAGATCAGGGCATCGCTGATCTCCCTCAGCATCCTGACCCAGGCTAGAGTACTGGAGTGAGCCCTCCTGATCGAGAGCTTCCTGGCTGAGTCCACAGCGAGACCTACCGCAGGGCGGCAGATAGCGGAGTCTTCGGCAGTAGGTAGCCGACGGATGAATCAGGGTTCCAGGCAGACCCGGCCTTCCGGCAGACGACCCCGGGACACTGGCTCAGCGGTGCGGGGCACACAGCGCGGAGCCAGCCTTCCGAGAGGCAGACAGTGCTACGAGTGCGGCGGGCAGGGCCACATGGCTCGTGACTGCCCGACCCGTCGTACCGAGGGTCAGCAGACGGTGGAGGGACCACCCAGGCAGAGGCAGAGGGTCGACTGTGGCGGTCCGCAGGGAGGAGGCGGACGAGGCAGAGGAGCTGGCCGAGCAGCAGGTGGTGGGCGACGCTTTGAGGCTCTGCCACCACCACCACCAGAAGGCCCGCCCCGACCACAGGGAGCTGGCGGGCAGAGACAGGCTCAGCTCCAGGCAGCGGAGGCCTATGACCACGGTGCGCCGGAGATGATTCGAGGTACGATCTATGTCTATTCCACCCTTGTTGCAGTTCTGATAGACACAGGAGCGAGTCACTCTTTCATAGCCACTGCCCTTGTTCGGAGCTCGGAGATTCCGACAGAGCCGTTGGCTCGATCCTTACGGCTAGAGACTCCTACGAGAGCAGACTAGACGATTACGCAATGGTGCCGGCAGTGTGAGATTACTCTAGGAGGTGAGAGCTTCGGCTGGGATCTTCTTGTAGCGGCGTCGAGGCCTTACGACGTCATCTTGGGCATGGATTGGTTATCTACGGTCCATGCTCAGATTGACTGCATTAGGCGCAAGGTGCGATGTGTGCGCACCGACGGAAGCAGGTTCACCTTCACCGGCGAGAAGGGAGCCTTAGCAGCACAGGATGGACTCACGCAGAGGAGAGGTCAGCCCATCACTCATCAGTTGGCTAGCCTCATCCTGGGAGCAGTTGACGTGCGGAGTCCCAGTTTTCCTGCAGTGGTGGATCAGTACGCGGACGTCTTTCCCGACGACGTTCCAGGACTACCTCGTCACAGAGAGGTAGACTTTTATATTGACATGTACCCCGGGACAGCCCCGATATCCACTCCAGTGTTTCGGATGGCCCCCGCTGAGCTTCGAGAGCTGCGAGTACAGTTGGAGGACTTGCAGGGAAAGGGATTCATCCGACCCAGTGTTTCGCCCTGGGCTTCCCCGATTTTGTTCGCCAAGAAGGCAGACGGGAGCTTGAGACTGTGTGTCGATTATCGTCGCCTGAATCAGGTGACAGTGAGGAACAAGTATCCTCTACCCAGTATTGATGACCTCTTTGACCAGATCAAGGGAGCACGGTGGTTCTCGAAGATAGACCTCGGGTCAGGCTATCATCAGCTTAGAGTTCGATATGAGGATGTGCAGAAGACGGCCTTCAGGTGTCGGTATGGCCACTATGAGTTCTTGGTTATGCCTTTCGGAATGACCAACGCTCCAGCAGTGTTCATGAGCCTCATGAACAGAATCTTCCAGCCATACCTCGATCGATTTGTCGTGGTCTTCATCGACGACATTTTGGTGTACTCGACGACGGAGGAGGAGCACGCCTACCACCTGCGTGTTGTACTAGACACACTCCGAGAGCACCAGCTTTATGGCAAGCTCTCGAAGTGTCAGTTCTGGTTACGTGAGGTCCACTTCTTGGGGCACGTCATTTCTGAGGCGGGAGTTGCAGTGGATCCCGCGAAGATCGAGGCAGTGCTAGCTTGGGAGCCACCCAAGAGCGTGACAGAGGTGCGGAGTTTCGTGGGCCTAGCCGGATACTATCAGAGATTTGTGTCGGACTTCTCCAAAGTTGCGGCCCCACTCTCAGCATTGACGAAGAAGGGGAAACCCTTCGTGTGGTCAGACAGATGTTAGCAGAGCTTCCAGGAGCTGAGGCAGAGGTTGAACAGCGCACCTATCTTGAGGTTTCCTGAGGAGGGAGTTGGATACGTAGTCTACTGCGAAGCATCAGGGACCGGACTCGGGTGTGTCCTGATGCAGGAGCGGGTCATGATTGCCTACGGATCACGTCAGTTGAGGCCTCATGAGCAGAACTACGCTACCCATGACTTGGAGTTGGCAGCAGTGGTCTTTGCCCTGAAGACATGGCGACACTATCTGATGGGCGAGCACTTCACAGTCTTTTCTGACCACCAGAGTCTCAGGTACATCTTATCTCAGAAGGACCTGAACCTGAGACAGCGGCGATGGCTCGAGTTCCTCCAGGACTATGACTTTGAGATAGTCTATACTCCTGGGAAGGGGAACATGGTGGCTGATGCCCTCAGCAGGAGGACGGGCATCCAGCTACTTGAGGAGGTGACAGAGCAGCTAGCCTCTTTGCAGATATCCTTCGTGGATAGAGACGGAGCATCCTTCCTTCAGTCTCTCACAGTCTCTCCTCCACTTCTCTAGTGGGTCAGAGAGGCACAGCATGGGGACGTTGACTGTGAGACACGGCGTGCACAGATATCCTCGGAATAGGCACCTGATGGTTTCTCCCTTGGAGCAGAGCACGATGTCCTTTTTAGAGGACGTACCTTGGTACCAGTCGCTTTACGAGAGGAGGTGCTGAGAGCGTATCACACTTCTCCTTTGGCGGTACATCCTGGAGTGGCGAAGATGTACCAGGATCTCAGACTACAGCACTGGTGGCCGGGCATGAAGAAGGATGTGGCATAGTTCGTTTCACGGTGCCTCACCTGCCAGCAAGTAAAGGCAGAGCATCAGGTACCAGCAGGTTTGGTACAGCCCTTGGAGGTCCCGGAGTGGAAGTGGGACGGGATATCTATGGACTTTGTGACTGGACTTCCACGCACTTCCAGAGGTCACGATTCCATTTGGCTAATTGTTGACCGACTCACCAAGTCGGCACACTTCTTGCCCATCCGAGAGTAGGGCTCAGTGGAGAGCTTGGGGCGTCTCTATGTTCAGGAGATTGTATGACTTCACGGTGTTCCATCGACTATCGTCTCCGATCGGGACGCTCGTTTTACTTCCCGGCTTTGGAAGGGGTGGCAGGAGGCGTTCGGGACACGACTACGTCTGAGCACCGCCTTTCACCCTCAGACGGATGGTCAGACGGAGAGGACCATTCAGACTCTCAAGGACATGCTCCGCGCATGTGTCCTCGACTTTGGTCGCAGCTGGGAGGACCACCTACCCTTGGTAGAGTTTGCGTACAACAACAGCTACCACTCCACCATCGGGATGGCACCCTACGAGGCGTTGTATGGCAGGCCTTGCAGATCTCCTTTGTGCTGGACAGACCCTGGAGAGTCAGCACTTGTGGGACCAGAGATGGTCCGGGCCACGACACAGAAGGTCCAGGTCATCCAGGAGCGGATGAGGATAGCACAGAGCCGACAGAAGTCATATGCTGATAGGAGGCGGAGGCCACTAGAGTTCGAGGATGGTGACCACGTCTTCTTGCGGGTCTCACCTCGACGTGGTTTGAGGAGATTTGGCCGAGGCGGCAAGTTGTCTCCACGCTTCATCGGACCCTTCCAGGTCCTCAGCAGGGTTGGCGAGGTGGCTTATCATCTGGATCTTCCACCTCAGTTGCACCGGGTACACGACGTCTTCCACGTATCCCAGCTGAGGAGATACGTGCATGACCCGACACACATCATTGACTATGGGGAGCTAGACGTGGATGAGGGGGCGACTTTTACGGAGGTCCCAGTGGAGATAGAGGATCGACAGGAGCGGGTCCTACGTGGGCGATCGATCCCTCTTGTGCGCATCAGATGGCAGCATGGGAACCTCTAGGAGAACACTTGGGAGCGGGAGGCTCAGATGTGTGCTCAGTACCCACATTTGTTCCCCTAGTTTTTGATGTATCTTTACGGGGATGTAAAGTCCTGAGGTGGTAGTAATGTAAAGACCCGTAAATTTCAAGGAAATTTTTTTCTTAATTTTCTTTGGAATTTTACAAGAGCGCAGTTTCTGACGGCACCTGATTCCGAGGCCCGGTGTGCCCGGAATCATTTTCCGAAGATTGGCTCGGGTACGTTCAGTGAACGGGCGAGCGAGTTTTTCTAACTTTTGAACCGGTGCCCGGAATCGAATTCTGAGGGCACCAATGAAATCGCAGCGCCGGTTTTGGCTTGGAAACGCCTCTTCCGGAGTTGCGTTTGCTCGGGTGTGGTTTTTAATTTTCGGGCTTAAAGTTAAGAAATAAAATAATTTTGCGACAACTTTATTTTATTTCACTTAAGCCACTTGGAAACCACTTGAAGCCACTTAAAGGCGGCTTAAACTGAGTTGAACTGGATAGGATGCTATCCAGAAATATCCTACCCCCTTGGTAGGATATTTGTGAGGTGGGGCCCGCACGAGCCCCTCCTTTTCTTTCCACTAAGAAACGCACCCGTGAAAACCCGTCTTAATGAAAGTCAACCGACGCATTTTCTAAATTCTTAACAGACCATTTAATTGGGCGGTTTATTTCGTGAATTAAATGGGTTGTTTCTTTCGTGAATTAAATGGGCTGTTTCTTTCGTGAATTAAATGGCCTGTTTCTTTCGTTGAATTAATTCAATGAATTAATTCAATCGTTTCTTAACCTGTTTTCGCGTGTTGGCATATTAATAAAATAAGACCAACCTAAAATCTTTGGGGAAAATTTGAGAGGATTCTTGTTTCTTCTTCTCCCTCGCGAAGAACGCGAAGAACGCGAAGAACGCGAAGAACGCCGAACCCGGAAATCGACGACGCTTCCATCCGAGACGTTCTTCCATGCTCCGATCTCCGATCACTGACCGTTTGAGGTGAGTAATGTCGGATTTTCCTCTCAAGTTCTTTTCTTTTGGTTTTAATCGAAACACAGATTTAAATATTAATAATTTAAATCTGTTGTTCTTGGTTCGTTGAGCTCGCCGACTCAACACCGGATTCCGCGACGACGCGACGCCTCCACGCGACGACGCGACGATCCCTCTCTTCCGCGACGATCTTTTCCGCGAAGAACGCCCGCGCGCGACGATCGACGAGGTAGGGATTTATTATGGGAATTACCCCTTTTTAATTTATTCCCGTCAATGTTTCTTAAAGAAATTAAAGAACCGAATTGTGAAAAATTTTAATCTTCTTAAAATTGTTATTTTCCCGTGTGGAATAAAATTCTCCCGGTTGTTTATCTCTAACGCGGAGGGTGCGGGCCAAACGAACACGGCCCGATTACCCTCCGCCGTTCTTCGTTTTGTGCGGATTTGACGGACGACGACGGAACGTGCCGCAGCGGATGTTTGACGATCCTGCAGTAAAGAACGGATCCCGGGAGGAGCAACGGCACAGACGGGAAGGAAAACGGGCCACCGGAGCGACGCCGGCGGCCGGAGGCGGCGGCGCCCAGGCGCGCCGCCGGACGAGGCCGCCCCGGCTGAAGCCGCGGCGGCGGCAGCCAACGGACTCGCGGCCGCGTGGGTCTGGTTCACCCAGGCGGGACGCGGCAGAGCCGCGTCCGCGGTTCACCAGCGCGGCCCGCACGCGGGCCGCGGCTTCTCTCTCGACCGCGGGGGCTGCGCCCGCGGCTTCCACCCGCGCCGCTCGGCCGAGCCGAGCCGGCCGAGCCGGACCGGCCCTGGCCGGGTAGGGCCGGGCCAACCGGGTTGGACCCGGGTCGGGTCGACCCGGTTCGCGCCGACCCAGGGGGGGTCGGCCCGGGCCCGTACCCCCCTTCTTCGGACGTTTTCGTTCAAACGCCCGTAACTTGAGCTACGTGCCTCCAAACGACTCGCTGTCAGTGGAAACACGATCCTTGGATCGAGACGGTCGTTTCGGTATATCGCACTCAAGGTTTCGGAATACTTTGAGTTCGGCCAGGTTGGTTCGTACACGAGACCAACCGGGCCCTCGGAGCGGAAACGCTCATATCTTGAGCTACGGACGTCCGATTACGTGCCGTAAGCTTTGTTGAATTCCTCTAAGTGAGACAGATCTTTTGGCATACTCCGCCCGAGGTTTGGACGCAGGTGGAGTGCGGTCGGGTTGGTTTTTCCTTAAAAACCAACCGGGCCCCTGGGACGAAAATGCCAATATCTCTCAGACCGGGCGTCCGATTGACGCGCCGTCTGCGACGTTGAGTTCCAGTTGACGATGCGGAACTTTTGGATACATCAACTTCGGACTTCGTGACAGTTGATGTATCAGCCTCTCGGCTCGTGGAGCGGACCCTCCCGAACGAGCTTGCTGTGAGCGGGAACCCTAGTGCTGGCTGCGACTGCTACTTCGACAGCGACGACCGTGCAGAGATCCTCCGTGGACTCCGACGACGACCGTGCAGAGATCCTCCGTGGACTGCGGCGACGACAGTGCAGAGATCCTCCGTGGACTGCGGCGACGAATGTGCAGAGATCCTCAGTGGACTGCGACAACCACTGCACTCAGCGATCCTCTGTGGATCAGTGCTACCGGTCCTGTGTGGGCCCGATCCTGTGTGGGTCCGATCCTGTGTGGGTCAGCGGTCAGCGGTTCTGTGTGAGCCAGCGCCTACAGGTCCTGCGTGGGCCTGGTCCTATGTGGGCCCGATCCTGTGTGGGTCCGATCCTGTGTGGGTCACTGCGAGGTTAGTACCTATCGATCCTTCGTGGGTCCGACGACTTAGATGGTTTAGTGATCATCTTTATCGTCATCCGAAGAAGTATACCTGTGTGAGCTGAATCTTGTTTTTATCTCCTTTGTGGATTGTGTTGAGTTATCCTATGTGGATTTACTGTTTACTCTCCTTTGTGGATTATGTTGTTCTATCCTGCGTGGGTATGCGTTTTGCTTTCCTGTGTGGACTGGGTTGTGCTAGGGCTCGGACGTTGGAGCCGATCGGGGAATTGATGACTTAGGTATATGTATGGGCATATACCTAAGCCGGGTCAGATGTTACTTTGTGATTGTATCTTTCCTTTGTGGATTATCCTTTGTGGATTTCGGGAGACCTTCGGGGGTCTCGGGGTCCCTACTGAGTATCGTTATACTCACCCCTGCACGGGTTATGCCCGCACTTCGTGGTGTTGGTTGCAGACGACGAACAGCGCTGATCGTGGAGGAGGCGTGCGGAGCAGGACAGTACCTGGAGGTGGACCACTGGGCGGGACGTACTCGGAGCGGTCAGGTGGACCCGAGGAGCAGTGGAGGCTATCTGTACCCACCCTTCAGGTGGGACTTCCAGAGGACGTCTTGACGCTGCTGTTTCTCCTTTCAGTTGTTGTTTTTCCTTTCAGTTGTACTTTACAGTTGGGCTTGTATTTCCGGCCCCTTTTACTTTCAGCACAGCTTGTACAGTTTTTACTTAGTGTTTACTTTTCTGCTTGCTTACTCTGTGGTGCTTGTTTACTTTTCAAAGGCAATGCCTTCCCTTTTTGTTGGGATTTACGCCTTGGTGATAGTCGCCAGTGTTGGGTCGGAAGAAAACACGGGAAGATGGCAAGAGGGGGGGTGAATTGCCTTTTAAAAAAATTGATTAACAAATTAAAAATCAAAGTAAAGTGCAGCGGAAATAAAGAAGGCAAGACACACGAAATTGATAACGGAGTTCGGCCCAAAACCCGGCCTACGTCTCCGCTCCCAACTCAACCGTTGAGAGATTCCTACCGCTTGCTTTTCAATGGTTTTAGCAAGAAACCCACTAGGCTTTGAGGTAGCACTAGGACCTATTACAGCTTGCTTTTGGTGGTTTAGCAAGAACCCACTTGCTTTTGATGGTTTAGCAAGAACCCACTAGCCTTTTTAACGGGTGAAGGCTAGCTCACCGAAAACTCAAGCCCTTTAAAAGGAAAGGCTTGAAAAACCTCTTCACACCTTAGTGGTGGTGTGAGAACCCAAAAGAAAGGGGGATGAGAAAAGGGTTTGGGGTTTGTAGACACAAACCCAAAATTAAGCTCAAAATGAATAAACAAGAAAAACCGTATTGGAGGAAGACTTGGGCGCCTATTGGTTGATTGATGATGTTTGAAGGCCGCTTCCAAGCTTCTTGGGTGAGGCTCCTTGGATGTGGATGTTGTTGGAGCTCTTGAGGTTCCTTTGAGGAAGTCCACCGGAGGTTGGCCAATTGATGCAAAATATGTCCGTTGGCTTCGTATATGTTCCGGTTGGTGTCTGGGGCTTCCTTGGCCTTTATTTATAGGCATGGAACCCTTGGGGAGGCTTCGGATCCGTTGGAGAGGCTAAAAGAGCCGTTGGGAGCCAAGTGGGCCAGCCTGGTCAAAATGCAACGGCTAGTTTGACTGGCTCCACCGGCTGGCCGGTACAGTCCCACCGGCTGGCCGGTGTTTGCAAAATGGCATTGGATACCTGTCCAGGGGCCACTGGTCGACCGGTGCCAGAGCCACCGGCTGGCCGGTGGTGAGGCAGTAGCAAACCCTGTTCAGTCTGGGTGCCACCGGCTGGCCGGTGCTGAGGCCACCGGTTGGCCGGTGGTAAGGCAGTGGCTCCCTCTTGAGTGCAGGTGCCACCGGCTGGCCGGTGGTGTGCCACCGGCTGGCCGGTGGACTGATTTGCAGTCCACTTCTTGATTCTTTCTTGGGCCATTTTCTTGGCAACCTTGTGCCTATCATTCACAAACACTTAAAACAATATTAGACAAAGATGAGAGTGATTGTGATCATGAAAATAAAACCTTGAGGGGTTCGAGAGGTACAACAATCTCCCCCTATTTTGATGATCACAATCACCAAAACAATTAATGTAAAATGCTGAAATTGAAAGGAAATACTAAGCATGATGAAAAGGATTCTCCCCCAATCAATCAAGAAATTTCTCCCCCTTTGTGATTATCAAAATAGAATGGGGCATAAAACTTGATTGAGGGATACGATGAAAAACAAGATTTTAAAACAATTGAAAATGATACTAATTGTTGGAAATTTTGAAATGAAAAATTGAATTAAAAAATTTGAATAACAGTTTGAATTGAAAGTTTTGAATCAAAAACCAATTGAAATTCGAAATTTGAGACCAAATGAAATTTTTGAAATTGAGAGTTTTGAAAAATCGATACCAACTGTTGGATATTTAAAAAAGAAAATTTAATAGAAAATTTGAATTTCAAAGCCAAGTGTTGAGTTTGAAATGAAAACTTTGAATACACAAAAAGGCTTAAAAAAAATCCTAACTCCCCCTAAATAAAAAAAAAGAATCACTGGGGAGTGGTTTTTGAGACCGAAACAAATTTAGGCCCGGAGAGACTTGCCAAAAGGGATTTTTCAATCCAAATTTGTTTCATGGCGGGTCTTCTCCTATAAAATTCATCGGAATAGAAAATCGATTTGGGTTGGCCGTACCGGGCGTTTTTACAATTACATTCATAAATGAGATGCCCGGGTTTTTTGCAATAGTTACAAAATTTAAAATCGGAGCTCCCCCTTACAAAAATAGTGGGTGCATGGGAGGAGGAAGCTCGGTTGGTATAGCCAAGTCCATTGGTGGTTCGGGAAACCCTTTGGGAACCAAGCAAATTGTTCAAATTTTGTTCACCTTGGGTGAACTTGGCTAGGGTCTCCCTAAGGTCTTTGATGGTTGATTCCATGGAATCAACATTTGGAAAATTTTGGATTTTAAGGGACATCTCTTCCTTCTCTTTGAGAAGTTGTTCTTTTTCAGAGGAGAGTTTTTTGAAAGACTTTTTCAAAGCAACAAATTTTGAAGATAGTTCATGAAAACCTTTTTCTAGTTGATCTCTAGCATGTGAGAGTTCTTCATAAGATAAATGATTTAAAGAATTTGAATTTGAAGAACAAGAGGAGGAGGAATCGGAAGAAGTTACCTCATGGAATGCCATTAGGCATTTGTTACCGTTGTCGCTCGAGGAGGAGGAGGAGGATGATGAGGAGTCACTCCATGTGGCCTTGAGGACCTTTTTCTTTCCTTTCTCCTTGTGCGTGGCCCGTTTCTTGTTGAGTGGGCAATCGGGCTTGTAATGGCCCTTTTCGCCGCACCCGTAGCATTTTACCTTGGGCTCGGATCTTGCGGTGGGTTCTTGCTTTCGCGCCTTGCGAGATATCTTCTTCTTGTGCTTCTTCATGAATTTTTGCATTTGGCGGGCGAGATTCTCCATTTCCGAGTCGCCGCTTGAAGAAGATGAAGATGAGGAAGATGAGGATGAGGAGGAGCTTACTTCTTTTTGTACCTTGAGGGCGATGTTCTTTGGTGTCTTGATTGGTGTGCCCTCCTTTTGAGCTTGCCTCCTCATCGTGATCTCATAAGTCATGAGAGATCCGATGAGCTCCTCTACCGGCATATTTTTGATGTCTTTTGCTTCTTGAATCGCCGTGACCTTTGGTGCCCATGAGCTCGGAAGGACCCATAAGATCTTCTTGACCATCGTCTCGGCTGAAACATCATCACCAAGAGATTTCCTTCCATTGCAAATGTCAGTGAAGCGTGTAAACATATCGGTAATAGATTCGGAAGAATGCATAGTAAAGCTTTCAAAATCTTGTCTATACATGTCTAACCGAGTGTCCTTAACTTTATTAGTGCCCTCATGAGTTACTTCTAAAAGTTTCCAAATTTCATGTGAGGAGGTGCAAGTAGACACTCGATTGAACTCATTTCTATCTAAGCCGCAATGGAGAGCGTTCATGGCTTTGCCATCAAGCTCAAAATTCCTAATATCGGCGGGGGTCCATTTGGATTCATCGGGGGTAGACAAAGTGTAACCTTGCATGACTATTTTGTAAATCGGATAACCTATGCTTCTTAAAAAAGTGGTCATGCGGGTTTTCCAATAATTATAGTCGGACCCATCAAAAAATGGAGCCCGACCCAAAGAGTAGCCCTCGGGGGCGAAAGAGGTAGATGCCATCAAAAAAAGATCTTAACTTTGAAACCGGGTTAAGGAATTACTCAAAGGTCCCTCTGATACCAACTGTTGGGTCGGAAGAAAACACGGGAAGATGGCAAGAGGGGGGGTGAATTGCCTTTTAAAAAAATTGATTAACAAATTAAAAATCAAAGTAAAGTGCAGCGGAAATAAAGAAGGCAAGACACACGAAATTGATAACGGAGTTCGGCCCAAAACCCGGCCTACGTCTCCGCTCCCAACTCAACCGTTGAGAGATTCCTACCGCTTGCTTTTCAATGGTTTTAGCAAGAAACCCACTAGGCTTTGAGGTAGCACTAGGACCTATTACAGCTTGCTTTTGGTGGTTTAGCAAGAACCCACTTGCTTTTGATGGTTTAGCAAGAACCCACTAGCCTTTTTAACGGGTGAAGGCTAGCTCACCGAAAACTCAAGCCCTTTAAAAGGAAAGGCTTGAAAAACCTCTTCACACCTTAGTGGTGGTGTGAGAACCCAAAAGAAAGGGGGATGGGAAAAGGGTTTGGGGTTTGTAGACACAAACCCAAAATTAAGCTCAAAATGAATAAACAAGAAAAACCGTATTGGAGGAAGACTTGGGCGCCTATTGGTTGATTGATGATGTTTGAAGGCCGCTTCCAAGCTTCTTGGGTGAGGCTCCTTGGATGTGGAAGTTGTTGGAGCTCTTGAGGTTCCTTTGAGGAAGTCCACCGGAGGTTGGCCAATTGATGCAAAATATGTCCGTTGGCTTCGTATATGTTCCGGTTGGTATCCGGGGCTTCCTTGGCCTTTATTTATAGGCATGGAACCCTTGGGGAGGCTTCGGAGCCGTTGGAGAGGCTAAAAGAGCCGTTGGGAGCCAAGTGGGCCAGCCTGGTCAAACTGCAACGGCTAGTTTGACTGGCTCCACCGGCTGGCCGGTACAGTCCCACCGGCTGGCCGGTGTTTGCAAAATGGCATTGGATACCTGTCCAGGGGCCACCGGTCGACCGGTGCCAGAGCCACCGGCTGGCCGGTGGTGAGGCAGTAGCAAACCCTGTTCAGTCTGGGTGCCACCGGCTGGCCGGTGCTGAGGCCACCGGTTGGCCGGTGGTAAGGCAGTGGCTCCCTCTTGAGTGCAGGTGCCACCGGCTGGCCGGTGGTGTGCCACCGGCTGGCCGGTGGACTGATTTGCAGTCCACTTCTTGATTCTTTCTTGGGCCATTTTCTTGGCAACCTTGTGCCTATCATTCACAAACACTTAAAACAATATTAGACAAAGATGAGAGTGATTGTGATCATGAAAATAAAACCTTGAGGGGTTCGAGAGGTACAACAATCAGCCCCTGGCCTATGGAAGGCGGGCTTGGGGTAGTCACGGCACGGGCCCTGAGGGCGGGTCGTGACATGAACCAAGGCTTGGAACATGGAATCCCACCAAATAATGAGTTTACTTGATTTTGGTACATCATTAAATTTTAAATGTATGCTCCATGGGTTTTTCTAGTAAAGGTGAACCAAGTGAAATTATTATATCTTGTTTTTATTCTTTATTTATATTTTTTAAAACATAAATTATTTAGTTTGAGTTGACCAATAATTAATCAATTATAGTTAATTCTACGATAGAAGAAAAAAAATTAAATCATAATTGAAAGAAAAACTTATGTGTAACCCTAAAAAATATGAGTTCAAAATAAACTAGGGTGGTGAGATTTTTAGAAGTATGTTATTAATATTGGAATTAGTTTCATACCATGATTTTACCCTCCCACTCAGGGAATCTATCATTGAAATTCTTTATATGCCTCACATGCATATTACAACCCCTTATCCAATCACCTTAGATCTATAATTCTCCCATTTAACCAAAAACAACAAATGGAAGCATTAGTTCCAATAGGTATCCATTGTGAATCCTTTTAATCAAAATTCATTTGATAAAATCATTGGATTTTGTATCATATCACCTATTACGACTATTTAACTGAGGTTATTTGTCATATGGACTCATCTGTACACTCGAATCACTTGGGGATAGTGAATAGTGTTGAGGATCTATTAACACTTGTTGGGGATCGCTTTACCCGATAATAGTTCTTAAAAAATACAACCATCCATATATCTGCTAATAATGGAATATATCAATATTAACTTAAGAAGACAAAATAAAACATCCCAATGTTCCCACAAATTTTTCAAAAATTAAAAGGACTCAAAAATATATCTCAAATACCAAAATGAAGATAACATAACTAAAATATGAAATACAAATAAAAGAGAATATCTCACTATAAACTACTCTATAGGCTCTTTATCAAAACTATGTAGTGCCTCCAAACACTATCTCAAAGATATAGAGTCCTCTAACCATTCCCTAAAACATCATGTATGTAATTTATTTACACACCAGATATGAATTTACTGTATGTGATAATATAATCCTATATAGAAACACATAGTAACCCTACCATATCAAGGAGTCGGTAGGTGAAGATAGAAAAATAATGTAAGTATTTAATTATTTAACAGATGTCCTTTACAGTATGCAATATGAATTGTGTGAAAACTATGTCACTAAACTTATAAATGATCATCACTCACTAACCTTTATAAAGGTTAATAATACAATTCGAAAAAACATATCCTATATTATCAAGTCCATTATCTCCCAGAACTTCATTTATATCCAACTCCTTCAAGATAAATATTCCATTTTATGGAATATCACATATCTAACCTCTTGGGACCAATCATAGAATATCATGGAATGTACCATATTTTCCAACCATAGGCGAACTACAAGTTACTGTATTCATCATTCATTCAAATCAGGAAGTAATTTTTATATAAACATATAATGAGTCACTTCAAACCCATCACATCATAAAAATTTCTGACTATAACATTCATTTTTTAATTCTTAACCCTTTTTAAATACATATGAAAACAATAGTAATTCATATATTAATTTCCAACATTTAAGCACAAATTAAACATTTAAATTGACACATTAATACCCCCATTCAATTATTGTTAACTAATATTTCAACTAAGGGTTCTTCAAGAAACCAATTCCTATTAATCAACTCTTTAACCTATTCAAATTCCATTTCTAAATTTTTCACATTCCATTTAAAAAAAATTTGTAACGCCCCGACCCGAGCTACCCAGAGTCGGTGCATTACTTCGTAACATTGGAATGATCACAAAAGATCAAGTCTCGAAAGACCGATTAGTTTAGTAGCCTTGGAAACACTAGATACATTCGTAAATGTTACATTACATCACAAAGTGAAAAACTATAATAACATAGTCTTCATAGTCCACAATCATATCCCTTTCTGACTACCCCTGTAGGTCATTCATAAAATACTTCTTCACATCCTGGAAAATATTAAAACATTGAAAGGGGTGAGCTCAGATGCTCAGTAAGGATAACAATATTGCGGAAGCTTTCATAAATAAACATAAAAATTTAAGGCAATGTATAACTAAAACAAAAGCCTTTTAAACTTGAACATCAACATAATATGGAAAAAGTAAAATTAGATAATGTCATTCAATTCTTCACATGGATATTCTACTGGTCGAATAATCACATGAAATATCAATAACCACTTTCATAACGAGGGAATGTATAATGCCGGACATTCTGAAACATTTTTTCAAGGCCTCGGCCAAGACGTCTAAAATGATTAAGGCCTCGGCCAAAACCATAAATCAAATTGGGAAAGGGCCTCGGCCAATTCCACGTCTAGTTGTCTCATGAGACCTACCGATGCATCGAGGAGCTATAGCGGGCTCCACCCGTCACTTATTAAGTCCAATACATTCCTCATATGAATAGGTTTAAACATATAATAAACCATAACATAATAATATCACATAAAACATGCATAAAGGAAAAATAACATTTCCACATTTCAATCACAAGATATCAATACAACACATTGATATAATAAAAACGCTTTCAAAACCATTTTCAATACCAAAATAAAAGAAAGTTAAAACATTGTATTTATTTTTCATTAAAAAAATGATGGCTTGTAGAGGAAGCCGAAACTCAAATAATGGTCACGGCGGCGGAGAAGTCGTCGTCGCCGCATAAGTACGGAAAGAAAAACATTCCCTCTTGTCGTTTAGAAAAACGCTTCGTATAAAAAAGATTCCTCTTGAATAAACGTAAAATTCAAAGGGTTTTATACACCGTATAAAAGAAAGCTGTGTATAAAACCAAATATGACTCAATGAAAGGAGATTGAGACGAAGTCCTTAAAAAGATCATTTTTAAAATAAAATAGATCTATTATGTGTATTCACTATAGGTACACATAAAGAAAGTAAAAATACAAAATAATACATAATAATATCATGACATAATTGGAAAGTAGGAGATTAACCCAAAGAATGGAAGTTGGGTTAGGAAGTTCCCTTACCTTGCGTCCTGTCCTGACTCGACCGTTCTTTAACCTCCTGAATAATAAACTAGAGTTAATTTATATTTACTTAAGAACCTTTTTCATGTTCATTATTCCTTTTATATCCCTTATTACCATGTTATAAACATTATTTAATTATTTAAGTTAATAACGGTCGTTTTGTCGATCTTTGGTACCTGTGTCAACAATAACCTTCTTATAATTACAATTTGTTCATGTGGTGAAATATCCATTATATCCAGAATTATATTGATGATGTAGATATCATATATATCATATATATCTAGTATATACATTCATTCATAATATTACGTAATATTTAGAGGTAAGAAATGAAATGCACCGTTCATGGAGACGGTAAGCCGTACGTACGCATGAACGCTACTTTCATTTCTATTTCGTATTTAATGTAATGAAATCATAATTATATAAAGGTATAATATAGTTCCAGTATAATATCATATATAATATCATTTACTTCATCCTTTATACATCCCACATATGGCATTAACGATTCACATCACTTTGAGGGGGCGGTTGTCCGCACTTCCTAAAATGAGATTATCGCGTTTTACCCATAATGGAAATCATAAAGTATGCCATAAATGAGAAATACAGAAGAATAAGTAAAACATAAACATATTATATATCATATATAAAATTAGTGACATCTTAATGGCCACCTTTGAAGGTGTTATATGAGTGTTGAACAATCATCGTTTCGTGAGGCAGAAATTCGCCATCCACAGAAACCGTATGTTCTTTAACCATTAGATGTAGGTGTGTGTAATTGTAGCTCAAATACTTCTTATAACAAAATCCTAGTATATTGAGGATACTGGTGTTGTTACAAAAGAAATGAATAAAAAGAGTTTAGGGGGTTGGAGAAGAAAAATAAAACAAAACAACATTAGAGAAGACATTACCTCAAAATCGGGTAACTCTTTTTGATTTGAGCCAAAGGCTTCCTTGAGAAGAGTTCTGCCCAAAGTGAGGCTTCTAGGAGTAATAGGGGGATGTTGGGAGAGTATTTGGGCAGAGGTTGGCCGAGCCAAATGGCTTGAAAGTGTAAATGTTGTGGGAGAGGTGGGGGCCTTTTATAAGTGGAGAGGAGGGGCACTTTTGGAAAGATTGAAATGTTACATTATTACACAATGCTTTTCGGATTCTAAAGGTCCCACACTTATATAATTCGAGGCTAAGGTGATAAGGTTTCGAAATATCTTCATCCAATAGGCTTTGGACAAGTTTAAGCCTTGGATTTTGCATTATCTTCTCATTTTATTTAAATCGTTAAATAATGAGGTCATCACTGCATCATAATGATGTCATAAATAATTTAATTTATTTAATGTCTAAAATTATAATAAAAATACTATGATGTAGGAAATCTTTTTAGATTTCTAATGAATATTTATAATCAAAATTTGGACTTGTGTAACCCCACGTAAAAATTGTTTTAGTAAAACATTTTATGTTTGTGTCATTTTTTACTTTAACATTAAATAAAAGGTGTTTATGTCATTTTCTAACTAAAGTGGCTCCATGGGGTCCCCAAGTTGACCCATGGGTTGTATTGGTCGGCCATGACTCATACAATAGGAGTAGGACAAGTGTCATGCTCATATCATATTATTAAAACATTATTTTTACCTTAAACTACACTAATTACCTCTAATCGCGATTAAGAACTTAAAAGTTACTATTCACCAAAAATTATTTTAATCTTATTCAACCACATTTTACTTCTTAATGACAACCATGTATGTCGGATTTTTGAAAATCAAATCGCAGAAGTGGTAATATTTCATTTAAATGAAAAATTAGTTATTTAACTACCACTTAGTGGTTTCACTATTCATCAAAAAATTGAAGTTTTTCAGAATAAAGCCAAAATTTCACCCTAAGACATAATTGGTATTCCGAATTCAAAAATGATGTATATTTTACAAAATTCCAAACATATAAGTTGCATTAATTAATTTTATTATTAATTCCCGCTGTTACAACAAATAGCGTGTTTTTAAGAAACAATTTATATCAAAAGATTGGCAATTGTTTAAGTCCAATTTCAATGTTAAATTAATTCTAATGACCACCATTGGATAAAATTGTAAAAATATATTCTAATTATACTTTGAAACCACTAAATAGTATAACTTATCACTATAAATTATTTTGATTAAAAAAGTTGTTTTAAGTATTTTTCACTATTCATAAAAAATTAGAAGTTCTCAGAAAATTAACAAAAATTCAACATAGGATAATTTCGATATTACGAATACAAAAATGAAGTCCATTTTGAAATATAAGATTTCTATAATTTTAAAAAGTGGTTATTACTATTCATAACGGCTACTTTGATTAGTCACGGTGTTTTAGAACTCGAACTTGCGTACAATGCAAGCTATTGCATTATTGAAAGAGAGGCGTATCGTTGAAGCTCGGGGTGTTACATTCTCCCCTCCTTCAATAAATTGCGTCCTCGCAATTTGAAATTTTTCTTTGAAAATAAAAGGTTGAAAATAGAAAATACCTTTGAGGAAAACCCACATCGGAAATAAGGTTAATAAATATATAACATTAAAAGAAAGCAGGATAAGTACAAAGGTCACCCGATATAGCCCATTCTAGGATTATATGAAAATATGGATATGGAGGAGAAACAAACCATCAAGGTATGATGGAGAGTTATAGAAAACAGTATTAGGAGAATGTTTAACCACAAGAAAATCACAAACTTGTGATTGGTTAAACGGTCATTGAATCCCCAGTTGGAAAAGTTAACCGACAACATTTTTGTTTTAAGTTACCTTTTATAATGTTGAGGAATTTATTTAGGAGATTTACTAAGAACGTAAGGCAATATACATACTTGTTATGTATACTTTCATTCGTTAATAAATTTTTACCACAAACCCAACCTTTACTCCAAATGGTAACGGAACTCAAAAATATTCTATTTATCCTAATTGTATAAGGTTCAAAATGTTAACACATGCCATTTAGATTAGTAAAACTATTTTTTAATAACCAGGGACTTCCTGTAGGCTAGTGGTAGGAAATAAAGGCCTGTCGCACTATGGTTGTGGGTTCGATTCCTGCAGCTTTGTCCGACGCGACGGGTTATGCCCCACCCTGCAGGTTGTCCTTTTCCTAAAACTATAGTATTATAATATTCCAAAAATAATATTCAAAAATGCTTTAACCTTAAACAATACTATCCAATGATCAACTTAATCCATTCCAACAATTATAGTTATCCAAAATACTTCTGTCCAACTCACAGTCCAAATTTTATAAGGAAGGTAAACATAATGAAGATCCTTTTTCCCATGTAACAACATGTGAACACCTTCATCATGTATTCTTTTTAAACATACTAAATTACCATGATCCCTTATTCCTTATAGAATACTAGATATACTCCTTCTATCCAAAAATGTATACAAAACATCAATCAGTTTCAAGGATGTTATGTATATCCAATATAATTTATCCAAATCAATCACGTCTTATTCCAAAATCACAATCTCTGTATCAGAACCATATTATGGTTTATCTTTCTCTCAACCATATATTTTCCAAAAATTTAACCTACTGTGGAGTCACTTTTTTTTTGTTCCACACAATCTCAAGTCCTTGATGAAATAGTACTGCAGTACAATCCTTATATACTCCATAATTATTATAACCAGTACATCATTGATACAACACTCAAATTACAAAATTCTTTAATAACAACATAAGAACTCTAATCATTATTCCTCATCTGTGGTAGTATCATAACTTGATTATTATCCAATAACATCATTTGGGGCATACTCTGATGATTTGGACATTGGTTTTCTTAGTGTCCCCAATCCTTGCAGAAGAAGCATTGTACATTTGAAACCATTTTCTTACCCTTGCAGTCACGCACTTTGTGTCCTTTTTCTCTACACTTATAACAAACTCCCATTCCCTTTAGGCAAGTTCCATGATGTTTCTTCCCACAATTACCACATATTGGAAAATTATTCATTCCCCTCATCCCTTTATCCATCATTCTCTCTTCCATCCCTTTCATCTCTTGCTTCGCTTCAAAGCCATAGGACTCATAGAATTCTTTACTTATCTTATTAACACATGATACTATTTCTTCATATGTTGATAACACATGGGAGACTATTTCCCTTCGAAATGTTGGCTTAATACCGTGAAAGATACGATACTTCTTACTCTTTGGATCATACGTATTTCTGGAGTTCACATTCCTTCTACTGGGCGCCATTTCTATACAATGACATAAACTAGGTTAGTTTATGAATTATAATGAATAATTCCAAACTTTTAAAATAATTAATGAAATTGAACGGTTTATGGATATAATCCATAATCATAAGAATGTTTTCTTTGAAGAAGTATATACTCATAAACCCTACATAATGGTTTGTAAAGAAAATGAGAATTATCCTAAGCAAATCCCCCGGGAGTGTCCTAACCAAGAGTGCAGCAAGGCCTGTTGTCGTGCACCAGTTCCCGTTTGAGTCTAGCTCAAAGAAGTGTTTTCAGGTTTTACCCCTAGGTACATCTATTCCAGAGCCGCCTCTACCTGCTCGTATCCAGACAGGGATGTATTGCACGGAAAACTCACAACATCTCTACAATACCAAAATTCCAGGAAGTTATTCTATACTAATTCTCAAAGTCTATCTTCGGGATATGTTCTCTAATCAGAGTTTATCTAAATCTAGCTTCCAAGGTTAGTACTAAACTTCCTCTGATACAAACTGTAACGCCCCGACCCCAGCTACCCAGAGTCGGTGCATTACTTCGTAACATTGGCATGATCACAAAAGATCAAGTCTCGAAAGACCGATTAGTTTAGTAGCCTTGGAAACACTAGATACATTCGTAAATGTTACATTACATCACAAAGTGAAAAACTATAATAACATAGTCTTCATAGTCCACAATCATATCCCTTTCTGACTACCCCTGTAGGTCATTCATAAAATACTTCTTCACATCCTGGAAAATATTAAAACATTGAAAGGGGTGAGCTCAGATGCTTAGTAAGGACAACAATATTGCGGAAGCTTTCATAAATAAACATAAAAATTTAAGGCAATGTATAACTAAAACAAAAGCCTTTTAAACTTGAACATCAACATAATATGGAAAAAGTAAAATGAGATAATTCCATTCAATTCTTCACATGGATATTCTACTGGTCGAATAATCACATGAAATATCAATAACGACTTTCATAACGAGGGAATGTATAATGCCGGACATTCTGAAACATTTTTTCAAGGCCTCGGCCAAGACGTCTAAAATGATTAAGGCCTCGGCCAAAACCATAAATCAAATTGGGAAAGGGCCTCGGCCAATTCCACGTCTAGTTGTCTCATGAGACCTACCGATGCATCGAGGAGCTATAGCGGGCTCCACCCGTCACTTATTAAGTCCAATACATTCCTCATATGAATAGGTTTAAACATATAATAAACCATAACATAATAATATCACATAAAACATGCATAAAGGAAAAATAAAATTTCCACATTTCAATCACAAGATATCAATACAACACATTGATATAATAAAAACGCTTTCAAAACCATTTTCAATACCAAAATAAAAGAAAGTTAAAACATTGTATTTATTTTTCCTTAAAAAAATGATGGCTTGTAGAGGAAGCCGAAACTCAAATAATGGTCACGGCGGCGGAGAAGTCGTCGTCGCCGCATAAGTACGGAAAGAAAAACATTCCCTCTTGTCATTTAGAAAAACGCTTCTTATAAAAAAGATTCCTCTTGAATAAACGTAAAATTCAAAGGGGTTTATACACCGTATAAAAGAAAGCTGTGTATAAAACCAAATATGACTCAATGAAAGGAGATTGAGACGGAGTCCTTAAAAAGATCATTTTTAAAATAAAATAGATCTATTATTTGTATTCACTATAGGTACACATAAAGAAAGTAAAAATACAAAATAATACATAATAATATCATGACATAATTGGAAATTAGAAGATTAACCCAAATAATGGAAGTTGGGTTAAGAAGTTCCCTTACCTTGCGTCCTGTCCTGACTCGACCGTTCTTTAACCTCCTGAATAATAAACTAGATTTAATTTATATTTACTTAAGAACCTTTTTCATGTTCATTATTCCTTTTATATCCCTTATTACCATGTTATGAACATTATTTAATTATTTAAGTTAATAACGGCCGTTTTGTCGATCTTTGGTACCTGTGTCAACAATAACCTTCTTATAATTACAAGTTGTTCATGTGGTGAAATATCCATTATATCCAGAATTATATTCATGATGTAGATATCATATATATCATATATATCCAGTATATACATTCATTCATAATATTACGTAATATTTAGAGGTAAGAAATGAAATGCACCGTTCATGGAGACGGTAAGCCGTACGTACGCATGAACGCTACTTTCATTTCTATTTCGTATTTAATGTAATGAAATCATAATTATATAAAGGTATAATATATTTCCAGTATAATATCATATATAATATCATTTACTCCATCCTTTATACATCCCACATATGGCATTAACGATTCACATCACTTTGAGGGGGCGGTAGTCCGCACTTCTGAAAATGAGATTATCGCGTTTTACCCATAATGGAAATCATAAAGTATGACATAAATGAGAAATACAGAAGAATAAGTAAAACATAAACATATTATATATCATATATAAAATTAGTGACATCTTAATGGCCACCTTTGAAGGTGTTATATGAGTGTTGAACAATCATCGTTTCGTGAGGCAGAAATTCGCCATCCACAGAAACCGTATGTTCTTTAACCATTAGATGTAGGTGTGTGTAAGTGTAGCTCAAATACATCTTATAACAACATCCTAGTATATTGAGGATACTGGTGTTGTTACAAAAGAAATGAATAAAAAGAGTTTAGGGGGTTGGAGAAGAAAAATAAAACAAAACAACATTAGAGAAGACATTACCTCAAAATCGGGTAACTCTTTTGGATTTGAGCCAAAGGCTTCCTTGAGAAGAGTTCTACCAAAATTGAGGCTTCTAGGAGTAATAGGGGGATGTTGGGAGAGTATTTGGGAAGAGGTTGGCCGAGCCAAATGGCTTGAAAGTGTAAATGAGGTGGGAGAGGTGGGGGCCTTTTATAAGTGGAGAGGAGGGGCACTTTTGGAAAGATTGAAATGTTACATTAGTACACAATGCTTTTCGGATTCTAAAGGTCCCACAATTATATAATTCGAGGCTAAGGTGATAAAGTTTCGAAATATCTTCATCCAATAGGCTTTGGACAAGTGTAAGCCTTGGATTTTGCATTATCTTCTCATTTTATTTAAATCGTTAAATAATGAGGTCATCGCTGCATCATAATGATGTCATACATAATTTAATTTATTTAATGTCTAAAAATTATAATAAAACTACTATGTTGTAGGAAATATTTTTATCTTTCTAATGAATATTTATAATCAAAATTTGGACTTGTGTAACCCCACGTAAAAATTGTTTTAGTAAAACATGTTATGTTTGTGTCATTTTTTACTTTAACATTAAATAAAAGGTGTTTATGTCATTTTCTAACTAAAGTGGCTCCATGGGGTCCCCAAGTTGACCCATGGGTTGTCTTGGTCGGCCATGACTCATCCAATAGGATTAGGACAAGTGCCATGCTCATCTCATATTATTAAAACATTATTTTTACCTTAAACTACACTAATTACCTCTAATCGCGATTAAGAACTTAAAAGTTACTATTCACCAAAAATTATTTTAATCTTATTAAACCACATTTTACTTTTTAATGACAACCATGTATGTCGGATTTTTGAAAATCAAATCACAGAAGTGGTAATATTTCATTTAAATGAAAAATCAGTTATTTAACTACCACTTAGTGGTTTCACTATTCATCAAAAAATTGAAGTTTTTCAGAACAAAGCCAAAATTTCACCCTAAGCCATAATTGGTATTCCGAATTCAAAAATGATGTCTATTTTAAAAAATTACAAACATATAAGTTGCATTAATTAATTTTATTATTAATTCCCGCTGTTACAACAAATAGCGTGTTTTTAAGAAACAATTTATATCAAAAGATTGGCAATTGTTTAAGTCCAATTTCAATGTTAAATTAATTCTAATGACCACCATTGGATAAAATTGTAAAAATATATTCTAATTATACTTTGAAACCACTAAATAGTATAACTTATCACTATAAATTATTTTGATTAAAAATGTTGTTTTAAGTATTTTTCACTATTCATAAAAAATTAGAAGTTCTCAGAAAATTAACAAAAATTCAACATAGGCTAATTTCGATATTACGAATACAAAAATGAAGTCCATTTTGAAATATAAGATTTCTATAATTTTAAAAAGTGGTTATTACTATTCATAACGGCTACTTTGATTAGTCACGGTGTTTTAGAACTCGAACTTGCGTACAATGCAAGCTATTGCATTATTGAAAGAGAGGCGTATCGTGGAAGCTCGGGGTGTTACAAATTTCCACAAAAATATTTACCTCCCATTGATGAGGTTAATTACTAAAATAATCTACAAAAATATACTCCATTTATTACCCCATTTTCCCATGTTATTTTACTCATAAAAATATAAACAATTTTCATATAACACACAAAGAAGTATCAAATAAACTAAATAATGAGATAAAAACTAATTATCCCATTACATGGATATACCAAGATGTTTCTAACACCAAATCCACAATTTTCCCATTTCATTAATTTTTTAGGTTATTGTTTATCAGTTTTAAATCAATAAATTGGTATCTATATAGCCTAATAAATTTTTTCTATCAACTCTCCATCCAATTAAACATCTTAAGAAGGGTAATTCATATTTCAATCCAATTTACAACATTTATTATCACATTTATCCTTCAATAATTCATATATAGTTCTGTTCTCATAAATTTGATCAATTAAAAATATGATCCTCCAAAGATAACACCTAAATATCGAAAGTAGTGAACTATTAATATGTCCACACATTCTAAGAACAAAGATATTGAAAAGTTTCGTCAACATCAATGAAGAAAATAAAATTGCATAGGGTAAGAACCTTTGGAAACACTAATAAATCAAGGATTTTAGAATATTATGAACTCTATGCATGATAAAAGGAATTAGATAAACAAAATGACTAATAAATCATTGAGATTGTGTAAAATGTAATATTCATGGAGAACATACTAAGACAAATCCTATGCACTAATTATATCCCTAATATGAGATCAAACTATAGAAACCCATTCATATCAAACATAAACATTAAATAATTATATTTTAATAATCATTACATATACATATGATATAAACCATTACTATATTGTCTTATTGTCTTTGTAATATTTTATAAATAAAAATAGGTAAATAAAGATCTACATCATCTACCATTATGTTCTATACAACTTTCACCCTTCCTAAACATAACATATATAAAAAATTTCTTCATATTCTGAGAAAAAGAAAATATAACCATGGGTGACCTTAGATGCTTGACTGAAAATTCTATTTTTTATTTTCAAAAGACGAGCTTTGAGTAAAAGCGGTAACCACAGAATTCATGCGGGATATCAAAAGACAAGATCAGACCAAATTTGAAATTCAAAAAGAACACCCAACCCAAGGAGGCCTCGAGCCAAGGGCCACTCGCAACAGCAAGAGTCTTGTCACCTGCATCCGCCATCATCGCCTGTAATCTGCCATCATTGAACCATCATTATCTCAACACCATCCATCACTGCCGGAGCCCATGACCAGAGTAAACGAAACCAGCAAACCAATCATTCCTAGTTGAAAAGCATAAAAAAATAACCACTGATATCAATGTCGCCCATCAACACTGTCGTTGCTGCCATCCAAACACCAGTCGACAGAGGTCGTTTAAGCAAATCAAACACAAAAAAACACGAACCAAAACCTTTCAAAGATGACAGAAATATGATAAAACCAAAAAAGATCCAAATTCATCGTTGTAGACACCGAAGGGAAATTCATCATACCACCACACCAGAATCATTCACATCCACAATGCACAGCACCACATAACAACCCAACCAAAATCGCAAACCATGAAACATCAACACAGAAAACCATATTCAATACCAATTTCCTGAGGAGTTCCCAGTACAAATCTTCCACTCTGCTGCCGCAATACCGATGATTCCACCACACCCAAAAAAACAACCTCAAAGGCTTATGGGATTACCACATCAAGAAAAAAACCACATCCGAGCTTCATGGATCCAACACAGATAGCATAACAAGATCCAAAAAAGCTGAATATCGAAATCAAAAACCCCAACAGAAAAATGGGAAAGGGAAAACACAGAGAAACAAACCAAACCCAGAAGGTATCTGCTTGGCTTGATGCAAACCAGGAAAGATCTCATATCCACCTTCACATGCTCACCCGGAGACTGCCTCGAACTGCCACACACACTCCGAGTAGGCACAGAACTGCATGCCAACCCACATTGGGAGGAGATGGAACACCGACCGCATGCTTCACTATGCCTCCAGATGGAACCCTACCCAGTGAAGAGGGGGTAGAGCATGGAGAGGCCAGCAAACGATGATAAGTCTGTGCCAGTCGTTCCCACAAAGAACAAATCCTCCCCTAGAAAGGAATCTGTCGTCACAAGAGCACCGCAAGGAAAGGGAGGTGATCCAAAGCGATCTGAAGCGGATCAGAGCTCGGTGGCGACCGGGGAAACCCTACCACGCCGGTTCCCCTTACGAGATCATTGTTAAAATATCAATGGCACATCTCCATCATTATCACTAATTCCTGGCAAGTATGAACATGGAAGATATCAACAAATGTCCTTTTTTACGAATAACATGATAATAAGGGTATGATAACATGATCTTACCATTTCAAAATCATACTTACCAATTAATAGATCATAATCATGAGGCATGGAATAATTCATGGTAGTTTAAAATACATGGTTCATAAATGAATCAAATATTATGATCCATTAGAGAATATAATTGGAATAATATCATGTTATAGAAGTGTAACTTAATGTGTGTAACAAGTATAATAATATAAGTTTTATGTCAAGTCTACCCACCATGACATTCATCACATGTTAGGATTGTCCTATTCACCTACCTCTTTGGTCATTAGATAACCTCCCATGTACACTTATTAGGATTGAGCTAACCACATGTGTGATCTCTTTTTGGCTTGGGATAACTTTTCATTTACCCTTTAACCACATAAAACATAAATATATACCCAATAAAATGTAGGGATATAATGAACCTATCCATCACATAAACATAATCCAATCATATGTATTCCAAAAGATCATGAAAGCATTTATCATTACATCAATACTCAAACCATGGAAAAGAAAATTGGTTTCATCAATATTTAATAAGCATAATCATAAAACATCTAGGGAATGAATAAAGATAGTAACATTAGATAATATTTCTAGTAATTCATAAGAAACATTAAAAGATATTATTAAAAATGAAACACCTTGATGAATAATAAAATAAAAGGTAATTCTTAAAGTCAATAAAATACATTAATTTGGATTATGTAAAAACAAATATTCATTTTTCAATTTTATTAACAACTCAAAAGTACCTTATTCAGAATATGATAAGAAGATTCCTTTTAAATTTATTTATAGATATCCAAATATCACACCATGATCTTATGATTTATTTTATTTTAATATTTTATTGGATTTTGATATTTTCTCTGAGTTTTGGGTTGAGTTCCTGGTTTTAATTTTTTAGTTCTAAAGTTTCTGGGAGGATTTTTAGCTCGTGCACACTTTGTGTGACCGGTTTGGGGGTAAATCATGCAGCCTGTTGAGGTAGAGGGTGTTTTCATTTCAAATTATTCATACATAATTTGAATTGAATTGTTTGAGCATGGATTTGGCCAAATCATGTCAGCTAGAGGAAAAACATTGTGGCTTGTGGTCTGGTGTCTGGGGAATGGCATAGGGCTAGTGCACAGTTTGTGAAACCGTAAAGAAAGTGTTCGAGGGGACCTGTAGTTTTTTATTGTGGAATTTATCATAGTTGGCACACCATTTGAGAGACTTTACATCTAGAATTTGCAACTTCCCTCTTCTCTAGTAAGTTTCAAATGGTTGGTGCATAGTTTTTCAAACCATGTGGCCTAACCATGTGAGTTTCCTTGATCATTAAAAGTTGTAAATTACCTCTTTGTACTATCATTATTTTTAACCCTATTTCAAGATTCTCCTCCCTTTTTCAACCTAGGAGCACCAGGGGGCTCCAAAAAACACTTCTATTATAAACCCCTTCCCCCATTAAAGCTTCTTCATGTTTCCTAGGTAACATTATCTGAGTTTTTTTGTTGATTTCATCTTCTCCTCTTATTTCTCTCTTCATATCATGGTTTCTCTCGATGGGGTTTCCTTGTTTGCCAAACCCTAAGGGTTTTGGTTGATGTGTGGGTTATTTTTAATGGATGTTAGGGATTGAATATTGTCTCTTGGACTTGGTTATTACTTTTCCAAAAGTTTCAGTGCATTCACACACCATTGAGGTAGGTGTTTCTATCCATTTTGTTTCAGCCACATTCTATTGATGCTTAAGCTTTCCATTAATGATTTAAAAATTTCATAATCATGCTTGTGAATTATTAGCATGATTTTTTTTATTTTCATGATGTCATATTAGGTATAAATGGTTTCTAAATGGGTTCTTTAATTTCACCTATATTTAAATTCATGCAAGGTGTCTAATAAAATGCCAGTTGAGTTTTTAAAGTGAAATTGGGTGTTTTGGGTGGTGTTTTCTATTAGGTATGTTTTGGTAATGTGGTTTTATTAGGATTTGGTAATTCTAAGTTGAAGTTTGTGACTTTTATATTGTGACTCTTATAAGTGGCTTCTTTTGTTAGTTTGAAAGCAATTAATGTTTCTACAAAAAGGGTTCTTGGGTGTTTCAGATATTCTTAAAGAAGGTAAATGAATGTTAGTTTGGATTTTTGAAAAATTTATAAGTGCTTTTGGATTTGTAAATTATTTTTTGGATTATTTTGGGAATTTTTGGTATCTCAATGGTTTATTAAGGATTTTTCGGAACCATGATGAAAATTAGTTCTTCCTTGAACTATAGTTTTCCAAAGGCTTCTCTTTCTTTTATTTTTTATAATTAAAAAATGGTTCCTTGATTTCTAAATGGTGAATTGGTGATTCTGGTGACTTTAAATGTGGTTTCAAATGTGTTTCTAAATGCTTGGACCATTTGTTATTTTTATGATTTTTCTTAATGAATGATTGTAAAAAATGGTAGTTTTGAACTTTAAATAAACTTGGTAACTAAACTTTTATAAGGTCCCATTTGGAATTTTGTGAGTATCTAATGTTTTGAAGGCTCTTTTGGGACTTCTCGTGTTGTTTCATGTTTTCACTTTGGCTTGGTAAGAGTTTTGGATTTTAAATGTAAAGTATCATTTGGAGTTGTGAATTTGAATTTGGTTTTTTATAATGACTTTGGAAATGGTGTGGAATGGATTAATAAATGTATTTGTATTGGAAATGTTATAGGCTTGGTAAGAACTTTATGTCCTCTTTAAAAATCAGGTTTTGATGTGACATTATGTGAAGGTTCGATTGGAACCTTGTAATGTAATTAAAATTGGTTTTGAAAATCATGTGATGTATGGACCTAGTGGTCATGTTGGCATATTTTGGAAAATGGGCTGAAAACCTTGATATCATGAGGCCCGTTTGATATTTAAAAATGATTGAGAAAGTGGTTTTTAAAACTCAATTGATGTGACAACTGAGTAGGAACTTGTGAATGGATTTTATTGAGATAGTAACCTCTATGAAGTATTCCCCAAAGAGATGGGAATCACATAGGTGATGTTAGTTTTTGGGTTAGGAAAGCACAGTGGTAGTGGGTTTTCGTTGAACTATGCATGTGAGGACCTTCCCATTCACCAAGTAATATTATCAAGAGATTCTTGTGAAACATCTAGAGGGTCGAGTGATGTTCCCTTTTCAACTCCATGTTAGATGGGTTGTACCCCCTAGATTTTCTAAGAGTCCAGGTGGGACGTGCCACTAGATTAGATAGTTTAGAATAGCCAATTGGTTATTGACTGTGGAGCTGCACCAAATGTTGGAAGGAGAGTCCAAACTGAGTAAGTCCATATATTTCATCTACAGATTTTTAGGAAATTCTCATGATGAATATCAGTATGTTATTTTTATTTCTACTTATTTTTTGGATTTTATCCTTTAAATTTTATGCCAGTTTGTTTTTCTTCATTTACTTTCTTGTTATCCATCTTTGGTTACTTGGTATTGATTCATATTTTATATTTGGATTTGTACTAGGTTGTGAATATTAAAACTATTTTTAAAAAAGGAAATATCTGTATATTGTTTTAAAAAATGGAATTTTTGGAAATCTATGTTTACTTACTGGAAATTATTTAAAATCCTATTTTATAAATTTATTTCAAACTTGTGTTTATAGAATTTTTCATGAAGTAAATTCATGGACTCTATAGTGATTACCTACTAAGTTGTTTAATATCATACCCTACTTATTCCACTCAACATCGATTTACATGAGATATTTTGAATGTTTAGATTTCTTTTTAGGTTTTCCTTAGGAGGAGGTTGGTATTCTGGTTTTTGGTGACCAAGAGTTCATATGGATATCATGTAGCATTGTTTGGTTTTAGTTTTGTATTCGGTTTATATTTATTCATAAGTCATTGTATCCGGATAAAATATATATAATTATTGATGTTTATTTATTTTTTGCTACATGTTCAATTTTTTATTGATCCTAGTTGTTTATTGGTCTAAATCATTCCCATTGGATTATTTTGATGCTCAACACTAGTTTCCATCCCATGGGGAAAAGTAATGCCCTTCAGGAAATGTATTGTACCGGGTTGGGTGTCGGGTTAGATGGAATCCCGGATTGGTTTAGGATAAAATTTTATCAGAGTAGGCCCTTGTTATTTGGGGTCTCAGGTAGATTATAGATTATAACTATTAGGACTTGGGAGGTAGGTACATGAAGGACGTTATGAACCCTTTCTCATTCTGATCCTCGATTTTCCATGGGTAAACCCTAATTTGAGTCTTTTGTATGGTTTTGGTGTATGGATAAGGAATGATAATGGAGGGGATCCAATTTCATGTTGTGATTTCACATGGATTAGTGACCCATGTCGAGTCTAAGTACACAGTTCAAGGTCCTCTTAGTTGTTTAAGCTTACTTGGGGCATGTCCCACTAACCATGTCACTCAGTTATGCATGGACACTAGTTCCTCATCTCATGAGTTTTTTATGATTTGTTATTTTTTTATTTTTGTTATTGTGGGTTTATTTTTAAATTTAAAAGGGTTTTTTGGAAAAAAGGTCTTTGAAAGGGGAAATAGTTTTGGGAAAATAATTTTCAAAATTGAAAATTATTTGTGGTCATGGGTTTTGTTATAAAATCATAACTCAATGATTAGGTTGGATTGGGAGATGGTTTTTTGCATTTGGAAAATGTATTTGGAAGAAGGAGGGTTAAACATGAAATTAAATAGTGGTTTTTGAAAAGAATATATTTATTTTTGTGAAATGTTTGGATTGTGATAATGTTTTTTTGGATTGATATGTTCTTTTTTATAAATTTTTTGGGTGATGTTGATTTTGGTTCTATATTTTTATTCTACTTATAATATGCCACCTTGAAAGGTCCACAAGGTTTCTAATGGGTCATATCATGTTTCTGGTACTTCTTAGTAATTAAATATCTTCAGTGGTGATTGAGGTCCCTTAGAGGTTGTCTAATGGCTTGAATAAGTTGAGAGTGTCTTCAAATCATTGATAACTCTAGAAGTTTTGAGATTATGTTATGTTATAGTATCTTTTTAAAGTCAAAATTTGGATCAGTGGAGGTAGAGTGTTCCAAAATAATTTCAAGTTTTAATGTCTTGGGAATTTTTTTATACCACGTTTTTCTTATTTTTTGTACCTTAGGAGGTTAATATGATGAAGGTAGAAGAGCTCATGAATATTCAGCATGGCTACTGCAGAGTGAAGGCTTATGTTAACCACTTCAAGGACTTGGTTTCCTTTACTCTAGAGCTATAATCATAGGATCAGCTAAAAGATCCTATTTTTATTTGGTGTATTCATCTAGATATCAAGGAGAGAGACCACTCTTCCAAGGATCTTCATTTTGAGATTTTTGTGGATGAGGCGTTATTAGATGAGTTGGTTTCTGAAGCACATGCAGTTGTAAATCTGGTATCTCTTTCCACTCATAAAGGTTCCCCATCTATCAAGAGGTGTGTTCCAAGGGATAATATTTCTAAAAAGTATATTTCATTGTCTTATAATTATATTTCTTTGTACTATTCTCTTTTGTGCCACTAGTGTGATCGGTTTGGAAATTTAAAGCCATCTTGTCACAATCCTCCAAGGTTTTTCCATCATTATGGTCATTTGGATCATTTGAAGATGTTTTTTAGAAAGCATTTCTTGAGGAAAAAACATTTATTGATGGGTTACAACACCTGACTATAGGAAAATAGATGCTTCAAGACATCAGGTCTCTATCCATAGGCACTAGAGTGAAGATTTTCATGTAATTAGGAAATCACTAGGGGTGTGAGAAACCTTGTCCTTGATTTGTTTCCAGTATTGGAGTGGTTGTGATTGAGGTTATTTGTTGAAGTTTTATTTTCTATTATAATTTACTTATTATTGTAAAAATCTTGGTGGTTTGGTTCTTTTTTAATTCGAATAATTGTTCCTTTTGAATATGAGTCTTTAATTAGTAGTTTTTTCTTTTAGGTTCATATATTTTTTAGGTCTTCTTTTGATTTCAATTCATGCCCGCTTTGTAGATTCTTGAGTCTTTTGGAGTTGATGAATTGTGTTCCTTTTCACTATTTTTTATCTATATCTTCCACTAGTTTCCCCTAAATGTGTAAGATTTTTTTAGGCTGGGTGTTTCTAGTTTTGGTGGTGGTTTTGTTTATCTTGTGCAGAGAAGTTCGGGTTAGTTCATATTGGGAGTTCCCACATTGGTCGACCTAGGGTGGTATTGTTGGGAGTCTCAATTTTGGTCATTCAAGTTTGTTTTTTTTGGTTGGGAGAACCATCCACATTTTCATGGTTCTTTCCATTGTGTTTTCTCTTGGTTTGATCGGGTGTGACTTGCAGAGTGAAAGGTCACCCTGAGGTTTGTGGATTCATTCAGCTCCATTTGAGTTTGGGATTGGGTTTCTTTATTGTTTGGCTAGGTAAATTTCTGGGGATATAAAGTGCTTGTGGTGGGGATATTTTTCCCACCCAGATCTCAGGATATATTTTAATTTACTCTTTTCTTGGATTTAGTTATTTTGGATAAGTTTTGGGTTGAGTTTTTTGTTTGAATTTTTGAGTATTGAATTTTTTTTTGTCTGTTTAGTCTGTTCACGGTTTGTGTACACAATTTGAGGGTTAACTGTGTAGCCTCTTAAGGAAGAGGGTGTTTTCAATTCAAATTATTTTTGAATGGTTTTAATTTCATGGTTTTAGAATGACTAGTTCCAAACTATTTGATGTAGAGGGAAAACAGTGTGACTTGTGGTCGGGTGTCTAGGGCTTAGTGCACGGCTCGCGCATGATTTAGAAAACTATATGAAAAGTGTGTGAGGGGACCTGCTGTTTTGGATAGTGGTGTTTATCATACTTGTCACATGGTTTGGGATATTGTGAAGCCAACACATGTGGGGTTCCCTCTTCTCTAATAGGGTGTGCATAGTTGGTGCATTTTGATAAAACTGTGTGGCCTAACTGTGAAAGTTTCCAGGTCATTAAAAGTTACAAATTACCTCTTTGTTCAACCACTATTTCAACACTATTTTGGGTTTTTCCTCCATTGTCCAACCTAGGTGCACCCGGGGGATCTAAAAAACTATTCCCCCTTTCCATCCTACCTTAATTGAAGCTCCCTGATGGTTCCAATGTAAGATTATTTGAGTTTTTGGTTGATTTCCTCTTCTCTTATTCCTTGTCTATTGAGTTCTTGGTTTCCCTTGGGGGTTCCTTGTCAGTTTAACCCTAAGGGTTAGGTTTTATGTGTGGGTTTTTTTCTTAGATGTTAGGGTGTGTGGATTGTATCTTGTGCTCAGTTATTCCTTCTCCAGAAGTTTCATTCCATTTCCATTTCGCTAAGGTATCTATTTCCATCCATTTTTGTTCTCGCCCAATCCGTTGATTCTTTATATTTCCCTTAATGCTTTAAAAATGATATAATCCTATATGTAGAGTGTTATAATAAAGTTTATTGGTATTTTCATGATGTAAAATAGGTGTTAAATGGATTCCAAATGGTATCTTTAATTATGCATATATTAAAATGAATGCAAGGTGTTTGATAAAATTACAATTGAGTTTTTAATGTGAAATTGAGTGTTTTGGGTAGTGTTTTCCCATGGGAATGGTTTGGTAATGTGTTTGGATTGTAATCTAAAGATTGTAAGTGGTTGTTTGTGTCTTTTATATTTTGACTCTTATGTGTGGATTTTTTTGTTGGTTTGAAAGCATGTAATGTTTCATTAAAAAGGGTTCTTGGGTGGTTTCATGGATATTTGAAGAAGGTAAATGAATGTTGGTTTAGCATTCATAAATTAATTTCTAGGTGTGTTTGGATTTATAAATGATTTGTTGGATTCTATTTTTAATTTTTGGTTTCTAAATAGTTTCTTGGGTCCTTTTTATAACTTTGATGAATATTGGTTCTTCCTTGAACCATGGTTTTCTAAAGGCTTCTCCTTATTTTCTTTTAATCTAATTCCAAAATGGTTCCCTGATTTATAAATGGTGTGTTGGTGCTTCTTGTGACTTTAACTTTCGTTTCAAATGTGTTTTTAAAATCTTGTCCTTTTTGGCCATTTTAAGATATGTCTCTAATGAATGATTGGCACAAAGGCCCATTTGGAACTTTAGGCACAATAGGTAACTAAAATGATATAAGGGTCTATTTGGAATATTGTGGTGTGGCATGGTTTATTAAATGGTAAAGGCCCATTTTATTCTTCTTGTGTTGTTTCATATTTTTTCTTTGTCTTGGGAAGAGTTTTGGATTTCAAATTTAAAGGAATGTTTGGCATTGTGTATGTGAAAGTGGTGTTTTATATTGACTTTGGAAATAGTGTGGAAATGACTTTTTAAATGTATTTTGATTGGAAATGTTGCACGGACGATTGTAACTTTGGGTTGTATTTTAAAAGATGGTTTGGATTTGATGTGATGTGAAGGATCAATTGGAACCTTGTAACGTAATGGAAACTAGTTTTATAACTCATGTTATGTATGGTCTCGATGGGCATGTTGGCATGTTTTGGAAAATGGGTTGAGAACTGGTTAGCATGAGTCCCAATTGGTATTTAAAAATGATTGAGATAGTGATTTTTGAAACAAAAATTATGTGACCACCCATTTGGTACTTGTGAATGGCTTGTTCTGAGACAGACACCTCTATGGAAGATTCCCCAAAGAGAGGGGAATCGCATAGGTGGTATCAGTGTTTAGGTTAGTCAAGAATGGTGGTAGTGGGTTTTTATTGAACCACACATGTGAGGACCTTCCCATTGAAAAATTATTATTATCCTGGTATTATTTGTCATAATCTAGAGGGTTGAGTGATGGTTTATTTTCAACCATTTATTAGATGGTTTGGTACCCCCTAGATTTTTTGAGGGTCTAGGTGGAATGTGCCACTGGATTGGCTAGTTTAGAGAGGGTAACTGGTTATTCACTCTGGATGTGCACCATATTTTTATAGGTGAGTCCAAACTAATTATGTACAAGGATTACCTATAGAGTTTTTTAGTAAATGCTTGAGATTACTATATGTATATTCTATTTATTTCTGCTTCTTATTTAGATTTTAGACCAGCTAGTTTATGCCAGTTTTTTTGTTTCCTTTAATTTCTGTTTATCCCTCTTTGGTTACAGGGTATGAATTCGTATTTAATATTTGGTTATGTATTGGGTTGTGATATGTGGAACTATTTTTAAAAATTAGAACTACCCGTGTTGTTTAAAATAAGGGAATTTTTGGAATACTATGTTTACTTGGTGGAAATGATTTAAAATCCTATTTTCTAAATGTATTTCAAACCTGTGTTTTTGGACTATTTCGAGAAAGGAATTGCATGGAATGTTTGGTGATAACCTATAGAGCTATTTAATCTCAAAACCTACTTGTGACTCTCATAATTGGTAGACTTGAGCTATTTTGAAGGTTCAGGTTTCTGTTTTAGTGTGCCTTTAGATCAGGTTGGTCTTGTGGTTAGTGGTGACCAACGGGTCATGTGGGGATCATGTAGTGTGGTTTTGTTTTATATTTTTATTCATTTTCTATTTGTTCATCAGTTGTTGTATCTGAATCAGTTTGTATATTTATTTATTTTTATTTACTTTTTGTTTTATTGTCTGTCTGGTTTGGTTATTAATCCTAGTCTTTTATTAGGATAAATCATTACCATTGGAAAATTTTAATTCTCATCACTATTTGTCAGCCTGTGGGGACCGATAACACCCTTCAGGCCATGTCTCATACTGGGTTAGATGTTAGGTTGGACGGCATCCTGTCTTGGTTCAAGACATCAAAAATGAAAAAAAAAATCATTATAAAATCATCACATAGTATTAAAAATATTCATTAAAATATTTAAAATATAATACTAATATGTGAGAAAAATATTCATAACTGAAGAGTGGATTTAAGTCGGTTTTCACTAAAAATGTTATTTAAGCTTCTTGATTACCTAAGGGGTGGAAATTTTAAAGAAAAATGTAATCTTCATAAATTTATAGAGGATAAGAAAATAAAAAATACGAGTGATAGATATATTATATAATTTCACCATTGGAAATTAAAGCATAAATTATCTTAGTAAATAGTGAGATTGCATTGTAAAACCCTCACCTCAAGTCTGTCATAATTCATAAGAAATTCTATCCTCATATAAAATATATAAAAATTTTATTATAATTCTATAACCTAAATATAAAAATACCTTAAATACCATTCATTTTCCACGAAAATAAATTCAACACCAATTTATTATTAATTCTTTATTAAAATCATCGTTTCTGGGTGTTGATTGTTTTGTTTTTCATATATATTTTTTGTTCAAAAGTTTTAGTCCTTACACTATGATCATTGTTTCTTCATTCAAATAATATTTATCATTTCATAAGTATGGTATTTTAATCAATTAATTTACTTTTATAACCATTCATATAAATCAGTGATGGAAGATGAATTATATCACTTCGTAGAGAAGACAGTCTGTATATATGAATGAGTGTTGTTTTCCACTTTTGGATGGGTGGAAAAAAATAAAGGTAAAAAAATAATTCAAACTTATACAATAATTATTATATTATATATATATATATATCACATCTATATATATATATCATATATATATATATATATAATCTGTGACACCAAAAAATATTTATAGATGTTTTACAAAAATGAATCATATCACTACGTGGAGGAGGTAGTCCACACATATGACCGAGTGATAGATTCATATACCATTTGATGGAGAAGAGTTGGGAAATGGTGGTTATATCATTATAATAACATATAATTATATTGATGATAATAGCTTCATCATGTTTTTATGAAAATAATAGGTTTATAAAAAAATTTAGAATAAATAAAATTGAAAGAACTTGGTTAAAATTTATAATTCATATTCAAGAGACCTCCGTTATCATAAACCATAATACTTAAAAGATATGTTTTAAGAGAATAAATATGGAAAAAGGATAAAGTAATGGAATATAGGGTGTCTTTTTGGGTAGTTATTGACCAAGATAGAAGTCTCAAATTTTGTGAATAATGTGGGAGAATAGGTTTCTTTTAATAAATGAGGGGAGGGACACACATGGAATTATATGAAATATTTCAATGATATAAGGTCACATTCATGAAAAAGTGGGAAAAATCTATTTATTTGAAAATAGAGTAATATAAGATTTAATTATCTACATATAATAACAATTATTCTAGTGTATATGGAATTTACACCCTTATCTTTATGTTTCACCCCCAATAAACCCATTTTAACTTTAACTACAGAAACAAAAAATTTCTATTTTTACTATTAATTATGTACAAAAATTAAGTTGAACCTATTAAATAATATTAAATATGATGATTCAAATTATGGAATCTAATTAACCAAATTCAATTTCTATAAATGGTACATTTTAATTTTAAATAAACATGAATAATGTAATGAAAACTCATTTTTCAACAAAGGCATTTTTCAACGTAATTATGAATTTATTTCAATTCCATGACATGAAAAACAATAAAATTAATATTAAATTTTCTATTGAATATATAATATATAAATTTAATTAAAAAAATTAAATAGTATTTATTAATTTCATTTATTATGATAATAACACATTGTTCACATACAAACAGTCCTTATATAAATGTATTTTTTAATCCCAAAAATGAACTTATAATAAAATAAAGTATAATTATGATTCCTATTTAATTAATTATATTATTTAAAATTAAATTAGTATTATTATTCTTTATGACCAAACTATAAACATGATGTTACTTTTCAATTACTTTAATTAATGAAAAGAAATGATAGTTTTTGGAAAATTGATATTTTCAGAATTCCTAGAATTTTGTTTTTTGAAAAAAAAAATATTCAATGTAAGATAGATTTTCCATGATAATATAAAAATATAATATTAATTAAATCATATAAAATTAATTAATCTATTTAAAAATATTTATAATTTTCACGCCCAAAATTTAATAAAATATTTTTTTGAAGAAACATATTATTAAGCATAAAATGACATCATTAAAAATTCAGTATTTATTTATTATGAATTAATCAATAAATTTTCATTATTTAAAACAATTATATTTATTTTTCATGATTTTTTTATTACTATTTATACATCAAATTTTAATATCTATCTTATATATTATTACTATATTACAGTTTATTTGGACAAGTAGTTGTTTCAAAAGAAAGCTATCCAATACATCATGTTTATTTCAAATTATTTATTTATATAATATTTGGGTGCTGAATTATACCCCCCTTAAAATGATTTTATCACTCAAAATTAAATCACTCTAATAAAATAAATTAGGATACCTCTTCTTCATCACATCCTTTGGTTCCCATGTACCTTCCTGGAATTTTTGATTCCTCTAAATAAATTTAACTTGGATAGTATACTTTTTAAATTGTCTACATAATCCATAATTTATATGGGTTATTCTTCATATGAAATATCATTCTCCAATGATAAAACCTTTGAGTTCAGTATATGTGAAGGATCATGTGTGTACTTCCAAAAAAGTGAAACGTGTAACGCATTGTGAAATTAATAGAGGTTCGGTGGAAGCACCAATCGATAAGCTACAATACCTACTCAATCAAGATTTTTGAAGGGACCAATATACATAGGTATTTAATTTCCCTTGTTTATGAATACTATAACCTCATTCCATTTATAAATTCATAGGAATACCTTCTCACAATATTTTAATTCTAGATGTCATAGATAATTTTATGCATAACTCTTTTTTCAACATTAAGCTTCCTTATTTTGCATATTACTAGCATTAAACATATCTATGATTCCATCATATAACTCAGGTCCTAATAGAATTATTTTTACAACTCCATACTATTATTTCAATGTTATACAATACATTCTATATATGTATTCATAATGATTCATCTTAATTATTTAGTGAAAGATATTGTTGTAAGAAAACTCTAGTAGAGGAAGGTGTTGATACCAAAAAACATTGAAATCTAGATGAAAAGATCACTATATACCCTTCAGGGTTTGGATGGTAGTCTAAAGCTAACCATATTTTTATAATGATAATCTATACTAAAACATAACTTTTTATCTAGATATTTCTGATGACTTCTCTATAACATTGAGGTAAACCTTATATCTTGATTAGATATAATAGAATATAGTTATCCATGAAAACTTGCAACTTTTATAATATATATCTTAGAAAACTGATCAAGAGAGAAATCTTCTCAGATAGTAATAAATTATGATGACATTGTATGGGGATCAACTACCACCCAAACAAAATTATGACCATTAGAGTTTTTGGGGATTCTGATGAAAAAAATTAGGGTGGTGTTTTACCACTTCCACTCTGGTATGGGTAATGGTTGTTAAACAACTTATAATTTTGTCTTTATACGTTAACATACTTACATACCATTCACTAATATATGAACTCCATAAAAACTCTCTCTATATTGTCCCATAATAAATCCTCTTTTAGATCACTATACATCATCATACTTCTAGGATGAATAGAGAATGATGATCTATCAGCTTCTTCCAATAGATCATTATTGAAGTCTGATATTTACGGGACACATATTGGATTCCTTAATATTATCATTCCATAAATATCAGGGATGAACATAGGAACTTGACTCAATTTCTTTTGTAGCTCTACATCCTCATTTTTAACCTCTTTAATGTCCTCATTTATAGATGGTTGAACACTAAATTAAACAAGATAATATTTCAACCCTTACATCTGGATTTCAATGATCATCCCTTGAAAATCCATAAAAATTGGATATTTTTTATATTCATCATATATAATTTAACATGATCCATTTGACTCAAATCATCAACCAACATGTTCACTTTCCTTAATTGGTATTATATTGGGTAGTTATAATGGTTATACAAATCCAACTATCATATGTGCCATATATTTAACCCATTATGAGTGAAAATATACTTTAAACATTTATGATCAATATATATTTCATTCCTTTATCCATATATATAATGCCTCTATATCTTTATATCAACCATTACCACTACTAACACCAAATTATGAGTTAGGTAAAGGATCTCGACTCCTATTTGGGTTAACATGTTGACATATTAGATAGCCATAGTAAATCCTTCACCAAGATTCAATAATATCTATCTAATCCAAGAAAACTATGGATCTCAGTAATATTGATTTGTATGGTCCACTATTCAATAACTTGTATCTTTTATGGATCTACAGATATACCATCACATGGGATTATATGACCTAGAAATGAAACATTATATATAAAAAATTCTAAATTTCTAAATTTTTCATATAACATCTCCTTCAATGGTGTCTTCAATAAAATCCTAAAGTAAACATTATTCTCTTCTATTATCTTGAAATATATAAGAATATAATCTATAATGAATACCAAAAACTAATTGAGGTTATATATAAATATAATATTGATTAAATTAATCAAGATAGATTGGGAATTAATAAGACCAAATGAAGTCACTATAAACTCATGGTGTCATTTCCTCAAATTTAAATCTTTATTTTATATGAATTAACTTTTGAACCTTAAATAATATTATCCATATCAAATATCATTCTATAAAAAATATCTATATCCTCATAATTGATCAAATAAGTCATAAATATGGGTAAATGATACTTATTCTTGATAATAATCCTCTTAAGTTCCTAATAATAAATTTATAGAATCATTGATCCATATTTCTTCTTAACAAAAATAAATGGTTCACCCCATGGTTATTCACTTGGATGAATCAATAGCTTATAAATATTATCATAGTGTTTCATTTTCTTCATATAACTCAATTAGGTCCATTATGTATGGATTATTTAAAATAGCTGTAACACTAATTATGGTTTCTATTGGAAAATCAACTTCATTATTCAGAGGAATTGTAGTAATATCTTATGTGAAGAAAACAAAAAACTCCCACAAAATGTTAATTCCATATATTTTAAGTTTCTTCCCTTACATATGAGAGAAATACATCCTTTGAATAAGATTCAAGACCCATAAAATTGATGTAATTTCCATTAAATGTTCATATTTATCCTCAAATATATAAAAAATCATAGGTTGGTTCTAATTATCAAGCATTACTTCCATTTCTCATCAATTAATAGGGTATTTTAAATCTATTCCTAGAATCACATCAAATTCAACTATAGGTATAACTACAATAATTATAGAAAGAGAACTCCCAAAAACATCAATCATTGAATAATTATTGATTTGAGATGTGATAATTGTATGATTAGAATTTTCTAATTCTAATTTAACCTTAAATCATTGAGGTGGTAATTTTATACCCTTAAAAATTATTCATATATAAAAGAGTGGGTAGAACTAGAGAATAATAAGACATTGGAATTTCTAGATTGGATGGTAAGTGTACCTTTCGCCACTTTTTTATCATACCCCACATCTAAAATAGTAATAAAATGAGATTTACCTATATCTCTAGGCATAATAGGTTTTTTAATTAAATATTAATCATTAACCATCAGACTGAATCATTGGTTAGGATAATTCCCTTACCCATTATATTTGAAACATTGAAATATTCCTAGTGAATTCTTTGGATGTTTCTCTCCACTCACATTATTATCTAACTTCTTCACATTAAATTATCATTCAAATTCATGATTAAATTACTTTAGAAACATAAATAATTCACTATTAAGTGTAAAACAAATTCCTCCTTATTTTTTTTAATGCATCTGACAAAACTAAACTCATATCTTTTTTCCCTAGATAGTTTTTATTAATATAATTTTTTTTGAATTAATTTTTCTTTTAGTATTAAATCCATGATATTTTTGGGTGGATTCAATATCTATTTAAACCTTGATATAAAATCTAATGACTTATTCATATCTAATGAAGTATCCTATAGATAACACCCTTTAGGGACTTATTTTTAGTCCACTAAAGAATTTGTCAATCTTACTTTCTTGTTCAATGATAATACCAAAAACATACCATGAAAGTCTTGGAATATTTTCCTCTTAGGTAATAGTGGATTCATATTCATTCTACTTTAGCTCATGAAATTTCTTCTCAATTTTTGAAGGAATAATATGGGGAATTTTTTTTATTGAAAATTATCCATATAAAATCATCCCACGTTATGGAGTCAATTTATTTATTATTGCCTCATGTTCTTGATAAGAATTTGTATTTGATCTTCTTTTCATATCAAATGATAAAAATCAAAAATAAAAATTTCATACTCTAAGTGATAGATTATGGGAAATATATTTTTATTTGTATTGAACCATTGCTCAAAAAAATAGTGGATCAATCGAACCACCAAAAAGTTGGATGTTTCCTTATGAAGGACTCAATAGCATGTTGTTATATTATTATCCCATTGGAATCTCATCAACATTTATGGCTTGAGATAGATTTATAATCATAGGAATATGTTTTTTCATTCTAGCTACCATAAAATTTGGTTTCCTAGGATGATAATAATTGCATTGTATTCCAAATTTTATGTCAAAATGGTCTCTTTTGGTTCCAACCATGATTTAAACTGAAAAAACGTAGTATGAGCAACAAATATCTTAGTAGGAAATCATATAACCCTGAAAATAATTAATAGGATGTAAAAATATTAAAACATAATTTTCAATATATGAAACCTTATGTTTATTCTAGGAAATACATGGTAATTATCTATTCAAATACTTTATAATGGATTATAAATAAAATGTTAATTAACCCAATAATATCCCCCATGAGTGTCCATCCAGATGTGCAATATTAGTCCCACTCATCATGCATCGATGAAGATCAAGTTAATACCGAATACACCCCATTAATAGTTCTTACCCCTATGTTCATATGTTCCAAAACCTCATTAATATTCTAGTATCTAGATGTAGATTTATTTTTTTATAGAACCACACACCTTTCTTTACCATAACTTTGGGTGTTCCCCTATACATAATCATATCCTAAGGAGTCACACTAATGATTTCTCATCATAGTTTCAAAAAATAACTAAACCTTGAATTGATATAAATTATACCATCCCAAGGATTTCATACATAAATATTACAACTTATTCGATTAAAATTCATTATATAAAAATATGATACATTCTATAACTATAGTGTTATATTGTATTTAGAAACCAAAATACATAAACAACTTGTACATTTTAGATTTACATTATCTCTCATTAAGTTCATCACAACTAACACCCTTATTATCCATGTCATAATTAAAACCTTGATTTATATCCTGGTGAAAGGGAAAAATATCAAAGGATGATATCATATACTCACTAAGGTTAAATAATGGAGATATCAATCAATGATAATTTCAAATCATAATATGAGTGTAACAACCCAAACTGCTATAAATAAAATTCTTGTTTGTATATAATTAAATGTCTTAATATGTAATATAGTTATATAAAACACATGAAATTATTATGTTTTGTTGTATAAAATTGTATTTAAATGACTGTTATGTATCATTATTGTTGATAATATAGTCATTGAACAGTGATCACATGGTTAGTATAAATATAGGGTTTTGAAAAATCCAATTGAAATTGACAAAGGAAGTGATGGCCTCAAGTAGTAGTATCATACCCTATGAATCCCATTTATCATATCTCCTAAGGGGGATAAAATCATTGTTATTTTCCCTTGACCAAGCCCAAGACAAGATCCAACAACTTAAGCATAAGTGAAACCATTTACGGGAGAAGTTCAAGTTCATCGAGATCGCGGCCCAAACCATGTTCTCTGAACCAACCCCTGAAAGTCCCTCCATAATGAACCATACTCTTAAGTATTATACTGGGGTATTAAAGTGATATGTATCAATACCCTAGAAATATGATTATGTACATTGTTTGGTATTTTCATCCTATTATTTTTACTTTGAAAATGATTTCTATTTTGATACAATAAAGCACAAATTGTATTTTTTGTTAATATTAAAATTAAATTAATGAATTTATGAATTAATGGATATTTTAAATAAATAATATTTTAATAAAATATTTTTTATCAAATATAAATGATCATATATTTTTATAGATTCAAATGTAATTTTTATACGGGTTTGAAAAACTGTTATTTATCAAAAACCCAACATTTATCAATAAATGTCAGTTTTTATTTTAAAAGTAAAAATTAAAATATTTAGAAAATAATTTAGATAAATTGAATATTATTTTTGGAATCAAAACATAAAAATTTTCCAACAATTAGTTTTTCATAATTTTCTGAGACTATTGAATTTTCGGGTAATAATTAAATATCTTATAAATATACTTTGTTTATTATGATATCATAATGACAAAAACATGATGTAATAATTACTATTAATGGGATACATGAGAAAATATATGTTTTCACTTTAAAATAATTTGATTTTATTTTTATTTTATTTATTTTGAAAATCCATTATGATTCCTCCAATACTTATAATATATTTTACGGTTTTAAAATTTTTTTCTATGAGTGTGACTTACCTCCACATAAGCATGAGAATTATTTTCATAATTTAGGCCCTTTTACTTATAAAATAATAATATCCACTCAAATTTTTAAGAATCCATGGGAAACCCCACTATATTGTTTGTGGTATTGGATATTTTATTATGTAGTGTCCAAAACGGAAATAATAAAGAACCCTGAATGTTTCCTATATAAACCCACCCAAGATCCCATTTATATTCACTATAACTAATTTTATCACATAAATACTCTTCCATAAACTCTATAGAGTCCTCATAAGTCTCCAACAAGCTCCTACGAAGCCCCTCCCAATATTTTGGAGCCACAGACTCAAGTAAGGGACCTTCCTCTCCTCCTTTCAAATTCAAGCAACTTCATTGAAATTAGTTATTTTAATTTCAATTGGTTATATTTTCATTAATTAATAATAATTAATTTACTACCCATTTTATGTTATTTGAGTGATTTATATTTAATAATTCCTCATTTGGACTCATACATAATCTGTTACTATGTTGAAATTCCATAAGGGATCCTCACCTTCTCTTCTTTATTCAAGTTTCTATATGAACTTATGCATTATATTTACATTTACTAATGATGTTAAATGTTTTTACATGTCTTTATTACTTCCAATTTGAGTCCAAAATTATTATATAACCCTTTCCCTCACATAAACCATTTTTAAGAATTTTTGTGTAATGTCGTTATGCTATTGAAATTTCACTATGATTTTTAATGCAAAAACAATTTTGTAGTGAATATCATACAAATTTTTCTATAAGGGTATTCACATTTATGAACATATTCTTATTTATTGGGGACATAAATTATTTTATTCCAAGTTCCTTGATCATAGAATAAATTAATATGTTTAATTAATCCATGTTTCGTGATCTATGTGGCACACTTAAGCATGATAATGAAATGAATGTGACAGGTGTGCCTGAAATTATAGAGTGCTCCAATGAATTAGGTTATGTTTAGTATCATGATACATCATGTAGGGATAGATAGTGAACCTGATTCCTTTATGTTAATTTTTACACCATTTGGTCTTGGAGGGTTTATCCTTGACTTATGTTCATGATGCAGTGTTTTAAGTTTTTACGACATTTCAAATGTTGCCTTTATGATTATCACGTTATATCATGTCCCTCTCTTCATGTTCATGATTGCTAATATTTTTATACCCTATTGGTATGTCTATTTTCTAACATGTATCATTTTATGCCATTTTTATTCCCTTATTAGGCTTTATATCTCAACCCTTTATTATGTTTGTCCCCAAGTTATCCCGTGCAGTTTTAGAAAGATATATAATTTTCGAAGCATGTTAAGGAAGCTTTTGATAGTGTTATTGTATCCCATGATGTTATGTTATTAACCTAATTCCAAAAGACACTATAATTATTGATATTTTTTGTTGTATTATGTGTAATTTTATGTAATAAATCATGTATTAAAGTAAAATAAAGAGAAGGGTTGTTTTATTTGGTATCAGAGCAAAATTTTATTTATTTTTATAATCAAGATTAGAAAACTCTAGAAAAATCCTTAGGGATACGACTAATTATAATAAAACATCCCTAAATTTTGGAAAGTGTGGAGTAAGTGTTTTATCATGAAAATACAGCCCTATTTGGATACTACTAGTGTATGTGGTTCTAGAACAAATGTACCTAGGGGTAACAACTCCAATAAGGTGTCCCATGCCTGACTCAGGGTAACCTGGTACACGACAACGGGCATTACTATACACCTAGTTTGACACTCTCAGTTGAAATTATTTGGTAAATTCATAATATTTTTATGAACCATTATTATGGGAACAAAAAAAATCCCATAAGAATTTATTTTAGGAAATTAATCATGGATAACATAGATTAAATCCTAGAAATTCATAAGTTAAGGAAATAAATGTAATTTATAAGTTATCCCTTTAATGTCATTGGATTCCCCTTTATGTGATAAGTATGTTGAAATTAATCATCACAATTTCTATTTTGGATAAAGTAAATGGTTATAACCATAATCAAAAAATATAATGGTAGGTTTATCATCCATAGTTCCAGGCATTCCTCCATATCACAAAAGTTTAGTAGAATTATTCAAAACCCACCACAAAGCATGGATGTAGAGTTATTGGTGAAAATGAAAAATCTGAAAATTATTTCATCCTAAGTATATAACACCACCCATGTCACAATTTTTGCGATGAGCTTCCCAAAAAACCTTTTCATGCTTCCTTTGGTTGAATTTGATGCAATTCAATGCATGGATTGTCTTTCCCTATATAGAGCCAACATAAATTTCCGTGATAAGGAAATCACTCTCCATATTTTTAATTGAACTCAGACTCTATACAAGTTCAATGAGGAGGATGAATATTCTTTATAACAATCATCAAAATCATGGATATTATTTCCCTACAAACAAGTGTATTTAGATCAAATGATTGATTCTAATGAAACAAACTTCCTTAAAGACATGCATATTGTTAGTGAATACGCTAATGTGTTTCCCAAGGAATTTATTATCCTTACTCATAACTGAGAATATTAATTTTCAATCTATCTTATACCTAGTGTGTTTCCATTATCCAAGACTCTGTATAGAATGGCTGTTGTGGATCTTGATTAGATAAAGAAACAGCTACAAGAGAATCTAGATAAAGGGTCCATATGCCCAAGTGCTTCAACATGGGGTACACTGGTCCTCTTTTTCAAGAAGAATGATGGGTCAATGAAATTTTATATTTATTATCATGAACTCAACAAGATCATGATAAATAACAAGTAACATATTCCATGGATTGAATACTTTTTTGATCAGCTATTTGGTGCACAATAATTCTCCATGGTGGGTCTTTGGTCAGGATATTATAAAGTAAGGGTGAAGAAGGAAGATATCCCCAAGACTTATTTTTGTACATGGTATGGGCACTATGAGTTCATAGTGATACCATCCAGACTCACTAATGCTTTAGTAGTATTTATGGAATTTATGAATATAGTTTTTAGAGATTACCTTGACAAATTTGGGATAGTGTTTATAGATTATATTCTAATATAATTTAAAAGTAAGGAGGAGCATGTGGAGTATCTGAACACTATGCTAAATACCCTACAAAAGGAGAAGCTTTATGCCTTGTATAAAAAAAGTGAGTTCTGGTTAATGGAAGAATAATTCTTGGGGAATATCATCACAAGTAATAAGATATCGGTGGACCCTTCAGTGAATGAAGAAATTGAAGGATGGTTGAGGCCAATATTTGTGATTGAAATCCATAGTTTCCTTGGGTTAGCTATATATTATCATTAATTTGTGAGAAACTTATCTCAATTTTCAAACCCTATAACCAATCTAAATCAAAATGGAGTCAATTTATCTTGTAATTATAAATGTGGAGAGAGATTCATGGAGTTGAAAATGAGATTTTTTACTACACCTTTACTCACACTACCCACAAGTGGAGAACCTTTCGTGGTATTTATTGATACTTTGAATATGGTATTAGGCTATGTGTTAATACATAATGACAATTTCATAGAATATTCTTCAAAGTAGTTGAATGTTCCCTAGTAGAACTACCCAAAGCATGATCTGAAGTTGGATGTAGTGATATTCACTTTAAAAATATGGAGGCATTATCTCTTTTTGGACAAGTGTGAACTATATATGGATCGTAAAATCCTCAAGTATATATTCACACAGAAATAGTTGAATATGAACCAATGAAGATGGTTAGAGATTATTAAGGACTATGATTTCTCAATTCACTACCATATTGGGAAAGCAAATAAAGTGGAGGATGTTCTATGTGAAAAGGATCTAGAAATTTTATAATTGATGAGAATTGAGAAGGATCTGACCTTCTTATAATTGAAGAGGATGGACATGGGAATCATAAATAATGGGACATCATAAATATTTTGAAAAATAATTTCTCAATAATCCCTTCTGTATATATTAATGGATGATTACAGAAATGATGTGGGAATTCTGATGAAAGTTGAAAAAAAAATAAAACTTAAATCCTCATAGTTCAATTTTATTGAAGAAGGAATTGTGAGATTTGGGTCAAGACTATGTGTTCCATCAAATCCTAAGTTAAATACGGAACTATTGGATGATGCACATAGTTCAACTTTCTCCATTGACCCAGGAATCACAAAGACGTATCAATATCTCCATGATCACTATTGGTGGGATTTTATGAAGAAGAAGATCAATAAATATACATCAAAGTGCCTAGTATGTCATCAAGTGAAGGCTAAAAGGTAGAAGTATAATGGGATGATACAACCATTACCCATACCGACATGGAAATGTAAAAACATCATCATGGATTTTGTCACCGAACTTCCGAATACATCTAAAGGTTACAATTATATTTGGGTTTTTGTGGATCATCTTACAAATAAAGATCATTGTATCATAATTAGAAATTAATTCTCACTGGATCAACTTGAATGGATATACATTAGATAAGTGGTAAGGTTCTGTAACATCCTGGACCTGGATGCCACCCAATGGTGCCCCAAGCCCGGTTGGCCACATGGCCTCAAGCGCATCTCCCCAAATGCTAGAGGCTACCAACTAGTAGTGAGGGCCTAGGTGATTAAGTGGGGAGACTATGACCTCATTACCAGAGTATCAAAGTGGAATTCAATCATATAATAAATAGAGGAAGTAAAACAAAGAGCAGACAACTGAAAGTATAACAAGAAAGACAGAAATACATAATAATAACCAGTAGTTTCTCATATAAAAAAATGATGCAGATGGTTCAATTATATAGAAATTAGAAAAAATAGATATGTAGCTATACAATAGAGTACAAGTATCCCAAAAAGAAAAAAAGGCTAAAAATTTATCCAAGCATCTCAAGCCATAGCTTTTCCTATGCTCCCCTTCTCCAAAGAAACAATCAACAAATTGTACTAGAGAACTTTCCCCTGTCATCACTTGCAACCATATAATCTGTTAGGGTCTCCAAGGAGGCCCAAACATGGTGTGAGATAAACATCCTAGTAAGAAACCACCCATGTATATACAATTCTAATAGAAATTCTACAAAATTTCTAGCAAGTGTGAACAATGGGTAAGTAAGTTTCTATTCTCATGGCATAATTCTATTGCAGTACATAAAGCCAAACAGCCCTCAAGGCTACCTGCAAAAGGGAGTCATCTCCTAACAAGGTAGTTATAACATATTAAACAATAAAGTCACATAGCCATGTTGTATATTTGTTTATATCCAATAACCCACATCCATGTTGTAAAAAGAAATCAAGTTCCCCACATCCATGCCGTATAATGAAGTCAAGTATTCCACAACCACACCTTATAGTAAAGTGTAGACCATAAGGTCTAGATCCAATGTGTCAGCAGACAAAGGCATCCAAGTAATAATTCTAGACTATGGAGGTCCGGATCTGAGGATCTTGTCCAAGGCATCCCATCGAGTCCCATGGGAATCCATGGTGGAAACTTGGTTAGGAACAGGCTGTCCTGGGAGCATGGAAATAGAAATTCCTATATGAGCCCAAGCAAGCCGAATCCATGGGGTAGAAATACCCGAGGCATAACACAAAATCAAGACCCAAGGGAAGATTTGACCCAAGGTGTCCACTACCGTGTTCCAAGTCCATGGAGATCAGTCCAAGGAATCTATCAAACCATTCAATCAATCATTCAAGAATTCAAATTAAACATTAATTATATGTGAGTATACCCACTCACATTGACCTGCACAAGCCATGAGTATACCCACTCATGCAAACCATTTATCAAAACAAACATATAGTCCTACCCTCCCATATAAACTATTTAATAAGCCCTTCGTTATTTCAAATAGGTATGCCCACCCATATTATCCAATTAACATGTCAAACTATCAAAATAGGTAAAGCACAACATGATATTCATTAAGAAAGGAGGAAGTACATCTCTTAAACAGGATATTCAAGCTATCAGGGCATTAACGACATTCCTCTAACTAGGAAACCACAAGGACAAACCCCATGGCCGGTTTTAACAGTCATAAATAGAATATTTCCTTAAGGCTCACCCCTTGGGTGACCTTTAAATTAGAAACATGTGTCAATGAACCTAAAAAACCTATGAGAATCCACACTAAGTCCAAATACAGCTACGGCAGGAAACTTACTCAAAAATGATGCCTCTTTGGAAAGTCCAATGGGTGGCATATTGACCATACACCCAAAAAGCACCAGAAATATGAAAGAAAGTATAGAACTCCTACCTCGCCTCAGTAGTAGACATCTTGTCCAGTATCAAGTCATTATTCATCTCGGTTTGGAAGAAATATGAAAAACAGAACAAGAATGGGATAATAGGGCATATGAACCTAAATCCAAATAGAACATTCATTATTTCAAAGAATCATGAATGGATAAAAAGGAATCGAGGACTTACCATTGCAGATCTGATGAGACAATCAGTGATCAAAACAGAGGATGGACAGAGAGTACGGCTTGATTCCCACCCTAGGTGCCAAAAAGGGGAGCTCCATGAAGCTATTGTGTATAGAGGAAGAAAAAAAATTTGGTTTAAAAATAAAAAAAATTAAAAAAATTAAAAAAAAAACAACATAGAAGGGTCACACAGTTTACCCGCATGGTTTCTGAAATTGTGCAAAAATCATGTGCTCCTCACTGTCTAGCAAGGGGAACTTCACATGGTTACCCCGCATGGTTTTCCTCACTATGAGATAGCCATGTGAAACTATCTGTTAAAAACCTCCAACTTTTCAGACACATTACATGGTTTAGGCTTACTATGCGCAAGCCATGTGCTAACTATGCGCCAGGTCATTTCCATCCCAAAACATGGTTCCTAGCTCCGAACAAGCCCTAGACACCTCCAAAACACCCATGAACAAGTTAAACATTCACATAAGGCAATAATAAGGAATTTAAACAAAAATGAAAAGGATTTTTACCTCGTAAAAAACCAAGGTTCTTAAAATCTTCCCCCTTTATACCAATTTTTCCATGGATTGCTCTATGAAGTGTGGTCAATATTTATCTGAGAACAACTCCGACCACTGAGTACGTACATCATCCTCCCTCTCCCAATTCATTTCTAATAAATGGTTGTACTGCCATAAAATCCATACTAGAGTAACTGAAAAACCTCAAAGAACCTTTATGCTTCTATCAACGATATGAATCGAATGCTCCTCAAATATGCATTAAATATAAGCTCAACCTCCTTTGGCTGAAAAATGTAAGATAGGTCTGAGTGATAGTGGCGCAGCTGGGATACATGGAATACATCATGCATGGCTCGGTACCTCTGAGTTAGCAGCAACTGATAGGCAACCGACCCGACTCTCTCCGTTATCTCAAATGACCTGACATTTCTCAGTGAAAGTTTACCCTATCTCCTGATCCTCCTCTGTCCCAACCTTGGTGAAACGCGTAAGAAAACTCAATCCCCAACCTCAAACTCTAGAGGTCTTATGCGGTGTTTGGAATATGATTTCTAGTGAGACTGTGCAGTATCCATATGCTTCTAAATCAAATGGAAATGCTCATATGTCTCCTTCACGAGACGTAGTCCTAGTAAAGATGCCTCTCCTCCCTCTAGCCAGCACAGGGGAGAATGAAATGGCCTAACGTATAAATCCTTGTAAGGTTCCATCTGTATCATCACCTGATAACTATTATTGTAGGTGAACTCAACTAGGGGAATGTTCCTCTCCCAAGATCCCCCAAAATATAGGATGGATGATCGCAGCATGTCCTCTATCAGCTTTATCGTACACTCTGACTAGCCATCAGTCCGAGGGTGCTATGATATTCTCAAAATCACCTGTGTACCCAACACCCTCTGAAAACTCTTCCAGAAATGTGACATAAAGTAGATGTCCCTATCTAGAATGATAGTGCATGGGACCACATGAAGTCTCACCACCTCTCAGATGTACAACTTTCTAAGATCATCAACACTAAAGGTCTCCTTGATCAGCAATAAATGTGTGACCTTTTCAAGCCTTTCCACAACAACCCACACAACATCGTTCCCTTGAGGCCACCTTGGTAAACCCAACATGAAATCCATCATAAAATCATCCCATTTTCAGTCTGGTATAGGTAAATATTATAAAATCCTAGCTGGTCATTGATGTTGTATCTTCACCTGCTGGTAGGTGGAACACCTAATAATAAAACTAGCTACCTCTCTCTTCATTCTCAGCCACTAGTACTGACATCTCAAGTCACGGTATATCTTGGTAACCCCAGGAAGCACTTCCCAAGATGAAGCATGAAACTCCTGAATCAACTTCTTTTGTACATCCATTGGAACCCAAACACATCCATGGATACACAAGATCTCCACATCGCCTACCATCCAACTAGGAGGATGGTCCTCACCTTCCACACCTTCCCATAGAACTAGGCCTTTAGAATTTTATATCTTCTTAATCCTAACTCTGTCGAGCAGGGTTGAGGTAATAGCTAAGGATGAAATAAAATTCTTCCCCTATCTTTCTTGCACCTCCAAATTCATCTTAGAAAATAACAATATATGTTTCCACTCAATTTTGGCATGTTGCACTGGTTGTATCTGAGTCCACTTACTCAATGCATCGACCACTACATTGCCCTTACCAGGAATTTATGAAAGCTCAAAGTCAAAGGACAGTAGGTACTCCACCCACCTTCACTAACTCAAATTTATATCATGCCACATAAAGATATACTTCAGGCTTCTGTGGTCCGTGTACACCAAAAAATTCTCTCCCAGTAAATAGTGCCTCCAACAGCCCAAAGCATGAACAACTGCAACAAACTCAAAATCATGTGTAGGGTAATACCTCTCGTGAGGCCTCAGCTACTGAGACCCATACGCCACGACTCGATCTTGCTAAATCAACATTTCCCCCAGTCCAACACCTGAAGTTTCATAGTACACCATGTAGCTCTTTCCCTACTCTGGCTGTATCAGGATTGGTAATGTTGATAGCCTCCCTTTTAGATCCTGAAAGGCTATCTCATAAGATTCTGACCACAAAAACTTCACAACCTTCTTATTCAATCCTGTCATTGGTGCTGATAAGAATGATAATTCCTGTATAAAATGAATGTACTATCCAACTATCCCCAATAAGGTTCTTATGTCAAAACATTTCTTGGGTTGATCCCAAGAAATTACAGCTCTGACCTTCTCTAGGTCAACTGAAACTATTATATCTAGGACTATGTGACTTAGAAAGTAAATCTGATCCATCCAAAAGTGGAACATTGCAATATTATCATATAATTGATTCTATATTAGTGTATTGAAAATAATCTCAAGATCATTGTCATGGTCATTTTTATTGTGAGAATACACCAAGATATCATCAATAAAAATCACCACAAAAGAATCCAAGTGAGGATGGAACACTTGATTCATCAAATCCATGAAAAATTTTGGTGTGTTCATGAGACTGAATTGTATAACTAGATCCTCGTATAACCTATACCTACTGTGAAAGGTTGTCCAGGGTATTTCTATAGGTCGAATATGCACCTGGTGATTTCCTGACCTCAAGTCAATATTCAAGCACACTCCATCTCCTTGAAGTTGATCAAACAGGTCATCTATTAGTGTCAAAGGATATTTATTTTTAACTTTCAGCTAGTTTAGTTTCTAATAATCCATGCATATCCTAAGATTTACATCCACCTTTCTCATAAAAAGGACCAGTGAACCCCATTGAGAAATATTGGGTCTGATAAACTCCTTTTCCTCTAAATCCTCTAGTTGCCTCTTGAGCTCCTGAAACTCCATCGTAGGCATCCTGTATGAGGAATGGATACCAGTGAAGCTCCTGGAAATAGCTAAATGGAGAACTCCACCTCTCTCTCATGAGGTGAACCAGAAAATTCATAGGAAAATACATCATTGAAGCACTCAACCATAGAAGGAAAGTCTTCCTGGCCTACTCCCAGATCATCCAAAAACAAACAAGCAATCTGGGTGGTCATCCCACGCATCCCATGATGCTCAGGTCCAATTATTCTCGTATAGACGTCACATTCACCCTTTTTAATGAATACAGAACCCTATGGTGATGTGAAAGTCACCCTCCAATGGTAGCAGACAATGTAATCTCGATAAGCCACGAGCCTTTCCATTCCAAGAATGACGTCAAACCCTGTCATCTCAAGGACATATAAACTCTAAAGGAAGTGTCACCCACCATCCTTAAGAGTACATTACATACACTAGCGTACATCACCATTTCAAACTCCCAACCATATGTCCAACATAAAAACACCCTCATAAAGAAAAGCCACAATCCCAGGGCTTTTAACCGCTTGTGTAGAGGTAAAACTGTGAGAGGCACCTATATCAAAAAGAGAAGATGAAATAGTAGAATCTACTAAGATCGTATTGCTCATTGTAGATACTCTAGGATCCTACTCATGTTGAATCTATTGAACTACATAAGTCTGGCTTGTACCACGGCCATGTGACCCTGCCCGACTACCCTAGGCCAATCCACCCTGATATCTCTGAGAACTCGGTGTCTAGCATCCATGAACATGACCACCACTACCATGTCCTAACCGAACTGCACTACTATAGATCATAACCTGATGTGGAGCTGAAGAACCTACTCTAAAACCCAACATCGGATTTGACCCCTACCACTTGCAGCTAGAGGGAAGGTCCTGGTAAACTGCTACATCTTCCCCATCTTACCATAATCTCAGAACTCAACTGGGTCACATTTTCATAGGTTTTTTCACATGGCCTTACCTACCTCACTGATGGAAATGTACCAAGCTGCCTGCACCCACAGCTTGACTGGCACTCATGTCATAGGAATCCACAAAAAGTAACTTCCTTCCTGAATATATAGATCCACTGGGGTGAGAAATAGAACTCCCCTATTTTGTACCCCCATCTTCCCTCAATTTTTTCTCTATAATCCGCAACGGATTCACAATCTCTGTGATTGAAGGAAAACAGAACATGTTAACTTGATATCTGATTGCATATCTGAGACCTTCCTCGAATCTTCTCACCCTCAACATCTCATCAGTAATATACATCGGCACAAAACGTTGTAGCTCTATAAATCGTGTTGACTATTTCATAATTGTCATCATGCCCTTCTCTAGAAGAATGAACTCACTAGAGTTCTCTTCTCACAGATTTTAAGGGTAAAATTTGTTTTAGAAGTGAGTTTCGAATTCATCCCAACCCATATTCTACAGCCCATCAACCTGGTTCAAAATGTCACCCCAGCATTTTTTTTCTCCACATAGATTGTATGTCACGATCTTGACCATCCACTCCAAAAGAGTCTCTAGATGCTCAAAAATCGCTAATGTGGTCTCTAGCCACATCTCTACATCCTATGGTTCACAATCCGTTAAAAGCATAGAAGGATGATGCTGCTGGAAAACCCATGTTTTCTCAGCCATAGTCAAGTCTAGCTATAGTTCTCCCTACATCGCCTCCATATAGAAAAATAAACCCTCATGGAATTGTGCCTCAGCACCTATGTTCGAAATAGACTCAGGCACCACAGTTGGAACTATAGGAGGATTAAACAGTAGCCCATGGACCACCATCTCTAAAGTATGGTCATCACCTCTATCATAGTTTACCACTGGAGGTCTTCATGGTGGAATGTCTCTGAAATTCCAAATGCATGACTCAGGAAAGAACAACATCAAATCACAAAGCTCAAAAGCATAGGATAGGTCAAAATCCTCCTAAAAACCAAGTCAAACCCACAATCTACTCCTAAATCCAAGACTATATAAATAACATCCAACGAACCATTGGAAATTATACCTCTCGCCCACTCAAAAGTTGATTCTAGGTCAAGTCTATCCACCATTAGAGTTTCCATTTCTGTTCATTTATTCAAGAAATGTAACCATGGTTACCAATTCGGAATCGATGAGGGCCCATAACACCTCATGAACCCAAACTTGGTTCTCAGTCAAACCATACATGTAACAAGTTCATTTAGCATTTTCATTCCATCGGTGCATTATTTCCCAATTCATATGGTTCCATACTCCTTATGGATTGAAATATGACATCACACCTTTATCTACTACACCCAACTAACACAACAGCAGGAAAAAATATCACATCAACTATCACAACAACATGTAATATCTAATACATCCTAGATGGCATGGCATAATGTATAGGATGTGATTCTAAGAGTGTTTACATGATGCATGAGATTTAACACCCTTATCTCAATGGGTTTCAATAGAAATAGAACCCGCAATTGCATCAATAGTAATAGCAGAAATCAAATACGTCACCCAATGATGAAATCAAATCAATTGTAATAGAATCTAGAAAATCAAAAATTCATTTGAGTCCATTTGGATTTTTCCAGTTCACAGGGTAGCTACTCCTTAGCATAGTTTATTATCAAATCCCATTTCCTTTATATCCCTATCAAATTTCGCCAAATAGTAAGTCAAACCAGAAAGGAAAAATTGTTCTGATACCACTTTGTAACATCCCAGACCCAAATTCCAACATATGGTGCCCCGAGTCTGGTTGGCCATATAGCCTCAAGCGCATCTCCCCAAACACCAGAGGATATTGACTAGAAGCAAAGGGCTAGGTGACTTAGTTGGAATATTATTCCCTCATTAACAAAGTATCATAGTGGAAGTCACACATATAATAAACAGCGGAAGTGAAATAAACATAAGATAACTGAAAGTATGAAAGGCAAGACGAGAATACTTAATAATAACTTGTAGTTTCTCATATACAAAAATTATACTGATGGTACAAGTAACTAGAAATTAGACAAAAAGGGTACATGGAAATAAAATATAGTATAAGTATCCCAAAAATAAAAAAAGACCAAAAAGGTATCCCAGCATTGCAAGCCATATCTTGGTCATGTGCTCCCCTTCTTCAAAGACAAAATCAACAACTTGTACTAGGGAGATTACACCTATCATCACCTGCAACCATATAATCTTTTTGGTTCCCCAAAGAGGCCCAAACAGGGTGTGAGATAAATATACTTGTAGGCAACCAGCCAGGTCTATACTGTTCTAACATGAATTCTACAAAAATTATTGCAAGTGTGAAAAACAAGTAATTAAGTGTGTATTCTCATGGAATAATTCTATTGTAGTACGTAAAGCCAAATATCCCCCAAGGCTACCTGCAAAAGAGATTCATCTCCTAACTATGAAACTATAACTGATTAAAAAAGAAATCCACTTGGCCAAATTGCATATCTGTTTGTATCTGGTAAATCGTAACCACGCCGTAAAAAGAAATAAAGTGTCTTGTAGCCATGTCGTATAGTGAAGTCAAGAATTCCTTAGACATGCCTTATAGTTAGTGTAGACTGCAAGGGCCAGATCTAATGTGTCAACATACCAAGGAATCCAAGTAATAATTTTAGACCACGGACAGCCAGTTCCAAGGATCTTCTCCAAGGCATCCTATCGATTCCCATGGGTTCCCTAGTGGAAACTATGTTAGGAACTGGTTGGTGTCCTAGGATCATGACTATATAAAGTCCTACACAAGACCAAGAAAGCTAGATCTATAGGGAATCAAAGCCCGAGTCATCCCACAAAATTAAGACCCATTGGCAGAGTCAACCCAAGACATCCACTACTGCATTCCAGATCCATAGAGATCATTCCAAGGCATCTATCAAACCATTCAATCAAGAATTAAATCATTCAAATTAAACATTCATTCCATGTGAGTATACCCACTCACAACAAGCTTCCTAATCCATGAGTATACCCACTCATGAAAACCATTTTTCAAAATAAAAATATGGGTATACCCTCCCATATAAGCAATTTAACAAGCCATTAGTTATTTCATATAGGTATACCCACCCATATTATACACGTAACATGACAAACTATCAAAATAGGAAATTAATAACATGATATTCATTAAGCAAGGAGGTAGTACATCTCATAACCGGGCTATTCAAGCTATCAAGGCATTAACAGGATTCCTCTAACCATGAAAGCCGAAGAACACACCCCTTGGTTGGTTTAACTAGCACAAACAGAATATTTCCTTAAGTTGCACCCTTTGGTGACCTTTAAATGAGCTGTGTATGTCAACACACCTAAACGGAACATACGGGCATCCTCACTTAGTCTGTCTATAGCTACGACAATAAACTCGCTCAAGAACGAGGCTTCACCGAAATTTATGAGGGGCGGCATATCAGCCAAACACCTGAAAAGTACAAAAAAAGATTAAAGAAAGTATATACCACCTACCTTGCCTTGGTAATAGACATCTCATCCAGTATCGAGCCATTATTCATCCCATTTTAGAAGAAATCTGATAAACAAATGAAGAATGGGATGTTTGGTCGTATGATCCTAAATCCAAATAGCAGATTCGTTGTTCTGAATAATCAAGAATGACTAAAAAGGAATTGAGGACTTACCATTGCTGATCCAATGAGACAATTAGCTATCGAAATGGAGGTTGAATGGAGAGTAGGGCTTGATTCCCACCCTAGGTTGCAAAAAGGGTAGATCTACTGATTTTTTATGCATAGAGGATGAAAAATCCAAATTGTTTTTAAAAATAAAAAATATTTTTAATTTAAAAAATTAAAAAAAACCAACACAGAAGGGTCACACGGTTTACCCACACGGTTTTTGAAACCATACAGAAACCATGTGCACCTCACTATCTAGCAAGGGGAACTTTGCACGGTTACCCCTGCACTGTTTGACTAACTGTGTAGAAGCCATGTGGAATCATCTGTTAATAACCTGCAACTTTTCAAACACTTGGCATGGTTTAGGCTAACCGTGCGTAAGCCGTGCTGAAACAATGCGCCAGGTCATTTCCTACCCAAAACGTGGTTTTGAGCTCCAAACAAGCCTCTAAAACCTTCAAAACACCTATGATCAAGTTAAAAATTCACATAAGGCCATAACAAGTCCTTTAAACCGTAAATAAAAGGATTTGTACCTCATAAAAAACCATGGGTTCTTACAGGCTGTATGGGTTACCACTATCAATTGAATCCGATCGAGATTCCAGATTCGCATACATGTTCTAGAAAATGTCCAACAGGCTCTAAATACTGATATGAACTTCAATTTGGCCTATCATCCTTAAAATAATGGCCAATCTGATTGAACTATCCAAACACTTCAGGATATGTTGAGTGAGGACTTAATTGACTTCAATGGTGGATGGGGTCAACATCTTCCTCTGTTTGAGTCTCTTACAACAATAGTTTCCACTTGAACATCCAAATGGATCCCAAGGAATTCCTTTATGATAAGAGGTAAAAAAACACCTATATGTTGGGATGAATTTGGAGAAATAAACTTCTAGGTCCTAAAATTATCAAATAAATGGTAGAAAAGGTTAATACCATTCAACTTCACATCAAGGATGATTAGAGTGGATAGAAGAGCTATGAAAATAATCATTGATGATGCCTAGATATTTATGTTGGATACATGTTATTCCTCCATATATATTCATGGGAGAAGGTTATTATATTTGGGAATAAAAAAATCTTAGACCAATATACATTGGCCCCTTCGAGATCCTTGATCACATCAGAGTTGTGGTATATCGACTAAAACTCCCACCGAACCTATCTAAAGAACATGATATATTACATGCATCCCTCTTAACAAAGTAAATAACACAACCATCACATGTACTCAATCTAGATGTGGTACCATTGGATAATGACCTTTTATATGAGGATTAACCATTGAAAATCATAGATCGTAGAGAAAAAGTTCTACGAACTAAGATAATGCACCAAATCAAAGTGTAGTAGAGAAACAAAAAAAATTGAAAAAGCAACATGGGAATTGAAGGAGGTGATGAATCAGATTTACCCTCATCTTTTCTAGTGTGGGAAAATAAAATTTATAGTGAGAAATTTCATAATGGGGAAATATTGTAACGAACCAAATTGTTATAAATAATATTCCCCCTTCTATTTAATTAAATGTCTTACTATGTAATATGGTTACAGAAAAACCATGAACTTATTATATTTTATTATATTTAGTTAGATTTAAATGACCATTAATTATCATTACCATTTATAAAATAGTCATTTAACAGTGATCACATGGTTAGTATAAAAATAGGGTTTTGACAAATCCAATTGAAATAGAAAAAAGTAGTGATGGCCCTAGACAATAAGATTGTATCCTATGAATCCCATTTATCAAAGCTTTGGAGGAATATATAATCGCTATTTTTTTCCCTTGACCATGACCAAGTTGAGATCTAATAACTTAATCATGATCAAAATAGTTTATGGGAGAAGTTCATTCTCATCGAGATCATAGCCCCAATCATGTTCGCTGAACCACCCCATGAAAGTCTGACCATTGTGCACCTCACTCTAAGGTAAAATGATAGGGTATTAAATGGATATGTATCAAGACCCTATAGATATCATTATTTATAATGTTTTTTATTTTCATCCAATTACATTTACTTTTAAAATGTTTTTTATTTTGATACAATAAATCACAAATTGTATTTTTTGTTAATATTCAAATTCAATTAATGAATTTATAAATTAATTGATATTTTCAATAAATAATATTTCAAAAAAATATATTATTATTAAATAATTTTTATAAAATATAATTGATCATATAATTTTTATAGAGTCAAATGTAATTTTTGGAAGGGTTTGAGAAACTATCATTTGTCAACAACCTAGCATTTCTCAATAAATGTCAGTTTTTATTTTAAAAGTTAAAGTTAAAATATTTAGAAAATAATTTAGATAATATTAATATTATCTTTGGAATCAGAATTTAGCAATTATCCAATGGTGAATTTTTTATAATTTTTTAAGACAGTTGAATTATTGGGTAAGAATAAAATACCATATAAATATAATTTGTGTATTATGATATCCTAATGACCCAAAAGTGATGTAATAATTACTATAAATGGGATAAAAGAAAAAATAAATGTTTTTCATTTAAAATAATTTTATTTGATATATTTTTAAAATCCATTATGATTCATCAAAAACTTATAATATATTTTAAGGTCTTAAAATTATTTATGTAATAGTGTGAATCACCTCCATATAAGAAACATAATTATATTAATAATTTCAGACCTTGTCCTTATAAAATATTGATAACCAATCCCATTTTTCAGAAACCATGGAAAAAATGATGGGACTATTTTTCGTATTGGATATTTTATTTAGTAGTTTCCAAAACCTAAATAATAAAGAATCCCCACTCTTTTTAAATATCAACCAACCCAAAATCCCTTGTATCTTCACTCAAACTCCTTGTATCACTTCTATGCTCTTACCTCAACTCTCTTTAGTCCTCCCAAGGCACCCTTAATCCCTCAAGAAGAACCTCCCAAGATTTTGGCATCAGACACTCATGTAAGGGACCTTCCTCTCCTCCATCCAAATTCAAGAAACTTCTTTAAAATTAGATATTTTAATTTCAATTGGTTATATTTTCATTCAGTTATAATCATTCACTTGCTGAAAATTGTTTGTTATTTTAGTGAGGTATCTTTTATGCTCCCTCATTTGAACCCTTACATAAGTCAATACTATACTGAAATTTCATAAGGGATCCTCACCTTCTCTTCATTATTCAAGTTTCTTTATGAACTTATGCATTATATTTCCATTTATTATATATGGTACAAGTTTTTAAATGTACTTATTACTTCTCATTTTATTTAAAAATGATAATATACCCCTTTATCTCTTATAAACCACTTTTATGAATGTTTATGTAATGTCGTTACGCTATCAAAATTTCACCATTATTTTCCATTCCAAAAAAACTGTATAGTGAATACCATACTAATTTGTCTATCAAGGTTAGTCACCTTTATGAACATATACTTATTTATTGGGGTCTTAAATATATTTATTCTATATCTATTAATCTTGGAATAATGTATGATATTGAATTAATCCATGTTGTATGATCTATGTGTCACACTTAACCATGAGAATCAAATGAATGTGATGGGTGCACCTAGAATTATATAGCCCTCTAATTTATTGGGTACTATTTAGTATCATGATATATCGATAGTTAGTGAACCGAATTCCTTTATGGGAATTTTTCCACCATGAGGTCTTGATGGGTTTATACTTGACCAGTGTTTATGATGTGGTCATTTAATTTGTTACAACATTTCACATGTTTCCTTTATGATTATCATTCTATATCATTTCCCTTAATTCAAGTTTATGATTCCTACTCTTTTTATGACCCATTGGTATGCCTATTTTCTAACATGTATCATTTTATACCATCTTTATTCCCTTACTATGATTTATGGATCATCCCTTTGATATTTTTGTCCGCAGGTTATCTTGTGTAGTTTTAAAATGCTATGGAATTTTAGATGCATGTTAAGAAATATTTTAATAATTTTATTATATCTCATGATGTTATTCTATATACCTAATTCCCAAATACACTATACTTCTCAATATTTTGGGTTGTATTAAGTTTAATTTTATGTAATAAATCTTGTATTAATGTGAAATAAAGAGAATTATTGTTATAATGATCATAAGGTATGATATAATGAGTGTAAAATTTGAAGATCATACACAGAAATTCATATATCATAATCATGAGATGTGAAAAAAAAATATTATATTTCTATAAGAAATGAATTATAAATGTAATATCCCGGTTCCGGGTGCCACTCAACGGGTGCCCCAGACCTGGTTTGCCACGTGAGCTCAAGCGCATTTAGCCAAATGCCAGAGGTTGCCGACTAGTAGTGAGGGCCCAGCTCTGATAGTGGGGAAACTATGACCTCATTTGTCAAAGTGTAGTGCAACGGAATATGAAATAAAACATACATCAAACAGAAGAATCTGTAAAACATACACAACTGATATATACAATAGCAGTGGATATAACCAACAGTATATAAATAATGATGCTACGTGTCTCAATTTCTAAGAAAACAGACAGAACATGTTATACATCAATATAGTACAACCAAAAGCAGAGTACAGCGAAATAAAGAAAAACAGCTGGCAGCAGCATCGCGAGCCTAGGCTCGGTCCCATGCCCTCCTACTCCTCAGCACCAATCATGTACCTATATAAGGACTCTTTCCCCTATCCACGCCTGCAGCAACATAATCTGTTTGGGTTGAAAAGCGTGACCCAAACAGGGTGTGAGAAGTATATCTCAGTAGGCACCCACCAAAGGCACGTGCCCAACTGCGTGTAAGCATGCAACAACAGTGTGTAATAGTAAAATGAAATAAAGTAAGAAGTATTGAAAAGTATCTAACTTAACAATTAAATTGACATTTAATTATTCATTTAATCCATTAAATATTAGGAATCACCTCAGTGCATTTCTAAGTAAACAGTCCATGTCCTCAGACAAGCAAAACCTTACCCTCAGGTAAGCAGAATCCAACCCATAGGTATAGCCCTTAGGTGTAACAGATTTTTCCCTCAGGCGTAGGTAGTGTATCCATATTTCACAGAGTCTATTGCCCTCAGGCACGGAAGAAGTTTCCCTCAGGCCGAAATAACTACTGCCCTCTGGCTAAACAGTGTAGTGCCCACAGACTAATCACAACAACGCCCTCAGGATAACAGGTAACTGGGTCATGCCCAACATGTAAACAAGCAGTAAACAAGAAATTCACCTCAAGGAAATTCTACAATTACTACTTTAAAGGCATACCCTCGGGTATCCTGGAAAAATGGCTAAACAGTGTAACACACCCCCGGGGTGGTTCTGGATCCATGAAACGATCCCAAACACTAGTTTTTCAATTTATTTAATTACCTATACAGTTCTTGGTCGTTAAAATAGCCACGGCCTCAGCCACACGACAACCCAACATGGGTTCGTGGCACAAAAATGCACAAAATACATGGAAGTTGGAAAACTAAACACCAAGCCACCTACCTTATATGCCAACAAGTGCTATACACGAACTTCGGTTCCAGAAAAGCCCAATAATGATGTAGATATGACGAAGAACAAAACCCTCTTAAATATAAATAACTTCTGTAAGGGAATGAATAGGTATGAACGTATTAAGAAGAGTGAAGGACTTACCCATGCGGTTCCAACGAGATCGTCCAAGGTAAAAACAGATTCCAGAAGAACACTCAGTGGATCTTCAAAGGTTCGGGCATCCCCTCCCGCTCCTTCCTCTGGTTCTAAGCCTTCCCTTTGAACAGGGGAGGCTACTGCCCATTTTAAGAAAAAAAAAAGTACACAACATGTAATTCCAAGTAAACAGCATGTACTTACTTCATTTAACTGTTCCCCTGGTGGCACCGCCTCACTGTTCATCCATCGACATGAGTACACGAAATGTACTCCTGACTACACGACATGTAATGTCACCCAGCTGGCGGCTGCTGCACTACCTTACTATTTTGCCATGCCAACTGACTACACAGCGTGTAAAGGACCACTACACAACGTATAGTTGGTTCCTACACCCTTCATCCCCGGCATGGCCACACGCCCCGTGTACCCATCCCACACGGCCAACAGTACACGGCGTGTGGACAAAGTACACAGCGTGTACTTCCAAAATTTAGGATTTTCCCCATTATCCATATTTTTCTCAAAAAAACATAAGGAAAAGGGAAAGAAGAAGCCCGTACCTTATAATAAGAACCGGGTTCTTACAAACTTCCCCCCTTATAGCAACTGGACCTTCTCAAAAGTCTCCTGCACAAGACGTGGTCCCAGTAGAGCTGCCTCACTTGCCTCTAACTAGCACAAAGGTGATCGGCATGCCCTACCATATAAAGCCTCGTATGGTTCCATCTTAATAGTCGCCTGAAATATATTGTTATCGGAAAACTCGACTGAGGGTATATGCTTCTCCCAAGAGCCCCCAAAGTCTAGGGCGTATGCTCGCAGCATGTCCTCAAGCACCTGTATAGTACGCTCTGACTGGCCGTCTGTCTGAGGGTGGTAAGATGTGCTCAGAAGCACCTGTGTACCCAGTGCCCTATGGAAACTATGCTAGAAACGAGACGTAAAACAGGAGTCCCTATCTGAAATGATAGAACGAGGGACCCCATGAATACGTACGATCTCTTGGATATACAATTTCCCGAGATCGTCAACACCGAAGGTCTCCTTGATCAGCAAAAACTGAGCAACCTTCATGAGTCTTTCCACAACAACTGAAACAACATCATTGCCTCTAGGTGACCTAGGCAAACCATTCATGAAGTCCATCGCAACATCATCCCATTTCCACTCCGGGATGGGTAACTGCTGTAACAGTCCGACTGGCCTCTGATTCTCCTCCTTCACCTGTTGATAGGTGGAACGCCTCGTAACAAAACCAGATACATCTCTCTTCATGTTCGGACACCAGTACTGACGTCTCAGGTCACGGTACATCATGGTAACCCTAGGATGAACTACCCAAGATGAAGCATGAAACTCCCGCATCAGCTCCTCACGTATATCCCCTGTAACCCACACACGTCCATGGAAACACGAAACCTCTTCATCGCCTATCGCCCAACCAGGAGGATGGTCCTCACTTACCACCGACTCTCATAGAACTAGGCCTTATGAATCAGATAGTTGTCTCATCCTCACTCTATCCAGGAGGGTAGAATTCATAGCTAAAGAGGAAATATAATTCTGCCCCTGACTGTCGTGCACCTCCAGAGGCATTTCAGAGAACAAAGCCGTAAACTGCCACTCATCACTGGCCTCATGCACTACCTATAACTGAGTCTTCCTGCTCAGTGCATCAGCTACTGCATTACCTTTACCAGGTGTATAGGCAAGCTCAAAATTGAAGGACTGAAGGTATTAAATCCACCTTCGCTACCTTATATACATGTCATGCTGAGTAAAGATATACTTGATACTTTTGTGGTCGGTGAAAACTAGAAAATGTTCTCCCAACTGATAATGTCTCCAACAGCGCAAATCATGCACAACTGTAGCCAACTCGAGATCATGTGTTGGGTAATTCCTCTCATGTGGCCTCAACTGCTGAGACTCGTACTCAACAACTTGATCGCCCTGCATCAACACAGCTCCCAGCCCAACACCTGATGCATCATAATAAACTTTATAGCTCTTCCCCTGCTCTGGGAGTATCAGGATCGGTGCTGATGTCAAACTTCCTTTCAGGTCTTGATAGGATATCTCACAGGTTTCTGACCAAACGAAATTCACACCCTTCTTAGTCAAACCCATCAATGGTGCTGCTAAGCAGGAGAAGTCCTGTATGAAGCGTCTGTAGTAACCATTCAGCCCTAAGAAACTCTTAATCTAAAACACGTTCTTAGGATTATCCTAGGAAACTACTTCTCGCACCTTCTCTGGGTCTACTGAAACTCCTTCCTCTAAGATTACATGACCCAGTAAGTGAATCAGGTCCATCCAAAAGTGGCACTTAGAGAGCTTAGCATATAGTCTATTCTCTCTCAGTGTACTCAATACGATCTCAAGATGGGTGGCATGGTCGTGTCGAATGTGAGAGTATACCAAGATGTCATCCACGAATACTACCACAAAATAATCCAGATAAGGATGGAACACACGTTTCATCAGATCCATGAAAACTGATGGCGTGTTCATGAGTCCAAACGGCAAGAACAAATACTCGTACAGACCATATCAGCTCTGAAAAGCTATAAGCGGTATATCTGATGGTCTCACGTGCAGCTGATGATATCCTGAACTCAGTTCAATCTTTGAGAACACTCGTGCTCCACGAAGCTGATCAAAAATATCATCAATCCTTAGTAAGGTATATTGGTTCTTAACCGTCAACTGGTTCAGCTTCCGATAATCCACGTAAAGTCTAAGGGTACCATCTGCCTTTTCGCAAAAAGGACCGAAGAACCCCAAGGAGAAGTATTGGGTCGGATAAAACCCTTCGCCTGTAACTCCTCTAACTGCCTCTTGAGCTCCTGAAACTCAGGTGTAGCCATCCTATAAGGAGGAATGGACATCGGTGCTTCTCCTGGCATAATATCGATAGAGAAATCCACCTCTCACTCCGGAGGTAGACTTGAAAATTCATCTGGGAAGACATCCCTAAAATGGTCAACAACTGGAGGGAAATCCGTCTGACAAGTCCCCTAATCATCCAGATACAATATCGAAATCTGGGCTATGACTCCACCTTGCCCACGATGCTCTGGTCCAGCTCAACTTTCTTGAACATCCCACTCGCCCTTGTATAGAAACTCTCCGCCCTCTGGTGACGTGAAACTCACCCTACGATGATAACAGTCTACAAAGGCTCGAAAGGGAACCAACCATTCCATCTCGAGAATGACGTCATAAGCTGTCATCTCCAAGACATAGAGGTCCCAAAGAAAGTGACACCCACCAACCTCAAGGGTCACTCCTTACAATGAAACACACCAGCCGTTCTAGTCCCCAACAGGGTGTCTAGTGTCATGATACCAGAAGAAGTAGAAACAAAGAGCCCAAGTCTCTCCACAACGGGTACAGATATGAAACTATGTTTATCACCCGTATCGAAAATTACTGCTAATAAAACAGAAGCTACTAGAATAATACCTCTGACTGTAGAAGGTCATGGATCCTGCTCCTGCTAGGTCTGTTGCACTGCATATGCCTGCCCAATGTTGCGGCCCTGCGACACAGCCTGGCTACCCTGAGCTGTCCCGCCGTGCTGCCTCTGAGATCCTGGTGTCTAGCTACCATGGCCATGACCACCATCTCTTCCTACACACCCTGATGTATTCCAGTTTCCTGACTGGTAAGAAGCTGTTGGTCCTGCTCCCACACGCGGAGTCTGCACAGAACCCCTCTCACTAGACATTGGTGGAAACGCCCTACAAAAGCACTGAAGATGGCCCATCTTGCCTCAAGCTCGACACTCCACTGGGTCTCATGGACACTGTGGCCTCTTATACCCCTCTCTACCACACTGGTATCACCTGACTGGCCCACCTGAAGAAACTGCCTGGCTGGTACTGCCACCCTGAGAGAAGTCCATCTGCCTCTTCCTCTTTCCAGAAGAAACTGTAGTAGTAACTGGTGCTGAACCACCCTGGACCACACCACTAGATTCCCACATGTTTCTTTCCATAATCAGCGCCTGGTTCACAATAGCATGTACTGAAGGAAACCTGAAAACATTCACCAGTTCTCGGATGTCATACCGAAGACCATCCTCGAAGCACCTGGCTCTCAGCGTCTCATCTCCCACCAGCACAGGTGCAAAGCACTGAAGCTCGATAAAGAGAGAAGAATAGTCCATCATCGACATAGCACCCTACTGCAGATTCATGAACTCTCGAGCTCTGTCTGCCCGCAGCGTCTCAGGAAATAAGAATTCATAGAAGACTGCCTGAAAATCCTCCCACGCCATGTCTCTGTGATTCACTGACTGGGTGGTAACATCCCACCACCTCTTGGCGGAATCACGTAGCATGTATGTCGCAAGCTTGACCCTATGACCTGGAGGCGTCTCCAGATGCTCGAAAATAGTCTGCATCGACCCCAACCAAGACTCTGCACCCTGTGATCCGCCATCCCCTGAAATCGTAGGTGGATGCTACTGCTGGAAGATACGATTTAGCTCTGCCATAGATGTGGCAGAAGGTGGTGCTCCCTAAAAAGTCTGCATGAACTGCATAAAGCCTTCACGGAACTGCGCCTCTGCGCCTGTGTCCAGTATAACAGCTGGCACCACATCTGGCTCTACTGGAGGATCCACTGGTATCCCATGGCCCACCATTTCTGGAGTATACTCGTTGCCTCTTTCCTGGCGAACAACATGCAGTCTTCTAGGCGGCATGACACTACAAGGTCAAAAACATGACTTAGAACAAGATTATCAAAGACCGAAGATAAAGAAACCCAAAAGGGAACAGGAGGAATAAGGCATTCAAAATTTGAAAAACAAGACTTACACGGCATGTATACTAACTACACGGCATGTACTTGACTTCCCTTCCCCTGCTTGGGCCCTTCTGCACAGCTAACCCACACAGCTCCCGTTTGAACAAAACTACACGGCGTATACAGAAGCTACACGGCATGTTCTCCCCACGGTCTTCCCTTCCCCGTGTCACCGCCCACACGGTTTGTGACACTGAAAGATACTACACGGCATGTACTCAGCGTACACGGTGTGTACTTAAAAGGTTCATTTTTCTTTTTCCGTCCCGATCAGAAGGCCATACACGGCGTGTGTAAATATACTACGCGGCGTGTATACTGGGTTTCCAGACAGTATGCCTCAGAAACTTCCCCAAAACCTAGAAAATACCGAAAAACAACACCTAAGTGTCAAATTCCGACCCGTGAGGACCCATACTCCCCACGAATCAAAGTTTGACAGCTTATCTATGTTATAACAAAATAACCATCTAATGATCCACCAAATTCTGGTCAGTGATGGACCATACTCTCTAAAAACCAAAGTTTGGCATCCATTCTATCAACAGGCTCAAATAAAATTACCCTATCATGAAGCAGGTATTTTAACAAAGTAGCTGTCACGATAGCATGCTTTACTAACACAACAACTATCACAACAACATGCAATTTCTAATACACCTACATGGCATGGAAACTATGCATGGAATGTGATATCTAGAATGTGCGTATATGATGCATGAGATGGAATACCCTCGTATCATCGTGTTGCAACTAAATAGAACCCACAGATAAATTATAACAACATAGTATCAAGTGTGTCACCCATTGGTGAAAACAAATCAACTGTAAAATTTTCAAAATTATAAAAATTGAAAAATACGAGCTAGACTGGCTTTTCCCTGTACACGGGTTTTCTACACCTAGGCACAACTTATTACCAAATACAGTTCCCATCCTATCCCCGACTACGGCTCCAGATAGAAAGCCAAAGAAAAGAAACCCCTTTAATACCACTTTGTAAGTACCAAATTCTGGGTGCCACTCAATGGGTTCCCCAAACCCGGTTCGCCACGTGACCTCAAGTGTATTTCCCCAAATTCCAGAGGCTGCCGACTAGCAGCGAGAGCCCAGGTCTGATAGTGGGGAAACTATTCCCTCATTTGTCAAAGTGTAGCGCAGTGGAATACGAAATAAAACATACATCAAACAGCAGAAGCTGTAAAACATACACAACTGATACAAACAACAGCAGTGGATATAACCAACAGTATATAAATAATGATACTACATGTCTCAAGTTCTAATAAAACAACGAGAACAGGTTATACATCAATACAGTATAACTGAAAGTAGAGTACAGCAAAACAAAGCAAAACAGCTGGCAGCGGCATCGTTAGCCTAGGCTCGGTCCCATGCCCTCGTACTCCTCAGCAGTAACCATGTACCTGTATAGGGACTCTTTCACCTATCCACACCTGCAGCAATGTAATCTGTTTGGGCCAAAAAGCATGACCCAAACAGGGTGTGAGAAGTATATCTTAGTAGGCACCCACCAAAGGCGCATGCCCATCTGCGTGTAAGCATGCAACAATAGTGTGCAATAGTAAAATGCAATAAAGTAAGCAGTACTAAAAAGTAGCTAACTTAATAATTAAATTTCCATTTTATTATTCATTTAATCCATTAAATATTATGAATCACCTCAGTGCATTTCTAAGTAAACAATCCATATCCTCCAACAAGAAAAACTTTACCCTCAGGTAAGCAGAATCCAACCTGCAGGTATAGCCCTCATGCGTAATAGATTTTTCCCTCAGGTGTAGATAGTTCCTCCCTCAGGAACAGAGTCTACTACCCTCAGGCACGGAAGAAGTTTCCCTCATGCCAAAATAACTGCTGCCCTCAGGCTAAATAGTGCGGTGCCCATAGGCTAATCATAACAACGCCCTCAGGCTAACAAGTAACTGGGCCATGCCCAACATGTAAACAAGAAGTAAACAAGAAATTCCTCTCAAGGAAATTCTACAATTATTACTTTGAAGGCATACCCTTGGGTATCCTGGCCAAACGGATAAACAGTGGAACACACCCTCGAGGTGGTTCCGGATCCAAGCAACGATCCCGAACAGCCGTTTTACAATTTATTCAATTACCTATACATTTCTTGGTCGTTAAAATAGCCACGTCCTTAGCCACATGACAACCCATCATGGGTTCTTGGCATAAAAATGCATAAAACACATGGTAGTTTGAAAACTAAACACCGAGCCACCGACCTTATACGCCAACGAGCACTATACACGAATGTCGGTTCCAGAAATGCCCAAGAATGATGTTGAACTAATGAAGAATAAAACCCGCTTAAATGTAAATAACTTCCATTAGGGAAATAATTGGTATGAATGGATTAAGGAGATCGGAGGGATTACCTGTGCAGTTCCAACGAGATAATCTGAGGTGTAAATGGATTCCAGATGAACACTTGGTGGACCTTCAAAGTTTCGGTCGACCCCTCCCACTCCTTCCTTCGGTTCTAAGCCTTCCCTATGAACAGGGGAGGCTACTTCCCATTTTAAGTGAAAAAACAAAGTACACATCATGTACTTCCAAGTACACGGTGTGTACTTCCTTCATTTAACTATTCCCCTGACGGCACCGCCTAAATGTTCATCTGTCGACATGAGTACACGGCATGTACTCCCGACTACATGGCGTGTACTATCACCAAGCTGGCGGTTGCTCCACCGCCTTACTGTTTTGGTCTACCAACTGATTACACGACGTGTAAAGGACTACTACACGACATGTAGTTGGTTTCTACACCCTTCATCCCTGGCATGGCCACATGCCTCGTGTACCCATCCCACACGGCCAACAGTACACGGCGTGTGGACAAAGTACATGGAGTGTACTTCAAAAAATTTGGATTTTCCCTATTTTCCATATTTTTCTCAAAAACACTTAAGGAAAAGAGAAAGAAGAAGCTCGTACCTTAGAATAAGAACCGGGTTCTTACAATAAATTAACTAAGGAACATAACCCATGTGGGAATAACATTATAATAAGATCATGTCATTAAATTGTTTTATAATCATAAATGATGAAATATTATGTCAAGGATACCCACTGAAATATTCATCACATGATAGGCTTTGGATAATCACCTAATACATTGTTCATGGGATAAACTCTAATTTAAACTTGTTGGTATTGGTCTAAGAATCTGTGTACCCAATTTTGGGCTTGGGATAGCCTCCCATGTACCCATTGATCTCAAATAAAATTAATATTTACCAAATTAATTGGTGGTATGGGGGCCACAAAACACATAATCATAATCCATTTATATTTATTCCTGAATATCATGAAAACATTTATCAATACATGAAACCTAAACCTTTGGAAAATAAAATATTTCTGAGAAATATTTCATCATCCTACACATAAACCATCTAGAAAAATAATAAATAGTGTACAATTGGATCATATTCCTAGTAAGAGATTAGAAACATCAATTTATATTTTTAAAGGTTAAAACACCAGTAAAACACCATTGGAACATTTATTTAGGAAAATAAACTTTTCATTTTTGAGTATATTATTTTAAATATAAAGATTAAAAAATATTAAGGAAAAAGTTTCTTTCAAGATAACCATTGAAAATTAAAAATGAGTTTTCAAAGATAAGATATTTCATGAAGATAGGAAAAGTTGTTAATGTGGTGTACATTAAAAAAGGCACCTTTCAAAGTTTCTTATAAAATTCAAAAGACTCTCAATGTGAAAATGAATAGATGATTATTTTTAATTTTTTTATAGAAATTAAAACATTTCTAAAAATGAATTTCTTAAATCACTAATGAATTATTAAAATACTTATGAAAATATTTTCAATAAATTATTTATGTAGAAGAAAAATATTCCTTATCAAAGAGATGGATCTTATAATTTCGTCATCATAAATTTAAGAAAAAATAGTCCTGGTAAAAATTGAGATTGTAACATAAAACACATACCTCAAATCTGTATCACTTCGTAAGAACTATAACCTATAGTATAATAAATTTAAATTTAATATAATTATATTGTAGAACCATATTCAAAAAAAAATACCATATATTTTTATATTATATCATTTAAACATGCATTTATTTCTAATTATTTATTAAAATCGTCCTTTTCAGATATTAACATTATCATTTCTCACATATATTTTGGTTTTTAAGTTATGGTCGTTGATAATTGATCATGGTTACATGATATTATAAATATTAATCATTTCATAAGTATTGTATTTAATTATTTTATATAGTTTTATAAACATTCATATTAAGTAGTGATGAAAAATGAATTATATCACTTCATAGAGATCGTAATCCATATGTATGCACAAGTGATGTTTTCCAACTTTTAGATTGATTTAATGAAAGAAAGGTAAAAAATAATTCACCTTAATATAATAATTATTATTCCATAAATAAATCATATATTTATATATGTATATTAAATATATCATAATAACTAAAGATGAAATATGGTGATGGAAAATAAATCATATCTCTATGTGGATGAGGAAGTCCACACATGCACACAAGTAATGTTTTCATTTAACATTTCAATGAGAATAGATGAGAAATTATTGTTCCATTATCATAATAAAATCTTAATATATTATTTATACTAGATTCATCATGTTTTGATTGATACAAAAGGTTTTTAGATGGTAGAAGAGAAAATAAAATAGAAAGAGATTGGTTAAGATTTATACCTCTTCTTTGAGAGACCTCATTTGGCTTACAACTTAATCCTTGAAAGATAGTTATCAGAGGAAAAAATGGGATCAAGGGTTAATGGAAGAAAAATATAATGTTTTTTGTAGTTAATTTCTGATCTATAAATCTTATATTTTTTGAATAATGGAGGATAATTTGTTCCCTTTTATAAGTGAGGATAGGGACACACATGAAATTACTAAAAATATTTCAATGGTATGAGGGAAATTTCATGAGAAAGTGGAAAAAAGTAAAATTATTCAATGAAAATTTAATATGACAGTTAGATATCCTTAAAAATTAATAATTAGGAAATTTTATGTGGTATTCTTTCCTTATCTATTAATTTATCCCAACCCAATAAACCTATTTTAACCCTAATTGTGGTAATAAAATATTACTATTCTTACAATTATTTATGCTTAAAAACTAAATTGATAATGATAACATATATAAATTATTTGGATTCATAATATGGAATCTATTTTACTGGATTAAATTTTTATAAGTGGTAGATTTTAATTTTAAATAAGAACCCAAAATGAAATAAAAAATCATTTTTAGGAAAATTTATTTTTGAGCATAAAATATATTTTACTTTAGTTTGTTTCATTATAAAACCATAAAAATAATGTTAAATATTTTAATGAATATATTACACATACATTTCACTAAAACCATTAATAAATATATATTATTTCAATTTATTAATATAAAAACACATTATCCATATAAATACAGATTTGAGAAAAATGCATTTTTTACCTAAAAATGAACTTATACAAAAAATATGTATAATAAGGATTCATGTGTAATTAATTATAAACTTTATATATAAAATATAATAATTTTAATTTAATGTAAAATTAAAAACCTAATGGGGTATTTAAATTACATTATTTAATAATAAGATATGATAATTTTAGAAAAATCTATAGTTTCACTATTCACTGAAAAATAAATCATTTTAGAAAAATACTAAAAATTCACATAATTTAAATATTGACATGATGATTTAAATAATGATATTAATTTCCTGAAATGAAACATATAAATATTTTTTAAATTAATTATAATTTCCATGTATAATATGTAATAAAAACAATTTTTGAAAAAACATATTTTTGAATCATAAATTGGCATTACTGAAATTTATTTACTTATCTATTTTACATTAATCTATACATTTTATTTATTTAAAAACTTTAAACATAATTTTTATAATGTGGTAATTAGTATTAATACTTTCAAATTTAATGGTTAGGATATAAAGGATAATTATATTACGATTCATTTATAATCGAGGTTGTGTGTAAAGAAAGCTACTAAATATCTGAAGTTTATATCAAATGAAATACATATGAAATATTGTGGTGATTCACATAAAAATTTGAAATAATTCATTAATGATAGGTAAATAAGAGGGAGGATTAAGGTTTTATAGCATCATTAGACATCATAAAAATTATCTACAAATCAATGGATTCCTGAATTAAGAGCCAATTCAAGTGACCGTGAAAATACATATCTAACGGTGTTTATAAAATTGGTCTAAAGCACACAAAGTACCTGACTAGAAATAATTGTCCACTTGGTGGCCCACCAGTAACCAAGTGATTTTCTATCATCCACCTACTATTTTTTCTACAACACTTCAACTATTACCTTCTCTAATAGGTACTCGATAAGCCACCAATAAATACCAGGTGGACTCTCCTAGAATTATCTAGCAAGATCCACCCAGATCTTCTCCCTTATCTCCTTCCTTCACGTATAACTCTCAAAATCGATTGTAAAATTGAATCAAAATAAATTTTTATACTTACTATAAAATAAGTTACATAAAATCATAGTTCAAATAATTAAATAATCCACACTATTAGAATTATAGAATCTAATAAGTGTCTTGAGTTACTCCAATTAACAACTCTCTTTGTCTCTCTGATGTAGCACCTATTGATTTAAATATTCTTTTTCTTTAAATAATCCCGGTGTGATTGATATTTTGTCTTACATGCAACAAAAAACTAAATTTAAAAAATAATTATTTCATTAGGATAACATATTTTAATACAAAATGAAATACATTATGATATAAGTAAATGAAACATAATTAATAAAATTATAAAAGGAAACAAAATGTTAATATAAATACTACAAGGTTGACATTTGGTTCATCGTGATGTTATGTGATGATCATACCCCTGACGATAACTAAAAAAATAATGAAACATGTTATAAACATGATAAACATAATGGTAATAAAATTATATAATATTATAATTGATTTTAGAAGATATATGTAAGGCTGTCTATAGGAATGTAAAATATCCATAATACATATGGTTCTTAGGAATATAACAGTTTAAGATATTGTTATTTCATATATTCATATTGTATATATATCTATTGAATATATAGTTATTGGATATATGGTCCATAGATATATGGTTGTTGTATATACTTTTATCCAATAGATACATTAGTGTTTTAAAATTTTTAGTAATGATTTAGAATATATAATTCAGATATAAAAAATATTTTAAGAATGAAATAAAAATATAATAATTAATTTGAATATTTTATTATAAAAATATAAATTTGTTATATATTTTTATTATTATTTAATTATTAATGAATGATTTTATGTGTTTATAAAATAAAAATAAATATTCAAATACTATTGGATTGATAAAATTAAATGGATATAAAATAAATAATGAGATATTTTTAAAATAATTTAAAAAGGGTTAAATTTTTAATGAATAATTACTAATTATTTTATTTATTTTTGTATGAGAAAATTAAATTTAACACTATTGAATAATTTGTTTAATGATATGGATTTTTATGCATTTATTATTTTAAAAATCTTTTTTATCACTCTTAGAAAATGAATCCAATAATATATATCTCATATTTGGAGTTAGAATACCCATATTAGTTGATTATATAAATTTAATTTCTATACAGAAAAATATGTTACCAAGGTAAAATATTTCCACAGCTATAAATTATAAAATAGTTAAACATATTAAATCATGGGGTTAGTGACCTAAAATATCATAAAACATTTTCTTTACAATGGTGTATGATGGAATGATTGACCTACCATCATCCATTGTAAATTATTTATTCAATTTTTCCACTTGGAATTTTTAAATCTATAATCTATATGAGTTAGTGGGGATTAAATACCATAGAAAACACACACACCAAGGTACCATTGTGGTTAAAGTCTCATCCCTCCCTATAAGGAATGAAAATCATCCACTGGATCCATTTTATTATATAGAGTGGTCTGAAGGCCCATGTTTTAGATATCCCAATGGCTAAGTTGATTATAGCCCAAAGGCCCTTTGGATGAGTTAACCTGATGGCCCTAAATATAATCTTTCATTATTCTAAATCACTAGTATTATACCGTACTAACCCATGTCAGTAATAATCTCACTGTATCACCCATATAAAGGTCATGATACACCCTACCAAGAAGGAAGGACACCTATATATCCCACATCAGATAACCATGATGGATGAGGATGGTTGATAACTACCAACATGTCCATCACTATTTCATTATTCCAACTCGTTGATGCCTACATGACACCTGGTCGTGTCACCTACCATGTCACATCACACCACAAAACTAGTTTGATAGTGATAATCATCATGTGGTAGGTCACCCCTCCATCCCACCTCAAAAGTTTTGGTGAGAAGATGATTGATTAATAGGAACCAATAAACCTATCACTTTATTCAGGTACTCATTCAGTGTTTACTATGTGTTTCCATATTGTCCCACCTTCCTTTTATAGTAAACTATCTTCTTGGTTTCACCGTTATTCTTATAAAATTCTTATACGTATAACCACACTTTAGTCCCCATTTTTCAAGAAATTTCCTAATAAATTCACCTTAATAGGTGGATTATAGGATTTCAAACATGGTCTAGTATAGAATTATATGTGACATTACCACTTGATTAATATTTCAACCAAAACATGTCTTTCTAAAATTATAACCATATGCATTAAGGAATTGATATTTATGAAAATCCCACTCAAATATCACTAACAAAAGAATCCATTCTATATCCCTCTTAAACCACTCTATTCCTTTTATTTTCTCCTTAATACCAACCAAAATACCCCTACTAAATATGTAGTACATGTTTGGTAAATTTTTCCATAGAATATGTCCAAAATCCATTATTTATATAAATCTTTATAATTAAAGATTCATGTCTTAAAAGTAAGTGTTATAATATTTTTAATCATTATTCGATATCTTCATCATCCACCACTTATTAAATATTTTTCAATACTTTAATATCATGTTTTTTAAATCATTATACTTCTATAAAAGTTATATTATTTTTATAAATTGATCTAACTTTTCAAGTTGTTATATTGAGTTCTTTGGGAAAGTTTTACCATATACATGAATATTGTTATACAATTTACACCATGAAGGAGTAAGTAAAATTAAATGATATTAATAATATGTGATAATGATGATTTTAAAATTATTTCATTATTTTTTAGAGGTAACATATATTAGAATATTTATTAATAAAATCAATTCTTTTTATTGAATAAAAATTCATTAAAAATGTTATTTTTATAAATTTAATTTAAACCATCACTATATGTTCCATATAATGACCTTGGGACTCAATAATGATAAAAAAACATATAATATATCTCCCTAAAAATTATGGAGGTGATTATCCCATGATCAAGGAAAAAAATAATAAAACATCACAACCAAAGAGCGTATGGAAGATGGAACAATTAACACCTGGATATTATTTTTTTGAATAAAATATTAACATATGTATAATATAAAATTATATATTATTTGTATAAAGTAAAATAAATATGAATAAATTATTTATAAATGTTAATAATAAACCTAAATTTATTATAAATGGATATATAATATGTATGAGCAAGAATGATTCTTAGGTAAGGATTTATCTTCCAATCTCTCTTTAAAATGGAGATTGCATAAGTAGTTGTTTTTGTTGGGGGGAAATTGTATGTTATTTCTATATAAAATCTCATAAATATTCACCTAATTAGTTTATTGTTTTTACATTACTTCACACCATTTAACCTTCCTTTGGATGATAATTCAATCGGATGGATTTCAGTAATTAGGGAATAACTTATCGTATCTTTTTAGTTCGGAATATATATTCTCCATAATCATATTGTTTTTTTTTTGTTTTATAAGTATATTAACATGTCATTATATGATAATAAGTAATTTTATATTAACATTATATTTCATTAAAATTTATTAAAATAAATCAAATTGAAACATTTTAAACATGGTTAATTTTTTATTGTCTTAGACTTTATTTACATAAGTGTGAAAGAAATCTATTTTTTAAAATTTTATTCACAATCAAATTTTACCAATGTTTTCATAGGGTTTATATATGAATCTTACTCTCTATGTTTTTATAGTTTTCCCATAATATATTTATTCCCCTTAATTTATAAATTATTTTCTATTAAAATAAAAGTTACTAAAAATGTAAATGTTATTGCTTCTTATTTCTCAATGTAATTTTATATTTCACTAGTAATGTGATTTCCATCCATGAAAATCTTCTTTACCATTTATTATGATTCACTAAGGATATTATCTATTTATACCACCAAAATTACTTCTCTAGATGACCTATTAACATGTTTTATGGTTGTTTTAAAGAAACTCATTTCTTCGGCAAAGGTAAATTTAGATATGGTGGAATTATGAATGTTTTCATATTCATATAAAACACATATGTTCGGTTTTTCATTATATAATCAAGGGGAGAATAGAAATATTTCATTGTAATGCATTGGTAAATTATTTATATCTCATGATATCACGTGTAATGGATTTGGGAGTGAACCCTATCCACTATGGAACTATATCCACTATGATTATGGGAATGGAGAGTGAACATAATCAACTTTGGGATTTTATACACTATTTCATAATGTTCTTGGAAGTGATCCTTGACATAAGTTATGATTTTATATTATTATGTATGTGTTTCATTATTATGACATATTTGTATGTTATACCTCATTACTATGTTATGTTTTTTGAGCTCATGATTATTGGATCATGTTTTCAAACTCTTATATCTCATCTCATATAATTATTCCAAAATTCTATTATAACAATCCTAGATTTAAGATACATATATTTCTGGGTATGATTTTCATATGATATTTTCATGTTCCTTGATTATGTTCTCATTCCCACTTGTGTATCTTACACTCACATATGATCTCAGATTAACATCCCCTATGTTCACAACTTAATCAAAATTTAATAACTACTTATCTTATATTTCTATTATCTAGGTTAAGAAGAAGAGTGTTATGTGTGATTTTATTATAAGGTTATCATGTGTGGAGAATATTTTTGATAGATGTTAAAGAAGGTTTATGAAGTATGTTGGTTATAAGTATAATCTCTAAATATGATAAATTTATAGGTTATAATGTGTGATTTAATATAGGATGTAATTAGTATTCATGAAAAATTATATAATATAAATTTATGTAATTTATGGGTCTTCTCAGTTAGTTATCTCCACTATAGGATTATCCATACCCAAATTTACACATATCCATATCCATTTATACCACAGAAAATAGATATTCATCCCCTAAGGAGAGACTCTTTACCAAAGGAGTTTCTAACCAATATCCAATGTGAATGTAAAATTTATTGATAATTCATCAATCTAGATCTATACCTATTAATTACTCTACTTGATAACATTATTTATAAATCACAATATACTACCACGACATATCATGCTCCACATAGTATACCAATCCTTATATTAGATACAGAAAAGAAACTTAACACATTACAACTGCAAACATTTCATTCATCCTATCTTAAATAATTTCTTGATGAATTCATTAATCAGGAGTGATTTAATTCCAAATTGAATATCATATCTAATTACAAAAAACACACATTAATAATCAATCCAAAGCAACAATAATCACCCAAATAGATCTCACTTTTCCATAGAAATCATTAATTTAAAAAAATATTTACAATTAGAATTCACTATTTTAACAAATGTTATGGTTATTTAGAAAATGGTAATCAATATTTCATAGAAGAAACTAAATTTAATATTTTCATATTTAATATTTTCTCCAACAAAAAATGTTAATTTCGAAATTCATTATAAAAAACATAATATAATTCATTCAAATTATATAAAACCATAATCAAACTCATGGTTATCTCATACCTTTACTCAAATATTTCCACTATGAAAACAATTTATAAATAATTCCACATGAAATAATATAATCGTGTTATATTATTACTCAATCACCAATATCATTAAGTATCAATCTAGTTAAATATTAATAAATTCAAAAAAACACCATTTTAACACAAGCATTTCATTATGAGTATATTTTTTTAACCCTATAATAACCCTATCAATTCCATTTGAATTCACACACTCTTACACATACATTCACATTTATTTATAGCATTAATATCATAAATGAGTTTGTATTTTTTCATATAATAACATATTTTAATCATTTTCTTTTTAGAACAAAAAAATAAACTACTTATAATAGAAATTGACATATAAATAGACAGGGTTTAGCCGGGTAACCCATGCATTCACCCCATCAATTTCCAACTAACCAAATTCTCATTCAATAATCTCAAGGTATAAAATTTACAAACATAAATTTCAAAATCCACTATTAAATGAAACATATTTAGTAAGAAAACCCTAATCAAATCATTCCACATGTTTTCACTTAACACCCATATTACCCAATAATGATACTTTATAATATCAGTATCCATACCATCGCCAAACATCAAGCCAAAATCATAATCATTTAAAAATTAAATGTTCAACAAATATTTAATACTTTCCTTTAGAATCACTTATTTACTTTAAGTCATCCATCAATTTTTACCAACCCCTTTTATTTATTTTCATTATCACACATATAATTCACCATATCACCCTTGAGATGTTGACGTATATTTTTAACACATAGAATATATTAATGTATGTAAATATTAATTTTTTATCAAAAAACATAACTGGAATTTTTTTTATAAACTCATTATTAAATCACCATTTAGATCTAAATAATAATCCAATTTATTTATTGAGAATTATCTCTTACATGTCATCACAAAATATAAACATCCTATAAATAATTTTAAATCAATTAAAACTAATGAACTACACAACAACACCAATGTACTATAAAACCCCACTTCAAAACCAAGCATCATTTACTGCTGAAAAAGTATTCCAAATTTCAATATACCCTTACTAAAATAATATATTTAATTTCAAAAAAAATTGAACAACTAAATAACATCATTATAATTCACACAACCTTGTCATAACAATTCACAAAAAAATTATTCACTCGTATCAATTGGCATAATTGACCTTCTCAACAATCAGAGTACACTTCAACCAATAATGAGATTATAATATTAATTCCAAAATCCAATTGTTTTTTAACACACCTATGAATTCAAAACATTTAAATACTCATAAAAAAATTATTCCCTTTTAAAATATCTCAATTGAAAACATATTCCACACATCCACCATAAATATTTTTATAACAAATCAGTTTCACATATTTCACATGCTTTTCACAATATAGTCAGAAACATGGTCTAAACTTCATGATTAAAAACCTTGAATTTTCATTATTTTCTTCTATTTAGGACGATTAAAAAAAATTCATCAAAATAAGGCTATTAATGACAATCACAATAAGGTGTAACATTCAAAATTATCATCAATAATTAATTTCATTTAATATTACATGACCATAAAATAATAACAAAAAATAACATCATGTTAAATTACACTTAAAAAAAATCAATCTAACATTATATTTACAAGAATTAAAAAAGATCAATTATAGTTATCTGGTTCAAATTAATAAATTTTAATCAATATTATTTTCTAAATGGATTTCATTCCATGGTAATAAACATTACACCTGCTAATAATCATGTAATATAATTCCTTGATGCTATAAACATAACCAAACACCATATTTTTCTCAAAATAAAAAATATATGATAGATAATGAAAATAAATTTTTTATAACATTAGATAATATCCCCTTTTTATCTACTTCATTCGTAATAAATTCATGGCTTCAATGTTAATCATTTATGAAAGTTCTTAGTTAGGACAATTGTACCATTGAGAGGGGGAGGGGTGAATAAGTGATAAATTTTAGTTTTTATGTTTATTTTAAAATAAAACAACATTTTCCTACTATTAACGATTTAATTACCTACTGAAAAAAATCAAATACAAATCCATAGGAAAGAAATAATTTACAAGGATTTTTATTCAATAATAATAGCTATGTCCTTGGTATGGTTTAGAAATAATCCAATACCACATAATACACTAGAAAACAATATTTTTTTGGAATAAAATTATTAGGATATGCCCTTTCACTCATGTAGATCATTTAAAATAAACAAATATCACATGTTCTCTAACTAGAAAAAATGATGTAATACCAAGTTTTTGTAAAAACACATGTTACTTGTGATTATTTTTCAACTTTTATGGATGTATTCTTTTGAAAAAAATTCTTCAATTTCTTTCCCAGAAGATGGTAATAATGTCAAGGACTTTTGATATAAACATCCAATCCAATTGGTAGTTTCATTCTCCAAATAGGAATATCCTTGTATGATTCCCTAATATAGAAATATCACTCCATCAGAATACAATTGAGAAAATTATGAACACTTTCTTACTTGATTTGTAAAACCCAATATGATAATATCATTCCAATTATCTTGCCTGATATGATGATTATCCAAATATGATTAAAATTATAATAAGATGATCAGCTGAATACATTGCAATCTTATCTCTTCTCCTTTCACTTCTATCTAGAAATACTTATTAAATAAAATAACCTAGAAACCTCTTCTTCTCTCCCTAAAAATTTGGAGCTTCTCTCTCTTCTTGTGAACATTACACTCATTGGCAGTCAGGTACGAAGTACCTTTCACCTATTACAGGTGACCCAAAAATGGTTTCAGTGGGAATCCTAAAAACATTCATACTCTAACAAATTTTTCAAATTTTCATGTATCCTTTAATTTCAAGTGCATTTATGGCTTTTTCAATTATTCTAAACTCTTATCAATCCTTCTTGAATCTTCTAAAACTCCAACTCTCTTCTGACTTTATTTTCCAATACCAGTCTGATTCCAATTCCCATACTAGTTTTCTAATTCTGATTTCTTCATTATGATTCTTCGTACCAGTCTAAATTAATGAAGAAATATAAAACTTTCATCTTCTTCAAAAACTCCAATCCAATTCTTCATTACGATTGCTCGATATGATTTATTCATTATATTGCTCTACCCTAGATTAAGAAACAGTAGAACTTATTTACTTTAGAAAGATAAATCAGTATAATCTTCAATACAATAGTTTTTGACCCAATTGATAAAAGAATTTCAAAATAGATTAGAGTTATTATTTCTCTTGTAAATATATTATTCGCCATCTTTATTATCTGAAGATTTATATCTTTTGGATTTTATCATAACTGAAAACCACTACCTTTGGTTTCTCACATTTTCCAAAAAACATCCCACCCTTCTAATTCCAATCTCTTCATTTGAAAATATATTCAACCACTTCATCCATACTCTTTAGAAACTCAAATATGATTCTAATTGACATTAAAATTTGTCTCATTATGATTAGTAAAAATGTAACACTCCCTTATTAAATGGTTGACTAAATTTTTTATCAGTATTTTTCATTATGTTTTTCATTGGCTTAAAAAAAATCAATTATTTTACCATCGTTCATGATGAAAACAATTTTCCTTTGTTGATTATAATGGTATGCTGAATACAATATAATGGTGTTAGAAACTTTTTCATCAACAACTTCCTTCATTCACAAACTTGTGATTGTATCATGACTTCAATCGTGAATTTGAATACATTTGATATTAGCTTCATCATCTTCTAGATTACAATGGAAAGTATTTTACCTTTTCATTCCTCTAGTGACATTTTTTCTTTTACTACCATCTTGAAAATGATGGACATGATTATGATTGGACTGAATATGATCTCCAGTACATTTTTCTCTCTCTTCATCTAGATATAATCAATTTAAATATGATTTGAACTATCTTTTTCACTCACACATTCTGTCAATAATCTTGCACCACTATTTTACTAAATACTTGTAATTTATGAGAAATACAAGATCAGAAAAACAAAATCACCTTTATATCGTAGTCATGAAAGCTCTTATTCTCTACCATTATGATCACACCTTTCATACTAGACTTAGGGAAAGTTGGATGACCCTTTACTTCTATAAATATTATTCCTCAATATGATTGAGTTTTTCAATCATTGTGAGTCTGGTTCCTCATATACGATAGTTCTTCCTATTATCATCAAATAAAAAGTGAGTTGATTTTCCTTCCTTCTTAAACTTCCTTCATAACAAAAGACAATACCTGAATATGATCACCTTCTTTATCAGCTTTGTCCTAACAATTTATTATTCTATCTCAATTTAATAGTTATTTTAAGCATAAGTGAATCACTTGCGATGATTTATATCACTATAAATTATGAAATTGTTACAGATAATACACACTATCATGATTATAAAGATTTATAAAAATAATAAACCTATCAAAAATATAAATTAAAATTAAAAAAATTGATTCTATTTAGCTTAACCCAATTTTATTCATGCATAATATATTTAATAACCATATCCACAATAAAACAAATCCCAATATTGGTAATTAAATATTAAATAAATTAAATGAAATCTATCCATGTGAAATTCAAATTTCAAACATTAAATTCATATCAATTATAACCTTTCTTTATTTTCCATTACAACAAGCTTCCCAATGTTTTTCCTTATATTAATCACTTTTAAAATAAACCATTTAAATATAATGAAAAAAAATAAAAGTAAAAATTTAACATATATTACCCCCATTAAAAATCTTTAATTTTAACCATATATATCAAATTATAAATAATTTCTAAATAAACTTTTTTATAATTACCAATCCAATTTATTAATGATAATAAAACACCCAAAAGTAACTTTTAATTCTCTCCAAATCACATCCTCATATCATAATTTAATCCCATTATTATTCATTCCAATTCAACACATTTCACTTCCTTTAATAGTAAACTCATATAACATTAATAAAACTAATTATTTACAAACCGAAATCATAATGCATTTTCAAACACATCTAATATATTTCATTTATGAATTTCATTATTAATAAGGACATTCCCACACACAAACGAATTGCATCCCTATTTTCCAATTTGATTCCTGAATACCCATGAAATATCCAAAATCTAGTGAGTATCACACCAAAAAATATTACAAGTAAATCTATAAATTCAATATATAACTTTATAGGAAAAAATCTACTATGGTTGTGCTAAACAGGCACCAATGTATAGATTCCATAAAATGTCCGAACTCTTACTCTATACTCCATCATTTTTGAAATATCAAAACTCCACAACAGAACATATTTGAGAATATTTTATAATATCCCACACTGGTATAACCATGCCACTAAGGAGATACTTAAAATAGCCTCATGTGATCTCCCAAATCACTAGACGATATAGAATTGTGATTATATACTAAGAACACAATTTAAAGAGATATTTAACCTAAAATGATCCATCACACTATAAAATAATGAAAAAATAAATTTTTTTTAAATAGTGGAATAAATTAAACATCAACTCAATAAGTTTAAATAAAATATCCCAATATTCCCACTAATGTTAAAAAACAAAACATGACATAATATCAAGACTATAATTCCAAAATTTTAAAACCATAAAATAAATTGACTATAAAATATTGTGACCATACAACTCCATAAGACTCTAGAGGCTTACAATTAATGTTCTAATGTGTCTCTAGACATTATCTCAAAGAAAAAAATGACTTGTTCCTTTTTTTGTAACATCATCCATGTAATATATACACAGAAGAGGTGTGTATATATAGTAAGTTAGAATCTAATAGTTATTTGAGACCAATAAAAACCCTACCATATCATGGATATAGTATGTGAATATATAAAATAAGTATAAAACATCAATTATTTAATAGATATCACAAATAGTATTCAATAATAAGTAGGTTTAAACCATGTCACTTGAGTAAACCAAACCTTATTCATCCAATTTTGGTATCATTGGATCCTTGAAACAACCCCATAGCTCATCATGAATCTTTTACCTTTCTCAAGTCCAACCATGCTCATAGAGAAAACATATCTTGATCTCTCAAGTCCATTCCATCCTATAAAATCATATGTATTTGATCACATGGATATAACCATTCTATTTCAAGTTATATCATAAATCCAAATCCTCGAGGAAAATTATGTTATCTCATGGAATATACTAGCTTATACCATCATAAAACATCTGAATGTTTCCATATCCATGGATAATTCAAGACACAATTTTAGTTAGTGATAAGTATCTCAATAAATACTTCAACCCCATCACTTTATAATGATTTATTCTCATTACAATATTCATTTAATTTTCATCTCCATTTAAAATCCTATGAAATTAATAGGAATATTAATATTAATTTTCCAAAATTAAATTAAAAAATCCCATTAGGAATATACATATCAAGAACCCATCACATAGGTCTCATTATCTTTTTTTTCAACCTAAGATTATTAAATAAAACATTTTAAATTAGTTAACTCTTATACCCACTAGAATTTAATTTCAAACTTTTTCACTTGACATTAAAAAATATTCATTGAAAAAAATTACCTCCAAAGTGTAATTTTATTATAAAAAAATAAGAAAATAATATTTAACCCATTTATTACTATATTTCCAAATGTGTTTTTACTCATAATAGAAATAATAACTCTCAAATTACACACATGGTGGTGTCAAATATACCATATAGGCATAAAACAATTCATTATTCCATTACATGAGTTTACCAATAAGCATTTTACACCAAAAAAAATATAAATTTAACACCCCTATATTTGTATAATTTCCCAATTTTATATATTATTTTAAGATAGGTAATTTTTAGGTTAATAATAAATATAAAACTGGAAGGTTTTGAAAGGTTTTGGAATTTTTTTATGGTTTGTGTTTTGAGCGTGGTCAGAAGAAATCACATTCAAGTATGAAAGAAACTATGTGAGGTGTATGGGGGTCAATATGTAAGTGAATGGTTGGTAGATAATTTTTAAAAAATATGAAAAATCAATTCTCCATTTATATTTTAAGGATATATTCAATTCTAATGATTAGCATACGATTTGTCAAACCCTGCAGCCTGACTGTGTGATGGGAAGAAAATTTAATGGAAATTTCCATTTTAATTATGAATCTTAACTAAAATGCATCATTAATCCTCTATTGAACTATCATATTTATTTCTATGCTTCCCCTAGGATATTTTTTCTGATATTTTTTGTATTCACTCTGATTTTGATGATTCTTCAATATTTTGATCATGGTAATCTAGTTTTGGATACCGTTATTCCTTCCTATCTTGGATATCCTTAGTTTTTCTTGAACAGAACCATAGATCATAGTTTAATATACCTAGATATATAGCATAGAATTAGTTTTGATTGATATTTCCTGGGATTTGATAGTAAAACATAAGGAATTGTTCATATCTATGAGATCATCTAATATTTTGTGTCCCAAAAAATATGACGTAAGCATGTTTTCCCTCATTCCACTTTTTCTTGGAATATGAAGGCCTTTATGATTTTGATAGATTCCTATTATATTTAATGAAAATTATATTTCAAAATATCTATTAAAAATCTACTCGTTTTTCTTCTAGTTGTTATTGTTCTAGGTTTTAGACATGTGGGTGAAACCATATGGGATTAAAATTATTGGTTTTTGGGAAAGGAAATGTTTGGTAAATAAAATAGTTTTAATGGTTTTTCTTGTTAATTAATGGGTTTTATTTATTCTTAAGAATTGAAAAATTATATCATGAAATGAAATTTTCAAGGCAATAATAAAATTTTAGGAGGTCTAAGTTTTACAAGGGAATCTAAGAGTGTTTGAGTTTTTTTAGATAAATTATTAATGGATGGATCATGGATAGATGTAAACATGAAATAAGGACCGTTTTTGGAGGTCATATATTTAATGGGTGTGTATAAAATTCTAGAACCCATACTCCCAAATCCTTTGCTAAAATCCATAACTTTAGATTCCTAACTATGATTCCAATAATTGTGACCTAATTTGTTTCCACCAAAACATTTAAACATAAAAAGGAAAACATTTATCACTTATATTATAGAGGACCTTTAAGGTTTATAGTTTTAGAGAATTATTAAAAAATCCTATATAAACAATTCACATGAATTTAAATGATAATTTATTCCAATTAACTCAACTTTCCTTATTTCACGTTAGGTTGTCAGCGTCATACTTGTGAAAGTCTTTATAGACATAAATTGTTCAACATCATTATCTATAACCTAGGGAAAAGAAAACATAATAAGGGTGATCTCAAATTATTATCTAGGGTAAACATAACCATTAAAAATTTAATTCCATAAATGAGCGTAAGAGTTTATATAGGTATTACAACGTAATCAAAGAGAATAATAGAATTATAAAATAATTCATACCCATCAATACCTGGATCATCAAATATGAGAACATGGAAATGTAAGATTATTTAAAATCAATAATCATGAGCCATGTGATATCAATATCAATTGTGAGAATCATTATAAAACCATATCAAGCATATAGAAAACATGAATGTAACTTGTGAAATAATTTTCACTTCACACTTACAATCACTCTTACAAATGTAATAACCATATGGTTAACATCTATACCTAATTACTTTGAGGGATATCATGGACCCACTAATCTAGGGTTTATAATGGAACCACCCATAATTGGTTTATATTATTACCACCTATCATTGGTTTATCAAATAACTACCCATAATTGGTTTATAATATAACCACCCATCCAAAGTATAAGTATTGTTACATAATCATAACACATAAAAGCTTTAATTTCATTATAAACTCATAAAAAAAACCATTATCCCTGTTATAACTTGATTATCCCATGTAAAAGAAAGGGGTTTTATAATAATATCTTTGAAACATGATTAACCTATAGAAAAGAAATGGGTTCTATAACAATCAATTTGAAACTTTGTTAACCCATGGAAATGAAATGAGTTCCATAAAAATTTCCTTGAAACATGATTTACTAGTGGAAAAGAAATGGTTTCCCTAATAATTTCTTTAGAACATGGTTAACCTGGTGAAAATAAATGGGTTCCATATAAATATCCTTGAAACATTATTAACCCATGGAAAAGGAATGGTTTCCATAACAATATCAGTGAAACATGGTTAACCTATAGAAAATAAATGGGTTCCATAAAAAATATCCATGAAACATGATTAACTCATGGAAAAGAAATGGGTTCCATAAAAATATCTTTGAAACATGGTTAACCGGTGGAAAGGAAATGGGTTCCATAACAATCTCTATGAAACAATCTTAATCCATGAAGAGAAATAACCATGATGATATCATAAAAACATATCTCCAATAGAGGATAAGTAACAATATTTGTTTTGATGTTGATGAATTGAAATAATATTAAAATATACTTATAAAAATTCTTTAGGAAAATATCCTTTATATTTTGAAAAACACTTTTTAAAACATAATACATTTTGAAAATACTTTTTTTAAAGTAAGCATGAAACATTTAAAGGATTATTTGGAAATAATTTCGAAACACTTTTTAAAAAATAAAATATTTTCAAAATATTTTTCTTTGAATATAATATTAATGATCATTTGAAAACATTTTTTGAAACATTTTTTTAGAAAAAATTATTTTCAATGAACATAGATTTCCAATCAAAGAGATAAATGATGTAGGATATTCTTAAAAACACTTTCACAAAACTTTTAGGTACCAAAGAGTGGAAAAATAATTCTATTACATGAAAATATTATTAATGAAAAAATTTAAATAGAATTAATAATTATTATAATATTTCATTTCTTAGATACTTAATCATACACAATCCCAATAAATGATGAGATTGTAATGAAATACTCAGACAACTTTTATAACATTGAATCATAATCTCGATGAAAGAATATAATTAAATGAAACATATAAAATCCTAAAAATATGTATATTCTTGATATAACAATTAAATGGAACATTATATACACCCCATACCATATGATAGGTATATAAATTAACATATGTCTCATGGAAGGAGAATTGAGACCAAAAATACCTTATCGCTTTGGTAACTTTGAAACAGTAAAACCCATGAAAGGGGAATGACCAAGTAGATATTTGAATACTCATAAATTTATTTATAGGTATATTAAAAAAACCTAAATGGTAATTATATACACTACATAACCAAAATACGTGGTGAATATGGTACATATCTCTCAGAAATAAAAGTGAGACGAGAAAACCCCATACAATGATTCTGATTCGTTGCGCTTGTTCATTATCTTCCTAAATAAAAAATTGTGTTAATTATTAAATTTCATGATAAAAATATTCAAGTTTCTTATTAGTTTCATTTAACTTATTTTTATGTTATATAAAACTATTTAATCACTTATTTTCACATCGGATGTTTTGACAATATTTGGATTATGTGTCAAAATTGACTTTGGTATGGCATATAAGGTCAAAAAGGTCATTATTTATACATATATAGAATAATAATCATGAAATATTTATCATATTACCTATTTAATTATAATTAAATTTATCATTATTATTTATTTGGTGATGAATATAAAAAAATCACAACACTTTGATGAGGAAGTAGTCCACACATCCACAAACGACGTTATCACTTTTATATTGTGTGAAAAGGTTAGATAGAAAGTGATATATTATATTTATAAAAATAGTTATTTCATGAATATAATAAATATTTCATTTTTATTGCATATTTTTATTAAACCCATTCTTAATACATTCCATGTAATGTGTTAACAAATCACATCGCTTTGAGGAGGTGGTAGTCCACACATCCAACAACGATGTTATCATATTCCCAGAAAATGGAAATCATAAAGTTATGTGTTATATAATAATTATACAAGTATAAATACATAAAAAATAATATATATCATACAAAAATAGTATTCCAATCATTATTCCCATCTTTTAGAGGTGGTAGTGGAAGAATGAATGACATCGGTTTGAGAGGTGGCAGTCTGCCTTACACATGAACGATGATTGTGTATCCCATTTGATGTAAATATGTAAAGTTTCATACCATAAAATTAACATAACAACATGTAATTATATTTAAGATATTTTTGTTCTTATATAGTCCTTATATAAAATTTAATGAAGTGTTTTTTAGAAATAAATAAAACAAAAGTGGTCATTGATGAATGTTACCACTTTATCGGGTAACTCCTTTTGGTTTGCACCAAAGGACTTTCTGGGATAAATTTATGACTAATTTAAGGATTATATTTTTAGGGGAGGAAATTTTTGAAGTAACTTGGGTACTTATTGAAAAAACATAAGTGTTTTTATGGTGAGAAGTGGGGAGGAGAGTGGGAGTTCTTTTATAAGTGAGGTAAAGAACACACATGGAATTTTTAAATTTAGGTTAGGTGAACATATGTTTTTACCTAATAAGGGGATTATATAACACACACAATTTGATAATATATGTGCAATTTTTTAAAATTGTCCATAAAATTTGTTTTGTACAAGTTTTTATGTCATTTTCACCTTAATTTTAATGTTTTTTCCATTGGTAAACTTGTGTTTCTATTAATTTCAATGATTAATTTTTATTTTTTTCACAAATAATTTTGGTAAAAAAATAAATTTGATATTATTAGACAATATAAGTTATTTTGATTTAAAATATGAAATCCATTTTTCCAAATTCAAATAAAATAATTAGAAGAAATTAATTTAAATTTATCTATAGATGGGATGAGAAATCAGGTTTTTAAAGTGAAAATATTCAAACGTTTGAAATTTTTTTATCTAATTTCAAAGTAAAATTGACTCTAATGAAAAATATTAGATAAATTATTATATAATTGAACTATTTTTACTTTAAAACCATTTTAAAATATAATTAAACATTATTAATAATGTATACAAAAAATCATTTTTAATTTAAAATCTAGTATTTTTCACTATTGAACAAAAAATGGAACTTCTCAAAAATAAATATAGAAAATAAACTCTAAGATAATTATGAAATTTAAATTTAAAAAATGATTTTTCTTTTCTCAAATTTAATTTATAAAAGTTTAAAAATTTATTTTTAAAACAAGTGATCCATTAAAATTTGGTAAAACAACCTTTATAAAAATATATCATTTTATGCTTAAAAATGGATTTGTTTTTATTTTATTCCTATAAAACACATTGGATAAATTTAAATAAATTTTATTGAATATATAAAATATTAATCTCTTCAATATTCTTCAATAATAGTGATAAATTTTATTAATTAAGATAAAAATCCTTTGTCTGGAAAAATATTTTTTCATAAAAACACATCCTTTATATTAAATTTGTTTTTATTTTAATTTATAATTAATTGGTATCCAAATAATTAATTATATATATACATTTTTAAACCATATTTTCATAATTTAATTAATTTTATCAATTCATGTCATCCCAATATCTAGGTGAAAACTATCATATTAAATATTAATAGTATATTGGTGATCTTTAAACTCAGTCTTGCATGTAACACATGTTATCGAAGAAACTCGATGTTGAGTTCAATGCAAGATAAACATGGTGTTACTTATTATGCAAGATAAATTGTGTATTTCCTATAACTCAAGATATAAAAGAACTTAAATTAATTTTAATAAATATATTTCTTAAAATATCTGGATGTTACATCCTACCCCCCTTCAAATGAATTTTTCCTTCGAAATTTGTCATGGTTATCAAAGGAGTAACATTTTTAGAATTAATTTATTGAAAGCCACATCATACAAATGAAATAAAAAAATACATAAATAGGGAAATATGGAAACATAATGGTCACATGAAGATATTCATTACTAGGATTCCACATATGGAGAACATTTGTGGGAAATTAAAAGATGGGTTTGGAAGAGAAAACTAATTCTCATGGACTAATAGAGAATTTTGGAGAACATGGACATTAATAATTCAATGGAAATAAAACATAAAAATGAATAGGTGATTAAAATTTCATTGATATCATTTAAAACAATAGTAATAGGATAACATTTATTCCAATATCCTTTTCCTAACATTAAAGGATTATTTCCCCTTATAGACTGAAAACATAAATAATTATACATACTTGATAAGTATAATTTAATCCTTTAACTAATTTCCACCATAATATCATCTTTTTTTCCAGATGATGAGCATTTAAGATGAATTTTATTATTATTGAATCACAAAATCAACTTTTAGAGAACACAAAACCATAAAATGGATAGTCATGATAGTCCACCTATCTTTATACATTAACTAAAACCAAAATGGTTAGAACATGGTATGACAATTCCCAAAATGAATAAACCTTCATATGATACACTAATCTTCATTATTCAATAGTATTACCCAATGTTCAAAATAAATTATTCTATAAATAACTATCTTTAGAATTCTTCAAAAATTTCCTAATGAAGTTCAATACCCAAATATTAGAAGGATTTGAACAAATATTCTTCCAAAATAAATAAACCATTATTACTCAAATAAAATATATTATGTTTATAAAATAAAATTAATTTTTTCCAATAAAAATATAATACTAACCAGGACATCATGTAGGCCAGTGGTAAGCACAAAAACCTTATCATACAGCGGTAATGGGTTCAAGCCCCACTACCTTTCCAGATACAGTGGGTTGTCACCCAGAATATGGGTTATCCCATTTTTTCTTTAGACATGAAAACTAATTACTCCATAAATAACATTTATATTGGTCCTAGGGGTTATAAATTCCATAACCCAAAAAAAATTATTCAAAAATTTCATTAATCACTTTAATATTTCATTGCTTAAAACCTCAATGTGGTGTCTAATACATTGAACATATGATCATCATTAGGATTGTAGTCCGATGATGATATCCATAAATTCGAGCATAAATTCACATTAAAACATATTAGTCTCTAAATTTATATAAACCAACCTTTGATATAAACTATAATATCCTAGAACCCACACTCTCAGATCCTGTATTGAAGTCAATAACTGTACATTCTCAGCTATGATATTGATAATTTTGACCCAATTCTATTTCCATCAAAACCTTAAAACATCAAAATAAAAACGTGGATCACATAAATTTTGGAGGCCCTTTTAGTTTTATATTTTTAAAGAATTAAGAAAAACTCCTACATAAATAATTCACATGACATTAAATGATAATTTCTCCCACTTAACATAGCTTTTCTTATTTCACATAAGGCCATCAACATAATCCTTGTCAAATCCTTTGTATACATAAATAATTCAACCTCATTCTTTATAAACTGGGGAAATGGAAACATAATAATGGTGAGCTCAAATTATTAGTAAGGATAAACATAAGCATTGAAAATTTAATTCCCTCAATGATTATAAGAGTAAATAAGCGTATGATGAAATAATAAATATGCAGGGGAGAATCATAGAAGAATTCAAAACAATAATTACCTAGATCAAAAAATATGAAAACATATAAATGTCAAGATTCATCATAATCAATAATCATAAGGTATCAATATTGTTCATGAGAGGAATTATAAACCCATAATAGGTCTAAAAACATGTATGTAATTTGGGAAACCATTTTCACTTAACTCGTATAATCACTCTTAAAAATGGAATAACCATATGGATGACTTATATACCCATTTAATTGAAGATATATTATGGACCCACCCATCCTAGTTTATCATGAAACTACATGTCATAGTTTTATAACACAACCACCCATAATTGTTTTCTCACAGAACCACCCATCAATGGTTTATAACGTAACCAACCATCAGATGTAAAAGTAAAATTACATAATCATAACACATAAAAGCTTTTATTTCATTAAAAAAACATAGAAACAACCATTATACCTTTTATACCATCATTAACTCATGGAGAAGAAATGGGTTTTATAACAATATCTTTGAAACATGGTTAACCATAGGAAATAAAATGGGTTTCATAATAATATCTTCAAATCATGATTACCTCATGGAAAGGAAACGGGTTCTATAACAATCTATTTGAAACATGAATAACTCTCGAAAAATAAATTGGTTCTATAACAATCTCATTCAATCATGGTTAACCTATGGAAAAGGAATGTGTTCCTTATCAATATTCTTCAAACATGATTAACCTGTGGAAAAGAAATGTGTTCTAAAACAGTATCTTTGAAACATGATTAACCCATGTAAAAAAATGTGTTCTATAAAAATATCCTTGAAACATTATAAACTATGTAAAATAAATGAGTTCTATTTGAAAAAAGGATAACTCGTGGAAAATAAATGAGTTCCATAATAATCTCTTTGAAATAATCATAATTCATCCAAAGAAAGAATAAGGATTGTATCATTAAAAAATATCCCCATTGGAGGATAAGTAAAAAATGGTTTTTATGTTAATTAATGGAAATAAAATTAAAATATAATTAAAAATATTCTTGAGGAAAATATCCTTTTCATTTTTAAACACACTTTTTGAATCATAAAACATTTTAAAATTTCCTTTCATTAAAGATAAGATTTAAATATATAAAGGAAGAATTGAAAATAATTTAAAACACTTTTTAAAACATACAAAATTTTCAAAATCCTTTTCATTGAAAATAATATTAATTATCATTTAAAAACATTTTTGAAATCATTTTTTAGGAAAAAAAGTATTTTCAAAGAACATAGATTTTTGACCGAAGAGAGAAATGAAGTCGAGTTTTATTAAAAAAAAATTGGAAATTTTAAGTACCAAATATTATAAAATTGTAAAAGTTCTTGAAAATAATAGGAATAATCTTATTATAAGATAATTAATGATATTTAAAAGATTTCAACATCAGATACTTAACCATACAGAATCTCAATAAATGATGAGATTGAAACAAAATACTCTTACCAATTTTGTAACATTAAATCATAATCCCCATGAAATAATATTATTATATGAAGCTTATAATATCATAAAAATAAGGATATAATTGAAATAAATTTTCAGTGGATAAGTATATACTCCTCATAAAATAATATAGGTTTATTACTTAATGTATTTCTCATAGAGGGAAAATTGTGACAAAAAATCCCTTATCGTTTTGGTAACATTGAAATTTTAAACCCCATGAAAGGGAGATAATTAAATTGATATTTAAATCCCCATAAATTTATTTATAAAATCATAAATTAAATTTATGGGTATTATATACACCACAAAACCAAAATAAGTTGTGAATATGGTATATATCTCCCTAAAATAAAAGTGAGACAAGAAAACCCCTTACATTGAGTATGAATCATCATGCTTGTTCTTTATCTTCCTGGATAATAAAATTATTTTGATTATATAATTTCTTGTTAAAATTTCTCAATTTTATTATTAGTTTAATTTCACTTATCTGTATGTTATGTACATTTACTTAATCACTTATTTTTATATCAGATGTTCTAATGATATATGGCTTGTGTGTCAAAACTTACTTTCATATGATGACTAATGTCAATGAGGTAATTATTTAACCATATATATAATAATAATAATGAAATTATTATCATATTAATTATTTATTTATACTTACATATATCATTCTTGTTTATTTTTTGATGAAATAAAAATATTCACAATGCTTTGATGAGGTAGTAGTCCATAAATCCACAAAAAAATGTTATCACTTTTTCTGTGTATGAAAAGGTTAGAAAGAAAGTGATATATTATATTTTCATAAATTTCATTATGTAATTAATATCATATATAGAATTTATATGAAATATATTTATTTAACCCATCCTAAATACATTCCATGTAATATATGAATGAATCTCATCGCTTTGAGGAGGCGGTAGTCCACACGCCCACAAACGATATTATCGTATTCCCACAAAATGGAAAGCATGAAATTATGTGTCATATAAAAATTAAAGAAGAATAAATTCATTCTAAATATCATATATATCATATAATAATAGTTTTACCATCTGTATTCCCATTCTTGAGAGGTGGTAATGGAATAACGAATGACATCGGTTCGCGAGGTAGTAGTTCGTCATACACACGAATGATGATTGTGTATCCCATTTGATGAAAGTGTGTGAAGTTATAGGTAATAACATTATAATAACAAAATATAAAAATATTTAAGATAATGTTAATATTATATATTCATGATATAAAAATATATGAAGGGGTTTGAGAAATAATTAAAACAAAATTACTCGTTGGTGAACTTTACCTTTTCTTTAGGTAACTCCTTTTGGTTTGCACTAATAGACTTCCTTGAATGTATTTATAAAAAATTTAAGGTTTATATGATTATTTGAGGGTATTTGGGTAATTATTTGTCCAAAACTAAGTATTTATATGATGTTAAGGGGGGAGGAGAGGGGAATTTCTTTTATAAGTGAGGGATAAGACACACATGGCACTTCTGAAAAGAAGTTAGGTGAACCCACATTTTTACTTAAAAAAAGGATTCTATAATATAGAAAATTAGATCCTATGGGGGTTTAAATATGGTCATAAAATGGATTTTTTACAAGTTTATAGGTCATTTTGCTCCTTAATATTAAATTTTAGTCCCTTGGTAAACTTGTTTTCTCTTAATTTCCATGATTAATTTTAATTGTTTTCACTAATAATCTTGGTAAAAAAAATAAATTTGGTATTATTATAAATTATAATTATTATTACTCCAAATATATAATCCATTTTCCAAATTATAATCACATAATTGTAAGAAATTAATTTAAAATTAATCCATAGATGGGATGAGAAAGCAGGTTTTAGATTAAAAATTAGTTTTCAATTAAAATCCATTATTTTTTACTATTCATTAAACAATGATTATTCTAAGAAAAATGAAAAAAAAAACACCCTATGGTAATTTTGAAATTTATATTTCAAAAATGAAATTTATTTTTTCTAATAAAATTTGTTAAAGTTTCAAAATTTAGTTTTAAAACAATTGCACCAATAAAAGGCGAAAAACACATCTTTAGAGAAATATAGCATTTTAGGCCTAAAAATGAATTTTTTCTTATTTTATGATAATAAAACTTGTTTTATGAGTTTAAAAAAATATTTAATATATAAAATATAAATTTCATTATGATATTTCACTAATAGTGTTTAATTTATTTTATTATGATAAATTTCCTTTTTGGGGAAAAATATTTTTCATAAAAACACATCCTTTATATTCAATTGGTTTTTATTTTCATTTCTAATTAATTTTTTTCCAAAGAATTCATTATATATATATGTATGTATATAAATTTTTAAACCATATTCTCATAATTAAGTTAATCTTTTTCATTCTCGTCATCCCACCAACAAGGTTATAATTATCATATTAAATATTAAAAGTATATTGTTGTTCCATAAAACTATGTCTTGTGTGAAAAACACATTATATAAGAAATTGGATGTCATGTTCAATGTAATATAAACATTTTGTTTTGTGTAATGCAATATAAACTGTGAATTTCATATAACCCAATCTTTCAAAGAATTTAGATTAATTTGAAAGAAGATATTTCTTAAAATATTGAGATGTTAAATTATGCATGTGGTATTACAGAAATATTGTTGGATAAGTTGTTTTATCCATTTATTTTTAATTAATATTTATTTTGTTGAACCGATTTTTATTATAGGATTTTTGGTTTAGAAATATTTTTGGTAAAATCTATTGAATAGTTTGAATTTTTTAAATATCATTTAAATTTATTTGATACTCCTCAGACTATTTTATAAAACAATGAGCTAGAATGATTTTGAATTTAGTGGAATGAGAGGAAATTAACTTTGGTAATCTTATTGGTTTGTTATACTAACCCCTACATATAAACCTCAATGAATATGTAGATGTTTTATCCATGATATAGGAAAGGGATATTTCTCGTACTTCACTAGTGGATCACCTTGATAGTGGTTGTAAAAGAGCTTTAGAGGTGGATCATGGATACTTATTCATGTCATAGAGTTTAGAGTTGTTCCACCTTAGTGCCAAAGTCTATAACTTCTTTGGATTCATTTCTATTTTTTTCATTTTTTTCTGTTGATACTCTGATATTGCCTTACTGATTCCATTAGTTTTTGTATATTATGTAATGAATCATTATATAGTTGACCCTTTATTATTTATATATTTTTCTTTACTGATGTTCTTGTGTATGGTTGTGTGTATCTATTTAAGGGTATATCCTCCCTTATGTTTCCTTATAAAACCCTATACATTTATTTCCATCCTTAAGGGTTTGGGAAATGTTACCAAAGGTCAACAACACCTCCAACCTAGCCCAAGCCAATGGGTTAGGTGGGGATGTTTTAATTAACCTCATTTTATCATTTTTCCAACCCATGTTTATCTATATTTAATCACTACATTTATTTCATACATTCCCAACACATTTAAGTGGTTTATTCTCCAACCAATTCATTACATTAATCATGGTAACCCGTATTTCCAAACATTTTCATTAATTATTGTCAGATTTTCAATTCAAAAAAATAAAGAATTTACTTATCATAAATTAGATAAATTAACAATATGAGGAGCCTTTAAAAAATCATATATCATCAAGAATATAGAAATCATAATATGTAAACCCATGCTAAGATCCACTATAGAGTAAGTGGTTGACTACCTCAATAATTAAAATCAATTTGATAGGGTACAGATCGTTGGAAACTCTTGGAACTCTAGGATTCATGAATATGATGGCATTGAAGTATGAAATAAAACTAATTTAAACCACACGGTATCCAATACCACATTTATCTCACACAAAATTTAAGACTAATGAATCACATACTAAAATAAATTCAATGCACTAATTAGATCGAAAATATTATCATAAACAAAGAGGAAACCAAGCCTTATAGTGAGAGAATTAAGATACGGGATTAGGTATCCAAATTTACAAAAACATTTGTCAAATTTATCTATAAATTTATGGATTTTGAAATTAGGATTCAATTCCCATGACTATGACAATATATATCTACCCAGTTTTAAAAGATCAACCCTAAATCACACCTTGTACTAGACCAGAAGACACCGACAACCCTATGTATGACCAAGAACCTAGTGAATGTCCACAAACCACACATGGATGTTCTATTAAACCTATACCACTTCATCCTCCAACCATTTACCAACACACCATTGCGTAGTCAATGAACTCAGTTTCCCTAATCTTAAAAAATCAACTTATATCACATCCCTTACTTTCTTTCATTATCCTTTAACTACAAGAAATTATTTTAAATCAAATAAAAATATTTATTTTATGACTGAAAATTAAAAAATAATAACACCTCAATGACTGAGTTTGTAAAACAATTACTGATGTTGTTATGAATAAGAGATGTGTATGTTTCAAATAAAAACTTATTGAAGATACAATGTTTTTTTATGCAATATCTAACTATGTTTAGGGTATTTACACGTTTCTTCTAGTAAATCATTACCAATATCCTCTAATACACAAATCCACTAAACATAATGCTTCATATATGGGTGTAATATCATTTAAACTTTTCTATTGTTCTCATATATAAGTGAAAATATTAAAAAATCATAGATCAGATGATTAAGTTGATGAATAAAATTATTTTAGGTTGAGATGATCTCCTTCCATTCTAACTTATCAATTTTGGTAATCTTACTATAAATTTTGTTCATTTCCTATATTTAATCCCCCCAATAAATAATTCCAACAAAATAAGTGAATATAAGGTTTTAACTATTCTTACCCCTCTTGAGAAACATATGATAAATTTGGATGTTGAATTCATAGATATAGTTCCTAGTAATAATATGAATAGATTAAATAATATTGATAATTTTTTATCAGATTTAATAACTATTAATTATTTAAATAATAAAAATCTAATTCATTTGGTAAGAGGTATTAAATATATTATATTTTAGAGTAATGTTTTGCTTCATTGATTTTTCTCTAGGGGTTAATAGAATATAATATTGTTTATAAATAGTCTTGTATCATTATTCAAGGAATAAAAAAATTCGTTTGTTGATAAAATATGAATATTAATGTGTTTGAGTCTCAAATACATGTTATTTGTGGTGACCAAAGATTTTCATACTTAATTATTACATAATTTTATATAAATAATAAATATATATTATAATAATATTCACCCCATAATCATAATGGTTTAGATTATTTTGAGACCAGAAACATAATCAAATTATTTCATGAAATATCATCAATATCTCCCATAAATTTATTCTCACATAGTACACTCCATTTAAAACCCTATTTAAAACATTTATTCATAATCTATAGAAATACAAATATAATAAAGGGTGATCTCAGATTCCCAATAAGGGTAAACATAATAGATATCAATCAATGATCATAAATTAGAATAAGAGAAGATAAGGGTATGATAACATGATCCAAACTTATGAAATTTATACCTAATAAGTCAAATATTATTAGACATGAATCATGTAATAAGTTTTTGTTAGATAAAATACGTAATTCATAAGAGTATAGAATCATCAACAATCAATGATGACCCATGAGAATATATCATAAGCATAAGACAAAAGATTTTTTCATATACATAAGCATAAAAAGTCATTTCCCTGGTCACGGATCACTACCAAGACTAACATAGTGGAAAAATCCTAGTGTTTATTGGGTTCACTCAACATTCCATAATTTCCTTACTCAAGGCTCATTTACAACACTATCACAGTGAAAAAAGTACCCAATGGATTTGGTTTACTCCACATACACAATATTTTCATAGTCAAGGATTAATGTCAAGATTATCATAGCCGATAGAGTCCCTTACTTAACTAGGATCACTACCAATTCAAGTTCATATTATCTCATGAGATATCATTATTTACCCAATGCGTTAGAGGGATATATAATTTCTATCCCACCTATTAATTAATAAAAAAATAAATATGGGTTCCAAAAGAACATAAAAACATTCACCATTGTATAATTTTTGGAAATTAAATAGGTTTAAAAAATATTTCATCATATCTTAACTAACCTATAGAAAATTAATAAGTTTCAGAGAATCATCCTTAAAACAACATCATCTTAGACTATCTAGAGAAATATAGTTGATTTTATCATAAGATAATATCTCTATTGAATCATAATAATACTTAAATGATGTTTACATATATAAAAATTACTTTTATAGAATAATTTAAAATATAATTTGAAAATCAAAATAAAACATCACTTTGCTATTTATAATTTATAAAAATGAAATTCAAAACAAATGTGAATATGATTTTATTTATAAAACCATTGTAACTTTTAAATGAATATTCATAAATAAGTAATTAAATTATTTAAGTAAAATACACTCACACCATATAAATTAAAATAGAATATTATTTTCTCACTTTTGTAAAAAATCAAAATTGAGTCATACAAAAAATATTTAAAAATATTATTTTCAATAATTTTTAAATAAAGTCACAGTTGTTAAAAACACTTTATTGAAAATTTATTTATTGATAAAAATTCCCATAAATGTTTTGATGAACATGGGCATTTAGGAGAATGATTCGTAAACCAAAAAAATAAAGTCAGATTTTATTAAGGATAGTTCTCGATCATTTTGAGTACCAAATCATAGAGAATGGTACAAATACATGTTAAAACCATTAATTAACATGGGAGAAGAAAATATATCGGTTTTAAAAGTTAAGTATCATATAAATTCCCTCAATGAAAATTTGATATAGACAATCATAAAAAGAAATGAGATTATAATATAAACCCTTACTAATTTTGTAACTTTTGAATCATAAAAACATTAAAAGAAATAAATTAATATAGAACATTAAATACCATGATTATGAATATGTTCAGGATATAATATATCATATTGGTATAATATACACTATTAAAACAAAAATAGGTGGATAATATGAAACATGTCTCAATGAAACAGTATTGAGATGAATAACCCTAACAGTTGTCTTAATCTCTGAATCAAAACCTTATGAAAGGGATAAACATAGATGGATTAGTAAATAAAAAAAAATTAAATGAAAATTATAATATAAAACATCATGGATACTATATATACCATGAAAAATAAATAATTGGTGAATATGGTGTACATCAAAATGAAATAAAACTGAGATGATAAACACTTACCCCAGGTCCTATATTTCTTTGTATGTATTAAAACATATTATATAATAATTATATATTAATTATAAATATATTTAAAAAAATTATTAATATATATTACTATATATTACTATATATTATTACATTATATTTTCCAGATACTATTTTGTTAACAATTATTCATTAAAATCAATATTCTGGTGAAAACTTGTTCATTTTCCATACATGTTTCAATTTTATAGTTCTAGTTCTTGAACATTGGTCATGGTTTAATCATCTAAAGATTATCAATAATTTTTTAAATATAATATTTATTCATTACATACACTTTTATATCTAGAAATATAGGGTGGTGATGAAAATGAATTATATCACTTTGTGTATATGGTAGTACATACATTTGCATGAGTGATGATTCCACTTTTCAATTTGATGGGATAAATTAAAGGTAAAAAATAATTAAAATTTTTATAATAGTAATTATATTATAAATATAATATTTATATTTTTAAATATATACTTATTATTGTCCATATAAATTAGAAATGAAAAATGAATCACATCGCTTTGTGGAGGTAGTAGTTCGCATGTTCACATGAGTGGTGTTATCATTTTCCAAGAGATGAGAGGTAAGAAGGTAGATAATATTTTATATTTAAAGAATCATAAATATGTTACAATAAAAAATATATAATAATTTAATCCATATATATAAAAATCCATGGGAAATGGTTAGGAAAAATGAAACACATTGATTCTTGGAGGTGGTGGTCCACATTTAAACATGAGTGATGTTTTCATTTCCCATTGGTTAGAAAAGGAGATGAAAATGTGGTGTATCATAAATATAATAAAATTTATTTATATTTTTTTGATAATTATGTTATTATAATTTTTTGTTTATGATATTTTTTAAGGAGTTTTAAGAAGAATAATTATGGAAGAACTTTCTTAAGAGTTATACCTATTCTTTAGAAACCCTACTTTAGTTTACACTATAAACCTTCTAGGTCAGTTATTTGGTGATACAAGTATATCTAGGTCATGGGGAGGATGGTTGGGAGGGTATTTTCAAGAATACGATTTGATATAAGGGGATTTTGTTATATGAATAAGTGACGATAATAGGTTCCCTTTTATGAGTGAGGGGAGTGGCACCCTTGTAAATATCCTCAACTTTTAAATATTATAAGTGTCTTACTTATTGTCAAGTGGAAACATAAAATATATAATTTAAATATAACATAATATGGTTTAAAATAACCTCATAAATTATGAAATAAGAAGATATTTTAAGACCATATCACAAATTCTTAACCTTAATTATCCTATTTTACATTTTTACAATGGTCACAACATTTTTACACTACTAGAAATTTAAGATATATACATGGACATATAGCCACTATTTTATAGGTTTGTGGCTATAGATTGTTTATAGCTACATTTTAATTTTGATCCATGGATACACAATTCTGCCCCCCTTTTTTCGATTCTCGTTGGGCTTCTCCTCCATCCCCATATGTGTCCCATATTTTTTTTGATTCTCGTTGGGCTCCTCCTCCCCCGATACGTGACCCTCTAACCACGTCACCCTTCTCCCCCGAAGGCCTCTCCTCCTCCCCTAATAACCTCTCTCACCATGCCCTCATCTCTTCCCTCATGGCTTTCCTCTCTCGGCCTTGCTACTGTCGTCTATCATTCATCCTAGCTAGCTTTAGTTACTCCATCCCTCATTGTGGTTCCTTCATTCGTGATGTTGATTCTCCAATCATGACTCGACTTCTCTATTTGGGGTATCTCCATTCCTCGAGCAGTACTACCCTCCTCCATACCATTTTTTGGGTGTTCTTCCTCTATTCGGTGCGTCGAAAGAAGGGTTCCTCCCTATATACCCTTCTTTAGGCCTTCCTTCTCCATACGGTGTATTGGCCCAACTAATTTACTTAATTCTATTATGGGGTTGTTGTTTGCAGTTTTGGTCCTAGTCTAATGAGTAAACATAGTGTTCCTTATAACTTTGGAAATTTCCCCCTGATCTTTGACTCATGGTTGAGATAAATTTAATGATTCATGACAATACTAGTTGATAAATTCTTAGGAAGTTTGAATTTTGGTTTTCCAAGGATGTGGTAATTTTTAGAACCATTATTCGGTTAAGAGAATATATATTCGGAAATTCTCAATAATATTTTCAATTATGTGAATTGAGTCTTGAGGGTGATATAGGCTCTCGGGTGTGTGTCTGAGCATAGACAAGTGGACCTGTAACCATTTTAAGATTTATGTTTTCCACCATGGGTCCTCCATGGAGTAGAGCTCCATGTGTTGGAGGGAAAATACACAGGTGGAGTGACCTTTTCCCTATTGTGGGGAAATTTCTTTTTTACTTGTCTCCCTATAGTAATTTATCAGTTTACTATGGCCATGGTTTTAGTTGTTTCGTCTCTTCTTGGGTGAGGTGGTCATGTGTTTTGGAGGGACTATCCCATTAGATTATCCATAATGAAAAAAGAAAGAAAAATACCTTTTTTTACTGGTTTTGCATGGGGGAAAATTGTGATGCTTGAGATTTCTTGTTTTGGTGCCCATTTATACTATGATTGGCTATGTATGGTGCCCTATATTCACACCTATGGAAACATCAAGTCAAAATGAAATAGATGGTAAATTTAAGTGATAGTGGGGCTTATTTGGAAATACAACCATGATATATCACCTTATAGTTGGGATTTTTTTAAAGAGTTATAGATAAGGGGTTTCATTAGTTCTCATTTGAAAAATGATTAGAAAGGGTTGAGGGATTTGTATGGTCATTAGTGTGTATAGTACTTGTGTGTTTCATTGGATAGGTCCATGACATCATAGAGGAATAGACCCGTGTTTTTTTGTTTGGTACTTCTGAGGATTCCCCCTAGGAAATGGAGAGCACCACCACAACAAAATGAATATTTTAATAGATGTTGAAATGATGAGGATGGATGCTCACTCAAAAAAAGTAAATAAAATTTTATCTACTTTGAGTTTCTAAACAACTCACCCATCCTCTCTTCCTCCCACACATGTGATGAATCAGGGGAATTTGAGGGAGCTTCATCCCCTATTAACCTTCAATTTCACCTTTAAATGTGGGGGTTTTTATAGATCCCCATGGTAATTTAATGTGTTATCTAATCTTACATTCATTCAAGTTTCCCATTTCTCTTCTAACTAATTTAGTGAAAACGATAAAAGAGTTGGAGATGATTTCGACAAGATTATGGTGGAAATCATTAAATATCATGGGTTTTTTTTTGGAATAGCTAGTGAGAGTATAAATACGATAAATGATTATATTTACATTTATTTTCAATGAGGATCATCATTGTATGATTTTATTTATAGTTTTTTATTAAATTATATTTAAAATTATGTGAATCAATGTTTTTTATTATGGGATGACATTCAGAAGGTATTGGAATGTGATATGGACCTTCCCTGTGTCGTTGGTTACCATAATAGTTTGAATACGTTATATGATGATATTATAGACAATTCAGCAATTTTTTATTAAATTGGAAAAAATATCTATATATTAGTTAATAAATTGTAATTTTTTATAATTAATTTATTCAATTTTTATGGTGTGAGTTAGGGAACTATGTGGAAAGGAAACAACCAATTTTACTTGGATAATCCAGGGTGAGAGTATGCATGTTATACTTAAAGTATGTATCTCTATATTGAATTGGGAATTCTCCCCAACATTCCCCTTTACTAACTATTTTTTTATTTGTGAATTTTTATGAGTTATCTCCACTAATGATGATTAATATTTCCTTCTTATTAATTAATATTATTTAAATTGTATGAATGGATTTCACAAAGTGTTAAGGGCCATTACGGACCCTCGGTAAATTGGCATGATTCCATGGCCTCTGATGTCTAAGACCATAATATTTAATGTATCCCTCAAGATTTATGGACCATGGGGTGAAATTTACATGAGTTAATTGAATATAATAACCCTTAGTATAGGTTCCCTAGTGACCTATGAGTTGAGGAATGTGATTGTTTAGCGTAATTGTCCCTAGTAGTCCTTTAGGTTCACTTGAGATACCATTAAACCCGTCAGGGATGTTTGGATGAAAAATGGGTAAGTGTTCTTCACCCACTATGATGTGATTTTCATCATACATATTACCTAGGTAGGATTTATATATGTATATGTGTTGATAACATAAGGACAAACCTAGGATGTATTGGGAATTGAGACGGGATTTATGTCACCTCTCTAGAATGATGCCATTTTTGCTTGTTTTTTTATATATGTGAGGTTGTGAGATGATCATGATAATGCTAGGGGATGTTATACTCATTTTTTTATGAGTGAGAACTCTATATGGGAGTTTTGGATTTAGTAACCCATTAAGGGTTTCAAAACCTGATGAGATCTACGGAAACCTGAAGGATATTCTAATTATTGTGTTAACCACTGATATGATGTTTTCATTAATGGTTTATGAAGATTTTTTGTGTAACCTTTGTACTTGAATCTATGATTTAATCCACATTTTTACATAGTGAAAACTATAGGATGTGTTCTTGAGAGGCTAACCACAGGGACATGAGACATGTTTGGTGGTTGGTTAAGTAATATTATTTATATGATGAAATGATTTTCAAGTGGGATGCACTGCCCGTGATAAATTATATGGAATTCCCATGTGGTAACCTAATGCTCAACTATTTGGTCTAATTGGAATACCTAGGGCTGGTCTCATTGGATTTGTTCAGTGAACCTGATATTATTTGATGACTTGGTCGTGCTCTTAGAATCTAGTTGTTGAGCATAGTAATATTTTAATGTTTTGGTTAATCCCCTTGTATTCTTCCATTAGGAATCTATGGAATTTCCAAGATGATGGTATTCATCCTTCATCTTTATATTATTTCCCTTGTCTTACACTATATAATTTTTTTAATACCTAAAACAATATTGCCTTTTATTTTCTCCTCGGAATCAGTTGTGGTACTACTGATATTATATTTTTTAAGGTCATCCCCTAAGGAAAATGTTCTTTCACATACTACTAGATTTAAATTGGGTTTTTTATTGGTTGGTAAGGTTATATGATGTGCTTTAAGACACAATGACACTGGCTGAAGTGGGTATAGTCTATCTTGATGGTCACATAAGAACCTAAGGATCGATAATAGTTATTATTTATACATCTACACATTATTTATTCATTCATTTGATAATTTTAGTGAATATTAAAAAATACTTGTTATATAAAGGATAGTATTGGTGGTTACCTACTAAGTTTTACACATAGTATACTTAGCCGTCTTTGGCCCTTAGGTACCTTATAAGGTCATTATTAATCCCTGGATCAGGTTCAGCAGAGTACCAATGTTTTATGATTGAGTATTATTTATCAAATATAGTAGATTATATGATGATGTGAAACTTAGGGATATTAAGAGACCCTTGTACATTTCTTTTATTAATTTGTTTCTTACATGTGATTATACAGGTTTTTGATCAGTTGATGTGATGTCATGACAATGAATGTCTATAAATATTTGTTTTCTCAATCCATATGTTATAGAATATTTTATTTTACCTTCATTCACATACTATGTTTATTTATGATGGTTTTATTGTTTTATATAGATTATGTTTATTACTATGATGTAGATAATTTTTAGTGTTGTGATATTGAAACTATATATTGTGTTATCATTGTTGGATATTGATATAAAAACTATGCTTCAAGGTTTACCTCTATAGTATTGAATACGTATATCTTTAGTTTTTCTATGTAATTTATATGTGGGTATACCTTGGATTTTATACTTTAATATATGTTTTATAGATCTTAAACCATATCAAACCTCTATATAGTACCTCAAATGGTATCCGAAGGAGTTGTTTAGAGAGTCCTCCCTCTAAAATAGAACAGAGCATCTACACACGTGTAAATTTGCTTGATAATATCTAACTTTCATAACTCAAGGATATCATAAGATTCATGTCTATACATTTGAGAAACTAATGGGAGACCATTGTTCAGGATTCCTTTAAAAGTTTCAATCAAACCAGAAGTGAATGTTTGAAGAGCACTAAACAAGGGTGTAGGCTGAGTATTACATGAAGCAGTTGGAACATCTAGATATAACTTCATTAGAATTTGATATCTAATCCTTGGATTCTAACCAATATTCCATTCATTGATATTAATTTAATTTATATTTTAGTATTCCACTCTACCATCAATTGAGCTACCTCATGAAGAGCATTGGAAGAGGTTTGAGACACTGTATCACTAACAATGGCATTAGCAGACTTAGATGTAATTGGAGAAAATATAGTAACACATTTCATAGAAGGGAGAATCTTGAGAGGCTCGTAAACCAAAATCTCTTTCTATGTAGTAGAAACTATAACTGATGGAGTTTCTTCAGATTCTGAGGAACTATAATCCCATTCAAAGTAAAACCCTTCAACTTCTTCAAAGACCTTAATTAGTAGGTTTATTATTATCTCATGATTTTTTGTCACAACACTAATAGACCAAGATATCATTCCCTAAATATTTTTATACACTTCCAATATATCTTTCACAATATCTTTTTGTGTTTTCATCATACTGAGGTCAAATCCACAACATCTTATTAAGATATTTTGACTAATAATCATTCAATATATCACTTTTACATTGATGAGTTAATCCTTTAGTTTTCTTTAGGTTGATAATGAATGTATTGAATCTATTAAAGATTTTTTAAGGGGTAATTGATGTGTTTTACACAGTTTATTTTCTTACATGTTTTTATTTAACATAATTTTATTAATCCATGATGTATACAGTGCTACTTGATGATTTATTTGTGATAATATTAATAACATTAACTGATGAGGGATATAGGAAGAATTTAAACATAACATCCATATTCCTAATATGATAAATATATAATGATTTTTTCTTTTCAAATATAATATTTTATGTCATTGTTATGTTATCTTTGTTATTGGATCAACTTTTTCTATTAATATAAAAGTTTTATATTACTATAAAAACATCTGTAATTTAAGATATATAATAATTAATGCATGATTAACTTCTCACAAAAAATTTTGTTAATAAAAATATGTTATTACACTTACATATCAATCTGAATATTTTCTGTTCATTGTTGGTTATGGAGTCATGTATCAGTTATCATGTACAATTGACACACTGATCACATATATATAAGAAGTCATTATATTTCACTTCTTTTTTCATTATTTACTTACAGGTGGTTTCTTATTATGAGGTTTTTTCTATCCACCGCCATTGAAGGCGGTGAGTTCGACATCAGATTCAGGTAAGGTTTATTCCGTTTTTATTCTTTAGACCAATATTAATTAGGGTTTTTTTTATTTTTTGGTTCTTTATATTTTTTTAGTGCATTTTGGATTTCGTTGAGGAGGATTCGAGTCACCGTTAACAAAGGCTTATATGTGTATTCATAGGTAGGCATATACATATATAAGTTCTCCCTTTATATATATTCACTTATGGTAGTATGAATATATATATTGACGCTATGTGTGATTATATATATATATGAAAAATGAATACATGTGTTAATGTAAAGGGGTATATGCAAATATAAACATATATATAAGGATCCCTTTGAGCATATTTAACCATGAAAATATGTACATAGGGGATAGGTGTCCTTATATATATATGTAAAGTTTCATATGTGTGCAAGTAGGAAAAATGGAATATTTGAGTTTTTGTCAAAAACAAACACGCTCTGAGGTTGAGGTAGGTTCCCTCTACCTAAATCTTTAATTTGAATTCTATAATTACCTGATTGATTTGAAAACATGTTTCTATAATTTCTTTATTGTTTTCAAAAATGGTTTTCTAATAACCACTAGCTTTGTCAAGGAAGAAAATGAATATATCCCTTGAACTTATTTATAGACCTTGTTTTTTTGATGAATTAAGAGCTTACTTCAACTAACAAAAATGATGGTATCATCCACAAACATCAATTGAGATTTTCCTAGTACAAGATTCTGGAACCGAAATGAAGCTACATTTCCTTTATGGATGTTCTTATTAATATTTCTATAATGGTTATCTTGAGATAGGATGAATAAGTTTAGGGATAGGGTATCTCCTTGCCTAGTCCCCAAACATATTTGAAGAATCTGAAGTTCTTCCCTAAGAAATAAATGGATATCCATGGTAAACTAAAGAACCAAAAAAGAGTTTCAATAAATACACTAGAAAACCCCATGCCTGATAACACCTTGACGATGAAAGACCATTCTACCTGATTATAGGATTTTTCTATGTCCAATATAATGGAAATATTGGATTCAGTCTCCCTTTTTTTCAAATCACCAATCATATCTTGTGCAGACCAATAACACCCTGGATTGTCCTTCCATTCACAAACCCATGTTGTTCATCTAAAATACATTGAGATTGAAGCTGGGACAGATGCATGTTAACCACACTAGCCAAAACATTGTAGTAAAAGTTAAAAATGATGATAGGTCTCTATTGACTAAAAGAAGAAGGATCTATAAGTTTAGGGATATGAACAAGGGAGGTGGATCTGGCCATGCGCAGAATGCTTCCACACCAGAATATGTCATGCACTGCTACCACTATATATTTCTTAACTAGTTCCGATGAGTCAACAAAGAATAAACCATGATAACCTTTGGGACATGGTGCCCTGTAATAGAAATGATAAATCACTAACTCATGTATCTCATGCTCCTCCAAAACTAAAACCAAGATGAAATTATCACAAATAGTCACTACTCTGGGTAAGGCTTCAAAGAGCTCTTCCTGACAACTTAGATAGCCACTAAGCAGGAATAGTCCCTGTAAGAAGAGACTAAAATTCTCATCAGCCATACCTATGAATTCTTCATGATCAATATAGAATGATCCATCCTCCCATAGAATATTGGGTGTGGTAATTCTCTACTTCTCTTTGAGGAAATTATGAAAAAATGTGGTGTTTTTGTATCCTTTTTCAAGATAAGTGACCCAGGATAGCTTGTGAGTTGAGAATTCATGATAATAGATCCTTTACACCAATATATTCTTATTGTGAACCAAGTCTTTAAAAATAAAATCATTCCATCCTTTCTTGGTAGGGGGAGGTAAAACTGGTAAGGGGTGGTCTGCAAGGGGGGTGGTCTACAGGGAAGGGGAGGGGAGGGGGTAGGGTGGAGGGGGTAGGGGGTAGGGGTAGGGGTGGGGGAAGGGGGTAGGGGGAAGGTGGTAGTGGGTGGGGGTCTGTAGGGGGTGGTCTGCAGGGAAGGTGGAGGGTGCGGGTGGGTCTGACGAGCAGTGGGGAGGGTGAAGGTGCGGTGCAAGGGGTGGGGTAGGGGTGCAAGGGGGTCTTTTGGGCAGTGGGGAGGGTTTGGGTGTGGGGAAAGGGGGGAGGGCGTGCAATTGGGTGGGGCAGGGGGTGCAGGGGGTGGGGCAGGGGGTGTAGTTAATATCTATAGGTTTCTTTAATCATAGATAATGTTGAATAACCATTACAATCCATCTCTAACTCTCCTATTTATTCATGATTAAGTTTCTTCAAATATTTCATCCTATTTACAGCAGATTTCTTTCACTAAATCAGGGTTTGATATCACTTGCAACCGATTTTTGTGCATGGGGGGTCTATCCTGGGGGTGTCCTGGAGGGATGGGGGGTTGTCCGAGGGGTGTCCTGGTTAATAAGCCACTAGATCATTAGGGGAAGTTAGGTTTATTCTAAATGGGGATTAAGAGATAATTAAGAAAATAAATGACCAAGAAAAAATTTGTAAATCACTACTATTAGTTATTCATTATGGTGTGAAATGTTAGGACATTTGGAAAGGAAGAGGGTGAACCAAAAGTTTATGGAAACTGGCCTATTCAAAAACATGTCTCACAGTTACTTGGGGTGAGATGTTAGGACATTTGGTAAGGCATAGGGTGAGCCAACATTTTATAGAAACTTCCCTATAGAAAAACATGTCTCACAATTACCTAGTATGGGCCACACGATATTGGAAAACCACACCCAAACCATGTGATGCATCTAGATAACTAATAATAAAATCACATAGTTTCGTTGGTGAGAAACATGGTTTAAAAAATCATGATAAAACCATGAAAAACAACCTTGGATCCTCATAGTGAAATACTGGATAGTTAATACATAGTTATTACAAATTGTCCAAATATTCTATTTTCCTAAACTGTTTCTCCCAAAAATTCGAGATTTCATTCCACATTTCTATAAAACCTATAGAATTATCCTATGGATTAACCAAGATAAAACTAATATATAACTTTTTCCTAGAGGGAATCAAAATTATCCCAACCAAAAAGATTTATATCCCTAGAAAGTGACAAGTATTGTAAATACACAATTAGAGAAGACCACTACATCCTCATTAATGATTCACGCTCCCACATCCCATGGATATCCCATTTTCACTTCAACATTACAAAAACAATGGTAATTGTTTTACCATGATGTACCATTTAATGGATATCCATAATATAAACCAGTCCAGTAATATTTGTGTTAGGGGGGTGTCCTGGGGGGTCCAAGGGGGGTGTCCAGTGGGGGGTATCCAGTGGGGTGTCCAAGGGGGGTGTTCGGGGGGTCCAGGGGGGTCCAGGGGGGTCCAGGGGGGTCCAGGGGGGTCCAAGGGGGTGTCCAGTGGGGGGTTTCTAGGGGGTGTCTAGTGTGAGTTTCTAGGGGGAGGGGGTGTCCAGGGGGTGTCCTAGGGGGTGTCTAGGGGGTTTTCTGGGGGGGGTACAGGGGTGTATCAGGTATGGTTTTTATGTAAAAAATTGTAATCATTATTCTATTCCCCTTCGATTAATTCATGCTTTTTTGTTGACACCAAAGAAATGTTTCTAGAATTTGTATGCACTTATGTGTTTGCATATTCTATATGCACTTATTCTTTATAAAACTTTGAATTTATATTGAATGGTGATATTGACTCATTACATATCAAGATTAAATCTTTCTTCGTCAATTTTTTTGATTCAATTTCATGTTGTTAAGTATTCTAAAGTAGTTGAAGGCTCTTCTCATCCTTGATTGGTCTCTATTCATGTGATATTTAAAACCCACAACCCAACACTCTTGACCTTGACTTAAGAAGGTAGAAATTTAGATGATGGGGAAATGTCATTGAATCCTAATTCTATGGAGTAGGCCCAGGTTGTTGTAGCTTTGAAGCAAGTAAAACTTCTTCATTGATGTAACTCCAGTTTCCATTGTAAATTTCTTGAAATTTGTTTTCATATGTAAACTCTAAATCTCATTTTTAACTACCTTCATGAGTTCATGTTGATGTTATTGGAAATAAAATGGAATATATATATATATATAAGTGGTTTAAATGAATAGATAATAGTGGAATATTTATATGATTTCAAATAAAATTTAACAGTCATGTGCATTTTCACAAGCGGAGTACTAGTTTGATTTATTTTCAGAAATTTTAAGACTATTTGACATCTAGGGTCACCCAATCCATTAATGTTTGTTTTATAGACATTGATCATTAGGATCTTGATATCCAACCATATAACTAGAGTTGTATACTCTGATGTAGAAAATAGTAATTTATCGATAGCTAGGCTTAGAATTTCATTGTATTGATATAGTAATGTTCATTTACAGAGGGGGGGTGTCTGTCCGGGGGGGGCTATCCAGGGGGTGCAAGGGGGTGTCCAGCAGGGAGGCTACTGTCCAGTGGGGGCGGTGCTGTCTAGGGGGGTCCAGTAGGGGAGTCCACCAAGGGGGGCTACTGTCCAGGGGTCCAGCAGGGGGGAGGGATGTCCAGGGGGTCCAACAGGGGGGTTGTACCAGGTGGTCTAGTAGGGGGGCTGCTGTCTGGGGGGCTGTATAGCCCGTATGGTGGGCTATTGTCCAGCAGGGGGGTGTCCAGGGGGTCCAGCAGGGGGGCTGTTGTACAGGGGGTCCAGCATGGGGGTGTCCAGCAGGGGTGGTGCAAGGGGGTCCAATATGGCGGGGGGAAAGGGGTGTGCATGGGGACTTAGGGGTGTAAGGGATGTGGGGGGGGCTGTTGTCCAAGGGGTCCAGCAGGGGGTATCTAGAAGGGGGTGCAAGGGGGGTCTAACAGGGGGAAAGGGGTGTGCAAGGGGGCCTGGGGGGCAAGGTATGTGGGGGGGGGGGCTAATGTCCAGGGGTGAAAGGGGGGTGTGCAGTAGGGAGTAGGGGTGTTGCAAGGGGGGTCCATCAGGGGGCTTCTATCCAAGGGGGTGTCCAGCAGGGGTGGTGCAAGGGGGGTCCAGTAGGGGGAAAGGGGTGTGTAAGGGATGTGCAAGAGGGGTCTTTCTAGGGTTTCACGGGGGGGAGGGGGTCTGTACATGGGGTGGGGATGTCCAGGGGTGCAAGGGGGGTGTCCAGTAGGGGGGCTACTGTCCAGTGGGGGGTGCTATCCTAGGGGTGGTTGTTGTCCAGTAGGGGGGGATACTATCTAGGGGGTCCTGCAGGGGGGGCTATTTTACAGGGGGTCCAGGAGGGCGTTGTCTAGGGGGTCCAGTAGGGGGGATGCTCTCCAGGGGGTCCAGCAGGGGGCTTCTGTCCAGCAAGGGGGGTGACCAAGGGGGTCCAGTAGGGGGGTCTGCTGTGCAGGGGGTCCAGTAGGGGTGATGCACGAGGGTCCAGCAGGGCGGGGGCAAGGGGTGTGCAAGGGGACCTAGGGGTGCAAGGGATGTGGGGGGGGGGGTTGTCTAGGGGGTCCAGCAGGGGGGCTTCTATTCAGGGGGTCCAGCAGGGGGGTGTCCAGCAAGGGTGGTGCAAAGGGGGGTCCAGCAAGGGGGGAAATGGGTGTGCAAGGGGACCTGGGGGTGCAAGGGATGTGGATGTGCTGCTGTCCAGGGGGTGCAAGGGGGTGTCCAATAGGGAGAAGGGGTGTTGCAGGGGGGTCCAGCAGGGGGGATGCTGTCCAGGGGGTGTCCAGTAGGGATAGTGCAAGGGGGTCCAGCAGGGGGAAAGGGGTGTGCAAGGGATGTGCAAGGGGGTCTGTCTAGGGGTGAATGGGGGGTCTGTCCAAGGGTGCAAGGGGGTTCTACAGGGGTGCAAGGGGGTCTGTCCAGGGGTGCAAGGGGGTTATGCAGGGGTGCAGAGGGGTCTATCCAGGGGTGCATCGGGGGGGGGGGGCTGGTTTTTTTACAAAATTGGGAAGGATATAGTCACGGTTTCAAGCCGCGGATAAAGATTTATATCCACGGTTCATAGAATCATGGTTTTTATTGGCAAGACACAGTTTTCAACCCTGGCTATAGGGCTATATCCACGGTTTGAAATAGTGGCTATAACCTATAGCCACGGTTCCAAACCCTGGCTATAGCCAAAATTTCTAGTAGTGTTACTAATGATAAAATTCATAATGAAGAAAAAATAAATTAAAAAAAATACTAAATTTAAAAAATCCCACTCCAAATATGAAATTAATTTATCAATATCCAATTTATAGAATTGGAATTAGTTCATTATTAAATAATTTTTCAAAACATAACTAAATAAGTGTTTAAAAAATGTTTTAAGCCTAAAAATGAACTTATACCAAAATATAATAAAATGATAATTATTATGTAATTAATTATATTAGTTTTTATCATATGGATATTATTTTACAAGAAAAAAATCATAAATATAATATTAAATTTCAATTAAATGTTTTAATGAAAAGAAAAGATTATTTATTAAAAATCAATATCTTTCATTATTTAATAAAAAATCAGTCATTTGAGAAACATACAAAAACATCAACCTAAGATTCACTTCAATTTCCCACCTCATCATCTTGGTTGCTTCCTCTTCCAACGCATTGAGAAATAACACCTCCTCTGTCACCTCATCATCCGAACATAAAATCAGTTCCAATGAAAGTGCATATTGACCAGGTTTTTCCAATTGGAACCTGACCTCACTATTCAACTTCTCATCTAATTTCTTTTTTTGTTGACCGAGTCTTCATGGGAGGTGGTAAGGATGAGTAATCCTTCTTACCCATCCTCCTCCTATTTCTCTTGTTGCTCCTCGGACTTGACTCCCCTTCAGATAAACTCTTATTGTTTACAATGGATTCCTCCACCCCACTTCCAATAGAATAAACTGGAAAAACATGGAAAATTTGTCCAACTTCCATATTAAGGTCATCAATATTCATCCAGTTAGTCTCCTCTCCCTCAACAGCAACTGGTGCTTCATCTCCCAACCCTACCTCTGCCAGACCTTCAAACCTATTACCCATGATGATTGGGGTCCGAATTGAGGAGCCTACACCCCCTGATATGTTGGAGGGACTTTCAAGGTCCTCCCGCAGCCGGTTGAACACATCTGTAAGCTTCGGATTGCATTGGTGCATCGTGACTGCCTTCCTCGTGCCATAACCCACGCCAACCTCCGGGTTGTGATCCACTGCCTCGATGTTGGAAGATTTCTCCACACTCGATCGCACTAATCTATCTTCATCGCCGCTATCATCCCCACTTATTTCCCTCTGTCCCGTTCGAACTGCCTCCCAAGTCTCTGAAGTCTTTCTCTGAACAGGTGTCTCCATCCTTGGTGGAACCGAGACCTCCCGATCAACCTTCAATTGATTTTTTAGTCCCCTGCCCACCTTTGATGGACGCTCCTGATACCAGACTTCCATAGAATGACCCATCCGACCACATGAATAGAAAAAATCCATCCAACTCTCATAAACCACACGCTGATTTCATCTGTACTCCTCTTCAACCGTGATCCAAACAAAATCGAATGGAACCCTAGAAACATCAACCTCTACACAGATTCACAGATTTACAGGGTGACAAACCGATTCCGTGCGGCTATCTGAACACAGGTACCTACCGATCATATTACCTAGCATTCTGATAGTAGATGGATTCTGGAAGGGTAACGGAAAATTAGGAAAACTAGCCCAAATTGCAATAGAGGTCGGGTCGTGCTTCATGTAGAAATCGAACAACCATCGTAAGAGAAAGAACTGAAGTCCATTGCAGCTTCGGGGAGCCCTCGCCCAGGCACTGATAAGGTCCTCCTCTAAAGCGAATCAGATCATAATGTGGTGATTTTATAGTAAACCCATTGTTTCCCTACCTTGAAATTCCCAGGTGTTGAAGACGACGCGATCAAAGAAGTCGACTAAAGGTCTTCTCTATTTAAACCGCACCACCAGTGTGAGCTTTAGAAGAATGGAGGTTTCCGTAAACTCTGATGTTGATATCTGAAGGTTCGGAAAACCATCTAGGATCTATGGAACTTTGTGTAATATCATTTCCTTTAGAAAAGGAGGTAACAAGTCAGGATTGGAGAAGGGTCGGAACCTCGAAGACCCCTCCCCCGCCATGGGGGGAGGGATCCACCCGGTCGTCGTCGTCTTCTCCAAGAGGAAAACGACTCACCTAGGGTTCCCGATGCCAATGATCTCCCTCTACCCTCATAAAACGCAACATAGAATAATGTAACTTATTATATATTACTTCAAAGTATAAACATGAATAAAATCTAAAATGAATGTAGAAGATCAAATGAAATATCATCTACACTGCAACAAGAAGACAATATATGAGACCATTCCCTTATTCTATTAATGAAACCTTCATTGTTTACCTCATCTCATGTGAAATTTACTTATAGGATACCACATGATGTATAAAGATATATCATTATCAATATGGTAACTCGCTCATCATCTAGGAAGTTATTTTTAGATTATTATTTTATTAGTAACATCTAATACCTCCCCCCCCCCAAAATGGGTTGGATAATCTCCCCCACCATGTGACCATGGGAAAAAAGTAAAAAAATACTCAATGATAATATAATAACTAAATCCTAGACAATGTATCCCACCAATTGGACTGGGTTATCATAACCACTCAAAATATGATTCCAATTAATCATTTCATCTTAATCGTGTTAGAAAATATCTAACTAAATTATATCCTCTCATAATAGTAAACCATAAGTCTAAATAAATATTTTTCTATATTTTCATGTAAAATTACTATAGATGTATGTGTAATGCAAATATCATTTCAATATTTCTCTTCAATCTTACCAACATAACCATCTAGTATTATAATTTTAAATTTAATCACAAAATAGGACATGTATAATATTCACATGTTAGTATTATCATTATGATAAATTATTAACATAACTCATGGTTTGGTAATTGATAAATCAAAATAATTAAATATTCTATTAAAAATAAAACCATCATATGTAAAATTTTCTCTATGAAAAATACTCATAAAATTATTACATTATATCATAATATTTTAAAAAAAATTAATTTTAATTTCTTTCATGTATTATTGTTATATATAAACCAAAAATATAATTATACTTGGTAATACCACACAAAATAGTGTATAGACAGTTCTAATTTATTTTAATCTAATGAATCACCATGTAACCCATTTCCTATTATCCCACATTTTAATGTACACTAATTATATGTCTAACTAAAACATAAAATTTCAATTTTTTTATATTTTAAGAATATGTCTCTTAGTTTTATGAAGTATTTTAGAGAATATATAATCTACGAGAAAAAATTGATTTTATACGGATTTTTGAACTACCATTGTATATTAATTTGGTATATTAATCACCATAGAAATCCCTTACAGATGTTTTGTTTACTTTTTCAGAATATTATAAGAAAAAAACATTCCTCAAATATAAAAAATTAAATGAAATAAAACTGAGGGGGCTCAGAAAACTAACATATATGAGTAGATAAGACTCATCAAAAAATATCACCAGCTTAAATGACTTGATTCCTTCTATGTTTTAAAAACCATAAATATTTTAAATATATATATATATATATATATTTCTCATAGAGAAAGAGGAATCACTTAAGAGTGTTGAAAATATTAAAATTTTAATTTTTTCCGGATAATAAATATTTATTCTAGAAAAATAAAATATTTTAAGGAATCCATTGGGATTCTAATGGAATAACTAAATTAGTTATGGCATATCATAAAAATTTTAGAGTTATTTAGACTGTATAGGGTATATTCCAAGAAAAAAAGATTTTGATAAGAACTCATTAGACTTATTTCAGGGCCCACTATTATATACCAAGACCATTTAATTTTTTAAAATCCATTTATTTATCCTCTAACATTCCAAAATTTATTTTTAATCCTTAAATTAATTAAATATAATATAATAAATTTTGATAAATATATTTAATTAAATTATGAAAATTCTGGCCATAATAATTATTTTTTAAAATTCCACTCCTTCTATTTATAATCTTTATATAAATTTTTCTTATGAATAATGATCTCCAAATCGATCAAAAAAATAAATTATGAAGTTATTTGAATTTCAAAAAATTGAGAAACCTAGAATTATGATCATGTAGTGAAAAAAAAATGTTAGATTTATCTATTTAAATCATAACATAAAAAATATTCAATTGATAAGATTAATTAACTATTAAAAAATTTAATAGTCAATTATGTAAAAACAAAGACGACTAAAAGGATGTTTCCCTACAATTTTTTCATAATGTAATATATTGAAATTAAAATATTAATACGTGTTTAGGATAGAATTTTAAATTAATTTTAAGAAAATTTCCTCAAAGGAAAGATCATAAATTATAATATTTCAATTATTTATAATTTATATAATTTATATAATTTATATAAAATTAGATAGAAGAATAAACCATACTTTATGATCATATATAATCATAGTAAATAATTTTGAAAATCATTTTAAAAAACTATTTTTATAGGTTAAATTAATTTTGAAAATAGTTTATATCTTGTCAAAAATGATAAACTATCAAAAATATCATGTATGTTCTTGATATATCATAATAAGTTGGATATATAATCATATAAACTTGAACCATTTATAATTGATATGTTTGATGAATATTTTGTAATATTAGGAATTTATCCTATTGAATTTACGAGTAATGTAAGTCGTTTTAGAAAGATATATATAAATATTATGTAAAACATCCATGTTATTACAACACATCCCCACCAAAACACCACTTACGATGGTAGTGAAGACCAGTGTCACTCTTAATGATTGCCTTTGATAGGACACTATCTGGTAACTATAATTATCAGTATAAGTAAATGATATATGAAGCATTACCTTCACAAATAGTATATAAAATAACTATACTCCACCAATACTCTCCATATAATAAAATAAACCCATATCATATCCATAATTTAATATGTATATAAGAAAATACATGAAGAAAAGTCTCCCAATATGAATATCATATGAACACCTCTTTTAGAAGTTACTCGAACACCAAACACTGTCCCCAAGAGTTACTAATGTACATCCCAATAACCAAAACCTTCCATAAAATCTATGAAAACCAAATATAGAAGATAAGGGTGAGAATAAAAGTAAACTCATGAAGTTTCTCCCTTGAAATTAACAAGAAAATATTGAAGAATTGTATTAAATCCTCTATAAATAAATAGAGAACATGACTCATAATTTATCTCAATGTCAACAAAAAAACATCCTCACAAAGGCTCCCTCACAAAATATACACAAAATTTTAAAAATATAAGAATCCTAAAAATTTATATTTAGAAAATGTAACCCTCACCTAATTCCCCACTAATCTAGTCACCATCTGGTTCATGTGACAAACATCTTATCATTCCTAACCCTTTTATGTCCACATAACCATATACCATATAATAGTATCTTTTCCTAAAGTGTAAAACAATAGCCACATATTGTCAATAATTGCAACATACTGCATACTAATTGCAAACATATTACAACCACTTAATTGTAACACTTCCTCATCATAATATCTGCATACAATAACCACATTCCATAACAAAAAATACTCTATACTTGGATGAATGTGCGAGAAAGTGGGAGTATCTAGATATCTATATAATGCAAATACTAAATGTAATTTATGAAATTACAACCCAATATCTAACATAGGAATTTGTTGAACTACATGAATTGTGTTTTGGTGTGTATGAAATAATAAAACTAAAATGGATATATAAACACACATAATAAAATCATAAGGTTCAACCATAATATATAAACCCTTTTATGATCATATCCCATATCTATAGTAAAATTTCCTCAAAAAAACAATATTTAATACATCTAGACTCATAATAAACCAATAAAACACAAAATAATAATAAAATCAACAAAAATACCAAATTTAATTACATTACATATTTCATTAAAAAATCATCAGTAACTATTTATTAATCACTTGCACTCACTATTCACATTAGTTTAATAACTATATATCCACTTAAATATTTATGATTAAATTATAATATAATCATTATCCACATTATCTTATCAAATTATTGACAAAATTTATTCATAAAAATAAAATACAAATACATTTTTATTAAATATTATTAAATTTTTTAGGAAATATTTCTTATCTTGGAAAAACTAAAATTCTAACGAAATCATTCTATAACCACATCATATAAACAAATTATGTCAAGACTTATCCAAAAAATAAAACAAATCAAACTAAACACAAAATCATTGACATATAAAAAAACCAATCCATAGTTGAAAACAATAATGTAATCCCAATAAAAAAATTCAAAAATAATTCATTCATCAAATTTAGGAATTTTAATTTATTTATCAATTTAAACCTACAATAAAGATTCTAACAATAATTCCAAATTTTTAAATACATCATTCCATTACTATCATATAATTAATTTATCTATATAAAATTATTTAGAAAATCATCATAAAAATATGAACATTAAATCAAGCTTAGAATGTAATCAATCAAATCCTTCATGAAAATAATAAAGTAAAAAATAAAATCATTCTCATACATCATCGATTTAGTTCCAATAAAATTCATAACATTATTAGTAAAATATAATAAAATTACCAAAATAAATATAATTAATGATAAATACAAATTATCATAGAAATAAAAAAGAGACAATTTGAATCTAAAATATATAATAAAGCTCAAACGATTTCCTTTTTTAGAGAAGTAAAAGGAACTTAATAAATTATAAAAAACTTATTAAAATACATTAATAATTTATATTAAATCATATTAATTAAATCCCATATCAAAACACAAGAAAACCCAATTTTAAACCCATGATAAAGCTCTTGGGGAAGAAAGAAAATTAAAATTAATGAAGAAATATAAAGGAACATTATTTCACAATATCTTAGACACATGAATATAAGAGCATGAAGGGACACCAAGGATATAATAGTCCACCAAATCCAAGAAACATGATTTCTAGGGATTGATATAAAGAAATGGAATTGAACCTAGGGAGTGGAATGCCTATAATTTATAATAAAAATTCATGGGACATTACAATGATCTAATGGAACTTCACTATTACATTATATGGTATAGTTAACCTAGATCCAAGATCATTGGGAAAGAAAATTGCATCATCCCCAATGAACCAAAGGCCATTACATTTTTTTTGAATTATATGACCTAGAAGATTATTTAATACAATTATACCATGTTGTGGTCTCTAAAACTCCCTACATGATCTATGGGATACCATGAAAAAACACTTACTAGCCTCTCCATTTTCTCTATGTCTATCTAAACATCTATGATAAGACAATAACATGGTGCTCACTAAAAAATATTATAATCCAACATGGTTACATAAAAAACCATTTCAAAATTCAAGATTGTTGATTATTATTTCACCAAAACTCACTTAGGATCAAACAACCAAAAAAGGAATAACCATGAAAAAAATTTATATTATAAAATAATCTATCCCCAAAACAAATGAAATTAACTCAACAAATTAAATTCATAGAAAAATAGACAATGAACATAGATAAAAACATATAATTAACCCAATATCACAATGAAATAATGGAATCCAAACCATAGAATGGTTTTATTTATAGGAAAAAATTCAAATCTCTACTCATTAAATACTTATATGTTCTCTTCCAACTTCCATAAAATTTTAAAATAAAATTATAGAGGAATGGGAATTTCTTGAAATCTATATAATAAACCTCTCAAATAATTCTCATCATTCAAAATCAAAAAAAACATGAAAAAAACAAATAATTCAAATAATAAACAACCTATGATATAACTCTAAAAAAGGAATATCTTCCATAAGAAAGAAAAAATGTAGCATAATGAGAGATGAAAAAATGAAATCATATAATAAAAAAACAAAATCTCTATATCACAAAATGACTTGAAATCAAAAAACATTGTACAGTAACCATTCGACTATAAATATAATCCTATTATGAAATCCTCTAGAATACTAAGCCTCTAAATGAATAAAATATAAGGAATGATGTTCCCCTATAACACCTTATAATGATAGCCATGAATCTCATTAGGTTGATCCATGAACATCACATCATCTCTTGTATATTACTCCCCCAGTCGATAATTAGGGATTCATCAAAAAGTTATCTATAAATTTGTGGCATTTGGAAAATTTTATAAATCTGATCCAGTAATAGATGAATATTTAATCCATACATTACCTCACTTACAAGATTTAACAACTCTATACACCTAATAAACCATGGATATAGCTTAATACCTCAATAAAAACCATCGTATATAATATGATGACACGCATTTAAAAAAATTGATCATCGTCCTAAATTAATTGAGTTATTATCCTCTTTTAAACAATGGACTTAAAAATATATTTAGAATCATTCATTCACTTAAAATCACATGAAAATTATTTATTGATATTTCACTGAGTAAAATAATCATGGACTCTCTAACCTCAGTTAAGTACAATAGATTGCTTCATGATCACATGTTTAATGCCTTAATAATGTTATCACAATCAATAGTTATAACCATTGTTAAATTCCACCTAAATAAATGGTAAAATATCCACCCATAGAAATCCAAAATCAATAACCCATTCATACAATGTGTCTTTTAGTATCCAAACCATCCACTCTATATAACCATATGTTTTAGGATGAAAAGTGGTGATATGGAAAATCATTGATCTAAGTGAAACCTTTAGACTCTTTTACACCCTTGATGTATAAATTTTTGAATATATAGAGATAAATTTCCTCAAAACCCAATTAATATTCACCACCTCACCAATATACATTCTTTACATAGTATCTACCAAAAGTGACCCTATGATTACAAGGAAATAAGTTATTTTTTTAATATTCCACAATTATCCAAATATTTTCACATACACAAAAATATTAAGGAAAAACAATAATATAAATTTCCAAAATTCTCTCTCATTTACCCCCAATGAAATCTATTATCCATATAAAAATAGTAGGAACTCTATGATTAATTACACCCAATTACAAACTAGAAATTGTGAAACAAATTCAGCTACTATAGTATTTAATCATAGCCAATGTAAATAATATCTAAAAATTTTATTGTTTTTAGAATTACCATGATATAATACTCAAGGTGTTATGAGAATAACTCAAAGAACCTTCTCTAACATTTTTTATAAAAAATTTCCCATAAATCAACACTCGATAATGATCATCATTGAACCACCCCTCAGGAGAATCTACATATACAAACTAAACCCTATATACCTTTAACTTGGGTTCACCTAACAGAAACACGTTAACCTTCTATAAAAAATTAATAATTCACTATCATATGATAAAAAACAACTCTTAAATAATCTATATCTTTGACCAAAAATGATACTTCATACTCTCTCATCACCCTCCACTCATATATAGTCTTTTATAAAATAAAAATATATTACATACTCCACTGTGTATCGACTACTATATTTCCATTCAATTGATTGTAGAATATTTCAATGTCATAATCCAATTAGAACATAAGTTATATATACTGATAAAAAATTAAATCACATTGAGAAAATTAATACCAAAGGATTTTTTTATCCTTAAATACCACAAATCTGTTATCAAGAAGATAAATTAACCACATATTTATAGCACACACTAACACCCCAAGAATGAGATCAAGGGTAACATAATTATATTCATGATGAAATAAAACCTAAGACTCATAATAAATCACCACTATCTAGAATAGCAATTAATTATAAAGTCAAAGAAGAGAAGCACCAAAAAATACCACTAACATAACTCTAACTTCTATAAAATGGAGAATAGATGAACTGAATAGATTCCATTTTTGAATTTTAAACACTTCTAGACATCAATATATTAAAAAAAATGCTAGATAATTCCCAAAAAAAAAATTTAATGGTTTCATAAACCATTATAAATTTGATACGAACCTCTTGAAATTTCATACAAGACTATAGAAACTATTATGCTATGAAAAATTCATAGTATATAAACAATAAAAAACTAAAAAAATATTTTTTGGATAGACTACCATGCCAATATGAGACATGAAATTTCATTGTAGGTGAAACACACATGTTATAAACATACACATAGATAGATTTTTTTATATCTTATGTAGTCAAAATTCCTCAAACATAATCCTCAAGTGATTAAAATGATCATATATAGCCTTAAATTTATGATGATATAATTTATAAATTCTATCAAAAATTTATTCAATAACCCATGAAAAATTAGGTTCATTAGTCTCATGACTACGACTAATGTATTTTTGTCTCCAAAAGGTGCCACCATGAACTCAATGTTTCCATAATGACACCTAAAATCAATATTCTATATAACTCCAACCTCCTCCACCATATTCTGATGATATAGGAAAAAATAAATATTTTAGAACCATATATATACCTTCAACAAATATAAAAAATCATCAATCCTTTATATGGGATATGTAGAGACCCAAATCTTGACGTACATGGAAATTACATTACTTTTTTAGAATACTTAATACATAACAAAAAAACACCCAAGGACTGTATAAGTTTAGTGCCTTTGGAAACTTGGATCATAAGCTTCTAATCATGGTGAAAGATCTTCAACATCTCCCATAAAGATCTTCCCCTTTTATTTTCTTACCTAAAACCTTTCTATAAATCCTGGGGAAAAGAAAACATATAAAGAGTGAGCTTAAATTCTAATTAAGGGTAAGCATGGAGAAAATAAAACAAATCATATACATTTGAACATAAAAAAAACATGAACATAAAGTTTAAATATCAAAATCTTGAGTTGTGAAATAAATCTTGGTTGTATGTAAGGCATAGATCATAAAGGAACATTAATCATGATAAAATATCATGGGAATAAAACATTTAATTGTGGAATCTATTAAGCACATGATATGATTTCCATAGTAGCCAAAGCATTGTTTCCAAGACCATCATAGTGGACAAAGTCCATTACTGAACTGGGTTTACTTGTCGTTCCAGCCCTGTGTTACAGAACCGGATTCACTTTCCATTCCAAAAATGTCAATATCATGAGATATAAATCTTTACCCAATGAATTGAGGGGAGATATAGGTCCCAACCATCTCATAATTAAATCATTCTTACTTGTTCCACAAAATAAACACAATTCATTCATCATAACCCAAAGAATAAAATGGGTTTCATAAACATCATCCCCTCATAACGTAATCCATATAAAACAAATGGATATAATTTCATAATAATAAGAATCAAACAATGTTAATAATAGAGACATTATACTTTAAACATAATCATATTAAATAATGTCATCTTAGATGGAAAACAGTTTTGACAAAACATTTGAAATGAATTCTTGAGGAAAATATCCTTTCTTCTTCAAAATCATTTTCTTTTCAAAAAATTACATTCACTGTTAAAAGAAAAGGATTTTGTTGAAAATAATCATGAAATATTATAGATTAATATTCATTAAAATTAGGCATTATGAAACTATAAAAATCCTTTCATGTTGTATTAGAAAAAAAGCATTCTCCTCATACTTTTGCTGTAAAAGTCAAAAAATTCCTCATATGGTAAACAAAAGAAAGATTCCTTTCATAACACAATGTAAAAGAAAAGGAGTGGTAAAAATGACTATAAAAATACATGGAATAATATTAAACACTTTATTAAAAACATTTTTATGGACATGGGTGAAAAATATAACCCTAATAAATACTTATGTATAAGCAATCTCGGATAAAAATGAGATTTGTAAAAATATCCCTTACCTTATGTCCAATTTCTTCTGTATGTGTCCGAGACTCCTGTATAGTGGGTTTAAAAATATTATTAACCTGTAACATAACCATAATAATATTTATGATATCATATATGATTCACTTATGACTTTATATTACCCGTTCTTTTGTAAATTCCATGTTAAAGCAGCGTTTTTGGTAAAATCGTTTCATTTATCGTACATCTTTTGACTTGTTGTTCTTGATATTATTACTTATATCTTGATTTAATTAATTCCATAATTTAAAACATTATTTATATATAATATATATTCAGCATATAAATATATATTATAGATCGATAAATGGAATGAAATACACCATTCATGGAGACGGTAGGTCGTACGTACGCATAAACGTTGTTTTCGTTTCCTTACTGAATTGAATGGAATTAAGTAAATGAAACATATATGTACATAAATACAGTATCATTATTATGTAATATCCATCATGATTATTTATTATATATATTTTATAATCATACTTGAATGGTTAATCATTGAAAATGAATCTCATCGCGTTTGTGGAGATGGTAGTCCGTAGGTACGCACAAGCGACAATATCATTCTTTTAATATTAAAATCGTATATAATTGGATGGTATATCATATATATAAATAATCATCCTAATGTTGTATTTATTATTTATATCATTTATACTCATTATTATACTCATCCAAATGATGAAATTTTTGAATAACAAACTACACCACGACGTGGAGATGGTAAGTCGTACGTACGCACGTGTGGTGACTTTTTCATTCATATGATGGATAAAATAACTAATATGGTTGTAAAATTTTTATAATAACATCCCAGTATATATAATATACTAGATTTATTATTTTATAATGGAAACAACAAAAGAGGAAGTGGAAGAAGAAAGGAACTTGAAATAGATGGTGAGATATTTACCTCTTCTTCAAGTTCTTCCTTTTGATTTGATCAAAAGAGCTCCTTAGGTTGGCTTTATTACTAAAATAAGGCCTCTACAATGAAGGGAGGATATTTTATAGGGTATTTGGGTAGGTTTTGGCTGATCCAATTGTCTTTGGAGGAGTGAGTTAGAGAGAAGGGGGAGTTCCCTTTTATAAGAGGGGTGAGGGGAAACTTAGGAAAAAATTAAAATATTATTTTATAATAAATTCATATTTAGTTTATCATGTCTCAAAAGTGACTTATTTCGAGGATAGGGTGGGTATGGGTTGAAATAATCTCAACCAATAGGTTTTAGACAAATTTAGGTTACCATTTTAACCTTATCAATTAGATTTAACTCTAAGTTAAATAATTTAACTTTTACCATGTCTTCTTGTATTCTTACACTATATGGTTAATAAACATACTATAAACTACCAATATAACCTCAATTGGTTAATTAATTCCATGTATATTATTATATAAGTCTTTTTTCCTAACCTTAGATTTTTATTACCATTATATCAATTAATAATATAATATTTTTTAAAAACTCTTTTATGTCAATTTTGACACTATTTGGTATTTTGTTTTTTCTAAATTCATAACAGCATTACTACTTCAAAAAAATTATCTAACAAACCCTAATATGTTATATTAACCTAAAAAATTATTTTAATTCATAAAAAGTCTCAAATTACATTTATTTGTGTTTTTATAATATCAATAATGTTAATATTTCATTAATAAGGTAATTACTACATCATCATTGTGTCATAAATAAATTAAATTATTTAATGTCTAAAAAATATAAATAAAATACCATTATCTATGAAATATTTTTATATTTTTAATGAATATTTATATTCTAATTTACCTCATGTATAACCCTATATTATAAATGTTTTAGTTATTAAACATTGATTTTAACTATTTTAACTCTTCTTTAAATAAAATAATAATAAATGTCCTAATCTAATCCATGTGGACCTAAATGGTAATATTTTATTCCTAAGGTTTTTTTTTGGTCGAATTACACTTATCCAATAGAATTGGGACATGTGTTAAGGTAATAATAATATCATTTTTACCCTTAATTACCCTATTTACTTTTAACCGTGGTAAATAAAAGTTAAAAGTTATTATTCACCAAAAATTATTTTCATCTCATTGAACCACATTTTACTTTATGATATCAACCGTGTCTCTCGGATTTTTGAAATTCAACTCACATAAGCAGTAAAATTAAGTTTTATGTAAATTTGCAAATGCTCCTAGGAGGTGGGTAAAAGACTGTAAAAAGTTCAATAAAATTCTTATATATCTAAAATTATTATAAAATGACTCCAATGAATTACATTGAAATTATATATGTATTATGTATCTATTTTGACCTAAAATAAATTTAAATAAAATAAATTATTATTTAAATAAAATGTCGTTTTTAACTAATAACTCGGTGTTATCACTATTCATCAGAAATTGAATGTTTTCAGAAAAAATACCAAAAATTCACCCTAGCCTAATTTTGATATTCCAAATCCAAAAATGAAGTCCATTTTGAAAGATAAAATTTATAAAATTTCAAAAATTTGGTATTACTATTCATAACAGCTAGTTTATATAATATTTTAATAATATATCGTTGCTTAGTGAAACTCAGAATTGCGTACAACACACGCTATTGAGGAAGGTTGCTCTTGCATGCAACACAAGCCAAGAATAGTGTTTGTGTATAATACAAGATAATGCGGTGTTGCGTATAGAACAAGCTAATTTTTGTATAGCGTACAACATAAGACATCAATAAAATTAAAAGATATTTTTCATAAAATCTCAGGGTGTTACATTCTACCCCCCTTAAAATGAATTTCACCCTCGAAATTCATCAGGGTTATAAATGGTTTACTACTTGAAAGTTTCTTTAATAGAAACTCACATTTTAAAAATGAATACAAAAACTTAACTTTAAAAAAACTAAATTATGAAACGTAATGGTTACCCAAATTAACTAATCACTGGGTTTCCACATAGAAGAACATAGGTGAAAATATGTATATGAAAGATAAATCTAAACATCATGTTATGATAGAGAGTGGTAGAGAACATGGATATGAAAAAGCAAATAATCACAAAGCCATAAATGCTTGATGATCTAAGGTACCATCTGATTCATCAGATATGAGGGAAATAGGACAAAATTATTGGATTTCAAGATCATTTCACTAATGTTGAAGAATTTTTGAATTAAAAGAAATACTTACTTGATTTTGGTACAATGTCACTGTTGTTCATGCCTTGAACAATTTCCACTTCATCTCTTAAAGAAATGAAGTTGAATTTATCTTCTCTGAAGTGTTAGTGGATCATGCGATAGAATAATAGGTCATTCCATCTATCTCAAACATAAAGTTAGCAATAGTTATATACATAAGTCCATCTATGGTGAGATTAATCATATATGGTTCCAAAAATTGACTTATACTTCATCTATCATACCACTTAATAAAATAGAACTAATTTCTACTAAACAAGGACTTCCTGTAGGCCAATGGTAGACAATGAAGTCCTGCCATACTTTGGTTGTGGGTTCGATTCCCACAACTTTGTCTGATGTGATGGGTTGTCTCCTGTCCTACAGGTTTCCCTTTTTCTAAAACTATACTGTTATAACATTCTATAAATAATATCAAAAAAAGGTTCTACCCTTAAATAATATTATCTTATGTACAACTTAATCCATTCCAATCTTTAGCCTTATCCAAAATACTTCTGTCCAATCTCATAGTATAATGAAAAATATTACTAGAGAGGTCATCTACCAAGCATGTAAATACCATCATTTATCCCCCATATATCATAAAATATATCTTGTTGGTCACATTCCAGACAAGTTAATACCTTAATTATGTATTCTCGTGAAACATGAATAACCATATAATCTTTGTGAAAACATGAATGTTGTCAAAAGTTTACTCTTTCCACATACCAAAATCCCAAAATTTCTATATTCTCAAACTATGATATCACTTTGTCCTTATATCAGTCATAAGCTCATTAATACTATCAAACATCTCATTATCTCCTTATCCCTTCATTATGCACATATTAGGTGCTTTCAAAAAATATTTCAATCACTATTCATGGTTACCAGTACCATATAATTATTGAAAACCAAAACAAACCAAAACATAAATATTACAATATTCCACGATACTATAAATGAGATTCCACAACACTATTTAGGAATCTCGTTACATAAACACTTAATAATTCCACCACTTCATTGTCATACTCAACATCGCCAACATTGATCGCATGTTACTTCCCTTTTTCCTTTTCCTTAAGAGGTTGTTGATGTTGATCATCATTAACCCTTGGATTAGGGCATTGGTTAGCATATTGCCCCATTTCCCTGCACTTGTAGCATTGAAGTGTTAGTGGTGCGTTATATATAGTATTTTCTCCATTCACATCATTAGCTACCTTTTTCCCATTACTTTGGAACTCAGCTACTAGATAACCTTCTTTTCCACACTTAAAACATTTTATAGTCCCTTTAAGACAATATCCACCATGCTTCTTTCCACACATTGAGCATGATGAAACATTTGTCTTCTTTTCACCATAGTTTTGAGATTTTTCCTTGAACTTAATCTTTCTTTTCTTTTTAAAACCATGAGATGGATATATAACACCAACTTCCAATTCTACCTTGATAGAACAACATGCAATCTCTTCATCGCTACTGAAGTCTCTTATAGCTAATGACTTTCTAAGACTTGGTTTTAATCCACTGAAAAATCGATCAACTTTACTTTCAGGTTGGATGATAAATCTAGATGCATACCTTACAAGCCTTATAAAATTCGCTTCATATATACAAACAGATTCATCATCATTTTTCTTAAGCTCAAGGAACTCCTTTTCCATCTTCGTTCGAAAAATATGAGGGAAGTACTTATCGAAAAATAAGTTCTTGAATTTGTCCCATTCCATGGATTCAATTTCATCTTGGGGCCTAGTATTCTTAATTAGAGTCTACCACTGATCTGCTTCACCTTCTAAATGTTAAACAACCAAAATGAATTTTTTTTGTTCTGAATAGAAAATTATAGAAAATATCTTTTCAATGGTACTAATCCATTGTTTGGCAACAATTGGATCAGAAGACCCACTGAAAGAAGGTGGAAATTTCCTTATGAAGGACTCAATAGAATATTGTTCTCTTCTCTACTCATTTGGAAGCCCAGAATGATTCATAGCTTTTGTATGTATAGCAATAAGATTTTTCACTCCATATCCCATAACATTGGTTTGTTCAAAAGTACAATCATTGAATTTTCCATTACATTGATCAACACGGTTCCTTCGGGTTCCATCCATTGTCTAAAACCTATAAAGAATAGTGTGAGAGGCAAAAATCATATGAGGAAAATAACATAATAAAGGGGGATTACCTTCAATATCTAACAGCTTAGGTTTAATTCTAAGATAGTTACCGAAATTCTAGTACTATAACATATACTTATACTTAACTTTATGGACATCCTTAGACATACCTTAGAAATATCTCTAGGGATCTCTCTAAATTTTTCGCATCCTAGTTTCCAAAGGTTAAATAAACCTTTCCTATGATACCAAATATAGAGACCCAAAGCTTGATGTACATGTAAATTACATTACTTTTTCCGAATACTTAATACATAACAAAAAAATTCCCAAGGACCGTATCATTTTAGTGTCTTTGGAAACTTGGACCATAATATTCTAATCATGGTGAAATATCTTCAACAACTCCCATAAAGATCTTCCACTTTTGTTTTCTTACCTAAAACCTTTATTTAAATCCTGGGGAAAATAAAACATATAAAGGGTGATCTAAAATGCTCATTAATGGTAATAATGGAGAAAATAAAACAAATCAAATACATTTGAACATAAAAAAACATGAACATAAAGCTTAAACATCAAAATATTGAGTTGTGAAATAAATTTTTGCAGTACATAAGGCATAGATCATAAAGGAACATTAATCATGATAAAATAGAATGGGAAGAAAACATGTAATTGTGGAATCCATTAATAACATGATATTATTTCCATAGTAGCCAAGGCATTGCTTCCAAGACCATTATAGTGGACAAAGTCCATTATTGAACCGGGTTTACTTGTCGTTCCAGCCCTGTGTTACGGAATCGGATTCACTTTTCATTCTATCCATGTCTATCTCATGAGATATAAATATTTACCCAATTCATTGGATGGAGATATAGGTCTCACCCATCTCATAATGAAATCATTCTTACTTGTGCCACAAAAAACATAAATCATTCATTATAACCCAAAGAAGAAAATGGGTTTCATAAACATCATCCCATCATAACATAATCCATATAAAACAAATGGATATCATTTAATCATAATAATAATCAAACCATGTAAATAATAGATAAATTATACTAGAAACATAATCATACTAAATAATGTCATATTAGATGGAAAATAGTTTTGACAAAACACTTGAAATGAATTCTTGAAGAAAATATCCTTTCTTCTTCAAAATCATTTTATTTTCACAAAATGCCATTCACTATTAAAATAAAAGGATTTTGTTGAAAATAATCATGAAATATTGTAGAGGAAACTTCATGAAAATTATATGTTATGAAACTGTAAAAATCCGTTCATGCCGTATTAGTAAAAAAACATTCTCCTCGTACTTTTGCCTCAAAAGTCAAAAAGTTCCTCGTATGGTAAACAAAAGAAAGATTCCTTTCATAACACAATGTAAAAGTCAAAGAGGGGTAAACATGACTTTAAAAATACATGGAAGAATATTAAACACTTTATTAAAAAAAATTATGGACATGGATGAAAAATATAACCCCGGTAAATACTTATGTATAAGCAATCTTGGATAAAAATGAGATTTGCAAAAATATCCCTTACCTGATGTCCAATTTCTTCTATATGTGTCCGAGACTCCTGTATAGTGGGTTTAAACATATTATTAACTTCTAAAATAACCATAATAATATTTATTATATAATATATGATTCACTTATGACTTTATATTACCCATTCTTTTGTAAATTCCATGTTAAAGCAGTGCTTTGGGTAAAATCGTTTCATTTATCATACATGTTTCGACTTGTTGTTCATGATATTATTACTTATATCCTCATTTACTTAATTCCAGAATGTAAAACATGATTTATATATAATATATATTCATCATATAAATATATATGATAGTTCGATAAATGGAATGAAATACACTGTTCATGGAGACGATAGGTCGTACATACGCATGAACGTTGTTTTCGTTTCCTTATTGAATTTAATGGAATTAAGTAAATGAAACATATATTTACATAAATCCAAAATCATTATTATGTAATATATTTCATGATTATTTATTATATATACTTTATAATCATACTTGAATGGTTAATCATGGAAAATGAATCTCATCGTGTTGGTGGAGACGGTAGTCCGTACGTACGCATGAACGACAATATCATTATTTTGATATTAAAATAATATATAATTGGATGTTATATCATATATAAAGAATCCAAATAATGTTATATTTATTATTTATATCATTTATAATCATTATTATACCCATACAAATGATAAAATGTTTGAATAAAAAATTACACCACGACGTGGAAACAGTAAGTCGTGTGTACGCACGTGTGATGACTTTTTCATTCATAGGACCGATAAAATAACTAATATGGTTGTAAAATTTTTATAATAACATCACATTTTAAATAATATAATGGATTTATTATTTGATAATGGAAACAACAAAGAAGAATGAAGTGGAATAAGAAAGGAACTTGAAATAGGTGGTGAGATATTTACCTCTTCTTCAAGTTCTTCCTTTTGATTTGATCAAAAGGGCTCTTTAGGTTCAATTTATGACTAAATGAAGCACTCTAAGATGAATTTAGGGCAGTTGATAGGGTATTTTGGTAGGTTTTTTCTGATCCAAATGGCTTTGGAGGTGTATGTTAGAGAGAAGGGGGAGTTCCCTTTTATAAGAGGGGTGAGGAAAACCTTAGGAAAAACTTAAAATATTATTTTATAATAAATTCATATTCGGTTTATAATGGCTCCAAAGTGACTTATTTAGAGGGTAGGGCAGGTATGGGTAGAAATACTCTCAACAAATAGGTTTTAGACAAGTTTAGGTTACCATTTTAACCTTATCATTTCGATTTAACTCTTAGTTAAATAATTTAACTTTTACTGTGTCTTCTTGTATTCTTATACTATATGGTTAATAAACTTACTATAAACTGCCAATAGAACCCCAATTGGTTTATTAATGTCATATATATTATTATATAAGTCTTTTTTCTGAACTTTAGATTTTTGGAAACATTATATCAATTAATAATATAATATTTGTTTTAAAATATCTTTTATGTCAATTTTGTCACTATTTGATATTTTGTTTTTTCTAAATTCATAATAGCATTATTACTTCAAAAAAATTCATCTAACCAACCCTAATATTTTATAATAACCAATAAAATTATTTTAATTCATAAAAAGTCTCAAAGTACATTTATTGTGGTTTTTATAATATCAATTATCTTAATATTTCATTAATAAGGTAATTACTGCATCATCATTGTGTCATAAATAAATTAAATTATTTAATGTCTAAAAAATATAAATAAAATACAATTATGTAGGAAATATTTTTAGGTTTTTAATGAATATTTATAGTCTAATTTATCTTTTGTATAACCCTATATTAAAAATGTTTTAGTTATTAAACTTTGATTTTAACTATTTTAACTCTTCTTAAAATAAAATAATAATAAATGTCCTAATCTAATACAAGTGGACATAAAGGGTAATATTTTATTCATAAGGTTGTTTTTGGTCTAATTACACTTATAAAATAGAATTAGGACATGTTTTAGGGTAATAATAATATCATTTTTACCCATAATTACCCTATTTAATTTTAACCGTGGTAAATAAAAGTTAAAAGTTACTATTCACAAAAAATTATTTCCATCTCATTGAACCACATTTTACTTAATGATATCAACCATGTCTCTCATATTTTTGAAATTCAACTCATAGAAGTGGTAAAATTAAGTTTTATGTAAATTTGCAAATGCTCCTAGGAGGTGGGTAAAAGACTGTAAGAAGTTTAATAAAATTTTTATATGTCTAAAATTATTATAAAATGACTCCAATGAATTACATTGAACTTATATAGGTATTATTTATCTATTTTGACCTAAAATAAATTTATATAAAATAAATTATTGTTTAAATAAAAATTCGTTTTTAACCAAAAACTCTGTGTTTTCACTATTCATCAAAAATTGAATGTTTTTAGAAAAAATACCAAAAATTCACCCTAAACTAATTTCGATATTCCGAATCCAAAAATGAAGTCCATTTTTAAAGATAAAATTTTTAAAATTTCAAAATGTGGGTATTACTATTCATAATGGCTAGTTTATGTAATATTTTAATAATATATCGTTGTTTAGTGAAACTCAGTATTGCGTACAACACACACTATTGAGGAAGGTTTCTCTTGCGTGCAACACATGCCAAGAATAGTATTTGTGTATAATACAACCTAATATGGTGTTGCGTATAGTACAAGATAACTTTGGTATAGCATACAACACAAGACATCAATGAAATTAAAAGAATGTTTTTCATAAAATCTCGGGGTGTTACAGGATAATGGGCATTCACTATCACATGATTCAATTGATTGTAATCAATATCAAACTAAAAACTAACATCTTTCTTCATCGCATTAACCCCAAGGTAAATCAAGGGAAAACCATGGGCTAAGTAAATCAATTATCTATTATCTCATTTTTTGAAATTGATAACTATAAAATATAAAATGGTGACATCCTTTAAGGGGTACCAGATATTAATGAGGTTCCCAATTTTAGATATATTCTAAATATGATGTAAAATTGGGGGGGGTATTTACATGATATATTTAGGAAAAACATCATGAAACCAAAAAATAGATCTTAAAAAACCACCATCATAACATTCATAGAACCTAACATTAACCTAATTAGAAAATAAAAAATAGGATTTGGATATCACTGACCTATTTTATGATCATATATAATAATTAATATTGTGAACTACCATTACAAATTGAGGAAAACCCCTTATAAACACATTCTAAAACATATCACAGAAAATATATCTAATCCATGAAAAAAGCGGAATCATAAGGTTTTATCTATAACATAAAGTACTCTATTGATGAAAAATGTTTCCCATTGATGGAACACATCCTTGATACACCTCAGATAATATCTAATGACTTCCAACAAATGTGTTCAAAAAAATGATATTGCAAGTCTATTGGATTAATGTCCCAAATCTCATACCTAGTTTATCACACAAGCATCAATTATAGTAAGTGAATTTTTTATTTAAATTAAACCATAGTATAATTAATATTTTAATCTTTCATGTTACAAAAATTTTAATTTTATTGGATGAATATCAATTTTGAACATTAAAAAATAAATCTAGAATGAAAATTTGAAACTTCTCTCTAGAAATAATATACTAGGAATAATTGAAAATGTTGTATTTAAAGAATCCTCATTTTATTTATAATAATGTTTTAAAATATTTATAATTAAATATTAATTTATTTTTAATTTGATTTAAATAAAGACATGATCATTTGGTTGAAAAAAATGGATTTAAAAAAAATAATTGCATAATGTTTTCCAATATTAATCAATTAAAATAATATCTAAAAATGAATGATTCATATGAAATATATATATTGTATATATAAATATATGAATTTAAATTCATATAATTATGATTAATAGTCATATATTTAATATAATATCATCTTATTCTTGAAAAAAATCATTTTCAAGAAAGACCGTTTTTCATCAAGTATTGAGGTTTTATTTTTAAATTAATTCATGACACATAGTGGAAAGGAATTTGATAAAATAGATTTCATATTTTGAATTTTATTTTACATATTTTTTAATTAGTTCATATCTATTTTTTGATTTTGTTAACAGTAAAAATGGAAAAAAATGATTACCACGGTTATGGTCAAAATGGGATTAATAGAGGGTAAATCTAAATATATAAGTGTTAAAATGATCAAAATATTTGTATAAATCATATTTATTGAATTTATTTCTACCATATCGCATCATAAATCTAATATAGACTCAATTTTCATCCACTTTTACAATAATTTAACATAAATGTATTTAACAAATTAGAAAAATAAAAAATGTGCGACCCAACTCACATATAAATGGGAACCTCCTCCCCTCATTTATTCAGGCCTCTTGAGCCATCTAGATCAACCAAAAACTACCAAATTCTCTCAAAAAAATCCTTATATATATTATATATATTATTTTGTTCCTAAAATAACTTACCTATGGTCCTTGAGAGGATATCTAAAGGATCGCATTCTAATAAAAGGTAAGCATCTTATCATAACACGTTTATTTTTCATATCCTTGACCACATTTAATTAAATAATAACTATTATAATATAATAAAAACATTATATACCATATAATTTTATGGAATTGTTTTTATGTAATAATATTTATCCATCTTATAATACATGAAATGGGAAACAAAACCATCTCTCATCTGTAAGGTGGACTACAAGCTCAAGAACTTAAGTAATTTGTTTTGAATCACCACCTCCCAAAGATAGTAATAATGATATAAATAATTAATTCATATAATATTTATGAAATAATTATGTTTCTATAAATGTATGATATATTCTAATTCCTTACCATTTGACCCATTAAAAAATGATAATGTCACACGTGTATTTCCTATGGATTAACACCTTTATAAAGTGATGTGATTCGTTTTTCATGCCCCCTTTTCATGGATGATTCTAAATATGTATATAATGAAAATTAAATATTTTATATCATGATTAAAATATATAAATTATATAATTATGATCAATACATAAGTAATATAATTATTTAATCAAAATAGACAAGAAAAATGAATCCATTGGCACCTAAAACAGTGATAATAATGAAATATTGTTAATAAATGGGTGATAATAATTTCTAAGTTGATAATATATAATATTATATATATGAATATGGTTTTTTATATTATAATAAAAAAATTATTATGCATTAAGATAATGTACATTCAATTATGTTGAAGCTTAATGTGAGGGATTTTGTCTCAATTTCCACTACAGTAAAACATATTTAGTTTTGTACACCTATTTTATTTTATGAGGTACGTATAATATAAATTTTATATAGATAAAATGAATATATATTTATTCATTTTTATTAATTTTTAAATTCATTTTCACTCTTTCAATGTCTTATAATTTAAAATTTACCAAAGTGGAATGAATTTATTTTAGAAACTCATTTTTTGGGATTGATTTTATTTTCATTGAAGAAATCCTATAATATATACATAATAAATTCCATTATTTATATTAATATGTATATTTAATTGGTTTCCATGTTTTATTATAACATTTCCTATAATTGGATCATGAATTAAGAAAATAAATGATTAAAATAAAATACAATCTTATTTCTCTTTAGGATCAGGTATATTTTTCTTCCATGTCCATAATTTTTTTAAAAAAAAATAAAAATACATTTTTATTTTCTCAAATTATTTTTAATAACATATTATTATATCATTTAATATTTACATTTTTAAAGTGGTATCTTTTAAATGTTTTCTAAATGGTTTATTGTTTACTTTATTTAAAAAAATCAAAAATAATGTGTTGTTTTAACATATACAACATCAATGGATTTTACCACCACCATAACCGTTTTATAATATTTAGCATCTTTTACAAGTTTTAATTGATTTTATAATGTAATTTATAAAATTATAAGTTATTTTCAATGTTTTTATTTTCTTATATTTTCCAAAAGACATGATTTTACTACAAAATAAACTTTTTGATGAATTGGTGGTCATCGCTCACATCTTGATTGATTTTTTGTTCATTGAATGTCTCATGACATATTCAAATGAATATAAAAATATTTAATTGGATAATATTTTTCTCATTGATATCCATATTAATTAAATCATTGATATCCTTATTGATAAAACCATATATAATTTCTACATATATCATTTTACAATGAAATTTATTTGGTAAACATGGGATATATTTATACTCCTTACTCTTTAGCCAAGAAGGATATTTTTTTATATTAAATAATGTTTATAATTAATTGATCTTAAAATAAATTAGGAATCAATTAGGTAAGAAATTATGGGTGGGGCCTAATAATAGATAACCCCCGGATGCATCAATAGGTCTCATGTGGAAAACTAGTTGGCTAGCCTTATTAAATGAGGGTTTGGTGTATATACTCATTTATTTGAAAATATCTTGGAATAGGGACTAGATTAAGACCTTTGGAATTATTTATTTCTTTCATTCATAATTCAGTTATTATTATCAATGAGATTATTACATTTATATTGTAAAGTACTGTCATTAAACATCACATAATCTAGAGTCTTTAGACTATAATTCATTTTCATTTATTCCCATAAATCCTTCAGGATTAGGGTTTTTAAAAATTTGGTCATAAAAATACCATATATTACAAAGTGGACACTTCTATTATGTATCCATTTTTCCCAAAATATAAAAAAAATTAATATAAAACATGATATATCTTTAAGAAAAATCTTCACAACTATCAACATGTATTCTTATTTTCCATTAACCATCATTAAACCATTAAAAAACATTTTAATAACATGGTATGAGAAAAAAAACTCATTATGGAACATAAAAAGAATAAATCCATTAGTTTATTTAAAGAAATTAAAACCCATATAATACTTACCTTTATCACATTATTCTATGAGAATGTATAATAAATAATTTCCACATAGAAAACACAAACCCTTTTATCAAATAAAACCACTAAAATAAATATAATAAAATTAAAAAGACTCTATAGGAAAATTAGAAACATATACTCATAAACCATGTAAAAAAAATTGGATCCCAATTAAATACATAGGATAAAACCTCTGGTAACTTCACCCTTCTTACATATTTATATAACGAACATTTTCTAATGTATTGGATCACTATCTAGGTGCATTCATTATAAAATATACATTGGGATAACCTGTTGTATAAGCTATATCAGGCTCACCCATTCATCAAGATATATAATGGAATTCAACCCATCATATATGCTATATCAGTATAACCCATTTCCTATATATAATTCTAAAGTACCACATTTTGAATAAAACATTTTATGATTATAATTTTTTATATCAATTATACTTTTAAAATATACCATTAAATATGGTTATAAAAAATAAACTATGTTACACTCATGGCGACGGTAGGTTGTACGTGTGCATTTGTAACGTTTCCATATTTCAATAATCATTTTTGAAAAAAGATACATATTATTTTATCTTTAAATAATTATCATAATATCATAAATACTATATTATTTCTTTAAATATACTTATATCTATCATCCATGTGATGTGATGAAGAAAAATGAATCACATCATTTCATGGAGGTGGTAGTCTACTCGTATATAAGAACAACGTACTCATTTTTCAATGAAAAGAAATGTAATAAATTAAATGATGTTTTATATTTTAATAATGATAAATATTTCATGAATATAATATATATACATTAATTATATCATTATAAAAAATTGTGATAAATGGTGATAAAAAAATTATATTGGATCGTGAGGAGGTAGTCCTCCGTACACACAAAATATGGATGTGATTCCCATTTCAAGGAAGAGAAGGTATATATAAGTAATAAAATTAACATAAAAATGTTTAATTATATGTTATATACATTTTTTATTATATAATCATGGTTAATTAAGATTTTATGTAGGTGGAAGAAGAAATATAACCAAAACTATGGATTATGAATGATTTGTCTTCTAGGAAAACCAAATTAATGTTTACACCAATAGCTTTCCTAGAATTTCTTTATAATAAAAAAGAGTTCAGAATTATTTTATTTTTAATTGGAAGAAAGTTCATGAAGGAATTTTAATTTTTAGTTTGGTGGATATGTCATTTTGTAAATTGGGCTTTATAATGTAAATCTAAGTGCCAGAATACTTTAATGTATTGCTTTTAGATTTGGTTAATGGAAAAATGGGTCCCTCAGGTTTTTCTTCAAGATTCAATGGCATCAAGGCCTGAATTCCTGCTTTATGGAAGAAACTGTCAGGGCACATGATTTGTCTAAAATTGTGTGTACCTTAGAGGAAAATATGTGTCTCGGTCCAGTAGAGCAGGAGGTGCCGCATGGTTTGATCTAACTATGCGGATAGAGGAACATGGTAATGTGGGGTGAATTCATATTTATCAGAGGGTGTATACTGGTTATTAATAGTTTTTTAAACAATGTGGATAATCCAACATGCTTAATTGCATTCAGGTAGGATGTGTTCACTATTTGGTGAACAGTTGGAACACGGTTGGTCAAACCGTGCGGAGAAACCAAGTGGGGTGTGGTTCTTAATCAGTTAGAGCCACACAGTTGGCATATGGTTTGGAAACATCATGCAGGAAAACTGTGCACCCCTATTTTGAAGGTGAAACTACATTTTTTTCCTTATTGACTTAAATAACTTTCCCCCTTCTTTCCTTCTCTCTTTTCCTACAGACCACCCCTCCTTCACTCATGTGTTCCTCCCAATCCTAATATATAATTTTCTTTATCTCTTCTGTCTGCTGTTGGAATCAAGTACCATCAGTTCTTATGGATTCCTCTCAATATGATATACATTCCCCTAGATCCTTTTTGTATTCTTTTCCATTTCAAGGAAGTTATCATGGTACGATCTAATTCTCTATATTTTCAGTTCCTTTTTTCATTTCTTAAATGTCTCTCAAACTATACCTAATAAATCCTAAATCTTGGATGATTGAAGTGTCCTTGTTTCATGGTAGTTGTTCTATCTTATTTCCTAAAGATTCATTACGTTCTATATGGTGCATCATTGTTTTACATGTCAAAACCTTCCAATCATGCCTCTAAGATGTTAAATAATTTAATCTAAATGGTTTCTCATGTATTGTGTGATCTTGTATTATAGGGAAACCCATCCTTTTGGTGTTATCCTTTTAAGGACCCACCCCTTGGGTGTTTCTACCTTAAACGGCCTTTTTTCCCAAGCCTTGATATAATAACCTCCATGTGTGTGTGTTTCTGTGTTGAACATGCAATAAATTCCTTAATTTGTAAATTAAATTTAAATGAATTATATTCTATGAGTTATTCATATGATATTAATTCCTTGTGCATTATACCAAATTTTTTATGCTTATGCCTTCTTACATATGCATTATTCCTTATGAAAATTCTTTACTGCTTATGTCATATACCATGTGCCATATATATTATTCATGTTCTTAAATTATTATGTGTTGTTATTTATGCCTTGATTACATATTTTTCCTTATAATTATACATTTTTCCTCATTTCTCATACTTATTGCTTATGCCTCATGTGCCTTAAACCTTAAGATTATTTCTTAGTGCCTTATGCTTAATGCATTATACCATGATTATTGGGCTTGAATAAAATTCTTGGACATCCTATTTGGAGAGTTATATTGAAATGATTTAGATATGATTTGTGATTGTAAATTATATGCCTTATCTTCTTGTAGGCCAGGAGTGAAATTGGGTATCGACTTAAGAACGTTGTCAATGGAGTCGCCTTTAATGGCTTAGAACAACATGTCACACTGAGAGCGATACTTGTATTTCTTTATATGGGATCTCTGTTTGGTTTATTTATACTCTTGGGTGACACCAGTTCCTTAGGGGAGCATCTGGGGATAGACTCCTTGGAAATATTTTTATATCATTCCACGGGTGATACTTGTTCCCCTATGTGAGATACTTCATATAGACTCAGAGGTCACCATACCAAGGGTGATATGAGGGACACTGTATGTGTCGCCTCATATGAACGTTGTGGTATTTTTTATATCAAGGGTTCCTATAACAACCCTCCGTATTCAATTATGGATCAACATGGATGGACATAGGATTCCATTAATTGATTTTTTGTATTTTTATCGTGGATTATGTGAGATGCCTTTTTATTCAATTACGATTGTGCCAAATTGACGTACTAGGGACACATCCGCCAAGCCAAAACATTATCTTGGGGTCATAATAGATTCCTTATTAATGTTGACCTATGTTCATATAATATTAATATTATAGGTTCCCTTAGTTCACACATCCAACTTAGGTCAAAGTAGGTAAAATCCGCCAGATATCCCTTTAGTAACCCATACCGAAGTGTTATTTTTTTAATTATTTATTGCCTTGTATTCATATATGTTGGGACATTGTCCATATTATTGTGCACAAACTGGATTGATCTAGATGTCATTGGTGGTGTTCTATCAGGATTGTATCTCACACCCTGCACAGGCCACCATTACACTGGGGTACCCTAGAATATCTTTATGTTTGCAGGTCCATGGATTTATTGATTATGATGTGATGTGTACTTGGTATATAGGGAGTACATGATTGAGATAGTACTCAGGATGATCATTGAGTTAACCTTTGGGATATTATTCATTTTATTATATTGTATTTCCTATTGTACCTCCTTCTTGTATCTTGTAGCATTATCTGGACATGCATGCATTATTATACATATTGACATTGGTCATTTACTTTTATTCTGTCATTGTATTTAAATTTTTCTACTTTTTCATTTATCATTACTACTTCCACTATTTTTTATTTATTTACACCCATTATACCACTATGTGAATCTGACTATGAGGGTATAGTCTCCCCAACATACCTCTATTAGACCCTCAATATTAGTTGGTAGCCTCTTCTATATGGGGAAGCATGCTTGAGGCAATGTGGCGATCGGTCCGGCTACAGGTTTAGCGATCAGTCGAGTTGGGATGCTACAAAGTTGTATAAGAGACTATTTTCCTTTTTCTTACTATTCTGGGATTATAGATAGGAGACTGGGAATGTGTCAGTTCTTGCTAAATAGTTGTTCTTGGGAGTGATCAAACAATGTATGGGGAAAATTCCAAGTGGTAGAGGATGGGATTGTTGTTCATGTTGTTTGTTTTTACAATCAATTATGATTTCACCTTGATTGAATAGTTTAATTTCACCTAATTACTGATTTATAGTATTTTACCCCTGTCCTGATATGGAAAGTAAGTATCATTATATGGATCATTATAGGAAAATAGGGAATTCACATGCTATGTATATGTCATGCCATGTAGATTGCATTGCTAGGTTGTTTGAAATTTTTTGATGTGCCTTGCATGTTTTATAAACATCCCTTTTATATTCCATATTATAAATTTTAATAAAATGTTTAGCTTTTACATACTTAAGTATATCATTAACATGTTTTTTTGTATAACATGATCTGTGTTTAATTTAGTTCGTTGGAATGCACTACATGTTTGTGTCATTTACTTATACTACTTTTCTTGTATACCATTATTGGGTGTTCTCCCTACTTACTTAGTGTCTTTCCATGCTTATTTGATATTCTTCTATATTTATTCATCATGTCTTATATGTATTTTCAGATTGTGATAGCATGACATAAAAAAAATATAAGGCTGATTTGAGTTAAATAAAAGTTCATCATCAATATAAGTAGTGTTTTCCTACATATATTGATGGTGAAATTCTATTTTATGAACCAATCGGGATATTTATGATCCATAAACCATTGGTTGAATAGGATGAAACGTATTGGTTGGGAATAAATGAGAGAAATTTTTTAATTTATTAAGTCTATGGGTGATTTATAAATTGGAAAATGGTGACCCAGATAATCAAACCATATATATGAGAATACTATATATATATTTATATGTGTGTGTGTGTATATAGAAATTGTTGTATAAATGAAAAAAAATCTGAACTTTAACTCATACATAAATTGGTTGCTTGAGGGCCTATTTCATGACTCAAACCATGTAGGTCAGTCTTGACCTATTATAGATATGAGATAAACCCACTATAGGCTATGGTAGAAATAAAAAAGTTATTGAATTTGGAATTTTTAAATGAATTGGTTTCCCAAATAAAGGCTTGTAACTCTATATCTTGTACAAGACGACCTGTATGGATAAAATTTTAAATGCACAAAATGGACCCAAGTAAGTCAGTTGGGGCATATTTCTTATGAAATGAAACCACTAAGAGTTTTTTTTTTAAATCTAATTTTTTAAAATTTTTAGGTTGTTATAGATGAACCTAGAATCATGTGATGGGACCTTTGTCAGTTTCTTTTATTTTGATATTCTTAAATACTTAACCCCATGATGGTATGTTTATACAATATAGGCTTGGTTACTTGATGTGTATACATCAGTTTATAGGGTTTTACATATATATGTGTGGTGAAATCTTACATAACCAATTCCCTTCTTAATTAATGAAAGGCTTCTTGTTTACTCTTGAGTTTATTAGTTTTAAGGAATTAGTTAATTAAAATTTCAATTATAACCTAAAGAGTGTTTTCCTCTATAGATTTCAATTGAAATTTTCTTTAACTAATACAATTGTGAAAGATTATAAATAAATTAATAATGAGTAAAATGGGATTTAAGTGATAAAATACCTAATTATGGTAGTTTGGCTAAATGATAAAATTTTAAAAATGAATTTTAATATGACCTATCTATTTACAATATGGATTAGGTTAAATGAATTTATAAGTATATTTTCCATTGTAATTGGTATTTGATGTTTGGAATTGAATATTTTAATTTTTAAAGATTAAAATTTACTTAATGAGATTACTTAAAATTAAAACTTAAGTGGTGTTCTTATTCTAACCCTTGAGTAAGGGTAGTTCAAAGTGTTTCCTTGACTTATACCTTGAAATGGGAATGTGGTTGTTACTCATAGTCCCCTTCTTATATATCTTGGACCTATAATATAATAGATAGAGCCTAGTGACCTTTCAGTGTGACCCAGTTGTAGGTTCGGTGCCTTCTGCTTCGGTGAGGAGCTAGCCCATCATAGATAGTTCCATTAGGAGTAAGAATCCTACTAAATGCTCTGGTGAGTTTTCTAACCTGACGTTCTCTTCATGTGTATTTTTTAACTCATATGACTATTATCTTTTAATAATGACACATGTTTCTTGATAGGTGGTCACTTGGAGTTTTGACCCCCACTGTGGGTTTGAGCATTGTGTAATTTTTGGTTTTAGTGGGCTAGACTTTCTTAGATCATGGTTATCCACCCAATAGTTCATGTGACCCTTCCTTTTTTTCTAGTGTTGAATGAATTGTGTGGTTGTCAAAAAAAATTCCAGTCTTATGGATTGGTGTGACAGTGAGATATTTTCTTCTATAGGCCATCAGATACTAGAATACATGATATTTATAATCCTATGGATAGTATCACGGATGTGTCATTTTCTGGTGGAACCTTAGGGTAGTAATCTTTGATACACGTGGTACCTGTCAATATAGTAGTATCATAGAAAACTGTTTGATTTCAGTGGTGATTGCTTCAGCCTTGGGATGTTATGCTTCAATTGATGGTCATCTCCAAATTATAGGTACCTGGATGTTAAAGGAAACATAAATCATCACAATGATAGGGATGATGTTTTAATTAAGATCAGGTGTTTGGGAACATTGTTTAGTTGTGTTCTGGATCTTACTCTTAATGTTATGGCACATGTGGATGTGACCAGAGGGGAAGTGTCATGCATATGCCTAAAGTGATTCTGGACTAATGCACTAGTATGTGGCTATTCTATCTCTTCCTTTAGTTTAATGCTTAATGAAAACTTGTTTTTATTTCCAAAAACTTGTTCTCAATGGTCAATGGAGTGTGCGCTATGGGATGAGTTCCCTTCTTCAGTTGATCTGACGACTACGACACTCCTAAGGTGGGAAGCATCAAGTTGAAAGTGTAATAGTGTTTCCTCTAAGTATAGGTAGCACAAATATGGAAAGACCATTTAGAAATTGTATTTATTTCATAAAATTCACCTATGGCTAGTAATCTTTCGTTTAAATTGGTGCTTTCAATAAAGCATGATGTTTTTGTGTTTAGCTATGTATGATGCCATTGTAAACACTATTAAGTCAAGAATGGACATAAGTGTTTGTGCTTGAGAAGTCACGGAATGCCTCACATGATTAAGTAATTGTGATCGGTTAATGGCGATACGTCAGTGGTTTCAGCTAAGCTCTTGTAAAATAGGTCAACTGGTGGTGGTTCAACCCCTATTCCTCATGGTTATGAAAGGTTTGGAGCATTTAATAACACTTCATTTGATGTAGTGTAAGTGTCTCATATTAGTTTTTGAATTTTTAGAATCTTATTGGTGTACTCTTATCTTAATGAAGATCGTGTAACCTATCTTTACATCATCTAGGTGAACTAAGAGAGAATCGGTTTTACAACGCACTAAATTTTAAAAGTCATGAGGTTGATATGTGGTCTTTTTAAGAGTGTGTTCCAGAATCCTAGTTGTATGGAGTCTTGGTTGGTCTTGAGTGGTACCTGGGTATCCAAGTAGGAATTCCTTGGGTGGAATCATAGATTCCAGTTTTTCCCCTTTGACTTGACTTCTAGAAGAATGCATATTTTGGCTTGTTCAGTAATCTTGGTCATGGAAATTTTGGCCTTATACCGATGTATCATTTTTAAATTTCGTAGTGTGGTTTTCCTAGAGTGATACCCATGGACTCCAGTTAATGATTATGAGGCTAACTCAAAACTCAGTTGGGCTCAAAGAGATGTTTAAAATGGGTAATGATTGAAGTGTGCTGGATAAGGTATACACATGTGGTCATGACAAGGCACGACATCTTAAATGGGCGTTTTATCAAGAGGTATCACCGAAATCCAGTTACAGGATTCAGTGAACGTGATCAGAGAAAATATTTTGATGCCTTTGTCTAAAGGCATCCAGTCTAGCTTTTCAAATGAAATGACCATGTATGCTCGTCTATGTTAGGTGTCTTAATACGAATATTATCTATGAATTCAATTCATGATCATGTAATTTATTAAAATACATGTTTTTTTAGATATTTAACTTTTAAAATTGATTATAACTTATTTAATCATGATATCTTCCACTGAACGCATCTCTTAATGAGTCTTTAAGATCACCCTTATTTTGTTTTCCTTACCCCATGATATAAAAAAGAAATCTTTGAAAGAGTTTTAATAATGTAGAATATTTTCATTTGTAATGTTTTATATATATTTAAAATGTAAGGTGGAAATCATGTATGTGTCTTGTTCTTCAAGACTGCCAAACTAATCAGTCCTTTGTGATGTGATATATTTTAACTTATGAAAATGTAAGAAAAATGAAACTATCTTTGAGTTACTATAGTCATGTTTTTAATAGTTCTTATCAGAGCAAGTTTAGTAGAAACCTTGGGTTCTAGATTTATTAAATCTCATATTAAGGAAAATAACCATATGAAAATTTTTGAGGATGCATCTAATTATAAGATAATATAATAATTTTTTTGGTAATATATATATTATGTGGTTTTCCTATAAAATAAATCCATTTTTGGATACTAGAAAGTGGATGTTGTTTTTTAACAGATGCATACAGGGGTGAAAACTTCGAAAAGAGTTGGTTGAGTATATACTAGTCATCATTCTGGTACAATATTAATGGGCCCTTACTAAACACAGGGCTATAAACTCCAAGGTTATATGATATGGTTAATTCATATATCCTTTATGAACCATTATAGATTATTTTAAAATATTTTAATGATTTGAGGATATTTCCAAAGAAACTAATTTTTTATTCTGATATTAGTTATGCATAAATTTTCAATTTATATTAAGAATTATACTAAATATATATTATTATTTGAAATTCATAATGTTATTATATATTTCAGTATATGAAATTTTTTTGAAATGGTACATGGTAGAAATAATGGTATTAATACTTTTTTCCAATGTAGATATTTCCTTACTGAGTACGTCATTGAAATTGGTGTGGGAGATGGGAAGATCATGGACATATTAGGGTAAATGACCAAAGTAATGACTAATAACCTTACCCATATGGATAAACATGATTCTACATGTCATGATACACTTATATTGGATTGTATCATATGAAACAATACTTCTTATATTGGTGGAGAAAACAATATAGTTGTAGTTTAGTAAGGAATTTAGTCTATTGAAAAGAAATTTTTGGCCTTGGGATGAAATGAATGGGAAAATTTTATACTTGCAGATTATTTTCATAAATTTGATGTCAGTCAATAGTGGTAGTTGATCCAAAATATTGGGGAGGAGTAGGAAATAGAACATATAGAATAGAGATCTATTAATGTAACATTATTCGACATATATTTCCCTTGAGAGTAATGAATAGAAATGATGGAAAAGACCATCAACATAATATAAAAGGAAGAAGAGAGTGTTCCACAGTATGAGGATACCTTTACAAGACTATCCATGTATTATCCATACTATATGTATAATCCAGATTGTATGATTGACCATTTATTTGAAGGTCTTAATAAAAAACTTCGAATGGAACTGGTTTCTCAAAATTTTAAATCATATAATGAAATTATATTATATGACATCAAATGAGAGAAACTATTTTATTGATATGATATCTTAAAGGAAGATTATGAGAATAAGAGTCCAAATGAACACCATGAAAAAGGGAATATTTCAAAGAATAATAAGGTACTGAAGCAATTTCCATCATGTTAAAATTATGGGATGAAATATCTGAGAAAATTATTATAGGGAATGGGATTTTTTTTATAAATCTAGAGATAAGGGTCATATAGATAGTGAATGTAAGGTAAATAAAGATACTTCTACTGTCTATAGCTTCAACTATATGGATATGGGTCTTTATTAGAACTAAATTCCCATGTATCTAATGAACCTACCAAAAACCTGAACTAGGGGAGAAGGCCAAGCTTATGATATCACTATAGATTAAATTGAAATTCCAAATGATTTAGTGGAAGGAACTTTAATAATAGACTCAAATTTAGATAATTATTTATTTGATTCTTGATCTTCACACTCTTTTATATAATCAATTTTTTCCATGAATATTATATATTATCATATCACCTTAAGAATGGTGTGTTTATTCAAGAATTATAGAGTAAATCTCATTGCTTCAAGGATGTGTCAGTCAGTTCCCATTATGACACATAAATTTACCATATTTTCATACTTGATTCTAGTACATATTATTAACATTGATTTAATCATTGGTTTGGACTATATTTCAAAATATAAAGTAAAAAAATTTTGTTATAAAGGGAAGGAAATTATGATCCAGGATGAAGATGTGGAATTCCTTAACTTTAGAGGAGATACTTCATCATTTTTTTCATTTATATATCCACCCCCAGTAGCACTTCTAAATGAGAATCTTGGTGAAGAAGTTAATATACAATCTATAGATCGGAAAGTTAATCATAAAATTTAAGATGTACTTATTTTATAGGAATACATTGATTTATTTTCTAAGGAAATACCTAGATATACACTAAATCATGAATTTGAGTCTTCCATTGAATTAATCCTTGAGGTGAGACCTAGATAAAGGACTCCATATAGAATGACCACTATGGAATTTGTGGAGTTGAAGAAATAACTACAAGAGTTGTGTGATAATGGATTTATCCTGACTTGTGTTTCACCTTGGGGATCCCATATTCTTTTCATTAATAAGAACTATGGATAAATGTGGTTGTGTATTGATTATTGGAAAATGAATCATATTACTACAAATAAAAATTATCCTCTACCCAGTATTTATGACTTGTTCAATCAACTTCAAAGAACCCAATAATTTTAAAAAATTGAAATTCATTCAGGGTATCATAAATTGTGAGTAAGGAAGGAAGATGTTCCAAAGAAACTATTTCATATAAAGTATGTACATTATGAGTTTATAGTAATACCCTTCGGATTTAATAATGGATACTATTATTTTATAGATTTTATGAATAGATAATTTAAGGAATATATTATTAATTTTTTTTATTTATTGATGATATATTGTTGTACTCTTAGAGTTATGAGGACCATGAGAATCATATACAGATCATTATTGGGACTCTTAGAGGAAAGGATTTATATGGGATATTTAGAAAGTGGGAGTTCTAACATCGAAAAGTTTATTTTCTTTTTCATATTATCTATAATTATGGAATATCAATTGATCCTTAGAAGATAAAGGTAGTCAATTAATTTCCTACCATGATTAATATAGATGAGGGTTGAAGTTTCATTGGATTGGTCGGTTACTACTTGTTTTTTTCAAAAAAAAATCCAAATTGGATAACCCATAATCCATTATTACACTTAATGGGGTTAATTTTATATAAAAAATTAATGTGAAGAATAATTTGGTTAATTAAAGTGGATATTGTTCTATTCTCTAATAATGACTCTAACATCAGGTATGGATGGATTTTTTATATATAGTGATGGAATAAAGAAGGGAATTGGTTATGTCTTTATATTGAATGATAATGTTATTACCTATGCATCAAGATAGTTAAAGGATAATGAATCGAACTATCTAATCCATGATCTTGAGATATAAGCTATAATATTTCTTTTAATGATATGGATACATCACCTTTATTTTGAAATGTATTTAATATTTCTGAATCACAAAAGTTTGAAATGCATATTTTCATAGAAATACCTCAACATGAGATAAATTTAATGGTTACAAATACTCAAGGATTATTATTTCTCAATATAGTACCACCCAGGGAAGTAAAAATTGTTTATTATCCATTAAGCAGGAAATATCATAGATTCTAGACTAAAATGAGGATTAACAAGGATCCTATGTTCATGGAATTATTAAATATAAAAATGGGAATTATTAAGGAAGGGGAAAATCATCTATATTTCAATTTATGTTCAAAAAAAAATTATTAAAAATAACAAAAATTTCTCATCTTGGTGATGAAAATATTCAAAATAAAATTAAATCCATGAATAGTGGGAAATTGGTAGACATTGTTTATGAAGATGGTGTTCTAAAATTTGGAAAGAGGATATGTGCTCCATCTAAACCTGAGATGAAAATGAAAATATTAGATGATGTGCATAGATCATGTTTCTCTATACACCTTGGTATCTATAAGATGTATAGGGATCTGAAGGAACATTTTTAATGGGATAATACTAAGTGAGAAATTGCTAATTATATAATAAGATTCTTGGTTTTTTAATAGGGGAAGGCTAAGAGACAACATCCTAGTGGAGTTATGAAACCTCTACCAATTCCTATGTAGAAATTAGATGAAATTACTATGGAATTTTTCACTATATTTCATGTGTCTCATAGAATAAATAATACAATATGGGTTATTGTTAATCACCTTTCCAAAACCACAATTTTCCATACTATATGAAAATATTTACCACTTGATTTCCTCACAGGAATCTGTATTAATTAAGTTATAAGAAATTATAGTGAGTCTCTATAAATTCATTCTAATAGTGATCCATGATTTAAATCTATGTTTTTGAAATTTCTATGGTGTCTCAGATCTGGATGACACTTAACTCGTTCCTCAGGCTCGATCGGACACATGACCTCAGGTGTATTTCCCCATACGCTAGAGGCTGTCAACTAGCAGTGATAGTATAAATGTAGTATATCGGGGAGACTATACCCTCATGTTAGAGTGTCACAGTGGACACAACAAATAATAAATAGTATTGGAAGCATAAAAAAATATAAAGAAACAATAAATAGTATAAGAATAATAGTTAACAAAATAATCAAGGAGTGGAAGAAATAGATAACTGAACACATGGAATATATAAAAAAAATCCTCAAGGTAGTGTTTGATACAATGATGCATGGCATGCAAATAAAAATAGGGTCAGACAGATAGAAGAATTATATACAGTAGTATAAAAGAAAAAAAGACAAAAACAGCTGCATGGTCATCTCAAGACTAAGTTCAATCCTATGCTCCTAATATCCATCTATGTGATACATGTCAACAACTTTTAGAAGGGACTTTATCCTTACCAGTACCTATAGCAACATGATCTTATCAGGTTCAAAAGGCATCCCCAAGTAGGGTGTGATATAAAAAATCTCAGTAGGCCACCACTAATGGTGTCTATGTGTAATCTGAGTAAGTAATCATTATTAAACAGTGTGAAGGTAATAACAGGAAAGTAAAGTGATGCTAAATAAATAAATAACCTCCAACTAAAATTCCTAAAGGACACCTGGTGGGTCTACCTACTTCATCCCATGGATGGTAAGTCTGATGATGTAGTTGTATATATATAGTATAGTTGTGTGTGTGTGTGTTGGTATGGATCAGGATGTAACACTCAGTCATCCATATATTTGGTGAAGATCTCACAGTCTAACACCGGGCCCAACTCCAAGAGCTCTCACAGTCTCTTGGGATACTCTTGTTGGAAGTACTGAGACATAACTCACATAAATCCATAACTAAGGGAGCTCTCAGTTCAATCCCCTGTCCCATAAATGAATCTCATAGTCTCCCCCACCCCCCTAAGGGCTCTCATGTTCCCTTGGCTCCACATGGAAATCCCACATGGTATTTCCCCCCAAGGGCCCTTACAATCCCTTGGATCCATAGAATATATGGTTTAATAATTTATAATACATAATTCATGAGGCATTAACCACACATAAATCTCATTAGCCCAATTCATTTACATATAAGTATTAATGTTAACAATTATACTTAAGGAAACACAACTGAATCATTTCAATTCATGATGATCATTTATCATGGATGAGGTCACATTTAATAAGAATATAATAGGGTGTTACCTCTTATGTCAGGTCGTCAATCCTTTCACAAAGAAACCATGGTGTGATCAAGTATATCACATGACACATGAGGCAAAACATATCATGTGGTCATTTAACCATATTCAATTCATTCATGATATTCCATTTAACATTTATTTTTTACAAAAAACATGAACAAATTCATGGGTTCACCATCCATTAATCATGTCCTTTTACAACTAATCTATTCATTTCATATGGTTCATTTTTATAGAACATGAGAAAGGTAAATTCCAAGCCATCCCTTGAAAAAGTTCCATTTAAAACCAATTCATTAAAAAGGTAGTAACCATATTACCGTAACCATCTTATACAAACCAAACCATTCCATTTTCCTAAACATGAAAAATTCAATTATATGGAATAAGTTTCAAGGGTAAGGCCATGTAACATCTCAATTTCCCACTTGTGAAATTAAAATTATAAATGGACCAAGAACCTTTGAGGAACCTTGGAATACATTAATTACACATGTCTTAATGGAAATTACATTTAAAATCCATGATGAGGGCTAAATTGGGTCCCAGAAATTTTAAACCACTTGGTCAAAATAACCCATTTCAAAATGGGCACACGTATGGGTGTCCACATAGGGTATGTGTGGAGTCTAAACCCCTAAATAGGATTCAATTCACATGTATCAAGGAACTAGGATAATTTATACATGAAGGAACCATCACAATTGAGATGGTTGACAATGGTTGGCATGTGGCATAATGGATTAATTATGAAACGACCAAAACTAAAATAGAAAACTATGTGACCACCTACCTTAGGGTCATAGACAAAGCCTCACTTAGTATTGACCTCATATTTGAAGCAGGTTGGAAGAGATCTGAGTTTTAGTACAAATCAATAAAAATTGGGTGAATGAGTCTATATCTAAATAGTGTAATAGATAGATATATTTACTAAGGAATGAAGGGTGTGCAAGGTTAGACTTACCTTAATCCACTTGATTCCTTTGATGGATTTGAAAATGTATGTTCGAGGAGAAAGTTACATGAGATTGAAAATTTTGGTATTTTGAAACCTACGAGAGGAGAAACTCCTTGCACAGATGCTTTACATAAGGTAAAAAGAGAATTAGGGTTAAATAATTTAAGAGAGTGAAAATGGTCATTTAACCCCAAAAATTGGGGGCCACACAGTTTAGGTTCATAATTTTCAAACTGTGTGCAAACCATGTGGTAAGGCTCTTCCCCAAAACTACAGTAAGCCACAAGGCCATGCACTTAGGCCCGCACAGTTGCAGATAAACTGTGCGGCCTACAGGTGTCCCTGCCTGTAGCCACATGGGTGTGTGCCCTGGGATTCATGGTTTTGAAAAACCATTCCACCCAAACATTTAACCCATTTCAAGAAATCCAGTCTCTAAACAAGCCTCAGACACTCCCATTACCTCTACATCTTGATTAAGACTCGTAATTAGGGAAATTTAATGTATTCAAAAAGAAAAACTAATAATTTGTACCTTAATTTAAAAGGCATGTCGTTACAACCTCCCCACCTTATAGAAACTCTTCCCCGGGTTGGACTTTTGAGAGTAAAAAAGGAAATGTTAGAAAAGAGTTTTGTCCATTGATATCATATATCATCTTCCCACTCCTAGGTCTTATCTTGTACCCTTCCATGCTTCCATAGCACCCATATAAGAGGAACAGACCTACCTTATAGTGTCTTGATCCAATCAAGAATACACACCAGATATACCTCAAAGGAAGAATTCATATCCAGCTCAACCACATCAGGATGAAAGGCATGAGATGGGTCTAGATAGTATCAGTGAAGATGGGATACATGAAAATTTTCATGCATGGACTGGTATCTCTAAGGAATTTACAACTTATAAGCCACTAGTCTGACCTAATTCACAACCTCAGTGGGTCTAACTAACCTCAGTGAGAGCTTTCCCTACTTCCTGAAACATCTATGCCTCAACCTTGGTGATACATTCAAGAAAACCCGATCACCTACCTCGAACTCAAGAGGTCACTAGCGTCTGTTAGTATAAGGATATTATCTAGATTTAGTTATTAATATATGCTTCATGATCAGTTGGACCTGATCTATAGTCTCCTATATGTGACATGGTCCAAGAACAACTTCCTCCCCTACCTCTAGCAAGTATAGAGGTGAGCGAAAAGGCTAACCATATAAGGCTTCATAAGGATTCATATCAAAGGTATCCTAAAAGATGTTGTTATAAGAAAACTAAAATAGAGGAACTTACTTCTCCTAAGAGCCACCAAAGTTGAGGACATGAGATTGAAGAATTTCTTCAAAAACCTAAATCTTATGCTTCATCTTTCCATCAGTCTACAGGTCATAAGCCATACTAAGAAGTACCTGTGTACCCAAACACTTTTATATCCCCTTCTATAACCATGAAGTGAAACATGCATCTCTATCAAAAATGACAAAATATGAAGTTCCATGAATATGTACCACTTATTTGATATACAACCTTCTTAACTTGTCCACTGTGAAGGTATCTCACATAGGCAAGAAGTGTGTGACCTTCACCAAACAATCAAAAACCACCCACATTGATCCATTTCCACATGGTGATTTGGGTAGACCAGTCATGAAGTACATTGAAACATCATCTCATTTACACTTTGGAATGTAAAATCAAGTGATTAAACCTACTATCTAATGTTTTATGCTAGGCCACCAGTACTAGTGTTGTGGATCTCGATACATTTTGGTGACACCAGAGTGAGCCGACCATGTTGAAGCATGGAAATCCTGCATAAACTCCTCTCTGACATCTTCTAGGACCCATACACACCCATGGAACAATAGAGTATCATCCTTATTGACTATCCAACCATAATATGTATCATCATCTGAGACACATTACTATAGTAAAAGGCCTTCAAGATCAAATGATTGTCTCAAACTTACCCATTCCAGAAGAGTAGATGTCACTGGTAAGTCTGAGAGGATATTCTGAACTTCATCCTCTTAAACCTCAACATTAATCTCTAAGAATAATACCATAAGATTCAATTTTTCATTGGATTCATAAACTTCCTATGTCTGAGTCTTTTAATTCATATCATTACTACTTGATTCGCTTTTCTAGGCGTGTAAGAAATCTTGAAATCAAACGATTTCAGGTACTCAAACCACCTACACTACTAGAGATTCATATCCCACTATGTGAAGATGTATTTGAGGATTTTTGGTCTATGAATACCACTAAATTCTCTCCAAGTAAATATTGTCACCTATAACATAAGTCATGAAAAAAAGTATCAAGTTCAAGATCTTACAATGGATAATTCCTCTCATGAGGCCTCAAGTAATAGGAATTGTATACGATGAATCGCTCATACTACATAATAATAGATTTAACATTGATACCTGATGCATCATAGTATACAGTATAGCTTATTCCTGGATCTATAATAATCTGTATCAGTGCGGAAGTCTATCTTACCTTCAAATCCTTAATGGATACTTCACAAGCTTTAGACCATTATAATTTCACACCCTTCTTTTCTAAACTCATCAGTAGAAATTCCAATCATGAGAAATTGTAGATGAATAATTTTTAGTATCTAGTAAAGACAAAAAAAATCCAAATATTAAAGACATTATTGGGATGCTACCAAGAAACTACAACTCTCACTTTCTCTCAGAAAATTTAAACTCCTGAATCTGAAATGATGTGACCCGATAAGTGGGATTTAGCGATCTAGTAGTGTCATTTACTAAGATTATCATAGAGATGATTCTCTCTTAGTATATTTATCATGATATCAATATGGGTTGTATGGTTTTTTTTGGATGATGAATACACCAAGATATCGTCAACAAAGATAATCATAAATGAATCTAGATATGGGTGGAAGACCCAATTCATAAGAGCCATGAAGACATAAGGTGCATTTGTGACTCAAAACGGAATAACCGAGTAATTTTATAGACCATACCTGCTTCTGAAATATGTATGAGGTATTTATGAAGTATTTAAATGCACCTGATGATATACCAACCTCATATCTATCTTTGAAAACACCTTTACTCCTCAAAGTTGGTCAAACAGGTCATCTATTCTAGGCAATGGATATCAGTTCTTGAGAGTAAGATGATTCAACCAACAGTAGTCCACATAGAGCCTAAGGGTATTGGATGACTTCTTGGAAAAGAGGAATGGTGAACCCTAAGTAGAATTTTTGGGGCATATAAATCCTTTCACCTCCGGGGCCTCCAACTAATTCTTGATCTTCATAAGATCCTTAGAGATCATCATATAATGAGGAATGGTCACATGTACTACCCCTAGCATAAGATCAATAGTAAAATACACCTCTCGCATCTGAGGTGAACCAAATAATTCTTTTGGAAAGACATCTCTCTAATGATCCACTACTGGTAAAAAAATAGCAGGTCATAACCCCTGGACATCAAGGTAAATAATAGAGACCTATGTTGTAATATTACCCAGCCTCTACTCCTTGAGTCCTGCTTGTGAATCTTGAACATCCCACTCTCCCTTATGCATGTGAATAATTCCATCTGGTGATAGATAAGAAGACTATTAGTTCTAGGATCTTGACTGATACTTCCTCCATGAGAAACCTCAAAACATATTTTTTCACCCAGATAAAGAACCAATAGAATCCCTGGGTTCCAAACCACCATGGATTGAACCTTCACCATCCCTAATATTCCTCTTTGTGATTAGGCCTTTGTTGATGATTTCTAAAATGGTCTTCAATATGAATACATTGGCCTATGATCAGATGTCATAATCCAACCCATACTAAAATCACCTAGTAGTCATCAGATCATCAAAAGCTATAGAAGGAGAGAAATGTTGCAGATCTGTTAAATGAGATGAGTATTCCATAACTGACATGGTCCCCTAATGTAGATTTATAAATTCTCTTGCTCTGTCAGCTCTCAGAGTCTAGGTAAATAAATAGTAATAGAAGATGGTCTGAAAATCATCTCAGACCATATATCTATTCTATTCTACCTAGGTGATGACATCCTAACACCTCTTAGCAGAATCACATAGCATAAAAGTAGATATTTTAACCCCCCGCTCTGTAGGTATCTCTAAATCCCCAAATAATAATAGGATCACCTGATCCAAGACTCTTCATCATGAGGTATTCCATCAAAAAAAAGGTGGGAGGATGCTGCTATTGAAACTCATGAGTCAAATCTTCTATACCCAAGACAGGTCGCACTCTGTCTTACATACCCTAAATCATACGTAAAAAATCCTCTTGAAACATGGCATAAGTGCCCACATCTTGGATAAGAAGAGGATCTATAGGTGGCTCAATAAGAGGAATGACCTACGGCTCATGGCCCGCTACCTCAATATTGTCACCTTTCGGGCAAGTGACTCGATGATTTCATGGTGGCATAATACTAGATTTTCAAATGAACATCTTAAAATTGATTTAATAAATTTATAAGATTGCATAAAAGAAACTAGGATAGGTACTAAAACCTTCCTAAAAATAGTCTATGGCTCCATACATGCTTCAAAGCTAGGTCTATAAAATGGAATATACCATAATAGGCCACAAGAATAAAGAAACACCCATTATCCACTACCAAGGTCAGGTTCGGGTAATTTTTATGTGTTAGGCATGTGCAAGATGGTTTTTATCAAGTTAAAATTCATTTTCACTTCAAAATAACTCATTTAAACATTTAAACCATTTTGAAATATATAGATCCAATGATATACCATTTTCTGTTCCATAATGACCTATACACCATATGAACCAAAAATGGAATTCACTTGTATATCATTTCCATTTAAATTGTGCTTGTTCAAGTATTTAAACTACCTTAAAATGGTTGATTTAGATATAATTCCATTTTCTGATCCATAAGGGCCCACACACTTTATGAATCAAAATGTGTTACTCACTAATCTCACACTATAATACGATCCAAAACCTATAACGGTGTCAGCACAATTTAGTATATATATGATAAGACACTATGACTATTCCACATAAAATTCTCAATGAAATAAACATTGCATGGAAAGGATACAAGGCCTATTAATCATATTGTTCCTGTTGTGATTCATGATCTAATGTAGAGCCCTCATTTCATCAGGAAACAATAGGGAAATCAAAATTTCAACGACATCAATATCAATAACATCACAAGTCATGTGTATCACCCAATGATGAAATCACATCAATAGTAAATGGTAGAATAAAAAAAATTATAATTAAGGAAACTAGGCCTTTAGCCCAAAAATGGGTTCATGATTCCCAATCAAATCGTACGACCAAGTTCCAAGCATTCTCAATATAACATCCCGCCTTTTTATCCCATAAACTTTCATTACATTTTACAAAACCGATGATCTTTAAGGTTTAGTGTCTTGGAAACCAGGAACATAAAACATGAAAACATAAAACATTCTTCTTAAACACATGAAATGCTTCTCCTAATGTTCATCCTAGGTTCATTACTACATCTCATAACCTGGGGACATACATCAAAATAAAGGGTGAGCAGAAGGCCCAGTAAGGGAAATAAGGGGAAACATTTAACATGTGAACTTGAGATACATCAACAATGTCATGAAAAATAACTTTAAGGCATGAGAAAGAAATCATGAGGCATATTATAATAAAAATAATTTTTTTCATAACTTGAAGATGTGGCTACAACATTTAATATTGACAATAATTTTGTTTCACCAAGGTCCATCCCCAAGGTTTCATTAAAAATTACCAAGGTTATTCACCAAGGTATCAGTCTAAATGGTCATCTCTAGAGATTAAGTCTTTACCCAATGCATTGGAGCGCTATCTGGGCGCACCCTTGATAAGTCTTTATTATCATGTGAGCCACATATATCATCATCAATAATTTCATAAACAACCCATATAGGATAAAAGAAATGGGTTTTATTTCATAATCATAACATTTTAAAACTGCTTTAAAGACATGATCTTTATGTCACTTTAAACCCATGGAAAGGGAAAGCGGGTTTCATATATGTAAATCCCAGAATTTAAAATAAAACATTTTGATATATATGCTAATATCCCTGTAGAAATAAGAGCTTTGAGTATTCACGTAATAACATAAAATAACTTTAGAAAAAGAGAGAGACATTTTGAGACGAAAATTCTACAGCATAACGGCTATGTTACAGGGTTTTAGAAAACATTGAAAAGAGAGGGGACATGGGTCAAACATTCATAAATGACCCATAAAACAGTAGAGGGGAAGAATATAAGGTATTTAAGAACATGGTAATGAAATTTGAAAATATACCATATGAAATGAAGATCATGAAAGGAAGACAAAAATAAGATTTCTCTTATGAAAATTCGGCAGCCTAACGGCGTCACATAAACTTCAACCAAAAATGAATTGATGAGATCAAATAGGGTCTCTAATCATTTGAACATAAAATATCAGTATGATAGATATAGAGATCATACCCAAAAATAATAAAAATGAACTTTCAAGACTTGACATGGAATTAGAACTTTGAAAAAGGAGAAAGGTGAAAGAACCACTTGAAAATTTGGCAGCCTAACGGCGCCACTTAAAACTTCAAAATACTGAATTGAAGAGATAAAACGGGGCCTCTCATCATATGATCATAAAACATAAGTATTATAGATATAGAGATCATACCCCAACATAATAAAAAGGAACTTGAAATACTTGACATGAAAGTAGAACTTGAAAACGAGAAGGGTGAAAGAACCACTTAAGAATTCGGCAGCCAAACGGTGCCACTTAAAACTTCAAAATACTGAATTGAAGAGATCAAATGGGTTCTCTCATCATATGATCATAAAAGATCAGTATGATAGATATATAGATCATACACCAACATAATAAAAAGGAACTTGAAAGACTTTACATAAAAATAGATCTTGAAAAATAAGAATGGAGAAAGAATCTGTTACAAAAATTTTGGTAGCCTAACGGCACCACTTAAAACATCATAAAACGAAATGATGAGAGTAAGAGGGGGTATCTCATTATATGAACATAAAAAGGACAGTATAATGAATATAAAATAACCTCCTCCAACATAATAACATGAAGCATAAAAGAAATGACATAAAAGAGATCACTTGAAAAGAAAGATAGGGGTCGGATCCCTTACCTTAAAACGTAACTCTTAAAACTCAAAGGTTGGGACCTTGATGGCTTTGGGGACCTTTGGAGGACTCCTTGGGAGGTAATGAGACCATAGCTTCGTTGGGGAAGATTTGGGAGTCGAATGGATGAGAGTATTGCTTGGTATTTATAAGGAAGTGAGGGGACAAGGCATTAATGGCCAAGGGACACCTCATTAGTGGTTTTGGAAAAACCATGGGCTTGACCATGGTATTTTCCCATGGTATTGGACACTTGGGACACCTCATACCTTATCTTACTATTAATAAGTCGACCATATTGATTAAATACTTAATACATCATTTAATGATGTCATTAAACACCCGTAACTTAAAAACTGTATTTTCACTATTCATCAAAAATTCAACTTTCTCAGAAAAATCCCAAAATTTCACCTTAACCAAATACCGATGCTCTGATTTAAAAAATGAACTCCATTTTATAAAAATAATTTTCTAAATATTTTTAATTTAATTTTTAAATAAATACACTATTCACCGAAAATTCATTTTTTTCAGAAAAATCCCCAAAAATTACCTTAACATAATATCGATGCTCTGAGTTCAAAAATGAAATCCATTTTATAAAAATAATTTTCTAAATATTTTTAACTAAATTTTTAATTAAAAAAAACTATTCACCCGAAAAAACTAATACTTGACTAATAATTTATGAAACTGTTATTTAACCATTTTATTGGATCACATTACTTAATCAAGGTTCCTAGATTATATTAATACATTCTTTAAGTGAGATTACTAATCCATTTGGACACATTAATAATCCTAATCATAAAATCACTATTCATAATTTACTATTCATCAAAAATTAAGTTGATCTTATTAGACTCTAAATTTCATAATGAACATAATTATAGAAGACCATTTTTTGAAAATCATTACACATTTTTATTTATTTAAGGTTTACATAAACATTTTTAAAACATACTTTCTCTAAAATTCATCAAAAATACACATACAATATTTATCCGGTCATTTGAAAATTCATAAACTTCATCATAAGAAGAAATCAAAATTTTTATTTAAAACAAAGGTTTACACAAGGCAGTTACGGTCTCCTTACATAGCCCCTTATCACACCAGCATAGGACCTAAGTGTAAGGTGTGCTAGGGTGAGAGAATCTGAGGGAGGCTCGGCCAACATCGCACGAGTAGTAATTTCTATCAGTTTGAACTTCTCATGAAGGCAATTCCGTTCTAGCTTCACATGATGAAGTTCGTCTTGGGTTTGGTCCAAAGCAAAGCCCAGTGGTGCTACCTCCTTCCCAATTTCTGTTAGATGGGCTTCGATCGGTCCAAGACTACTGGGAGAGGCCATCGAATCTTCTTTCTATATTAATTAACCAAGATTACTTGTATTTAGAGACAATAATCGAAACGTTTAGTTTACAGTGGTCATATTGATCAATGGTCATATAACAGTCAAAACCCAACGGTCTCATTTTAATTATACTCATGTTATCAAATGAAACAGTTTTGTTGAGTATCAAAAATAAAATAACACACAAAATTAGGAAACAAGATTTATTCCAAAATTTTGGGTCGTTACAATCTTCCCCCCTTAAGAAATTGCTTCCTCGCAATTTTTAAAATTGGGTTTTGAAATTTCATTGAAAGTCCCACATCGGAAAAGGAGTCAGTAAAACTGTTACTTTAAAAGAAATAAAGGGAAGTACAAAGTTCACCCGAGTTAACCCATACTAGGATTCCATTTGGGAAAATATGGATATGGAAGAAAAAAAGGGGTCAAGTTCTGGGGGAGAGTGATAGAAAACATGATTAAGAGAAATTTGACCACGAGAAAATCCCAAACTTAAGACGTGTGTAAACGGTCTTTGATTACCTGGTAGGAAACGTAAACCAACAACATTTTTGTTTTACTTTTCTTTTCATAATTTTTAAGAATTCATTTACTACATAGAACAAAAACATAAGGAAATATACCTACCTTCATGTAGAGTTTCATCCTTTAATAAGTTTCTACCAAAACTAATCTTTTCTCCAAACGATGAGCATTCAAAAACACTTGGTCTCATCAAAAGAACAAGAATAATCTTCTATATAATCACGTATTCCACAAAAGAAAAACTAAATATCTTTAAACATTTATCCCAAAAACATAAAGGGTAAGATAAAACAACTCTTCAAAAAGAAATAATCCCATAGGAAGGGAAAAGACTTTAAAATCTTCAATGTTCCACGATACTACCCATAGTTCATCAAAGACCATTCTGTAAATAACTGTCCTTAAAATTCCTCAAAATAACCCAAACTAAGATTGAAACCCAAATACAAGAAGGACTTGATAACATAGTCTTCCAAGATAAACTTTATCGTTCATCTCCAAACAACATCAACCACTCCTAACATCTTATAACAAAAGTAACTAACCTAAACATATTTTCCACAAGATAGGTTAATCATTTCCATAAGTAACCTATATTACCATAAGTTCACCTTAAATTCATCGATTCATCAAAACATAAGTCAACCTTTACTCCTCAAAGAAAATACCGTAGTAATCTATTTACCTCGATCAAATAGGGTTCCAAAAATAGTGAACGTCTTCCAAAATAATAATCATCTTTTACTCCCCTAATCATCTCTGTCATATTAATACAGCAATCATCACATTTCCTATCACATTGGTTGTTGGGACATGTTCTTCAATTTCCCCCCATTAACTAAGAAAAGAAAGTACAATTAAGGGCTTAAATACTTATCCAATAATCATGAGAAGGAAACTTTAAGCATAGAAGAATAAACTTGTAGAAGAAAAGTATACCCTAACATGTGATTCCATAGGTTCCAATCTAGGTTATCCATGATCATATATTCCTATGTGAATATTTATTTTATTTTATCTTTGTTCCTTTAATAATGGTTCATACTAAGCTTATGAATTTACCAAACCATATCCCCCGGGAGTGTCGTAACCAAGAGTCACTACTACAAACATGGAATTTATCAGCGCTAAAAATGGCCTTTATCAGCGCTAGAAAAGTGCTGATAAAGCCAGCGTAGATAAAGGGGGGTCCCCTTTATCAGCGCACAAAAAAAGCGCTCATAAAAGTACCCCTTTATCAGCGCTTTTTTAGCACTGATAAAGGGGTCCTATATCAGCGCTTCCTTTATCAGCGCTTTCGTTTTAGCGCTGATAAAGGACCCTTTTATCAGTTATTTTAAAAAAGTTCTGATAAAAGTTAAAAAAAATTAAAAAAATTAAAAAAACATTAAAAACAATTAAAAAATACTGCCAATCGGGGGGGATTTTATAGCGCTTGAACCCCCCCCCCCCCCTTTTACAGCGCTTTTCGGCCCCTATACAGCACCCCACGTACCCCCCTCCACCCTTTAACAGTGCTTTCTCAAATATTTTTCATGCGCGCGCACCCCTGCCTCCACCAGGATTTGAACTCGAGACCTCCCCCCTTCGCGCCTAAGCACTTACCACTACTCTATTTTGATTTTCTTTCCAATTCATGATATCTTTATATATATATATTTATATATTTAGTTATATTTATTTGTATAGTAATATATATTTATATTAATATATATATATAGTTATATTATAATATAAATAGTTATATTATAATATATATAGTAATATTAATATATATATATATAGTGGTATTAATATATATCTATATCTATATATATATATATTTAGTTATATTTATTCATATAGTAATATATATTTATATTAATATATATATATATAGTTATATTAACATATATATAGTTATATTAACATATATATAGTTATATGAATATATATTTATATAGTTATATAGTTATATTAATATATATATAGTGATATTAGTATATATATTTATGGTGATATTAATATATATATTTATAGTAATACTAATATATATATGTAGTTATATTGATATATATATATAGTTATTAGATTAATATATATATATATAGTTAGATTAATATATATATATATAGATTAATATATAGGTATATAAATATTCATATATTGGTATTTTAAATAAAATGGATATTAGTTATTATTTAGATAAAGCTAATATATTTTATATGTAAATATGTTTAATTATTTATTTAAAAAATTTAATTTTTAGGTGCGAATATATAAAAAATATGTACATATAGTTATATATTTGATTATAAATAGCAGTTCATTATAAAAAAGGATGAAATTTAAAAGACATAATATCAATATGAATGTAATACCTTAGAATAAATTCAGTCCCTGCCAAAAAAAGCCAATAATACCCCCTTAAACGAGTTTGAAAATCCACAAAATGTTAAGAAATCTGGGTACCCCGACAAAAAACTCAGTTTTCGAGGCCTTCTGGGCCTCTTTTGGCCTCGAAAAACGCTTGACCGGGGTGACCCCAGTCATCGCAACGTAGATCTCGTCGCAGGCTTCTATTTGATATGTGGTAGAGCTAAAACGGACACCTGGATCAAAAGTTATGGCTGTTTGAAGTTTGAGTTGCGTTTTCAACATATTTTGGATCTTTTTTTAATTTTTTTAATTTTTTTAGTCCTAAAATTGTTATTAAATGACTATTACTCCATAATTATTATCAAATTATTAATTAAAAATATTTTTTTAATTTTTTAAGAAGTCATTTTCACTAAATATCTTATATATTAAGAATAATAAGTGTAAATGTACATTTATAATTATCTAAAATATATTTAAAAATTATATATTATATTTATATAACAATATAACTATATTTATATATTAATATATTTTTTAATTTTTTAATTTTTTTTTGAAGCCGACCCTTTATCAGTGCTTTTAAAAAAAGCGCTGTAAAGGCCCCCCCTTTATCAGCGCTACTAAACAAGCACTGATTAAGGGGGGGCCTTTATCAGCGCTAACAAAAGCGCTGATAAAGGGGGGCGCTGTGAAAAACTGTTTTTGTGGTAGTGAGTGCAGCAAGGCCCGTTTTCATGTACCATTCCCCATTCGAGTCTAGCTAAAAGTGGTGTTTTTGGGTTTTACCCCTATGTACATTTGTGCCAGAGCCACCTCTACCTGCTTGTATCCAGACAGGGATGTATTTTCTTGGCAACCCCTTACTCAATACTCACCAAAATACCAGGAAGATTTCATATATTTAAAATTTTCAATAGTTTTCTTCCTAATGTTTTCATATCCTAATTTCCACAAAAAAACTAAACCATCCTTTGATACCAACTATAACATCCCGCCTTTTTATCACATAAACTTTCATTACATTTTACAAAATCGAGGATCTTTAAGGTTTAGTGTCTTGGAAACCAGGAACTTAAAACATGAAAACATTAAACATTCTTCTTAAAAACTTGAAAGGATTCTCCTCATGTTCATCCTAGGTTCATTACTGCATCTCATAACCTGGGTACATACATCAAAAGAAAGGGTGAGTAGAAGGCCCAGTAAGGGAAACAAGGGGAAACATTTAACATGTGAACTTGAGATACATCAACGATGTCATGAAAAAGAACTTTAAGGCATGAGAAAGAAATAATGAGGAATATTATAATAAAAATAATGTTTTTCATAACTTGAATATGTGGATACAACATTTAATATTGACAATCATTTCGTTTCACCAAGGTCCATCCCCAAGGTGTCATTAAAAATTACCAAGGTTATTCACCAAGGTATCATTCTAAATGGTCATCTCTAGAGATTAAGTCTTTACCCAATGCATTGGAGCACTATCTGGGCGCACCCTTGACAAGTCTTTATTATCATGTGAGGCACATATATCATCATCAATCATTTCATAAACAACCCATATAGCATAAAAGAAATGGGTTTCATTTCATAATCATAACGTTTTAAAACTACTTTAAAGACATGATCTTTATGTCACTTTAAACCCACGGAAAGGGAAATCGGGTTTCATGTATGTAAATACAAGAATTTAAAATAGAACATTTTGATATATATATATGTGAATACCCCTATATAAATATGATCTTTGAGTATTCACGTAATAACATAAAATAACTTCAGAAAAAGAGAGAAACATTTTGAGACGAAAATTCTGCAGCATAACGGCTATTTTACCGGGTTTTAGAAAACATTGAAAAGAGAGGGGACATGGGTCAAACATTCATAAATGACCCATAAAATAGTATAGGGGCATAATATAAGGGATTTAAGAACATGGTAATGAAATTTGAAAATATACCATATGAAATGAAGAACATGAAAGGAAGACAAAAATAAAATTTCTCTTATGAAAATTCGGAAGCCTAACGGCGTCACATAAACTTCAACCAAAAATGAATTGATGAGATAAAATAGGGTCTCTCATCATTTGAACATAAAATATCAGTATGATATATATAGATATCATACCCCAACATAATAAAAAGTAACTTGAAAGACTTGACATGGAATTAGAACTTTGAAAAAGTAGAAAGGTGAAAGAACCACTGAAAAATTTGGCAGCCTAACGGCAACACTTAAAACATCAAAATACTGAATTGAAGAGATAAAATGGGGTTTCTCATCATATGATCATAAAAGATCGGTATTATAGATATAGATATAATACCCCAACATAATAAAAAATAACGTGAAATACTTGACATGAAAGTAGAACTTGAAAACGAGAAGGGTGAAAGAACCACTTAAAAATTCGGCAGCCTAACGGCGCCACTTAAAACTTCAAAATACTGAATTGAAGAGATCAAATTGGTTCTATCATCATATGATCATAAAATATCAGTATTATAGATATATATATCATACCCCAACATAATAAAAAGTAACTTGAAATACTTTACATGAAAATAGATCTTGAAAAATGAGAATGGAGAAAGAATCTGTTACAAAAATTTCGGCAGCCTAACGGCGCCACTTAAAACTTCATAAAATGAAATGCTGAGAGTAATAGTGGGTATCTCATCATATGAAAATAAAAAGGACATTATAATTAATATAAAAGAACCTCCTCCAACATAAGAACGTGGATCATAAAAGAAATGACATAAAAGAGATCACTTGTAAAGAAAGAGAGGGGTCGGATCCCTTACCTTAAAACGTAACTCTTAGAACTCAAAGCTTGGGACCTTGAGAGCTTGGAGGCACCTTGGGAGGACTCCTTAGGAGGTAATGAGACCAGATCTTCGTTGGGGAATATTTGGGAGACGAATGGATGAGAGGATTGCTTGGTATTTATAGGGAAAGTGAGGGGACAATGCATTAATGGCCAAGGGACACCTCATTAGTGGTTTTGGAAAAACCATGGGCTTGCCCATGGTTTTGGCCACTTGGGACACCTCATAACTTATATTACTATTCATAAGTCAACCATATTGATTACATACTTAATACATCATTTAATGATGTCATTAAACACCCGTAACTTAAAAACTATATTTTCACTATTCATCGAAAATTCAACTTTCTCAGAAAAATCCCAAAATTTCACCTTAACCAAATATCGATGCTCTGATTTCAAAAATGAACTCCATTTTATAAAAATAATTTTATAAATATTTTTAATTTAATTTTTAAATAAATACACAATTCACCGAAAATTCATTTTTTTCAGAAAAATCCCCAAAAATTACCTTAACATAATATCGATGCACTGAGTTCAAAAATGAAATCCATTTTATAAAAATAATTTTCTAAATATTTTTAATTAAATTTTTAATTAAAAAACACTATTCACCTGAAAAAACTAATACTTGACTAATAATTTATGAATCTGTTATTTAACCATTTTATTGAATCACATTACTTAATCAAGGTGCCTAGATTATATTAATACTTTCTTTAAGTGGGATTACTAATCCATTTGGACACATTACTAATCCTAATCATAAAATCACTATTCATAATTTAATATTCATAAAAAAAATAAGTTGATCTTATTAGACTCTAAATTTCATACTAAACATAATTGTAGAAGACCATTTTTTGAAAATCATTACACATTTTTATTTATTTAAGGTTTACATAAACATTTTTAAAATATCCTTTCTCTAAAATTCAACAAAAATACGCATACTATATTTATCCGGTCATTTGAAAATTCATAAACTTCATCATAAGAAGAAATCAAAATTTTTATTTAAAACAAAGGGTTACATAAGGCAGTTATGGTCTCCTTACATAGCCCCTTATCACACCAGCATAGGACCTAAGTGTAAGGTGTGCTAGGGTGAGAGAATCCGAGGGAGGCTCAGCCAACATCGCACGAGCAGTAATTTCTATCATTTTGAACTTCTCGTGAAGTCGATTCCATTCTATCTTCACACGATGAAGTTCGTCTTGGGTTTGGTCCAGAGCAAATCCCAGTGGTGCTACCTCCTTCCCAAGTTCTGTTAGATGGGCTTCGATCGGTCCAAGACTACTGGGTGAGGCCATCAAATCTTCTTTCTATATTAATTAACCAAGATTAATTGTATTTAGAGACAATAATCAAAACTTTTCATTTTCAGTGGTCATATTGACCAATGGTCATATAACAGTCAAAACACAATGGTCTCATTTTAATTATACTCATGTTATCAAATGAAATAGTTTTGTTGAGTATCAAAAATAAAATAACACACAAAATTATGAGACAAGATTTATTCCAAAATTTTGGGTCATTACACTTAATCTCTAATATATTATTTCCAAATAGTAATTCAAGAAAGGAATTGATCTTATTTCATGTCACGACCCGTCCCACGGGTCCTGGACGTGACTACCCCAAGCCTGCCTTCCATGGGCTAGGGGTTGGTGACTAGCACCTGAAGTCTTTTCCCAAACAAATAAGGCATTGCCTTAGAGATATATACACACTCAAAAGGGAAACTGAAGTAAACAACAAATAAAAGTAAGGTATAACCATGAGAGTAAAGAACAACCACAAGTAAAACTGTAAACTGAAAATAGTGGACCAGAATAAAAGCATTAAAAACTGAAAGAAAAGTAAAAAGTTTTCACATTTTCCCTAGAGCTCTACTTGGAGGGTAGTAGCTATAATTATAAAGTCAAAGAAGAGGATCTAGATAGCTCTTGTCGCACTAAGCTCCACAAAGTCCTGAACCTACAAAGTCTGCCTCAGAGCATTAGTAGTCTGCACCAAACACACACGTGCGGGAAGAACCTGTGCAGGGGTGAGTATAAAAACTCAGTAGAGGAACCTGAGACCCCCGAAGGTCTATCAGTAATCCAAAAATGAAAACATCAAAAGAAATACCACAAAGGTAATATCACAAGCATGATCTAAATCATGAATCACAAAGAAAAAGAGATATCTCTCTCTAACAGTATAACTTCAACGTTACTGGGATAGGGATGAATAGTCGTAAAGCCAAATCATCTTCTTGGTAGTAACTCTACTATTGACCCATATAGGTCATTGTATGCTGACCCTTATTGGTCATTATATGTTGACCTGTATTGGTCAATGGTGAAAACCCGTATTGTTCGATAGTGCAAACCTGTATTGGTTGTTGGTGCAGAATAGTATTGGTTTCTGGTGCTGACCCATATTAGTCGCTGGAATAGAGGTAGGGATGATTAGTCATACAGCTAGATCATCCCACTATGGAGTTTCTGATGCTAACCCGTATTGGTCACTCTTCTTCTTCATGTCACAGCCTGTCACTGGATTCTTGCATTAAGCACGCCTGATCTTTGGAATATTCTTCTCCTCAAGCCATTGGTCATATTTTGACTGGTATAAAGTCCCTCAAAAATCATACCCAAGGGACTACCCCGTCATAGGGGTCCCAATGTGATAGATGGCGCATCAATCGAACGCCCAGTCTGTGAGATATGGGTACTCTTATAAAATGGGACTGGTTAGATTCAAGTCTGATCCAACCCAGGTCGCACATCAAACTCCATAAAAACTCACTTATAGTATCTCTAAAGTACTGCCTTGTCACAAGGGTCATTATTCCACAGACGGCATGTCGATCGGACGCCTGGTCTGTTAGTTACACCCCTTTCTGTGAAACAGGGGTGATTATACCTTGGTCCATCTCGGCTCGGTCGGGCTTGCTGGAATATTCCAAAGGGACCGCTTCCCAAAAGAGGTCCCAACACCACTGACAGTGTGTCAAAAGGACACTCGGTTCATCATTTATGGGTGTTTCTTTATTCAGGGGCTGGTTGAGTCTAAGCCTAGTCCGACTCAATCAGGCCGACCCGACGCAACGGTCCCAGGTTCTACCTGACCCTACCCAGGTATGGCCTGTTAAGGGTCATCCCGTTTCACTAGGTCCAGCCTATTGGGGTCATCCCGAATGGTTCTCAGTCCTGTGTCGTAGTTGGCACGGCCCACCAGGTGGGGCTCGGCCCACCCGCGCGGGCCCGCTTGGTCGCGGGTTCGGCCCGGTCCGCCTGAAGGTGGATTGTTGTCTCTAGCAGGCCCTGTGGACATGGGTCTATTTCATCCAGTCAGTGGGGTGCTTCCCCACCACATGCAAAGTTCATCCAGGGGGGCTGACCTGTCTCTAGCCAACGCGGCGCAACGCGGGGCCACGCCGCCCCCTCCTGTCGCGGCCCGCTGGCAGTGGCTGCTACCATCGCTGGAACCTACAGGCGTCGCCCTTCTCCCGCACGGACGGCTCGGGCCGGCCGCCTCTAACCACCATGGCACACGATGGTGTGCTGCTTTCCCACTGCCCGCGGCCGGTGGCTGTGGGCCTCCTCCGGCCACAGTCGGCATGGCACACTGGCAGTTCTTTCCGCGGGCCACCGGATGAGCTCTGGTGGTCCGTTCTTGTTGTCATATGTGCCTACAACTCTCCTATACTACCAATGTCACAACATGACCCTATGTCTTTCTTTTCCTTAAAAATTGAGAAAAGTCAACCCTAAGGAACACAACATGAATGAAGCGGCGGAGGGTCCAGGCCTTATTCGTTCGACCTGCACCCTCTGCATTAACATGATAACAAGAGAGAGAATATTTATCTAACATTAATGATTAAATAAACTCATTTCAATAATATTAAACAAAAAACAAATATAAACCCCAACCTCAAGATCCGTTGGAGGTGTCATGGTTGCGGCGGAACGAGATTCCACATTGGATGGAGTCGTCGGCATTCTTCAATCCCGGATTGTTGCCGCTCAAGATTTCATCCTCTTTCAGTGGATGTTGTTATAGAAATCTACTAGAGTTTCCTCGCTTAAAGAATTCTTTCCAAAACCCGACCCTAAGCTCTATTTAAATAGGAGGTGGAAAGGTGAGTAATGCGTTGAGGAATTAATGAGGATTGTTAAATAAATTAATGAACCTATTTTAATTCACAACTGTGGAGTGATACAGTTGATGAGTCAAGCCATTAATTATCTTGACAAGAAACTGCTCCCCCTACCGTCGCTCGTCTGTTGGAGAAAAATAAAATAAAATAAAAATTACATGTTATTTTACTTTTCTTAAAAAATTCCAAAACCTAACTTTTTCTCCCGACCTACTGCGGTCGAAGTGAATCCTCCCTTAAGTGAATCTTGGAGTTGTGGCTTCAACAGTGCCCTCGTGTCTTTAATCTAAGCACCAGTTCAAAATATAGAAAACGTCTCCCACTCGTTTACTGAATGTACCTTAAAAAAAGTTCATAAATTCATTCTGGGCATACCGGGCCTCATAATCACACACCATCAATTTTTTTAGACTCATAATAATCCCAAATAATTAAAAAAAAATACATTTAATTTTTTGGGTCTTTACATTCTCCCCACCTTTGGGATTTATGTCCCCAAAAACCAAACAAGTCAACAAAAACAAATATGGATATTTGGCATGCATATGAGCCTCTCGCTCCCGTGTTCTCTCTTGAAGATTCACATGCTACCACAAAACGCACACCAGAGGTATCGACCTCCAATGAAGGATCTGCTTCTATCGATCCTCTATCTCCACATGGTATTCCTCAAATGTCTCCCCATATTTAATCTCCAGCTCACCATGGTCGATGGCATGATGGGTCATGCACATATCTCCTCAGCTGGGATATGTGGAAGACGTCGTGCACCCTCTCCAACTATGGTGGTAGTGACAAGTGGTATTCCACCTTGCCAATCCTTCAAAGTATATGGAATGGTCTTATAAACCTCAGTGAGAGTTTACTGCCTTGGCCAAATCTCTATAGTCCTTGTCAAGGGGAGACTTTCAAGAATATGTGGTCCCTCTCTTGGAACTCTAGCTCTCTTAATTTCCTATCAGCAAAGGAATTTTTTCGTCTTTATGCAGTCTTCATTCTCTCTTACATGACATGCAACTTCTCAGTGGTGGCCTGTACCATCTCTGGGCCCACAAATGCTGTCTCTCCTAGATTCATCCATCACAAGGGCAATCTGCATGGTCATCCATACAATGCCTTAAAATGTTTCATACCAATGGTGGAGTGATAGCTGTTGTTGTATGTGAACTCCACCAAGGGTAGGTGGTCATCCCAACTATGACCAAAATCTAGGACACAAGCACGAAGCATGTCCTCCATGGTTTGGATGGTCCACTCAGTCTGACCATCTGTCAGCGGGTAAAAAGCTGTGCTCAAGAGATGCTGAGACCTGAAATCCTCCTACAATCCTTTCCACAACTAGGGTGTGAAGCATGTTTCATGTTATGAGGCTATCATCGAAGGCACCCCGTGAAGTCGCACGATATCCTGAACATAGAGCCATCCCAAGATCTCTACCGACCCCTTCTCTCAAATAGAAAGGAAGTGGGCTGACATGGTGAGTCAGTAAATGATCACCCAGATGGTATCATGCCCTCCGGATGTACGTGGTAACCCCATCACGAAGTTCATCGATATCCCTTCCCACTTCTACTCTGGTATCTTGAGGTGTTAGGTTAAGCATGTTGGTATATGGTGTTTGGCCTTCACTTGCTATCAAGTGAGGCATCTAGAAACAAACTCTTTCATCGCTTTCTTCATCCATGGCCACCAGTACTAATGTCGGAGGTCCTGATACATCTCCATCACACCTAGATGTACTGCCAAGGGGGATGTATGGAACTCCCTCAGCACCTCCTCTCATAGCACCACTGGTACAACTGTACGTCCTCTGAAAAGGATATCATGCTCCCCACATCTAGAATATCTGTCAGGTGCATGTCCTGAGGATATCTGAGCACATGTTGTCTCACAGCTCTTATCTCTGAGTTGCACCTCCCTAACTCGTAGAAGGAGTGGAGGGGAAACTACCATTGACTGGAGGTATACTATCTCATCTCTATCCATGTAGGATATCTAAAACGAGGCTAACTACTCTGAATCCTTGTTCAATAGTTGTGAACTAGATCTCTAGCTAAGTGCATCTTTCACTATGTTCCCCTTACCAGGAGTATAGAATATCTCAAAGTCATAGTCCTGAAGGAACTATAGTCAATGTTGTTGTCTCATATTCAAATTTTCTATGTAAAGATATATCTGAGACTCTTGTGGATTGAGTAAAAAATGAATTGCTTTCCCATCAAGTAGTGTCACCACATACTCTGTACGAAGACTACTGATGCCAAATCCAATTCATGAGTCGCATAATTTTTCACTTGAGGCATCTACTATTGTGATCCATAATAAATAACTACATCATCCTGCATCAAGATGCAACCAAGTCCAGCCCCTGATGCATCACAGTAAACGACATAGTCAGTGCCCTCATCTAGCAACCTCAGGATGGGAGTGCTGGTCAAGCTCTGACTCATCTATTGAAATCTCTATTGGAATATCTCTAACCATGTTAAGGGTTTTTCCTTCATTATCAAGGCATTCATAGGTGCTGATACTCCAGATAAATCAAGTACAAACCTCAGATAGTATCCTACTAACCCAAGGAAGCTCTGTACCTTAGTAACACTCCTAGGTGGCTCCCAAGAAAGTATTGCCTCGATCATCACTGGATCCACTACAACTCTAGCCTCTGAGATGACGTGTCCCATGAAGTGGACCTTTCGTATCTAGAATTCACACTTTGAGAGCTTCCCATATATCTGGTGCTCTCGGATTGTGTCCAGAACTATCCTCAAGTGTATAGCGTGCTCTTCCTCAGATATTGAGTACACCAAGATGTCATAGATGAAGGCCACCACAAAGCGATCACGGTATGGATGAAATATCTTATCCATGAGCCCCATGAACACTTATGGAGTTTTGTTCATGCCAAAAGTCATCACCAAGAACTTATAATGTTCATATCGACATTTGAAGGTTGTCTTTGGTACGTCCTCATCTCGTACCCTGAGCTAATGATAGCATGATCTGAGGTCTATCTTTGAAAACCAATGAGCTCCCTTCACCTGGTTGAATAGATCATCGATCCTCGATAGAGGATACTTGTTCTTCACGGTCACCTGGTTTAGGCACTAGAAGTCCATGCATATCCTCAAACATCTATCTTCCTTCTTGGAAAACAATACCAAGGATGCCCATGGAGAAAAACTGGGCTTTACGAATCCCTTCCTCTGTAAGTCTTACAACTATGCCCTCATCTCCTGGAGCTCCACAGGGGCCATTCGATATGTTGGTGTAGATATAGGTGTTGTTCCTGGGTACAATTGAATGCAGAAGTTTACCTCTCTACGAGGAGGTAGTCCTGAGACATATTCTGGAAAGACATCCACATACTCGTCTACCACTGTTGGGAACTGTGGGCTCACCTCATCCACCGTGTCGAAGGCCATGCAAGCCAGCTGATAGGTAATCGGATGCACCCTTCTGAGCACAAGTCCATTTCACACTACTCTGTTTTCCTTCTCACCAACAAAGGAAAAACAACCTCAATATCTATGTGTACATCACATTGTACGTCTCAATCAGTCAATTTGTGCATGAACTGCTGATAGCCAGTCCATGACTAGAATGATGTCATAGGGATTCAATGCCGCTACTAGAAGATCCCATCTGAAACTCTCTCCTCTGAGAGTAAGATCACACTGTCGGCACCGGTGTATGACCACAGAATCTCATCCTATAAGAGTATCCAAATTCAAAGGTCAAGCTAAAAGCTTAGTCGGAATCTCAGAGTCCCAAACTAAGTCTAGGACAAGGAAATAATGGCTAGAATCTGTGTCAACAAGAATTACTACTAAAGTAGAGAAGATACATACCATACCTCATATCATAGCAGGGACGTCAGGATCATGAGCCTCTACTGCTTGTAGCTGGACTTGTCCTCATCCACCCACTCCCTGAGCTCATGATGGACCGCCTGGGTGTGGTAGTGGTAGTGACTAGTGACCCCAACCACCTCCCACTGCACGTCTTACTCCCCTACCTCATCCGCCGCCTAGCTGACACTCATGCTCCTTCTCCTGTCGCTGCCTCGGTGTCCCCTCCAACGTCTGCCAATCATCCGCATGGGGATACGGACAGTCACGAGCTTTGTGGCATTTCCTCCTAAAGTAAAAAAATAGATCATTCCCCACTGGAACATTTCTCATCCTCTTGAGCCTCGCACCTCTAACCCTGCATCCCAGGGTCACCCTCCGGAAGTTCTAGCCCACTTGGGATTCTCTGTTGTCTGTCTACTGCCATTTGCAGATGACTCTTCTACCTATCATCTGGTTGGGGCTCTCACTATTGGTGCCTACTCAGAATGGAAGCTCTCCATTAGAAAATATCTCTCTAGCACCCCATCCTGCATCAGGATGTTGAGAGAAACTATCGCATCTCTGATCTCTTGTTGGAGCCCCTACTCAAAGGTCTGGGCCCTAAAGTAAGGCTCTCATTCAATGTCAGTGTAGTATCGAGAGCGGTCAGTAAAACTCGCCAAGTACCGAGCCACAGTCTGTCTACCTTGCTCAGCAGCTCCTGAATACACATAGAGTGTAGTGTCGTTGGCACGAACTCCACCCTGAAAAGTCTCTCAATGTCCAGCTAGGTGAGGTTCATCTTTTTATGAACCTAGAGCATCGAGCTCCACCATCATCCTGTCGATCCCTGAAGAAGTCTAGAGCCCAAGATTTCCATCTACTCGGTGGGTGTCTCTACTAAGCGAAAGACCCTTGAAACTGCCTCAAGCCAGTCCTCTTCTGCCTGGGGTTCCATCTTTCCTTGAAACCATGGAGGCCTCTATCTTTAGAACTCATGCAACACGCTCATCGGGTATGCATGATCCCCTGGTATCATCTACTGCTCAATGGGTGGTGGTGTTGTTGGTACACCACCTAAAGGTGTCTTTATTGTGAGTGGTCCCTGAACTGACGCCTCGTCGCTCGGTGGGCCACTGTCATGATCTCTAATCAGAATCTTGGATGGTTTTCTTCATGGATGTATCCTGTAAGAAATAGATGTTCCACAGTCAATTAGTTATACCTGGTGAGCTGACTCAAGAAAGATTAAGAAAACTTTTCAAAACACTAGAAACTAGTGTTCTCATGTACCGAGTTAGAAAACAGAATTTAGGGTCCTGGTGTATGGATACATTAGCAGCCACACCAACACTATACTCCCTATACTAAAAACTGAACTCAAGACACTTTACACCATTTCCTCATTAAAATTAGACTCTTGGTTCTTCTGGTAGATCCGACCACCCTCTGATACCACTTTATCACGACCTATCCCACGAGTCTCGAACGTGACTACCCCCAGTGCACCTTTCATAGGCCAAGGGTGTGTTATTAGCACCTGAATGCTTTTTCCCAAACAGGGAAGGCATTGCCTTAGATATCTTTACACACTCAAAAGGGAAAACGAATTAAACAACCAACAAAAGTAATGTATAACCATGAGAGTAAATTACAACCACAAGTACAACTATAAACTAAAAATAGTGTGCCAGAATACAAGCCCTGGAAATTAAAAGAAAAGTAAACAGCTACTGCATATTCCCTGGAGTACTACCTGGAGGGTAGTATCTATAATTATGAAGTTGAAGAAGAGGATCTCAACTGCTCCCATCGTTCCAAGCTCTACCAAGTCCTGAACCTCCAAAGTCTACCTCGGAGCATCAGTAGTCTGCACCAGACACACACGTGGGGGAGGAACCCATGCAATAGTGAGTATAAAAACTCAGTATGGGACCCCAAGACCCCTGAAGGACTCTTATTAATCCAAAAAGGAAAACATCACAAGAAATACCACAATGGTAATATCACAAGCATGATCTATATCATGAAGCACAAATAAAAAGAGACAGCTCACTCTAATGGTATAACGTCAAGGTTACTGGAAGAGGGATGATTAGTCGTAAAGCCAGATAATCTTATCCATACTAACTCTACTGCTGAACCATATAGGTCACTGAATGCTGACCCGTATTGGTCATTGGAAGTTGACCTGTATTGGTCGCTGATGTTGACCCGTATTGGTCACTCATGCTGACCTATACTAGTCGCCAGTGCTGACTTGGTCACTGGTGCTGACTTGTATTGGTAGTTGTTGCAGACCCGTATTGGTCGTTGGTACAAAGGTAGGGATCATTAGTCGTACGTCTAGATCATCCCACTCTGGAGTTTCTGATGATGACCTATATTAGTCTATCTTATTCTTCTTCATGTCACAGCCTATCACTAGATTCCTGCACTAAGCACGCCTGATCTCCAAAAGATTCTGATCCTCATGCCATCAATAATATTTCAACTGGTATAAAGTCCTGCAAAAAGAATACCCAAGGGACCGCCCCATCAAAGGTGTCCCAACATGACAGAGGGCGAGTCGATCGAACACCCAGTCTGTGAGATATGGGAACTTTTTTAAAAATGTCCCGGTTAGATTCAAGTATGATCCAACCCATTTAGCATGTAAAACTCCATCAAAACTCACTTAGAGTCTCTCTAAAGTACCGCCTTGTCACAAGGGTCCTTATGCCACAGACGGCGCATCGATCGGACGCTCGGTCTGTTAGATACACCCCTTTCTGTGAAACGGGGGTGATCGTACCTCGGTCTGGCCCAGATTGGTTGGGCCCATCGGAATATGCCAAAGGGACCACTCCCTAAAAGTGGTCCCAACACCACTGATGGTGTGTCAAATGAACACTCGGTTCGTCAGTTACGGTTGTTTCTTTATTTCGGAGCCGGTTGGGTCTAGGCCCGGTCCGACTCGGTCAAGCTGACCCGATGCAATGGTCCTAGGGTTTACCTAACCCTACTCGGGTCCATCCCATTAAGGTTTTCCCGATTCACTAGGTCCATCCCATCGAGGTCAGCCCGGCTGGTTCGTGGGTTCGTGTCATGGTTGGCTTGGTCCGCCAGGTGGGGATCGGCCCACCCGCGCTGGCCCACTAGTCCGCGGGTCCGACCCGATCCCCCTAAAGGTGGACCTCTGTCTCCAAATAGCCCTACGGATGCAAGTCTGTTTCATTCGGATAGTGGGCGCTGCCCCACCATGTGCAACTGTCGGCCAGGGGGGGTCGCGCCGCCCCCTCCTGCCGCGGCCTACTGGTCGCAGCAGCTGCCGCCGCCGGCGCCGCCCCTCTCCCGCGATGTCAGCTTGGGCTGGCTGCCACTGGCCACCATGGCATGAGATGGCACGCCTCCTTCCCACCACCCATGGCTGGCTATCGCAGGCCTCCTCAGGCCAACGTCAGCTGCCGCCGGCATGGCACACCAGTGGTTCTTTCGGCAGGCCACCGAATGTGCTCTGGTGGTCTGTTCTCGATGTCGTCTGTGCCTACAAGTCTCCCAGACTACTACCATCACAACGTGACCCTCTATCTCATGTTTCCATCAAAATTAAGGAAAGTCTCCCCTAAAGAACGCAACATGAATGAAGCAGTGGAGGGTCTGGGCCTTGTTCGTTTGGCTCGTTCCCTCCGCGTTAACATGATAACAAGTAAGAGAATATTTATCTAAAATTGAAGATTAAATAAAATCATTTCAATAATGTTAAACCAAAACCAAATATAAACCCCCTACCTCAAGATCCATTGGAGGTGTCACGGTTGTGGTGGGAGGAGCGTCCACATTGGATGGAGTCACCGGCGTTCGTCAATCCCGAATTGTTGCCGCCTGAGCTTTTATCCTCCATCGGTGGATGTTTCCATAGAACTCCACCAGGGTTTCCTCGCTTGAAGAATCCATTCCAAAACCCATCCCCATCACCAATTAAATTGGCATGGGAAAGGTGAGTAATGTATTGAGGAATTAATGAGGTTCATTAAATGAATTAATGAACCTATTTTAATTCACAGCGGTGGAGTTACACAGTTGATGATTCAACCCATTAATTGGCTTGAAAAGTCATCGGTCCCACCACCTCCACTCATCTGCTAGAGAAAAATAAAATAAAATAACAATTACATGTTATTTTACTTTTCTTTAAAAAGTCCAAAACCTAACATTTTATCTCAACCTACTACAGTAGAAGTGAATCCCCCCTTAAGAGAATCTTGGTGTTGTGGATTCAACGATGCCCTCATATTTTTAATCTGATCACCAATTCAAAAGATAGAAAATGGCACCTGCACATTTACTGAATGTACCTTAAAAAAGTTCATAAATTAATTTTGGGCACATCAGGCCTCAAAATCACACACTGTCAATTTTTGTAGACTTGTAATAATCCCAAATAATTAAAAAAAATACATAGAATTTTTTGGGTCTTTACATTCTCCCCACCTTGGGGATTTATGTCCCCAAAATTCAAACAATAATACACAAACAAATAGCGATATTTTTCATGCATATGATCCTCTCACTCCCATGTTCTCTCTTGAAGATTCTTGTGCTTCCACAAAATGCACACCATAGGTATCGACTGCCAATGAAGGATCTTCTCTTGTCGATCTTCTATCTCCACCGGGTACTCCTCAAAAGTCTCCCCATCGTTAATATCCATCTCGCCATGGTCGATGACGTGAGATGGTTCATGTACGTATCTCCTCAACAAGGATAAGTGGAAGACTTTGTGCACCCTCTCCAACAGTAGTGTAAATTCCAAATGGTATTCCACCTTGCCAATCCTCCAAAGTATCAAGAATGGTCTGATAAACCTCGGTGAGATTTTGATGCCTTGGTAAAATCTCCATAGTCCCCATCAAGGGGAGATATGCAAGAATACATGGTCCCTCTCCTAGAACTCCAGTGCTCTTTGTTGCCTATCAGCCAAGGACTTTTGTCTGCTCTGTGTAATCTTCATTCGCTCTCGGATGACCTGCACCTTCTAAGTGGAGGCATGTACCATCTCTAGGCCCATTAGTGCTGGATCTCCTGGATCCATCCAGTATAAGGGGGATCTACACAGTCATTTGTACAATGCCTCAAAAAGGGTCATTCCAATGGTGGAGTGATAGTTGTTGTTGTACGTGAACTCCACCAAGGGTAGGTGTTCCTCCCAACTGTGACCAAAATCTAGGACACATGCACGAAGCATTTCCTCCATGGTCTGGATGGTCCGCTCAGTCTGACCATCTGTCTGCGGGTGAATAGCTGTGCTCAAGAGAAGATGAGTCCTGAAAGTCTCTGGAAATCCTTTCCACAACCGGGGTGTGAAGCATGTTTCATGGTCTGTGGATATCGTCGAAGGCACCCTATGAAGTTTCATGATATCCTAAACATAGAGATGTCCCAAGATCTCTATCGAACCCTTCTCTCAAATATAAAGGACGTGGGATGACATGGTGAGTCATTCAATGATCACCCATATGGTATCATTCCCTCTGGATATACGTGGTAACCCCATCATGAAGTCCATCGATATACCTTCCCACTTCTACTCTAGTATCTCGAGGGGTTGGGCTAAGCCTGTGGGTACATGGTGCTCGGCCTTCACTTTCTGTCAAGTGCGGAATCTAGAAAAAACCTCTGCCATAGCTTTCTTCATCCCTGGCCACCAGTACTGACGTTAGAGGTCCTGATTCATCTTCATAACACCTAGATATACTGTGAAGGGGGGTGTGTGGAACTCCCTCCTCACCTCCTCTCGTGGCACCACTGGTACAACTGTACATCCTCTGAAAAGGATAACATGCTCCCCACCTCTAGAATATCTGTCATGTGCATGTCCTGAGGATATCTGAGCATGTGTTGTCTCACATCTGCTATCTCCGAGTTTCACCTCCCTGACTCACTGAAGGAGTATAGGGGAAACTACCATTGATTGGAGGTAGACGGTCTCATCTCTATCCATGTAGGATATCTGAAATGGGGATAACTGATCTGAAGCCTTGTTCAATAGATGGGAACTCGATCTCCAGCTAAGTGAATCTTCCACTATGTTCCCCTTCCCAGAAGTATAGACTATCTCAAAGTCATAGTCCTATAGGAACTCTAGACAATGTTGTTGTCTCATATTCAAATCTTTTTGTGTGGAGATATATCTGAGACTCTTGTGGATTGAGTAAACAATGAACTAATTTCCCATCATGTAGTGTCACCACATATTCAGTACGAAGACTACTGTTTCCAACTCCATGTCATGAGTCACATAATTCTTCACATGACGCATTAGCTATAGTAATCCATAAGCAATCACTATATCATCCTGCATCAGGATGCAACTGAGTCCAGTCCCTGATGCATCACAGTAAACCACGTAGTTAGTGCCCTCATCCGACAACCTCGGGATGGGAGCATTGGTCAAGCTCTACCTCAGATGTTGAAAGATCTGTTGGCATGTCTCTGACCATAGTAAGGGTTTCCCCTTCTTCTTCAAGGTAGTCATAGGTGTTGCTACTCTAGAGAAATCAGGTACGAACCTCTTATAGTAGCCTACTAACCCAAGTAAGCTCCGCACCTCAGTAACACTCCTGGGTGGATCCCAAGAAAGTACTGCCTCGATCTTCACTGGATCCACTGGAACTCCAGCCTCAGAGATGACGTGTCCCATGAAGTGGACATTTCGTATCCAGAATTCACACTTCGAGGGCTTCCCATATAACCAGTGCTCTCAGAGTGTGTCAAGAACTATCCTTAAGTGTACAATGTGATCTTCCTCGGATGCTGAGTACACCAAGATGTCATCGATTAAGACAACCACGAAGCAATCGAGGTATGGATGAATGATCCTACACTACTGGAAACTACCCCTTTCTCAACGCTTCTTTACCAACGGTTTAAACAAACTGTTGGTAAAGAATCCATTTCCCAACGGTTTTAAAAAATAGTTGGCAAAGGGGTGTCCAAGGCACCCTTTCCCAACAGTTCTCTTGAACCGTTGGTAAAGGGGTGTCCAAGACACCATTTCCCAACGGTTCTACAAGAACTATTGGGAAATGGTCACCCTTTACCAATGGTTTTTTTAAACTGTTGGTAAAGGGTCTCTTGGACACCCCTTTCCCAAAGGTTTTTAAAAACTGTTGGGAAAGATTTTCCCCAAATACAGAATCGGCCACTCTCTCCCCCATTCGCGACAGAGCCCTAATCTGTCCATGGCTCTGCTGCTCTCGCAACTTCCCCCATCTGAACCTGTCAAACTACATCCAAATAGTCTCAAATAAGGTATTCTATTCTTTATACACATAAAATATTTAAGTGCTACCTTGTTTTTATTGTTATTCATCTCATATTTTAGTTTTAAGTGTTGATTTTGATGTGTATATCATTTTTATGTGTTTTGATTTAATCTAGACTTTATCCATTCCAATCCATTTAATTAATTAAATCCTTAACCCTCCATCGAAGAAGAAGCATCTCAAATTCATTGTCGTTGGATTCTAGATTTTCTAAGTATGTGTTTTTATTCTTTTTTCCATCTTGTAATTAATTGTTACTTGTAAATTTATTTATATGTGTTTAATAATTTTTAGAAATGTTTTTATGAATGTTTTCCTTAAAATTCCTTGATGAAAGTGTTTTTTTAAATTGAAATTTTTTTAATAAGTCTTGTGTAATGTAATTTGTTATAGTACACTATGTGACTATGTTTGGTATTTATTAACACATGAGATAACTGGTGTGTGAGAATGTGTTGTGAAAGAGATTCCATGGTTGGTTCGAGATTATATTTACGTTTAGAGCCTATTAATGATTTGTTTTAAAGATATTTTGAGATATTTACCTTATGTTTATTGGTGAAAACTAAGAGTTGTAGAGGTGGTTCATGATTAAGACATATAATTACTGCTAAACATGTGGATAAACCTTGCATAGTAGTGAATTCATGAAATTTTTGATGTTTTTAGTCCTTTTTTATTTGGAGTTTCTTTTGATGGTGATGTTTATTTTTCTTACCTATGATGTGAATTTATTTTATTTTCTAAATCGGCTGAGACTCCCCCACCATGCATAATGTATGCAACCTCTTCCCTTATTTAATCATTCTATTTACACAGCGTATGCAACCTCTACCCTCATTTAATCAGTGAACTCAATTAATTAATTTAAGCCTTCATTCTCACTAGCATGTAAGAAATTGAATGATGTAAACCCATCCTCACATGATTTCTTACCTTAGATAGTGTCCAATATATGGAATACGAGCTTTTGAATTCATCAGTTAACCAGGATCATATATTCCATTTCCCCCAAGATGACTGTACTAATATAACTTTAGGGTCAACTAAATATGGTTCTCATTGTACATTGTATATTATGTGTCCTTATTGGACAATACTCACTTTTGTGAGGGTGGGGTTCTTTTCACTACCCATTCTGGCATGTGTAGATAGCCATAAAAATGTTAGATAAGTAACAAGTTTAATTCAGTAATGTTGTTATCATTGACATACTTTATTAAGAATTTCAAAATTAAAAATAAATTTTTTTGTCTATACTTAATGAAATTAAATCTTTTTACAAGCCATGAACAACCTATTAGTGTAGAAGCCTAAAATTTATTCACCCATGGGATGCGCTTTACTTGGGTAAGTAATTGGGTAATGAAAGGTATGGCCATAGAGGTGTCAATAATGAGTTATTGAATGTGAGTGAATGATTTGGGATGCCTATAACACATGATGGGACCTGATGCATGTGCCTCTTATAGAACTAATGAAAATGAATATAAATATATTTTAATTTAATTTATGAGTGCTTGTTCTTTACATTATTTTAATAGTTCACTACATCAACTAGAAACTTATTCCTTTATCGTTTACTTAAATGTATTTTCTATTAACGTTCAATCCTATTTAATTGTTTATGACAAAATGACTTATATAAATTCTTTTTACAGAATGGACAGAAGTTGGATGTATGAAACGAATCAGATCTCAAGCAATTTTCAAAACAATTTGGAGAGCTTTATAGGTTTTTCATTTCATAATGCTTCAGATAGTGGTCGCATACACTGCCCATGTTTCAATTGTGTTGGAAGACCTTGGTTGAGCCGTGAAGAAGTCAGCAACCACATAAACAAAAATGGTTTTCAAGAAAACTACTTTTTGTGGTATCACAATGGGGAGAAAATGAAATCTCAAATTGGTGATGATCGAAATGAAAGGACTGGAATGGAGAATTTGTTAGATGATTGGTTTCCATTTATTCATCATCATGAAAAAGAAAGGATTTAGACTCAAGAAGACTTCAATATGAGCACAGCTGATGAATCTATTGAAAATGATGATATTGATATGGTGAAAAAATTGAATGATTCTACCACGACTCCAATATATCGACAATGTGATAAAATGAAAAAGATGGAATTTTTAATCCGATTGTTTCATGGGAAAACTATGTATGGGATTTATAATACAGCAATCGATTACATTCTTACCCTCTTGAAGGATTTACTTCTAGATGATGCAGATATTCCCTCAAACCACTATATGGCATGGAAGTTAGTTGAGGACCTTGGATTTTCAAGAAACAAAATTCATGCTTGTTCAAAAGATTTTAGTTTATTCTGGAAGGAAATCACTGAACGAAATGATTGTATAAAATGTGGCACATCCCGCTAGAAGTCAAAATCTGATGGAACACCATCTCGCGTTCCACAGAAAGTAATGTGGCACTTTTCATTGATCCCCAGACTCCATAATATTTTTATGTCTGATGACATATCAATAAAAATGATATGGCATGATACCGAGAGAAAGAAGACTAATGATTAGTTGGTTTATCCTGCAGATGGATTTTCATGGCAGAGATTTGATGCTCGACATCCTGGTTTTGCAGCTGACGTGTGTAATGTGAGGATAGGTCTTTCATGCGACGGTTTTAATCCGTTTGGGCAGATTCTTACTTTGCACAGCACATGACTAGTTTTTATACACATTTATAATCTTCCCCCATGGTTGTGTATGAAAAAACCTTTCACTTTCATGATTATACTCATATCTAGTCCTTCTGATCCTGGCATTGATATTGATGTATACATGCAACCTTTAATAAAAGAGTTGAAACTTCTTTGGGATGTGGGTGTGCGCACATATGATGCATGTTCGAAAGACATATTTCAGATGCGTGTTGCACTTATGTGGACGATCAATGATTTTTTGGATTATGCAATGATGTCTAGATGGAGCACGAATGGAAAATTGTCATGTCCAGTTTTTATGAAGAATACACGATCCAGAAGACTGAAACATCATTGTAGTTTCAGTTTTATGGGACAACGACGATTCTTGCCAAAGGATCATCCATATAGAATGAATCGTCGAAGATTTGATAATACCATAGAGACCGATGATCCACCTCAGCATATGTCTGGAACTAACATGCTTAATGAATTGAAAGATTTCAGTTTTTCATTCGGGAAGGGTCAAATGAAATCTGGAAAGAGAATAAATGTTCCCACTGAAACCTGTTACAATTGGAGGAAGAGGGGTATCTTTTTTGATTTTCCTTATTGGTCAACCAATTTGTTACGTCATTGCTTAGACGTAATTCATATTGAAAAGAATATATATGAAATGTTGCTTTCAGTTCTTTTAAATGTCAAGGGGGAGACAAAATATGATTTATGATCTCGGCGTGACTTGGTGGATTGGGGCATCAGACCAGAATTGCATCCTGTGCATATCAGTGAAAATAAATGGAAACTTCCATGTGCTTCTTATGTGATGACACCTACGTAAAAAAAATTTATGGAAGTATTAGAGACTATTAGAGTTCCTGATGTATATTCAAGCAACATATCTAAATGGGTCAACAGAAGAGAGTTGAAGCTAAAATCATTGAAGAATCATGATTATCACGTTCTACTGCATGATTTGCTTCCAATAGCAATCTATCATCTTCTGTCCAATAATGTAAGGGTGGTTGTTATTCGGTTGTGCCATTTGTTTAGAGATCGTTTTGCTAAGAAGTTTTCCAAGTCTTTCTTGAAAAAAATATTGACAGATGCCCCATTAATTTTGTGTGACTTGGAGAAAATATTTCCTCCATCATTTTTCACATGCATGCTGCATCTGACGGTCCATATTCCCACTGAAATACTTCTCGGAGGACCTGTTTCTTTTCATTGGATGTATCCATCTGAAAGAAATATGTTCACATTAAAGTCTTATGTCCGAAACAGAAATCATCCCGAAGGTTCTATCATGAACGGTTACCTGGCTCAAGAATGTATGGATTTATGCTCGATGTATTTGTCTGATCTTAGTACAAGATTGAACAGACCAATGAGAAATGAAGAAGAACAGTATGAGAAAATTGAACCCAGTTTTCCATCACTTCCTCAAATAGGAGGAATTCCTAGATCATATACATTGAAGACATTAAGCCATGAAGAGCGGGAGATGGTACATCACACAGTTTTGTTCAGCTGTGATTTGTTCGATGACTATATCAGGTAACTAAATTGATTATGTATATCTTATATATATATCTATTAAACTATTCATATTTTTTATCTACAAGGAACATAAAACAATGATAAATAAGAAGCATCATACTTTATCTTTGAGAAGGAGAGAGACTTTTCATAGCAAAGAGTTTTCTTCTTGGTTAAAATTGAAGGTAAAAATATTAATGTTTAAAATAATTATATCAATATTTAATTAAGTTTAATAGTCATTTATATTGCAGGTATTGAGTTTGTATGTTGACTCTGTCTCTGAGGAAATAAGAGCTTTGGCTTTTGGTCCTAATACTGTGGTTCATGACTGTAAATCAATTGTTATCAATGGGTACAAATTTATTGTCACTGAGCGAGCAAAGAACATGAGAACACAACATGATGGTGTTATGGTTACTACCACAACAGATTGTTGTGCCAGTGCATCAGATATTAGACCACGATTTGAAAATGTGGGTTATTATGGTGTTGTTGAGAAAATAATAATATTGGATTATTACTCTCATGGATGAGTCACAATGATGAAATGTCATTGGTTTGATTCGATGATGAGACATGGCACATTTATTAATGATTTTAGATTTCGAGTAATTAATATGAATCGTACTCTTGCTACCGAAGAACCATATGTGTTGGCATCAATGGCTAAACAAGTTTTTTATTTCAAAGACCAGCTTCGACCTGAATTTGGGGTCATAGTTGAAATAATTCCAAGACATATTTTTGATAATGGTGATGATGGAATTGACACTGCCCCTAGTGCCATTGGAACCAATCCATTTATTTCTTTTGATGACTCCAATAGCTCAATTGTCAGAGTTGATTGTGAACCTGAAGTTGTGGTTGAAAATATATAGAATCATTCATCCATGTTCTCAATTCTTTTGGTTTACCTCTAGTTGGGTTGTTAAGGTTTTTAATATTCAAATTTATTTAGTATTCATCACAAATATGTTTTAGTTGACTTGACCGTTATGTGATTTTTCAATGTTTATTGGTTGCAGTTTTATTTGAATTGCATTTTCTAATTTGGAATTGAACTGTATTCAAACCTAGTCAAACAATATTTCTAACTTGGTGAACATTACAAATTTTATGATTTATTAAATCCATTAAAGCTCTTCTAAAACAATTGATAGCTAACTTGACCATTATGTGAATTTTCAATGTTTATCGGTTGCAGTTTTATTTTAATTTCATTTTCTAATTTGGAATTGAACTATATTCCAACATAGTCAAAAAATATTTATAACTTGGTGAACATTACAACTTTTATGATTTGTTAAATCCATTCAAGCTCTTCTGAAACAATTGATATTTTACTTGACCATTATGTGAATTTTCAATGTTTATTGGTTGCATTTTTATTTGAATTTCATTTTCTAATTTGGAATTGAACTATATTCAAACATAGTCAAACAATATTTCTAACTTGGTGAACATTACAACTTTTATGATTTATTAAATCCATTCAAGATCTTCTAAAACAATTGATAGATAAATTACCAATTAATCCCCTTATTCCCTCATATATTTAGTTTTTTTGGGTTACACATTAGTTTCCTTTTTCTAATTAATTACATATTTTATTTCAAAAGCAGGAAATGAAGCCAATTGAAGAGAGATGAAGGAAAAAATGATGGAGAACAATCATCGAATGATGGAGTTGGGAATTCCATCATCAGTGCCTGTAGTGAGTACTTTATTTCAAATTGATATATTTAAAGAATATATAATGTCATGTGATTAATTTTTTTGTAAACATTTTTGTAAGATCCACCTATATGTCCACAGTTATTCGATGAGGAGCCTAGTACGGGTCCTAGTACTCAGGCCGGTGGTACGAGGAGGGTTCTTACTAGACATGGACGAGCATCTGGGCGTACCCGACTAGACTCTGCCCCTCCCACTGACATGTCATCATTACAACATTCTTATCTCGGTGTGTCGTTAGGGACACATGGGATATTTATGCCTCCCATGTTTTCGCTACCTTCTGCATCTTCTGGCCCATCATTTTCACATCCCATGATGATTCCCACTCCCCAGTCAGCATCCGGTCAGACAGTTGTCCCATATTCTTTTCCTTCTACCTCTATCTCTTTGAGCTTCTATATTCCATCGTCTTCGACTCCTGTTCCACCACATGGTGTTCCATTAGTTTTTGTGGATCCAACGGCGCTCAGCGATCAGACTGGAACAGGTATATTTATAGAACCCTAACAAATTTTTATAGCAATATTTATTTTCATTATAACATGTTTTGATAAAATATTTGTTTTTCTTTCATGACAGATACATCTACTGATAGGAGGCGTGGGCGGGGGCGGACACGCATGCATTTGGTGTGGAACCGCCGCACACAGGTTATGGTGGACTATAATGAATACAACTAAATGGTTGAGAAAATAGGGCAACAATGTCGGAGTTTTTTGGAAATTCTTTCCAAATACTCTAACATCATTCCCATCATCCCTCTATCATGGAGACATTTTCCACATGAGGTCAAGGATAGAGCTTGGTCAGAGATATGTGTAAAAAAATCTGTTCTATTTAATTCCATGAATTATTTTTGTATTTATATGAATTAATATTTTGATTTCAGCTTCGATTTAATTTTCCAAATGGTGAGGGTGCACGACCGGAACGTCTAAAGTATTTAGGCGAGCTTTGGAGAGCCTACAAGCATGAGTTTTATATTGGCTGGTTTGCTAGAGTTGGTACTGAGTTAGAGGCAGTACCAGTGGTGGATGATTGTCCTATAGAGCAGTATCGTCAGATGATTACTCATTGGACGAGTACCCAGTTTAAGGTATTAATAACATTTGAGGTATTTAAATAATAACTTTCATGTTTTTCATTAATACTATCTGTTTCATTTTCGAATTTTATTTAGGAATCATCTGGAGAAAATAAAAACAACATTGATGCAAAAAAAATACCTCCACACACTGGGACGCACTACGATGCCTGATCATGAGAGGAAGCAGGTATGACAATTGTTTATAAGTTTTCTTTATGACTTACACATTCTTTTGTTTCCTCAATTATTTAATAGTTTGCTAAAGTTTTCATATAACTTTATTTTTCAATGTCATTATAGAGGAAGATACAGAATATTGAAGGACGTGTGCCTCGAGAAAAATTGTTTTTCTCAAGTAGATGGAAAAAGGATGGAAGTGTCATCAACAAAGTGACTCAGCAGCATATTGTAAGTTTTAATCTGTTGAATTTATAATTTAATATCTATTTTTTAACTTAATGATATATTTATATTTGTAACAGGCTACTTTAGAGGCCCTCGATACCCAAGAACCAGACAATTTTGGGCCAACAGATCACTTACATCAGGTGTTGGGAGAGGAGCATTCTGGAAGAGTACGCTACCGACCTAGGATAGCCCCCAATGAGGTATCGGCCGTCCTCAGGTATGAGCTGCAGTGCCACCAAGCTGCAGCAAGTTAGGGAACAGGAAGAACAGGCTAAGAAAAGGGCCACAGAGACGGCAGAACAGTCTGTTGGGGAAAACAGTGCGTTTATGATATTTATTGAAGTTCTACGTCCAACACTTCTAGCAGAGGCTAGCCCAGCTTTTGATGAATATATGCCATTGATATGTTCTATATATGGTGCACCGGGTGGCAGTTCTAGTGGTGGTCAGGATGATGTCCAGCTTGACGATGATGATGGCGAGGAGTCTAATGCGGAAGAGGAGGGAGAAGAGGAGGGCGAGTTAGGTGGTGATGGCGAGGAGGAGGGTGAGGGCGAGGAGGAGGGCGCTAAGGAGGGCGAGGATGATGATGGGGATGAGGACGAGGGTGATGATGATGGTGATGATTGGGATGGTTATGTGGGAAAAATTTATCCATTACATTTTTGAATAATATTACTAAGAATTGATATTTAATCTATTCTAGTTGTTGGTTTTATCTAGACTCATAGTATAGTATTGGAGTTGAGTTATTTTTATATATTATCTGTTTTTATGGATGTTGTTTTCTTTTAGTGGTTGTGTGTTTGAGAACCCCCTCCTTCCTGGACCTTGGACAACCCCCCACCATCCTCCTTGGACCCCATACCCCCCCCCCCCCCGAACATCCCCCGGACAGCCCCCCCCCCACCCTCCTCCCTGGACCCCGAATAGCCCCCCCCCCCCCCCACCCTCTTCCTTGGACCCCGGACAACCCCCCGAACACCCCCCAGACAGCCCCCCGAACAGCCCCCTCCCCCCCACCCTCCTCCCTGGACCCCGGACACCCCCCCCCCCCCCCCACCCTCTTCCTTGGACCCCGAACACCCTCGGACAGCCCCCGGACAGCCCTCCGAACAGCCCCCCGGACAGCCCCCCCACCCTCCTCCCTGGACCCCGGACAGCCCCCCCACCCTCCTCCTTGGACCCCAGACAGCCCCCCAGATAGCCCCCTAGACAGCCCCCCCCCCCCCCACCCTCCTCCTTGGACCCCGGACAACCCTCCTAACACCCCCCGTACAGCCCCTTGCACATCCCCCCCCACCCTCCTCCTTGGTCCCTGGACAGCCCGTTGGACAGCCCCGTCGGACATCCCCCCCACCCTCCTTGATTTCATTTAATACTAGAAAATATATAATATATATTTTATTTATTTTCATCATGATTATCGATGTAAATCACATTTACACATCTAATCAATATCATAGATTCTTGGTATGTTATAAACGAGATGTATTCATTGGGCATGACATTGTTAGCTCCTAAATGTTTCATAGAATGATAAACTGAAATCTAATCCATACTAAGAATGATATAAAAATATTTTATATGAATGTCCACAAGATTTTAAGTAAATACCATTCCACTAATAGACACATGAGGATTCTCATAAAATGAATAACATTTTAAGTACATACGGAAAATCGACCAAACGCATTCGCTTTCTGTTGAAAATTTAGGATAACGATCCATGGGTCATATGTGATATGTACGAATCAACCCCGCCTCAATCTGAGATGCGGTGTGGTCGGCACCACTCAAAGTGTATGTCTTCTGTTTCAAAAGCACATCATTTTAATTGAAAAACATCAACTGGCATACGGAAACCAAATCAAATGCATTCAGATTGTGTCGATACTTTAGCACAACTATCCATGGGTCATATGTGACATGTACGAGTCAACCTTGCCTCAATCCGAGGTGCAGTGTGGCTTCCACCACTCAAAGTGTCTGCCTTTTGTTTCAAAAGGATGTCATTTTAATTGAAAAACATCAGCTGGAATACGGAAAACCAACCAAACGCATTCAGATTGTGTCAATAATTTAGCGCAACGATCCATGGGTCATGTTTTACATGTACGAGTCAACCCCGCCTCAATCAGAGGCGCAGTGTGCCCGCCACCACTCAAAGTGTCGGTCTTTTGTTTCAAAAGGACGTCATTTTAAGTGAAAAACATCAACTGGCATACGGAAAACCGACCAAATGCATTCTTATTGTGTCTATACTTTAGAAAAATTATCCATGGGGCATATGTGACATGTAAGAGTCAACTCTGCCTTAATTTGAGGCATGTTGTGGCCGGAATCAGTCTAAGTGGCTCTCTTTTGTTTAAAATGGACAACATTTTAAGTACATACGGAAAACCGACCAAACGCTTTCGGTTTCCATTGAAACTTTAGGAGAAAGATTCATGGGTCATATGTGGCATGTACGAATCAACCCCGCCTCAATATGAGACGCGTTGTGTCCTGCACCACTCAAATTGTCTGCCTTTTGTGTCAAAAGGAAGTCATTTTAATTGAAAAACCTCAACTAGCATACGGAAAACCGAGCAAACGCATTCAGATTGTGTCGATACTTTATAAAAACAATCCATGGGTCATATGTGACGTGTATGAGTCAACCCTGCCTCAATCCGAGGCGCGGTGTGGCCGCCTCCACTCAAAGTGTCTTTCTTTTGTTTCAAAAGGACGTCATTTTAAGTGAAAAACATCAACTGGCATACGGAAAACTGACCAAACACATTAGGATTGGGTTGATACTTTAGTACAACTACCCATGGGTCATATGTGACGTGTAAAAGTCAACCCCGCCTTAATTTGATGCATGGTGTGGCCAGAATCACTCTATGTGGCTCTCTTTTGTATAAAATGGACAACATTTTAAGTACATACAGAAAACCAACCAAATGAATTTGGTTTCTATTTAAACATTAGGATAACGATTCATGGATCATATGTGACGTGTAAGAATTAACCCCGCCTCAATCTGAGATGCGGTGTGTCCGGAACGACTCAAACTGTCTGCCTTTTATTTCAAAAGGATGTCATTTTAATTGAAAAACATCAACTGGCATACAGAAAACTGACCAAACGAATTCGGATTGTGTTGATACTTTATCAAAACAATCCATGGGTCATATGTGACGTGTAAGAGTCAACCCCACCTCAATCCAAGGCTTGGTGTGGCTGGCACCACTCAAAGTGTCTGAATTTTGTTTCAAAAGGACGTCATTTTAATTGAAAAACATCAACTGACATACGGAAAACCAACCAAACGCATTTGGATTGTGTCGATACTTTAGCACTACAATCCATGGGTCATATATGATGTGTAAGAGTCAACCCCGCCTCAATACGAGGTGCGTTGTGGCCACCACCACTCAAAGTGTCTATCTTTTGTTTCAAAAGGACGTCATTTTAAGTGAAAAACATCAACTGGCATACGGAAAACCGACCAAACACGTTCAGATTGTGTCGATACTTCAGAAAAACGATCCATGGGTCATATGTGACGTGTATGAGTCAACCCTGCCTTAATCTGCGGCACGGTGTGTCCGGAATCACTCTAAGTGGCTCTCTTTTGTTTAAAATGGACAACATTTTAAGTACATACAGAAAACCAATCAAACGCATTCGGTTTCTGTTGAAACATTAGGATAATGATTCAGGGGTTATATGTGACGTGTACAAATAAACCCCGCCTCAATCTAAGACACGGTGTGGCCGACACCACTCAAAGTGTCTACCTTTTGTTTCAAAAGGACGTCATTTTAATTGAAAAACATCAACTGGCATACGGAAAACTGACCAAACACATTCGGATTGTGTTGATACTTTTTCACAACTATCCATGGGTCATATGTGACGTGTACGAGTCAACCCCACCTCAATCCGAGGTGCGGTGTGGCCGCCACCACTCAATTTTTCTGTCTTTTGTTTCAAAAGGACATCATTTTAAGTGAAAAACATCAACTGGCATACGGAAAACCGACCAAACACATTCGTATTGTGTCGATACTTTAGAAAAATTATCCATGGGTCATATGTGACATGTACGAGTCAACCCCGCCTTAATCTGAGGCACAGTGTGGCCGTAATCACTCTAAGTGTCTCTCTTTTCTTTAAAATGGACAACATTATAAGTACATATGGAAAACCGACCAAACGCATTCGGTTTCTGTTGAAACTTTAGGAGAACGATTCATGGGTCATATGTGACGTGTACAAATCAACCCCGCCTCAATCTGAGACGCGGTGTGGTCGGAACCATTCAAAGTGTCTGCCTTTTGTTTCAAAAGGACGTCATATTAATTGAAAAACATCAACTGGAATACAGAAAACTGACCAAACTCATTCAGATTGTGTCGATACTTTAGAAAAATGATCCATGGGTCATATGTGACATGAAAAAGTCAACGCCGCCTCAATCCAAGGCACAGTGTGGCCGACACCACTCAAAGTGTCTATCTTTTGTTTCAAAAGGACGTCATTTTAAGTGAAAAACATCAACTGGCATACGGAAAACCGAGCAAAAGCATTCGGATTCTGTCCATACATTAGCACAACAATCCATGGGTCATATGTGAAGTGTACGAGTCAACCCCACCTTAATAGGAGGCACGGTGTGTCCGAAATCACTCTAAGAATCTCTCTTTTGTTTAAAATGGACTACATTTTAAGTACATACAGAAAACCAACCAAACACATTCGGTTTCCATTTAAACTTTAGGAGAACGATACATGGGTCATATGTGACGTGTACGAATCAACCAAGACTCAATCTGAGATGTGGTGTGGCCGGAACCACTCAAAGTGTCTACCTATTGTTTCAAAAGGACGTCATTTTAATTGAAAAACATCAACTGGCATATGTAAAACCGACCAAATGCATTCGGATTGTGTCGATGCTTTATCAAAACGATCCATGGGTCATATTTGACGTGTACGAGTCAACCCCGCCTCAATATAAGGTGCGGTGTGTCTAGTATCACTTCAGGTGTATGTATTTTGTTTAAAATGGACATCATTTCAGGTAAAAATATATGGTATACAAAAAACCTATCAAATTATAAATTGACTTCCGGATCCCACATATAATTTTCATCTAAATTTTAAATTGAATTCTAAATGAATTGTGTATGTTTATAATTATGTTATGAATTCTAATTTAATTATGGATTTGTATAGTTCCAGGATGCATTATATGTTAAATGTGTATGAATTTGTTCTCTATATGTATGTGTTAGTTGGTTATTGCAGGTACAATAATTGTATATGTATGTGTTAGTTTATTGCAGGTACAATAATTGGATTGAAAATGGGAGGGCACAAAATGAGGCCTGCTGTGCAAATTGCAGACCTGCTGTGCAAATTTCAGGCTGCTGTGCAATTTACACAGCATAGGCTATCCCAACGATTCAAAACCGTTGGCATAGCATCTTGGTTCCTTTTTTTACCAATGATTCATTGAACCGTTGGTAAAAAATCCTTTCCCAACGGTTCATTGAACCATTGGGAAAGAGGGGAATCCATGGGATTTCCCAATGGTTCAAGCCAAACTGTTGGAAAAAACTAGTTAGGCTTTCCCCACCCTATCCCAACGGTTCACAGTAAACCGTTGGGAAAACCTTTCCCAATGGATTACTTCCCTACGGTATGCAGAACCGTTGGTATAACATATACCAATGGTTCTATAGCCTTTCTCAACGGTTCAAAACCGTTGGGAAAGGCTGTATTTCTATTAGTGATATTCATGATACCCATGAACATTGTAGGATAATTGTTCATGCCAAAAGGAATCACCAAGAACTCATAATGTTCATATAGACATCTGAAGGCTATCTTTGTCACACCCTCATCTCGTACCCTAAGCTGATTATTGCATGATCTGAGGTCTATATTTGAAAACCAATGACATCCCTTCACCTGGTTGAAGAGATCATTGATCCTCGACAGAGGATACTTGTTCTTCACGGTCACTCGGTTCAGGCGCCGGAAGTCCACACATAGCCTCAAACATCCATCTGCCTTCCTGAAAAACAATACCAGGGATGCCCATGGAGAAACCCTGGGCTTTACAAATCCCTTCTTTTATAAGTCTTCCAACTATACCCTCATCTCTCGAAGCTCCATAGGGGCCATATGACATGTTGGTGTAGATATCGGTGTCGTTCCTTGGTACAAGTCAATTCTGAAGTCTACCTCTCTACAAGGAGGTTGTCCTAGGATATATTCTGGAAAGATGTCCACATACTCATCCACCACCATTGAAAACTATGGGAGCACCTCATCTACCTTGTCTAAGGTCATGCAAGCTAGCTGATATGTAATCGGATGCACCCTCTTGTGCGAAAGTCCATCTCATGGTGCTCTTTTTTCCTTCTCACCAACAAAGGAAAACTGGCCTCCATATCTACGCGTACTTCACATTGTATGTCTCAATCAGTCAATATGTGCATGAACTGCTGATATCCAGTCCATGACTAGAATGATTTCGTAGGGCTTCCAAGCCACTATTAAAAGATCCCATCTGAAAATCTCTCCTCTGAGTGTAAGATCACGATGTTGGCACCAGTGTGTGACTGCTGAATCTCCTCTTGTAAGAGTATCCAAATTCAAAGGTCTATCTAAAATATCAGTCGGAATCTCAGAGTGCTGAACTAATTCCATGACAAGGAAAGAATGTCTATCACCTATGTCGATAAGAACTATTGCTAAAGTAGATAAGATACAGACCGTACCTCATATCATCTCAGGGACTTCAGGATCGTGAGACTCTATTGCTTGTAGCTGGACCTGTCCCCATCCACCCGCTACCTGAGCTCGTGGTCGACATCCTAGGTGTGGTGGTGGTAGTGACTAGTGACCCCAACCACCTCCCACTGCATGTCTTTCTCCCCTACCTCATCTGCCGCCTGGATGACACTCATGCTCCTTCACCTGTCACTACCTCAGTGGCCCCTCCACCATCTTTCGATCATCCGCATGGGGAGATGGATAGTCATGATCTTTGTGTAATTTTCCCATAAAGGAAAAACATATCATTCCCCATTGGTGGCTCTATCATCCTCTCGAGCCTCGCACCTCTAACCCTGCGTTCCGGGGTCACCCTCCAGAAGGTCTAGCCTGCTTGGGATTCTGCATCATCAGTCTACTGCCAGATGCAGATAACTCTACTACCTATCATCCAGTAGGGGCTCTCACTATCGGTGCCTACTCGAAAAGGAACCTCTCCATTATAAAATATCACTCTATCACACCCAGCCTACGTCAGGATGTTGAGAGAAACTAGCGCAGCTCTGATCTCTCATCAGAGCCCCTACTCAAAGGTTCGGGTACTGATGTAAGGGTACCATTCCATGTCAGTGGAGTATCAATAGAGGTCAGTAAAACTCGCCGAGTATTGATCCACAGTCTGGCTGCCCTGCTCAGCAGCTCCTAAATATGCACAGATCATAGTGTCATTGGCACAAACTCCGCCCTAAAAAGGCTCTCAATGTCCGGTCAGCGGAGATTGATCTCATCATTCACCTAGAGTATCGAGCTCCACCATCATCCTGTTGATCCCTGAAGAAGTCTAGAGTCCAAGATTATCATATGCTTGATGGGTGTCTCTACTAAGTGAAAGACCCTCGAAACCGCCTCAAACCATTCCTCTTCTTCCTAGGGTCCGTCTTGACTTGAAACCTAGGAGGACTCTATCTTTGTAGATCATGAAACATGCTCAGCTAGTGTGCATGATCCACTGGTATCATCTACTGCTCAATGGGTGGTGGTGTTGTTGGTACACCACCTGAAGGTGCCATTATTGTGAGTAGTCCCTGAAATGACGCCTCATCACTTGGAGGGCCACTGTCATGATATCTAACCGGAATATTGGATTTTTTTCTTCATGGAGGTATCTTGTAAGAAATAGATGTGCCATAGTCAATTAGTTATACCTAGTGAGATGACTCAAGAAAGATTAAGGAAACTTTTCAAAACCCTAGAAACCAGTGTTTTCATGTACCGAGTAGAAAAAAAGAATTTAGGGTCCTAGTGTATGGATACGTCGTCCGTTACACCAACACTAGACTCCCTGTACTAATAACCGAACTCAAGACACTTTACACCATTTCCTCCTTAAAATTAGACTCTTGGTTCTTCTGGTAGAACCGACCACCCTCTGATACCACTCTGTCACGACCTGTCCCACGAGGCCCGAACGTGACTACCCCAATCCCGCCTTCCGTAGGATAGGTGTTGGGGACTAGCACCTAAAGTATTTTCCCGAATATGGAAGGCATTTACTTATATATTTGTACACACTCAAAAGGGAAACCGAATTAAACAACCAACAAATGTAAGGTATAACCACGAGAGTAAAGTACAACCACAAGTATAAATTTAAACTAAAAACATTGGGCCAGAATAAAATCCCTAGAAACTAAAAGGAAAGTAAAAAAGTTACCACATATGCCCTGGAGCACTACCTGGAGGGTAGTAGCTATAAGTATGAAGTCTAAGAAAAGGATCTCAACTGCTCTCATCGCACCAAGCTCCACCAAGTCCCGAACCTCCAAATTCTACCTCGGTGCGTCAGTAGTCTGCACCAGACACATATGTGGGGGAGGAACCCATGCAGGGGTGAGTATAACAATTCAGTAGGGGACCCTGAGACCCCCTATGTTCTCTCAGTAATCAACAATGGAAAACATCACAAGAAATACCACAATGGTAATATCACCAGCATGATCTATATCATGAAGCACAAAGAAAAAGAGACAACTCACTCAAACTGTATCCCTTCAAGTTTACTAGGACAGGGATTACTAGTCATAAATCCAGATAATCTTATCCATAGTAACATTACTACTGAATCATACAGGTCACTGTATGCTTACCCGTATTGGCCACTAGATGCTAACCCGTATTGGTCGCTGGTGTTGACCTGTATTGGTCACTGGTGCTGACCCGTATTCGTCATTGGTACAGAGGTAGGGAAGATTATTCATATATCTAGATCATCCCACTCTTTATTTTCTGATGATGACCCATATTAGTCTCTCTTCTTCTTCTTTATGTCACATCCTATCACTGGATTCCCGCACGGAGCACACCTGATCTCTATAATATTCTGCTCCTCAAGCCATCGGTCATATTTCAACTAGAATAAAGTCCCACAGAAATCATACCCAAGGGACCTCCCAATCAAAGGGGTACCAACATGACAGATGGTGAGTTGATCGGATTCCCAATCTATGAGATATGGGCACTCTTGTAAAAATGGTTCGGTTGGATTCAAGTATGATCCAACCTAGTTCACACATCAAACTCCATAAAAACTCAATTAGAGTGTCTCCAATGTACCTCCTTGTCACAAGGGTCTTTATGTCATAGACGGCACATCGATCAGACGCCCAATCTATTAGTTACACCCCTTTCTGTGAAACGGGGGTGATCATACCTCGGTCTGGCCCAACTTGTTTGGGCCCGCTGGAATATGTCAAAGGGACCGTTCCCCAAAAGGGGTCCCAAAACCACTAATGGTGTGTCAAATGGACACTCGTTTCGTCAATTACGGGCGTTTCATTATTCCGGGGTAGGTTGGGTCTGGGCCTGGTCCGACTCGGTCAAGCCGGCCCGACGCAATAGTCTCAGGGTCTACCTAAACCCACTTGGGTCCATCCCATTAAGGGTCATCCCAATTCCCTAGGTCCAGCCCATTGGGGTCAGCCCAGATGGTTCACAGGATTAGGCCACGGTTGGCCCGGCCCGCCAGGTGGGGCTCGGCCCACCCGCGCGGCCCACTGGTCCGCAGGTCCTACCTGGTCCGCCTAAAGCTAGACTGTTGTCTCCAACCGGCCCTGCGGACGTAAGTCCATTTCATCCGGCCGGTGGGTTCTTCCCCATAGCGTGCAACTATCGACCAGGGAGTTCGCGCCGCCCCCTCCTACTGCGGCCCGCTGGTCGTGGCTGCTACCACCCCTGGAGCCACCCCACACTCGCGCGGCCGGCTTGGGCCAGCCGCCTCTGGCCACCGCGACGTGAGATGGTGCACTGCCTTCCCACCACCCATGGCTGGTCGCTGCAGGCCTCCTCCAGCCACCGCCGGCATGGTGCACCCGTGGTTCTTTCGGCGGGCCACCACACATGTTCTAGTGGTCCGTTCGCAGTGTTGTCTGCGCCTACGGTTCTCTTGGACTACCGTCGTCACAGCCTGACCCTCCGTCTAACATTTCATCCAAAATTAAGGAAATTCTTCCCTAAACAATGCAACATGAACGAAGCGGTGGAGGGTCTAGGCCTTTTTGTTTTGGCTTGTGCCCTCCGCATTAACATGATAACAAGTACGAGAATATTTATCTTACATTGAACATTAAATAAACTCATTTCAATAATGTTAAACCAAAACCAAACATAAATCCCCTACCTTGAGATCTATTTGTGGTTTTTCAATTGTGGTGAGAGGAACATCTACGTTGGATGGAGTCTTCGGCGTTCGTCAATCCCAAATCATTGCCGCTCGAGCTTTCATCCTCCATCGGTGGATGTTTCCAAATAAATCCACCAGAGTTTCCTCTCTTGAAGAAGCCATGCCAAAACCCCATCCCAAGCACCATTTAAATAGGAGGGGGAAAGGTGAGTAACGCATTGAGGTATTAATGAGGTTCATTAAATGAATTAATGAACCTCTTTTAATTCACAACGGTGGAGTTACGCGGTTGATGATTCAACCCATTAATTGGATTAACAAGTCACTGGTCCCACCGCCTCCACTCATCTATTGGAGAAAAAAGAAAAGAAAATAACAATTACATGTTATTTTACTTTTATTTAAAAATTCCAAAACCTAACTTTTTCTCCTGACCTACTGTGGTCGAAGTGAATCCTCCCTTAAGATAATCTCGGTGTTGTGGATTCAATGGTGCCCTCGTATTTTTAATCTGAGCACCGGTTCAAAATATAGAAAATGTCGCCCGCGCATTTACTGAATATACCTTAAAAAAGTTTATAATTCATTCTGGGCACACCGGGCCTTAGAATCATGCACCTAAATTTTCGCAAACTCATAATAATCCCAAATAATAATAAAAATACATCGAATTTTTAGGGTCTTTACATTTCACTTTGTGACATCCTAGACCTAGATTCCACTTAACCCATGCCTTGGTCCTAGTTGTCCAGATGTCCTTAGGCATGCCTCCCTATATGCTAGAGGCTACCAACTAGAAGCGAGGGTATAAATATAGTATAGCGAGGAGACTATACCATCATGTCAGATTAGTACAGTGGATATAGAAAATAATAAATAGTAGCATGAAAAAAAAAGCAACATACAGAAACAATAAAAAGTAGAAGCATAAAAATTAACTAAATAACCAAGCAACTGAAGAAAAAGATAACTAAACACATGGAATATATATAAAAAAATCTGCAAGGTAGTTTCTACATACAATGATTCATGGCATGGTAATAAAATAGGGGAAGATAGATAGAACCATTCTATATAGTAGTACAAAAGAAAAAAAGGATAAAACAGGTCAAAGAGCATCTAGAGCCTAATCCTGATCCTCTATTCTAAGAGCCAGCTAAGTGATACATGTCAACACCTATAGAAGGTCCTTTACCCTTAACCATACCTACCACAAAATAATCTTCTTGGGTGCCAAAGGCGGCCCGAGTAGGTTGTGAGATATAAAATTTAGTAGGACATCACCAATGATGTCTACGTGTAATCTGAGTAAGTGCTCATAACTAAATAGTGTGTAGGTAATAACCAGAAAGTAAAGTGATGTTGAATAAATAAATAACCTCCATTCAGGTTCCTAAAGGACACATGGCAGGTCTACCTGCTTCAGTCTATGGATTTTAAGTCTGATAATGTCACTATATATATAGTATAGTTGTATATATATGTGTGTGTGTGTTGGCATAGATTGGGGCATAACACTCATACATCCATATACCTAGGAAGCTCTCACAGTCTAACCCTTAGCCCAACTCCAGAGCACTCACGATCTCTTGGGATACTTTTTCTGGAAGGACCGGGGAATAACTCACAAACATCCATAACCATGGGAACTCTCACAGTCAATCCCTTAGACCAGTAGGTAATATCACACAGTCTCCCCCCCCCCCCAAAGGGCTCTCACAGTCCCTTGTCTCCACAGGGAAATCTCACATGATCTCCCCCCAAAAGGGATCTCATAGTCCCTTGGCTCCACAGCCTATATGGAATAATAATTTATAATAAATAATGAATGAGGCATTAACCTCTCATACATCTCATTAGCCCATTTCATTTACATATAAGTATTATTGTTCACAATTATACTTAAATAAACACATCTTACGCATTTCAATTCATGATGAGAATTTATCAAGGGCATGGTCACATTTAATAATAAGATCATAAGGTATTGCCTCTTATGCCATGTTGTCAATCATTTCACAAAGAAACCAAGGTGTGATAAATTATATAACATGATGCATGTGGAAAAACCACTAATGTGGTACTTTAACCATATTTAATTCATTCAAGGAATTCTATTTAACATTTATTATTTACACAAATCATAAACAAAGGCATGGGTTCACCATCCATTAATCATGTCCATTTACCACTAATCCAATCATTTCATATGGTGTCTTTTATAAAAGATGGGAAAGGGAAAGTCCATTTCATCCTTGAAAATTTTTTATTTAAAACAATTCATTAAAATGGTAGTAGCCATCTTACCCTTTCTATATTATACAAACCAAACCATTCCATTTTCTTAAGCAAGTAAAATTCAATTATAAGGCATAAGTGTTAAGGTTAAGGCCATATAACAAATCAATTTCCCACTTGGGAAATTTCAATTCTATATGTACTAAGCATCTTTGAGGTACATTAGATTATATTAATTACACATTTATCGATGGATATTACATTTAAAATCTAATCCATGAGATAAATTGGGTTACAATCATTTTAAACCACTTAGCCAAAATGAACCATTTTAAAGTGCCGCACTTAAGGGTGTCCACATGTGGTATGTGTGGAGTCTAAACCTCTAAAAAAGATTCAGTTCACATGTATCAAGTAACTAGTGTCATTTAGACAAGAAGGAACCATCACAGTTGAGATTCTCAGCAATGGTTGCATGTGGAACAATGGAATAATTATGAAATGTCCAAAATTCAAATGGAAAACTACATGACAGCCTACCTTAGGACCGTAGATGAAGACCCGCTTGGAATCGACCTGAGATTCAAAAGTAGTTTGGAAGAGATCTGAGTTTCGGTCCAATTACCTAAAAATAGGGTGATTGAACCTATATATAAATATCGTAATAGATGTTGAGAGTTACCGAGGAAGGAAGGGTGCATGAGGTTAGCCTTACCTTAAGCCACCTGATGCCTTTGATGGATGTGAAAATGTATGTCGGAGGAGATGGTTTCATGAGATTGAATCTTGATGATTTTGAAACCTATAGGAGGATAAACCCCTTTCATAACTACTGGAGGTAAGGGGAAAGAGAATTAGTCTTTAAAATTTTAAAGATTGCAAAATGGTCATTTCACCCCAAAAATTTGGGGTCACACCGGTTTAGGCGCACGGTTTTCAAACAATGTTGCTAATCGTACTGTAACGCCCCGAGCCCAGTTACCCAAAGTCGGTGCATTATTTTAATACATTGGTATGATCACAAAAGATCAAGTCTCAAAAGACCAATTAGTTTATTATCCTTGGAATCACTAGATAAATTCACAAAGTTTACATTACATCATAAAGTGAAAACTACATCAACATTTTGTCTCCACGCTCATATCCCCTTATACTATCCCTACAAGTCATTCATAAAATACTTCTTGGAATCCTGGGAAAAATAAAACATAGAAAGTGGTGAGCTCAGATGCTCAGTAAGGATAACAATATAGCAGAAACTTTCATAAATAAGAATAAACATTTAAGGCAATGTATAACTAAAACAAAAGCCTTTTAAACATGAAATTCAGCATAATATGGAAAAAATATAATGAAATAATGCCATTTACTTATTCACATGGATATTATACTAGTCGAATAATCACATGAAATATCAATAAGCACTTTTATAATGCTGTAATGCATAATTCCAGACTATCATAACCATGTAGCCAAGGCCTCGTGCCGTGACTACAAATAAGATTTTATCAAGGCCTTGTGCCAAGACACTAGTTTGTCCCACGAGACCTAACGATGCATCGAGGAGGTATAGCGGGCTTCACCTGTCACTTACTAAGTACAATTCATTCCTCATATGAAAAGTTTTAACCATAACAAAAACATTCATATTAAAACTAGCATATGAAATGTCAATACTTTAACCACAAACCATGAATGGTATAAAAATAGCACATCCACAGTAAAACATAACTCATTCGATACAATATGGTAGATTTTATTGTATCATATTAACCTCAATTAAGAATAATTAAGTATATTGAGATAGATTAAAATAATCATCAAACTATTTAGAGAAATATCCCCCTTTTTCTTGAAAACATTTAAAAGTCACACTATTTATCAAGAAGCCATTTAAAATAGATTTTTGAATGAAAGTGTCCCATACCACTTTGAAACTTTTAAAAGGAATTTTAATTTTAAAACATTAATTTCCATATAAATAAATCCTTAAAACTATTTCTAAAACATGGACATTAATGAGAAAGATTTAAAAGAATAAATCTTTAAAACATTTAAAAATGATATTTTAGTTAGTGTTTCTAACCAAAAGATAGGCACTTGAATAAAAATAATTGAGGTAATAAAAACTTTGTAATATCATGAGAATAAAGGGATTCATGATATACTATGTCAAAGTACATTATATACACCATATAAAAGTGATTTGGTGTATAACAACAAAAAAGTCTCAATGGAATGTAATTTGAGATGAAACTTCGTATAAAGACCATATCCTTAGGTTAAGGATAAATCAACGACATAATTATGTGTGACAAATATAAATACACTCAACATGATTGGATATTCATTGTAAATAAATCAGAGGACATTCACACATATTCTTGTAAAAACAACACTAATGAATTAGATATTTAACTCAACAAATGGAGATTGAGTTAAAATTACTCTTATCAAGTACATATCGATGACTTGAGAATTTATAAATGGAGTGATTATGTGTATAAAAATTATATCCACATAAAGGGGAGTGGAAATTATGACATAAGAAAATGAATAGTGATTCCACACATAATCTTGGAGTAAAATAATCAATGAATTATGCATAAAGCCGAATGAGTGGAAATTGAAATTTCAAATTCCCTTATCGATTTGGTAACTTACGAAACATACACCCATGAAAGAAGGAACATAAAATGATTACGTAAATATTAATAAATTAAAGTATATTTCACAATTAATACAATCATGGGCATTACACACACCATATGCAATAAAATAGTGGTGAACAATGGAAATCTCACAGAATTAAAAGTGAAATAAGAAACCCCTTACATTGTACTTTTTCCTTGGTTGAGGGTAGGTTAAACTCCTGTATAATGGTTAAATAGTTGTTATTAAATTATACAAGAATCATATACATTAATATTATATCATATATGATCTTTTAACATTTCTTTGTTAATAATATCTCATTATTATCCTTGTTTCGGGTGTTAACTTACTATTTTATTTTATATGTTTTGTAACATAAGTCGTGTTTGTTATGGATAGGTTTAATATTATTCATATACATAATGATATCAAGTCCTTAAAAATTATTTTTAACCATAAAATAAAAATTATTCTTGAATGGATACGATGGGGAATGAATCTCATCGTGTTCATGGAGACGGTAGTCCGTACGTACGCACGAGCGACAATATCTTTATTTTGATATTAAAATAATATATAGTTGGATGTTATATCATATATACAGAATAATTATCATGTTATATTTATTATTTATATCAATTAAACATCATTATCATACCCATCCAAATAATAATGTTTTGAATAACAATTACACCACAACGTGGAGACGGTAAGTCGTACGTATGCACGTATGGTGACATGTTATTCAAAGGATGGATAGAATACAGAATATGGTTGTAACATATTTATAATAACATCACAGTATATAAAAGATTCTGGATTTATTATTTTTGAATGGAAATAACAAATAAAGAAGAAGCTGAAGAAGAAAGGAACTTGAAAGAGGGTGGTGAAAACATTACCTCTTCTTCAGGTTCTTCCTTCTAATTTGATCAAAAGGGATCCTTAGGTTGGATTTCTGATCAAACTAATGTCTCTAGGTTGAAGTTATGGAATTTGAGAGAATACGTGGTCCGGGTTTGGCCGAACCAGAATGCTTTTAAGGTATGAAGAATTGGTTAGCAGTGGTGTTATTTTATAATGGGGAGGAGGGGCTCTTTAGGAAAAACATAAAGTATTATTTTATAATAAATTCATGTTCAGTTTTTAATGGCTACAAAGTGGATTATTAAAAGTCTAAGGTTGTTATGGGTCTAAACCCTTTCAACCAATATATTTTAGATAGGTTTGGGTCATTATATTAACATTATCTTTTAGTTTTAACTCTTAGCTAATTGGATTGACATTTACCATGTCACTTTGTATTTTTATATTATATTGTTAATAAACTTACTATATACATCCAAGAGACCCCCAAGTGGTCCATTAATGATACACCTATCATGATATAACTTCTTTGGCCGAACCTTATATTTTTAGGAATAGAATATCAATTAATAATATAATACTTGTTTTAAAAACTCATTTATGTCAATTTTGACAATATTTAATAATTTTTTGTAAGTCATAAAAACTTTATTAATTCGAACCAAATTCATTTAAGCAATCCTAACATGTCATATTAACCAATAAAATTCTTTTATGGAATCAAAACTTTCAAATTATATTTATTTTGTCATTTATAATACCAATTGTTTGATTCTTTCATTAATAAGGAAAATACCTCATCATTATTGTGTCAAAAATAAATTTAATTATTCAATGTCTAAAAATTATAAATAAAATACCATTATGTAGGAAATATTTTTATCTTTATAATGAATATTTATAGTCAAAAATATAACATATATAACCCTATGTAAAAAAATATTTTCTAAAAGATATATGCTTATGTCATTTTTGTATTTATCTTAATTAATATAAAGTGTCCTTTTCACCTACAACTGGCTCCCTGGGGTCCCCAAATTGATCTAAAGATGCCCATGGTCGGACATGTATCAACCAATAAGGTTAGGACACATTTTAGGGTAATTTAATATTATTATTATATTATTATTTTTTACCCTTATTTACCAGATTTACCCTTTAACCATGGTAAATAAAATATTTAACAAAGTAATTATTCAAAATGTCTAAAAATAAAAGATACCTATTTACAAAATTTTAAAACCCTAATTCCAAATATGGAATCCATTTTTCCAAATTCAAAATACAGAAGTGGCAGAAATTAATTTAAAATTAATTCCCAGTGTCAAAACAAAAAGCGTGTTTTTAAGAAATAATAACTATCAAAAGATTGACACTTGTTTATATCCGGATTAATTGTGAAATTATGTCCAATGACCAAAATTGTATTAAATGGTAAAAATATATTCTAAATATAATTTAAAAACAATAAAATTCATAATTTATTACTTTTAATTATTTTGATTAAAAAAGATGTTTTTAATTAAAATTTAGTAATTTTCACTATTCATCAAAATATAAAAGTTATCCGAAAAGTACCAAAATTTCACCCTAGGATAATTTAGATATTACGAATCCAAAAATGAATTCCATTTTGAAAGATAAAATGTATAAAATTTCAAAAGGTGGGTATTACTATTCATAATGGCTAGTTTGATTGATTGTAGTTTGTGTTAGAACTCGAAGTTGCGTACAACACACGCTACTATATTATTCAAAGAGAAGTGTACCATGGAAGATTGGGGTGTTACATTCTCCTCTCCTTCAATAAATTACATCCTCACAATTTTTAAAATTTGGCTTGGGAATATAATGGAAAGTCCCACATCAGAAAAAGAGTCAATAAAACTATCACTTTAAAAGAAAGAAAGAGAAGTAAAATGGTCGCCTGAGATAACCTATACTAGGATTCCATGTAGAAAAACATGTATATGGATGATAATTTAAGTGTCAAGTTCTGATGGAGAGGGATAGAAAACATGATCAGGATAAATTTAACAACAAGAAAACCGCACACTTTTGATGGGACAAACAGTCATTAGTTTCCCAGTAGGAAAAGTAAACGGACAACATTTTTTTAAGTTACATTACATAAAGATGAGGAATTCATTTCTGATATTTACTAAGAACATAAATAGATATACTTACTTTTTAAGTAAAGTTTCATTATTTAATAAATTTCTACTACTAAATCATTTTTAAACGATGAGTATTCCAGAATACTTGGTCACACATGAAGTGCTAGAATAAACTTCTAGATAATAACATGATCCACAAAGGATAAACTATATATTTACCTTGTCTTTAGAGAATAATCAAAACCAAAATGGTTAGTACAAGATCATATGATCCCCCAAAAGTATATTCCATTAGAGAAAGAAAAACTAATCTTAATTTCTAAAATTAAACCAACAATACCCCAAAGATAAATAAATACCATTCAATAAACAATTGTCCTTAAAATCCTTCAATATAATCCAAACTAATATTGAAACCCAAAACTTAGAATAATTTGGTTATGTAGTCTTCCACGTTAAATTGTATCTCCAAATGACATCAACTACTCTTAAAGTCACATACTTAAAAGTAATTAACCTAATCACATATTCTCTATTATAGGTTAATCATTTCCATAAATAACCCAAATCACTATAAATCCACAATAAAAACATAGATAAAAATCCACCATTTCTCCTCAAATTAAATCCCATAGTATTCTATTTTCATTGGGCATATAGTGTTCCCAACAAAGCGAACATCTTCTAAAATAACATTTATCACTTAATCACCAAATCATTTTCCTATACTAAGGTTATTCATTTGATAAGACATAAGATCCCAAATCAACTTATTTTTTATCAATAAAATCATTTAACTAAAAATAATTAGTCACACTAACCTGGGACTTCACATAGTTCAGTGGTAAGTGATAAATCCCAATCGCACTTTGGTTGTGGGTTCGATTCCCACACCTTTTTCCGACATGACGGGTTGTCATGCGGTATGTGTGTTGTCCTTTTTCAAAAACTATATTTTATAACATTACCAAAATGAGATAAATTCCTCAAGATAACCATAACATAATTTAACCACAAATTTTATCTCATACCTTACATTTTCACCCCAAAATATAATAACTTGTAATTGCCTCAAATTCAAGGATCAAATAAAAACAAATGGTTATTTATAACTATATCCATAAGAGAAAAGATAATTCTTCCTAAAATATCATTTTCACATGATAAATTTTAGGGTTACACATATAAGATAAAATTCACCCAAAGTAATCTCAACAACAAAGAGCGCTAATACCTTTAAACATTTTTCCATCCATTTATTTCCACATAGGTTCTTCCTTGACCAAGAGGTTATCTTATAGAATAGGGCATTGACTTGGTTGATGCCAAGGTCCCTTACATTTAGGAAAAATGGCTGTAATTGAAATATTAGGATCATTTTTATTTTCTTCCATAGTACTCTTCATTTTTCCTTGGAAATTCTTTACTTTATGCCCTTTTTTCCCACACATAAATCATTTTTTTTGTTCCATTGAGACACTTTCCTAGGTGTCTCCTTCCACATTTCAAGAATGATGGAAATTGTTCTTTCTTCTCTCCATGGTCTCCATAGCTGAAGCTCTTATCATTCATTGCCTTTCTCTTCTTTGTAGAGTCTGGGAGTTGGTTAATATATATGTTTTTTATCGTATTTTTGGATAATAGATTTGGAATGAAGAGAATATATTTTATGCCTATCCACATTCCATTTTGTTTCTCATTTCCACCATCATTCCCACCTTGTACATCATTCTCAAAGTTATTATGACTTCCTTGGAATCCATCCATTGACTAAAACCAAAATGCATTGTGTGAGTAACAATAGTCATAAAATCATGTAGAGAATATCATGACACCATATTCTTAATTTGAAACACCTTAGGAATAACTAAGGACATTTATTATCATATTATATTAAAATACTTCAAATCAGTTTATAAAGAAAATGTAAATTATCCTAAGCATATCCCCTGAGAGTGCCGTAACCAAGAGTGAAGCAAGGCCCATTGTCGTGCACCAGTTCCCGTTCGAGTCTAGATCAAAGTGGTGTTTTTGGGTTTTACCCATAGGTACATCTGTGCCAGAGTCGCCTCTACCTTTTAGTATCTAGACAGGGATTTATTGCTTGGAAAACTCACAAAATCTATACAATACCAAAATTCTAGGAAGTTCTTCTATACTAATCCTAAAAGTATATCTTAGGGCTATGTGCTCTAATAAAAGTTTATCTAAATATAGTTTCCAAGGTTTTTACTAAACTTCCTCTGATACCAACTGTAATACCCCGAGCCCAGTTACCCAGAGTCGGTGCATTATTTTAATACATTGGCATGATCACAAAAGATCAAGTCTCGAAAGACCGATTAGTTTAGTAGCCTTGGAATCACTAGATAAATTCACAAAGTTTACATTATATCATAAAGTTAAAACTACATCAACATTTTGTCTCCACACTCATATCCCCTTATACTATCCCTACATGTCATTCATAAAACACTTCTTGGAATCCTAGGAAGAATAAAACATAGAAAGCGGTGAGCTTAGATGCTCATTAAGGATAAAAATATAGCAGAAACTTTCATAAATAAGCATAAACATTTAAGGCAATGTATAACTAAAACAAAAGCCTTTTAAACATGAAATTCAGAATAATATAGCAAAAATAAAATGAAATAATTCCATTTACGTATTCACATGGATATTCTACTAGTCGAATAATCACATGAAATATCAATAACCACTTTTATAATGATGGAATGCATAATTCCAGACTATCATAACCACATAGCCAAGGCCTCATGCTATGACTACAAATAAGATTTTGTCAAGGCCTTGTACCAAGACACTAGTTTGTCCCATGAGACCTACCGATGCGTCGAGGAGGTATAGCAGGCTCCACCTATCACTTACTAAGTCCAATGCATTACTCATATGAAAAGTTTGAAACATAACATAAACATTCGTATTAAAACTAGCATACGAAATGTTAATACTTTAACCAAAAACCATGAATGGTATAAAAATAGCACATCCATAGTCAAACATAACTCATTCGATAAAATATGGTAGATTGTATTGTATCAGATTAACCTCAATTAAGAATAATGAAGTATATGGAGATAGATTAAAATAATCATCAAACTATTTAGAGAAATATCCCCCTTTTTCTTGAAAACATTTAAAAGTCACACTATTTGTCAAGAAGCCATTTAAAATATATTTTTGAATGAAAGTGTCCCATACCACTTTGAAACTTTTAAAAGGAATTTTAATTTTAAAACATTAATTTCTATATAAATAAATCCTTAAAACTATTTCTAAAACATTGACATTAATGAGAATGATTTAAAAGAATAAATATTTAAAACATTTAAAAATGATATTTTAGTTAGAGTTTATAACTAAAAGAGAGGCACTTCAATAAAAATAATTGAGGTAATAAAAACTTTGTAATATCCTGAGAATAAATGGATTCATGATATACTATGTCAAAGTACATTATATACACCATATGAAAGCGATTTGGTGTATAACAACAAAGAAGTCTCAATGGAATGTAATTTGAGATGAAACTTCGTATAAAGACCGTCTCCTTAGGTTAAGTATAAATCAACGACATAATTATGTGTGAAAAATATAAATAAACTCAAAATTATTGGATATTCAGTGTAAATAAATCAGAGGACATTCACACATATTCTTGTAAAAACAACACCAATGAATTGGATATTTAACTCAACAAATGGAGATTGAGTTAAAATTACTCTTGTCAAGTTCATATTGATGACTTGAGAATTTATAAATGGAGTGATTATGTGTATAAAAAGTATATCCACATAAAGGGGATTGGAAATTATGACATAAGAAAATGAATAGTGATTCCACACATAATCTTGGAGTAAAATAATCAATGAATTATGCGTAAATCCGAATGAGTGGAAATTGAAATTTCAAATTCCCTTATCGATTTAGAAACTTATGAAACATACACCCATGAAATAAGTAACATACAATTATTATGTAAATATCCATATATTAAATTATATTACACAATGAATACAATCATGGGCAGTACACACACCATATGCAATAAAAAAGTGGTGAACAATGGAAATCTCACGGAATTATAAGTGAGATAAGAAACGCCTTACATTGTACTTTTTACTTGTTTGAGGGTAGGATAACCTCCTTTATAATGGTGAAATAGTTGTTATTAAATTATACAAGAATCGTATACATCAATATGATATCATATATGATCTTTTAACATTTCTTTGTTAATAATTTCTTATTATTATCGTCGTTTCTGGTGTTAACTTAATCTTTTCTTTTATATGTCTTGTAACATAAGTCGTGTTTGTTATATATAGGTTTAATATTATTCATATAAATAATGATATCAAATCCTTAAACATTATTTTTAACCATAAAATAAAAATTATTCTTGAATGGATATGATGGGGAATGAATCTCATCGTGTTCATGGAGACAATAGTCCGTACGTACGCACGAGCGACAATATCATTATTTTGATATTAAAATAATATATAATTGGATGGTATATCATATATAAATAATCATTATCATGTTATATTTATTATTTATATCAATTAAAAATCATTATCATACCCATCCAAATAATAATGTTTTGAATAACAATTACACCACGACGTAGAGACGGTAAGTCGTACGTATGCACGTATGGTGACATGTTATTCAAAGGATGGATAGAATACTGAATATAGTTTTACCATATTTATAATAACATCACAGTATATAAAAGATTCTGGATTTATTATTTTAGAATGGAAATAACAAATAAAGAAGATGTTGAAGAAGAAAGGAACTTGAAAGAGGGTGGTGAAAACATTACCTCTTCTTCGGGTTCTTCCTTCTGATTTGATCAAAAGGGCTCCTTAGGTTGGATTTCTGATCAAAATAAGGTCTCTAGGTTTAATTCATGGAATTTTAGAGAATATTGGGGCCGGTTTTGGCCGAACCAAAAGGCTTTGAAGGTGTGAAGAATTGGTTATAAGTGGTGTCATTTTATAAGGTGGATGAGGGTCTCTTTAGGAAAAACTTAAAGTATTATTTTATAATAAATTAATGTTTTGTTTCTAATGGCTCCAAAGTGGATTATTAAAATTATAAGGTTGGTATGGGTCTAAATACTTTCAACCAATATATTTTATATAGGTTTGGGTCATTATATTAACCTTATCTTTTAGTTTTAACACTTAGTTAATTGGATTGACATTTACCATGTCACTTTGTATTTTTATATTATATAGTTAATAAAATTACTATATAAATCCAAGAAACCCCCAAGTGGTCCATTAATGATACACCTATCATTATATAAGTCTTTTTTCTGAACATTAGATTTTTAGGAATAGAATATCAATTAATAATATAATACTTGTTCTAAAAACTCATTTATGTAAATTTTGATAATATTTAATAATTGATTTTTTTAAAGTCATAAAAACTTTATTAATTCAAACCAAATTAATTTAAGCAATAATAAAATGTCATATTAACCAATAAAATTCATTTATGTCATCGAAACTTTCAAATTATATTTATTTTATCATTTATAATACCAATTGTTTGATTCTTTCATTAATAAGGAAAATATTGCTTCATTATTATGTTAAAAATAAATTTAAATATTCAATTTCTAAAAATTATAAATAAAATACCATTATGTAGTAAATCTTTTTATCTTTCTAATGAATATTTATAGTCAAAAATATAACCTATATAACCCTATGTAAAAAAATTTTGATAAAAGATATATGCTTATGTCATTTTTGTATTTACTTTATCTTAATTAATATAAAGTGTCCTTATCACCTACAAGTGGCTCCATGGGGTCCCCAAATCGCCCCAAAGATACCCATGGTCGAACATGTATCAACCAATAATGTTATTTTTCTTTTTAGGGTAATTTATTATTATTATAATATTATTTTTTACCCTTATTTACCGGATTTACCCTTTAACCATGCTAAATAAAATATTTACCGAAGTAATTATTCAAAATTTCTAAAAATAAAAGTTTCCAATTTACAAAATATGGAAATCCTGATTAAAAATATGGAATCCATTTTTCCAAATTCAAATTACAGAAGTGGAAGAAATTAATTTAAAATTAATTCCCGTTGTCAAAACAAAAAACGTGTTTTTAAGAAAAAATAACTATCAAAAGATTGACACTTGTTTATGTCTGGTTTGATTGTGAAATTATGTCCAATGACCAAAATTTTATTAAATTCTAAAAATAAATTATAAATATACTTTAAAATCACTCAAATTCATAATTTATCACTATTAATTAGTTTGATTAAAAAAGATGTTTTTAATTAAAATTTAGTAATTTTCACTATTCATCAAAATATAAAAGTTATCAGAAAAGTACCAAAATTTCACCCTAGGATAATTCTGATATTCCGAATCCAAAAAAAAGTCCATTTTGAATGATAAAATGTATAAATTTTCAAAAAGTGGGTATCACTATTCATAACGGCTAGTTTGATTGGTTGTGGTCGGTGTTAGAACTCGAAGTTGCGTACAACACACGCTACTGTATTATTCAAAGAGAAGCGTACTGTGGAAGCTTGGGGTGTTACATGTGTGGTAAGGATCTACTCTAAAACTACAAAAATCTAAAAAACATGCACCTAATTCCACATATTTGCAGAAAAATTGTGTGACATACAGGTTCCCCTACCTATAGTCGCACGGGCATGTGCCATGGGTTGCACGATTTAGCCAAACCGTGTGGCCTAGTTATCTAATTAATTTCAAGAACGGTTGCCTACAAATGAGCCTCAGATTCTGCTGTTACCTCTGAATATTTATTTAGAATCATAATTAGGTTTATTTAAGGTATTAAAAAAGGAAAAATAACAATCTATGCCTTCATTGTAAAGGTAGTCCATTACACTGTCTTTAGAAGGCTCTTGATACTGAGATTCATTTGAGAGTGTACTTTCATCCCTAGACATGATGGAAAACCTAAAAGGGTGATTAAAACATTAAAATTCATGTTGAGGTTATTATTATTTGACTTTCATGTTATGTGGGACCATTACTTAACATTGGTTGAGTTTTCCTATAATAATTTCTCTCATTGAGGTATTCAAATGAAACAGTATGAAGCATTATATGGAAATAGATGACATAATCCATCGTGCTTGGATAAAGTCAGTGAAAGGAACCTTGTTGGCCTTGAACATGTTGAGGAGACAATGATGAAAGTAAATACTACTAAAAATCATATTAAATTATCTAACATTAGGAAAAAGTGTTTTTTTGATATCTGAAGGAATTATTGGTAATTTCAAGTAGGAGATCATGTTTTCTTGAATGTATCTCTATGGAAGGGTGTTGTAAATATTAGTAAAAAAAGAAAATTCCTGGGTACATCAAAAATTTTGGAATTATGGAAATAATTGGAGTTATGTGTTACCATTTAGAAGTGACATTGATCGACTCTAAAGTACAAAATTTAGTATATATCTCGTTGTTATTGAATGATATTCCAGACCCAATGAATGTGTTGACATCTAAAGACATAGGATTGGAACCTGGTATATCATAAAATTAAGTGCCTATCCAGATTCATTAGAAAAAATAAAAAGTTTTGGAGAATTGGAAGTCTTGAATAGTAAAGGCACCTTAAAAATCATGAAATTGTGGAAGAGAAAATGAGAACCTAAGTATGTTTTGTAGATGACCCACCCTATGTGCTTAGAAAGTAATATCCATGAAAATTTTGAGGATGAAATTTTTGAAGGAGGGAAGAATGTAACACCCGAACATAAATTATAGTAAGTGAACATTATATTTTAATGAAACTATATTACGATGAAAATTTTAATATTTATGGTACAAAAATACAAATTTTATTGGATGAATATTGACTTTTAAGATTCTATGTAAAATTAAGCCTAAAAGGAATTTTTAAAAATTTCTATTTTAAATACTCTTTTATTGATTATTGAAAATTTAGTATTTAACTAATCCTACCTTTATTTTTAATAATGTTTTATAATATGTATAATTAACTATTTTTATTATCAATTTGATATAAATGAATACAATATCATTCATATGTAAAAAAGGGATATTTTTTAGAAATATTTCATTATGTGCATAATGTTTTTTAATATAATTAATGAAAATAATATCAATAAATGAATTAATTATGTTATATATATAATATATATATATATATATATCTTAATATATTAATTTAAGGTTATTAAAAATCTAGAGTTAATGTAAGATCATCTTATTCTAGAAAAATTCATTTTCATGAGAAACCCTCTTTTTTATCACATGTTTCAGGTTTATGTTTATATTAATTTTTTTCACCCACAGTAATGAAATTTAATAAAATGTATTCTAAATTTTTAATAATAATTTTAAAAAAAAATTACCATGTCATTTTCATTTCTGGTCATTATTAATAGAAAAAATGGTAAAAATTGGTTACCATAGTTAATGTTAAAATGGGTTTACCTCTAAAAAGAACTGGGTTACAATAACCCAAAAATTTCAAAATCCAATTTTTTTTAATTTATTTAGACACTATATTATCTCAAATTATATATAGAATCTATTTAGAGACACTTTTACTTGAACGTTCCTTAATAATGTTTTAAAACATTGAAAAATTGCATGTTTTATACTCACCTCATGTATAAAATGACACCCCCTCCTCTCGCTTATTCAGACCTCTTTATCAATTTTACTTCAAAATCCCTACCAAAATATCTTTCCAACATCATTTTTCATTATTTATAGGTTATTTTATTCCAAAAATAACAACACTATGGCCCTTAAGATGATATCAATAGGATATCTTTTAAAGAAGAGATAATCATCCTAACTGAACACATTCGTTTTTCTTCTTCTTTTACCACCTTAAATTATGTCCTAACCATTCAAATATAATAAAAAAATAATATTACATATAATAATATGATATTATATTTATGTAATAATATTTATCCATATCCTTATCCATGAAAAGGAAACATAGCCATTTCTTGTATGTACCAAAGATTACTACCTGCAAACCGATGAGATATGGTTTACATCACAGCCTCAATTGAATGGAAATAATGATGGAAATAATGAATATATATGATATTTAATACATAATTATGATTTATGAAATTAATTATATCATATAACTCCTTACCCATCCACTTGTTAAAAAATGATAACATCGCTCGTGTGTACGTGTGGACTACCACTTTCATAAAGCAATATCATTCATTTTTAGGCCTACTTTTCATGGATGATTATAAATATGTATATAAAGAATGTTTTTATTTTTAATATTATTAGTAACATTCTATAGATTATGGAACCACAATAAATACACCAGGACCATAACTATCGAATAAAAACATTAATGAATAATGAAGTAGTTAATACCTAAAATAATGATAATAATGAAAGATTTTTAACAAATGAGTGTTAAGATATTATAATTGGATAATATATGATATTTTTGATATTTTTATGGCTCATTAATATAATTATAAAAAAATAAATTTATTATATATTAGGTTAATTCATATTCAATTAAGTGGAAGCGCGAGTTAAGGGATTTCATCTCAATTTCTACACTATTGAGACAAATTTGGTATTATGGACCTATTTTTTATGAGGTGTATATTATACCCAATTGATGTATATAAAATGAATTTATATTTATTCATGGAATTAATGTTTCAATTCAATTTTACTCTTTCAAGGTGTTATAATTTAAAATTCATCAAATAGGTAAGAATTTATTTTATAATCTCATTTTTTTGGGGTTGCTTATATTTTCATTGAAGGGATAATATAATCTATCCTATATAAAATCCATCTATTTTTTATCCTCTATATATTTAATGAGAATTCATGATTCTGACCAAAATATTCTCTCTTTATAACTTGAATCAAGATAATAAATGTTTAAATGAAAATATTATCTTATTTATCTTTTTGATTGAGTATATTTTTCTTCCATGTACATTTATTTCTAAAACTATTTTAAAAATGTCTTTTTTATTTACTAAAATTATTTATTAATTACATTTTATGTAATCCTTGAAATATTTAATGGTTTTAAATGAATCTTGTTAATGTTTTATGAAATTTTCATTATTAACATTCTTAATAAAAGGTCAAAATGAATGTTTATTTTTAACATATACAACATTGACAAATTTTCCTACCGCTATAACTATTAAATACTATTTATATTATTCTATAAGTTTACAATGGATTAAAAAAGAAAATTATATAATTAAATTTTATTTTAAATTTTTATTTTCCATTATCTTTTATTCTCCATAAGACGATTTTACTACAAAATCTAGTTTTCTGTTGAATCGATGGTCATATCTCATATCTTGATTGAACTCATTGTAATTGCCTTCATAATGGAACCTTCATATTCTTATGATCATCGTTCACTAGATAATAAATTTAAATTTCATATCCATAATACTTTTATCATAGATAGGTTAATTATATAAATAGTATACCATTTCTGCATATTGTGTTTTACAATGACAGTTATTTGAATGGATAGGGAAATATTTATATTCTATATTCTTCACTCAATAAGGATATTTTTTATAAGGAATATTTTATTTCAAATTTAAAATTGGAATCATTTATTTATCTTGTTCTTCAAGACTTCTAAACTAGCCAGTCATTAGTTATTGGATCCCTTATATCATATGTCAATGTAATAAAGTAGACACCCACTCTAGGTTACCAGAGTCAGGGTTGTTGCACCAAGGAATACACAATTAAGTAGTGTGACACTATAGAATAAAAATATTAATAAATTTGGGTATAATAGTGACAAGTGGTAAATATAATGATATTCTTTCCACTTAGTAATGGAAACTTCATAGTATTCAATTGACTACACCCTTCCCCTCTACCTCACTACCCCTAATAACAACTAATATGGAATATGTGCTCAGTCCTTAGTCCCTAGGTATGGGGAATATCAAACATATATCCTAAAACTACTCTATCAGTTCTCATATATTCGAAACCTTACTGACCCTACTTCTCATAATAAGGTTATAGAGGAAAATTCTATTAGGGATGTATTTGAAACTAGCCTAATACTATCTCTAGAAACAATAAATGGTCAAACACTAAAACTTTTGAGGGCCTTGATGACTAAAAATAATTAAAACCATCCCTGGTATCCTATTAGTGTCTCAAGTTCATCTAGTAATAGATAAATAATAATACTAAATTGATAACTGACTTCAAATTAATAAAAAACTTGACTTTCTAAACAAACAGTAACCTCCTTCTATATAAATACTCATTAGGATGTTATTATGACTAACCTATTATGATGAATCCATTCATACCAGCATCTTCTCTATCACCTCATCCTTTTCACCACCATAAAATGTACAATATTATAATAGGTTTCATCAGATATTTCTTCTCCTAATGTTAAGAATCCTCAAATTTTAATTTAATTGATTCTTTTTATGGAATAATATCAAGAGAATATCAAAGTAGATTCATAAACAATACCCGATAATTTTTTCAAATCAAAACCCCATATAGAAGAGAGAGGAAATCCTACTACTATTCCATCCTGATCATTGATGATAAGAACTCTATTTTAACTTATCCTATGATACCTTATAGAACTCATATTCACCAAAAAAATAGAAACCTATAGTAATGAATAAAACAACTTCAAACAATTTTATAGAATTAACCAATATACCTTCCTCATACTTATAAAGATAAAATAAATCTCATATACCATCACCACCTCTCTCTTTCCTTATCTGAGAAATTCTTCTCATATATCGGTAAGCTCTAACATTCAAAATCATATGGTACCTTCCCCTATAAATCACCCTCTTAATTATAAACCCACCAATAATACACTAGAATATATTTTGGAATTTAATGAACCAAAACACAGGAGGAATCCATCTTATATCCATATCAAAATCATTAAAAAGGAACACAAAGTCCTAGGATATAGAACTCATTTAAGATATTATAAAAAATTTAATATTAACATTACCATAAACATCTAAGTTAAAAAATAGGTATAAAGAAACATGATTCATATACCACACATAAGTATCTACCAATTAATTATAATTACATCATTTTAGTCTGTTCATTAATATTAAAGTTCAGGTTTCATATTAGAGGGTTAATGTCAGTATCCAATCTAGTTTACCATGCCAACATCATAAGATATGTTCAAATAAAACTATTACCCTTCCAGCATAATATAGTCCCAAAATGTTTTATAAAAAAAATATTATAAAATGTAATTAAATCCATGATTTCATTTTATATGACTTTGCCCAACTAAAACTACTCTAAGGTTGGTAGTGAAGAACAGTGATGCTCTGATTCCACCCCTAATAGGGCACTATTTAGTGACTACCACTAAGGGTGTAATTAAAAAACATGTGAGGAATTATATTCCTAAATACATAAAATTATAAGAATAAAAACCCTATAAAAACCATAAAATAAAATAATCAAATCCCAAACATTATGTAAAATTAATGTAATTTCAAAAAATAAATAAATCACTAAATGAATTCCAAATAAAAAACTCATATGGAATTAACCTCAACACCAAGAACATTCAACATGGGTTAATAATTTCATATATTATACCTAATTATATACTATAAATATATAAACATAGGACATATAAAATATGGGTGAAAATTTAAGTATACTAAATAGGTTCCTAACTAAAAATTCACATGAAATTTTCAAAGAAGTATATTAATTCCACTGTGAATAAACTATGAAACTAACTAATTTACTATTATGTGTTCAACTATAATACATCCACACATTGGCTCACTCCATAAATATATATGAAAGTATAATGATAAAATAATCATGAAAATGAGGATTGAGAAAGGTACCCTATATTGGTTTCCCATTGATCTAGTCACCATCACATCCCAACGGAATATTCCATGGTCCTCCCATCCCTTATATATCCAAATAACCACATAACACATAACTATATCATATCCATAACCATATAATCACACCCAGATAATGCATACCAAATCCATATACCAAATATAGTTGCACAATAATGTCACAAACTCACAATGAAATTCTATCATTATCAATCCTACAACAAACAATATACCAAAACTACATGTCATCATAGTGAAACCACACTACATATGGATGAGAGAGAAGGATACATGGAGTAGTCATCCATCTATATCTCCCCTATCTAGGATTCTGTGGATATACCTAGAACCCAAAACCTTATATGGGTTTTAGTTTTATTACTTGACTTGGGTGTTGGTGCATAAGAAATAAAAAAACAATAATGGATAGATATATATACAAAATACCATCTTAATGGTATACTTTCCTATCATAATACTTATATAATGAAAAAACATAAAACATTTCCAAAATAGTAAAATATTACCAACTCATACCTATAGACTGATAATAAATTGTCATTACACAACACGATAATTACATCAACACAACCATATAAATTCATTCAATTACATATTTCATTATTAGATAACCATTAACCATTCATTAACCAATTTAATTCATTATCAAAATTAATTCTAAAAACTATAGTTCCATTTACACATTATGTTTAAATTCAAAAATTATAATTCATAATATAATCATATTACATTCCTAACTTTATTTACTCAACGCTTCTAATTCTAATTTCACATATATGAAATTTTAATGATTAATTCTAGAAATATTTTATATCCTTTTCCAACTAAAATGATAAATAAATCAACCTCTTAACCCAATTCTTTAATAAAGTATTAATATCACATGCAAGACCTTTCTAACCAAAAAAATCCAAAAATACCTTAAACAAAACCTCATTCATGGAAAAAAGCAACTCAACCACTATAGAAGATGATAACATAATCAAAACTATAAGAAGATAATTTAGCCCCATATTCACACATCATGACATGCCATTTATTTTTTTTTATTTTGAAATATTATAAATACATTAATAGTAATTCTATATTTTTAAATAGTCCCTTAAATTAATATATTTCAATTTATTTTTCACTAATCATGCTTCAGAAAATAAATGAATTTAATAATATCACAATATCAACCTTTTCATGAAATAAATTAAAAAACGTATGAAAATTAAAAGGGAAAACAAGGAAAACATACTTGAAAATATTCCATATAATTAAAATCCAATTATTATCCTTATGAGGTCAATTTATTATACTTAGCTAATGAAAAAAATCATGATAAAGTTACATTATCATACAATTAAAATTAATACAATTTATTACCATGCCTCAAACAAAGCTCTATCGACCACATATACATAAAAATTAAATAAAAATAAATCAATGAAAATAAACCTACAGGAATCCTTTAAAACCCTATAACACAAAATTTCAAATAAAAAACAAGAAAAATAATATTATACCTCTATTATGTCCCCACAAGTAGTAGGGATAATAAAAATGATTGAAAAAAAGAAGATTAATGCACCTTAGATCACATAATATTGAAAAAAAGAAACCAAAAGCATCAATGAGAACCAAATATGTCAAAGACCACCAAATATAAGATAAAATATATCTTAGGTTCAACATAAAGCATGAAATTTGAATTGATGGAGTAGGAAACCTCAAAATTTTAATAAATAATCAAGTGACTCAACAACACCTTGGTTTGGATTTATTTACCCAAATATAATATCTTAAAGTTTTTATATTGTTTGATCCCTCAATTATTCCTAACTAATTCCTTATTTAAAAAAATAAATTTGATTTAGATCGTGGTATTATTCCATCAAACCTTGTCATAGTCTCATTATCTCCCTAGTATATCCATGAGAATCCATGAAAAGAAATACACTGGCCTTTCTATTTTCTCTTTATCTCCCAAGACATCCATAATAATGTTACAACATGGTGATCATCAAACCATGTAGTAATTTCCAACATTCTCCAAAATGGGTATTTTCAACTTCTCCGTAGCAGACATGAAATTCCAAATTACTCACTGAATACCATGAAAACCAAAAACAGTGATCACTACAACATAATATTACACTACAGAATAAATAACCCCACAAAATTGTTTGAATCAGTTCCAAATAGCATTTTTTTAAAAATGGGTAACCACCATGCCTATATCAAGTGAGTGACTGACCGAAACTCATGATTTCATAATGGGAACCACGCTATGATGTTGTCTCCTTTACTGGAAATGACTTGTCTCTTCACATAAAAAAATACACTAGCACAGAAATGGGTTTTTTTCAGCACCACCCTTTAATAGTGCTAAAAAAAGGAACTGATAAAGGGGGTACTTTTATCAGCACTAAAAAACACTAATAAAAGGAACTTTTAACAATGCGAGAAAAACATTGTTAAAATGAACCCTTTATTAGTTATTTTTTTAGTGTTAATAAAGGTACCCCCTTTATTATCACTTTTTTTAGTGTTGTTAAAGGGAACCCCTTTTAGCGCTTTTAGTAGCCTTGATAAAGGGGAGTCTTTATCATCTCTTTTTTACTAGCGCTGATAAAGGGTATATTTCAAAATATATATATATCATTAAAAATAATATATTAATATATTAATATATTGATATTGATATTGATATAATATATATTTTTTAAATATGTTTTAGATAAGGATAAATAGGCATTTACACATTAAATATAATATATTTAGTGAAAATGGATTATAAAATATTTTAAAAAATATTTTAATTAATAATTTGTTAAATATTATTGAGTAATAGTCATTTAATAAAAATTTAAAGATAAAAAAATCAAAAAATCGATAAGGGATCTAAAATAAGTGGAAAAGGTAACTTGAACATCAAACGGACATAAATTTTGATCTGGGTATCTATTTGGTATATACCACATATCAAATCAAAACCTATGATGATGATCTCTACGTACTCGTGACACAAGGGAATCCTCTGTCATTTTTCAAGGCCAAAAAGGCCTAGAAGGCCTCCAAAACTGGGTTTTTAGTTTGGGTACCCCAATTTTTTTAATATTAAATAGAATTTCAGCCTCATTTAAGGTGGTCTTTTTGCTCATTTTCAATGGGGAATAAATTTATTCCTAGGGATTACATTCATATTGATATTATGGTTTTTAAATTTTATCATTTTTCACAATTTATTATTATTTATAATCAAATATATAATAATATATACATTTTTTTTATATATTCACACATAAAAATTAAATTTTATAAATAAATAATTAAATATATTTACATATAAAATATATTACTCTATATATAAAACTTATCTAAATAAAAAATAATGTCCATTTTATTTAAAAAACAAATGTGTGAATATTTATATACATATACAGTTAATGTATATATAATATTTATACATATGTGTGTGTGTGTGTGTGTTGAAAAAAAAATATTTATCTACAAATTCTAAGAGTCTCTCCACTCTGAGAGGTCATCTCCTAGGTTTATCATAGGGTTTATTTTTCCTCCTTTGATTCTCAAAGCGAGGCTATAGTTTATGGGTTTGGTTATTTGCGATGACCTCGGGTTTTCAAGGCGAGGAGGTGTCCTTCCATTCTCAAGGTGAGGATGTTTTTGTTTCTTCCTCCATCGAGGTTTTCCTACCCTATATTTTTGCGATTACCTTCAGTTCTCAAGGTGACATAGTGAACTTTAAATCCAGGTGGTGCCCTTTAGTCCTAAAGGAAAGATCGATTGCATCTCCTTCCTTGATATGGTATTCCCTATGCAGATCTGTGATGCATCTACGATGGATCTACGATCTTCAGTGAGTCTCGAATCCTTATATCTTTAGTGATCTTCATCAATCACTAGCATTCTGTGAAAGATTTTAGATATATATATTCTTTGGGTAACTTCGGGTTATTTAATTTTGACTGACCTGTGACAGATCTATGATGGACCCATGAAGGTTTCAATCTACATTCTACATTTTGTGATGATTTCATTTTGGGATATTCGATTTTCGGTTCTGACACCTTCAGTTCGGAGATATGAGATGGTTTTGATTTGTGATATTTGGTTTCAATCGGCATTTTTGATGGTTTTCATCATAGATTTGTGATGGCTTACAATGAAAATTTGTGATCTGCAATGGCTTTTATCTTCAAGCTATGATCTTCAGTTTTGTTATTTCTATCTTTTTTTCACAGGTGATCAAAGCACTGGATTTCTGGAGGGTGTGGCTGGTTTGCAGTTGTTTCCTCCTCCCATATTTATTACCTTTCCCCTCCATAGTAATGGAGGTCGATCTTATTAATCTTTGGGATAATTTTTCAATTCTTAATTGAGAAGAATCAACTCTAGAAGTATGTACTGAAAATTAAATCAATATCTAAAATTTCTTGTCCTATCTTTTGGTGGGAAATATTTCTTCCAACATATCCTACAACTTGAACTCCATGAAAAAAATTATGCGGTAAATATCAAGATTAGAAGAATGGGTTTCTATCAGGGAGATTGAAGCTGAGATGATTGTCTTGGAATTCTCCAGGGTGTCTGATAAGATCAAATTTCTGAATGGTTATCTATGTTCCTTTGATAATCACTTGATTGTGCTCAAAGACTTTTCAAATTCCTTTAATATTGGTGATATGGATTTCTCCCACTCCCCCTTTTGGATACAGGTTAGATGCATTCCATTTACTGGTAGAAATGAGAAATTCATGCTATGGATTGGAAATTATATCGAGGAATTCAAGGAGTGGGATGATTCATATCTGATCCAGTGGGGTACTTCTGTACAGATTAGGGTTATTGTGGACATCTCTCAACCTCTTATGCAGTGTATGTTTTTGAAACTTTCGGAAGATAAGATTTGGGGGTCTCTTGAATTATAAAAACTCCCTTCATTATATTTTTTCTATTGTATCATTGACCATGAAGTTAAAGATTTTGGAATGAATAAATCAGATTTAGAGGGTTTATTGGCATTACAATACGACCCATGGTATCAGTCCAAACCCTTAGAGTGAAGTTTCACTTAGAATTCTGAAAAAAAAAAGTCCGAATTTATGCTCAACAAGCATGTGGTCCAAGGCCCTTCAGTTGCTAAGGCAGTGTTTTTTCTATTGGGTCCACCATGATTACCCATTGCCTCAGATATTTTAACCCTACCTCTTCTGGTGGATCTGATTCCCTCATATCTTGGCCTATCTATGTTGGAGATAGCTGATAAAAACTCTTGGATTGTTGAGGTTTCTTCTATTGGGGATTTAATTTTGAATATGAATGGTCAACCTTCCACTAGTAAGAATGAGTTTGTTGCTACAAAATGCCAAATTTTAGGATCTACTCATATTAATTTCCCCACTCTTCCTTCATTGGATGTTTAGGTGGCTATGGAGGTTCCCCCTTCAAATAACATGTTATCTTCTATGGGGATGGGGAAATCATGTTCATCTAGGATAGTAGAGGTGAGGTCGACAGACCCCCCCCCCCCCACCCTGTTACCTATTACTCCAAACCTAGAATGTCATCCTACATGCATGTCTCCAACCATTCACCATGTCCTATCAACTAATTCTTTGATGATATCTCCATAGCCTGATCCTAGTTCATTTGATATTAGTCTTACTAGAGAGGTTTTTTCCCATTCAGAGATGGTCGTCCCACCCTCGTGGGCAGGATCAAGGTCTGAGGATGCATCAAAGACCCTTATGAGATGAACTAGATTTTCTTTGACCCTATAGACCCTTGTCTCTCCCCATATACTGATCTTTATATACCCTTATCTACAGAATGTTCCAATACTCATGGTGGATTGAAGTCAGGTGAAAAAAATCCTCGAAAGTGGAAGAGGTTTAACAGAGGGTATCTAGGATCTGTTCTTCATCATCAAGTTTTTTTTGCTCTAATAGGTTTTCAGAGGCCCCACCGCTTGAGGATTGTCACCCAAAATGATTGAGAGTGATAGATTATGGTTCTCTTTTTGAGGTTTCAGAGGAAGAGGCTGGAATGTACTAGCCCCACCTTCGTTAATGAAAACCTTATGCTGAAATGGTTATGATCTTGGAAACCCATGATCAATTTTTATACTTCACCAATGGAGTTCCAATTTCATCCCTGACATGTTATTTTTTTTCTAAGAGCATGTTGGAAATAAAGGAAATGCGATGAATTGCTTCAAAGGATTTTTTTCAGAACTATTTCTCAGTCGGGCGATCTGGCCATGTTGGATGACTCAGTTTCATGTAGAAAGAGGAATTCAATGATTTGGTGGTCAAATTTTATGATCATCACATCATTGTATCAATATACCATCCTTAGGAACTCATGTGTAACTTTTTGGGTTTTTATGTCTAGTCATGAGAGAGCGATAAAAAGGGATCTTGGGAGTTAGTCAATTCTATCAGAAATCTACTTCAGGGTCTCATTTTGTTTGGTGGGGATTTCAATGAGATCTTGTACCACCATGAGAAGCTTGGAGGCACTAATCTGAGTGTCTCTTCCATGCACCTCTTCTAGGAATGTTTTCGTCAGGCTGGTCTTTCAGATCATGGTTTCTCGAGGAGTCCATTTACATGGTTTTGTGGACGCGATCATGCTTCTATAATTTCAAAAAGGCTGGATAGGTTTTTGGCCTCTTGTGACTGGATGCAGTTGTTTCTAAGGTACAATGTTTCAAACTTGCCTCCAGTTTCTTCTGACCACTATCCCATTTTCCTTCTTCCACATTTTATTCCCATGGGCATTAATCCAATGTAGAGCTTTCGTTTTGAATTCTAGTTTCTCCACAATGATAGTTATAGTGATGTTTTCAATGAATATTGGTCCTCCTCTCACAATCATGTTTGGGATAAAACTAAGGAGTTGAATACTAAATTATAGTGTTGGAGTCAACAAAACTTTATGGAATTTTATCATAGAATTCATTAGCTCAAGAAATATCTTGTCATATTATATGAAAATTCCTCTTCTGGTTTTTCTTTGTAATAGTTTCTAACTCTAGAAAAGAATCTGGATGAAGCCCTGAGAGACAATGAAAGTTATTGATTTTCTAGGTCAGTGGAGGACTCTATAAAAAAATTGATCAAAATACTAAATTATTTCATCAAAATGCATCTACCATAAGAAGGAAAAACCATATTTCCAATTTAGAGTATGGGGACGGAAACATTACTTCTGATGAGGTGGTGATTCGGGAGACAATTGATGCTTTATTTAAAATTATCTTTTGTTCTAAGAGGGGTACCTCCCAAGGTGACATTCTGAGTTGTGTTGATCCTAATGTGACTAAGGTCATGGCTATGAATATTGAGGTGGATATATGAGGAGAAAACATTGTTGTGTCCCTGAAGATCATTCATTCTTCTTCTTCATCTAGTCCTGATGGGTTCCATGCCCTTTTCTACAAACGGTTCTGGAATATTTTGGGACCAGATATTATTTCTTTGATACAAGGGTTGTGGTCCAGTTCTATAAGTATATATAAGGTTAACATAACTCTTATTGTGTTGATCCCAAAAATATTTAGCCCAGTTAAAATTTCTTATTGTGGGTCTATCAGCTTGTGCAATGTGGTTTACTAGATTTTCTCTAAAGTATACTCTCCCATCACATTTGTAGAGTCCTCTCCTATATTATTTCTGAGAACCATAGTGTTTTCATTCTTAATAGGCTCATTACAGATAATGTTATCATGGCCCATGAAATATTTCATTCAATGAAAACTCATTCAACCTCAAAGAGGGGGATTTTTTCTATGAAATTGGACGTGTTAAAGGATTATGATAGGGTGGAATGAGCCTTTCTAAAAGTGGTTATGAGAAAACTAGTCTTTGGTCTAGAATGGTTGAGAGTGATCATGAGTTGTATTGAAATTGTTTCTTATAGCATCAAAGTTAATTTCTTCCTCACAAAGAATTTGAAACCTTCTAGAGACCTATAGTAGGGTGAACCTCTTTCCCCTTACTTGTTTCTCTTTATAGCTGAAATTTTCTATCATTTTTTATCAAAATAATAATTGGCTGGTCTTATCCATAGTTCCAAGGTTTTTCATCAAAGTATCCTCATTACTCACCTTTTCTTCACTGATGATTGCCTCCTTTTCTCATGATCAACTTCTCAATAGTTCCAAGCGATTCTCAAAATCATTAACGCTTTCACCAATGATTCAAAAAAATGGTTCAATTTTTCTAAGTTTGAGATGTATTTTATTCAAATAATACAAGAAAGGATGAGAGATAATATTATTTTTTTGTGTGTTATTGAAGCCGTACATAAACATAAAAAATATTTGGGGCTCCTGACAGTCTTCACATTCTCCAAAAGAGAGGTATTCTCTTTCATCCTAGATTAGGTCTATAGGAAAATATAGGGATGGTCTGGAAAATATCTATCTAGGACAAGTAAGAAGGTTATTATTAAAGTTATGTATAAAGTTGTTCCATCTAATGTGATTTCCTTTTTCAAGTTACTAGATTTATTTATCCATCAACTTAATTCAGCCTTCACTAATTTCTGGTGGGGTCGTGATAATGGGAAAATAATTTACATTGGATCTCTTGGGAGAAGTTGTGTGCTCCTAATGAATTCAGTGGCATGATATTTTTTTATTTGAAAGTTTTTAACAATTCCCTCCAAACCAAGAAAGTATGGAACCTTTTACAGAACCATGATAGCTTGAGCGCTAGAGTCTTCAAAGATAAGTACCTTTCCCATGATTATTTTTTGTCTTAAAGCATGGGTCCTCGACTGAGCTATCTTTTTAGGAATGTTTGGGGATAAAAGGTTGTCTTGAGCCACAGAATTTTTTGGATAATTTCCGCAGTTATTTGACTAATATTTAGCGTGATCTCTGGCTACCTATTTTGAAGGTCTTGATTCCCACTTATTCACCTACACACGACCATGAGCAAGCAGTTGTCAGAGAGCTCCTGGTTGATGACCTTTCCAGCTAGGACCTTTAGAATCTTGATCATTGGTTCATTGAGTTCGATCATAAGTTTATCCTAGTGGTTCTAGTGGTCCATGATGATGGCACAGACAAGCTGTACTGGTCTCTTGATTCATCTGGATGTTATATTGTTTGTTCGGATTATAGGGTATGCGTTACAGGTAGTGAAGGTACTTCCCCCCCCCCATTGGAAACATTTTGGGAATCTAAATTCTCCACCAAAGGCCAAGCTTTTCTTTTGGAAATTTTTGGGTTTTCCTACCCATATACGCTCTCCTGTCTGATAGGAACCTCTGTGATAATGGCATGTGCCCGCTCTATGGGGATATGACAGAGATAGATTTTAATGCCATTTTTTCTTTCCCTTGGGTCATTAGGATTTGGTCCATGTGTGTGAAACATGGCCTCATTCTTTAGATAAATCTTGGGGATGTAACTCTCATTGTGGGGGAATGGTTTAGATCATTTTGTGTTCAAACTACCATAGGATTGTGTATATGTGCCTAGATTATATGGTTTCACTATAATGCCTTCATTTTTTAGAAAATTGTTAAAGAAGATTAGGTATGGATTTCCAGGATACATAATTGAGGTTCTTAGTGTCTTGATACTGAGAAGGCTCGTCCACCTTCACCTGTTCATTCCCCTCCTGTCAGATAGCTCCCCCCCTTTGGGCATTCTAAAACTTAAAACTAACACAACGACTCCTAGAGATTGTTCTGTTGGCCAAGGGGTAGTCCTCTAGAATAATGTTGGATCTATTATTGTGCGTTTTCAATCCTTATACATTTCTAGTTATTTTTCTCCAGTGGAAGAGGCTATAACTATTTGGAGGGGTATGAAGTTCATCTCGTCTCTTGGCAGAAAGGATGTTGTGGTCAAATCTGATTGTCAAGTTATTATCAATGCACTAAAGGAGGATGGAGATGGCCACTAAGATTATGGGTCCATTATAAACATAATCAGATCATTGGTGCATGTGTTCTCTTACTGTGGTTTTTTTCTTTGTTAGAAGAGAGGGAAATCGTGCGGCTCATTTTATGGCTGCCTTTGGGAACCATCAGGGGTCCAATTATTAGATTTCTTTTTTTCCTCCAGAATTACTTACTTTGTCTTTGGCTGATATCTAATCTTTGAGAAATGTATTTTTTTTTAAAACAACATATTCTAATGTATGTATATAAATATTAATATATAATATAAGAAAATAAATATAATTATATATAATTATATTTATTAATGCATGCATATATATAAATATATGCATGTATGTATGTGTTTATAAACACACATACACACACAAAACATATTTTATATATGTATATCAATATATATATATGGATAAAAAAATGTAACAAAATATATATAAATAAACAGATATATCATAAAATAAAGAACAAAACGATATGAGCAGAAAAGGGGTCTTTATCAATGTTTTTTTAGCACTAATAAAAGGGATCCCCTTTTAATAGCACCTCAATTGTTTGCATTTTTTTAACAGTGCCCTTTTTTCACACTTTTAAGGGTCGTATCTACAGTAGTGATACTTCAAAAATCCATTCTATTATCATTAGTACTCTGACACCACAAATTAAAAGACCAATAAAATACATTCATATTTATATGTATTAATTTTTAGGGTGCCAAATATATATGTAAAATATATTAATGAGAAAATTATCATTATACTTTATTTTTACATGGGAAAAGTAAAAGATACAGTATTGAAATATATTTTTTGTCAACAAACTTTTTTGAAACTTATTAATTATTATAATATAACCCTCTCTAATAATAGAAAAAAATTTGATTTTTTTCTTTACATATCATGAAGTGAGAAAGCTTTTTAAATTAGAAAAGTTCTAACTTAATATTTTTCATACAATATTTCCTTACCCAAATTTGACATTTAAAAATATTAGTTAATCATGAGTAGAAACCCAATGATAAATAAATCTATTCATATGGTGATAATTAATTATTTAAAAATTATTTTCACTTGATATAATTGATACTTATAATTATTATTATCAAATTTATAACATGTTAATAACAAAAAAATGATGTTAAGATGAATAATAGTGTAATATGATAAGATATTAATTATTTCCCAATAATATTTGAAAACTACCACTTCATATTACTTAGAAACATTAAAACTGTTGGAGGCGATCATGGTTGTACTCATTCAATTATAAAAAATTTAAGGATTGAATTAAATATTAGTTTCTATTGTTTTATTACTAAATATACATTATAATTCAAAAAAAATATGTTTCTTGTAATTTTTTTCGAAATACTAAAAATTGGGATGGTTATATTGAATAAACAATCAATTTATTAATGAATAATTAATTTATTGTTTGAAAATTTTAAATTATAAAATATAAAATTTTATAATGAATCAAAATAGTTATACTTATATAAATTAATTATTAATGGATCTGAAAGAGATTTAAAACACATGAAAGGAAATTTTTAAGAAGAAATAATAATCCCAAGTAGGAAGTCTAATCCTATATAAAAAAAATTCTAAATTAAAATATTATTAGAATTACATCAATATAAATTCAAATTATCTTTTTCATCAATTGATAACATATTTTTAAAACTGAATATAAGTTCAAACTATAAAATTAAATAATTAAGTGTTAAATTTTTTTATAAAAACCAATGAGGTTTTTCCCTGGAAAAAAAACTCTTATTAGATATAAAGAATAAAAAAATATAAACTTATTTATGATGAGAAGGGAACCCACTATAAAAAAATTAAAACTAGTATGGATGATTTAGTGTAATAAGAACTATGTCATTGAAGTTACTAAGTGTCATGTATGTAAATTTTAGGATCAAATAAATTAGGTTATAGATTATATTGATTATTAATCAAAATAATACTAGTTATGAATAAAATAATTAGTTAATTCATTGTTTTAACTATTATAGGTATAAGGAAAAAAATCCAAGAAAAATGAACAGAATGTTATATGAACCATTAATGGGTTGTTGAACTGTAGAAGGGATACAAATAAATGCATAGATAATGAAAACATAAAAATTAAAAAATTATTGGGAAGTAATTGAAATATTATTTCAATAGAAAAATTATTATTTAATTATAAAGCATCCACTTAACTAATGTTTTGACTCTTGATATTTTATTAGTTGAAACTTCATAGTATAATTTTTTAACATTACATAAAACATTAGATGGGATATTCATTATAAATCCATATAGATTAAATTTTGATAATGTAGAATGGTTTTTTATTTTAGGAATTGATAATTTTTTTAATATAAAAACTAACATTATTGTTAATCTTAAGGGAATTTAAATTAAATTTGATTTAGAAGACTAATATATTTTATTAAAATGATATAATGAATATTGTTTCAATGAGAGACAATTGTATATAAAAAGGGATGACTATGTTTTTCTAATAATATTACAAGATAAAATTTCACATCTTCTTAATTACACATTTAAATTCTCAACATATTTTACACTGGGGTGTTCTTTCCATTATTAATTGAAATAATCAAGAAGAGTATAATATTTATCATTGTTTTTATCACATTGTAATTTTTTTAAATAAAGACTCTATATTCACAGTAACTTCTCCTATTTCAGGATAAAATCCTTTTGATAAGTACTTTTCTATCATATACTTTGTTGTTTTTGACACATGTGTGCATGTAACAACCCATTTTATGGGATAATGCAATGGATAGTGATATTACATTGAGAGAATAATTTTGGATGATTTTTATTATAAAACAAAATAATTTACTTGTGGGTCTTTTATATATATATGATGTATAAATAAATTTAGAATATATAGAGTCACATGGAAATATCTAAATGATATATCTACCAATGAGAATATGAATAAAATTAAACATTTAAAATTACAATCATTTATATAGATAATTTTAGTCATTAAAATTAAAAAAAATAATTCAAATTTAAATAAATTGGTGTTTTATTTAATGATCAAAAATTAGAATTAGAAATAACATAAATAAAAAATTGAAACATTTTATTAGTTGAAATTGTAAAAATGTAAAATAATTTCATATATATAAATGGTTTGAGCTTTTTCTAGGGGATGATTAATTTGACCAAATTATGACCAAAAACTTATTATATGCTATGAGATATATAATATGTTTTTCATGGTGAAAAGTGTAACGATAATGATATTATATAATAAATATAAATAGATATGGAATTTAAAAAAATGATGATAAATTAACCCAAAATCATTTTCGACTCCTTTAATTATATCACTCAATGAGATGTGGTCTGTGAAGAAATATTAGAAATACATATAGGATTACTAAAAAAATTAGAACTAATTTTCACTTTTATCAATGATTCTTTATTCATTAGAAAAATTAATGTCAGTAATATTATTTTATATCATATGATGTATAAAAATTAACTTTATGTGGATTATGTTTAAATCAATTAATATAAGAAGAAATTTATGACATTGAAGACTATAATGAAAGAAAAAAATGTTTAAATAAATTGTCAATTCAGGTTAAAATTAATTTAAAGGTGAATAATTTTACAACAATCAAGACAAAATTTATTTTATATTCAATTTAATGAATATTTTAATAAAAAGGAAGAATAATTAAAAAAATTGACAGAAATACTCAAAATAATGTTTAATGAAAGTGAAAAGTGTACTTTTATATAAATGAAAATGGATGTAATTTATGAAACATGGAAAAACTAAACTAAAATATGAGAAAGAAAAATAAAAATAAAATAAACAAAAAAAAATGTGTACAAGATTTCAAGTGGAGTAAAATTTTATTCAAATACAGTGATAATAATTATCATGAAATATTTTTGGATAAGGATAACATAAATTTTATAAATAAACTATTTATATTAAACTACTTTTGAATATAATTTTGAAGTTGAATATTTTATTAAAATTTAGGTTGTTGACATTGAACACTTTTATGAACAGTAATATGTTTATCAATAAATGTAATATTTTAGAATATATTTAATTGATTAGTTCAAGTCATGTGTAAATATGTTTGATTTCTTTTTTCTTTACATAAATGTTCCCAAGATCTTAATTTTGATAAATCACGTTTGATTATTGTAAAATATATTTAACTTTGGTCTATAATGATTTATTTTATGAATGATTAAGTCTAATTAACTCTATAAATATTACTAATCAAGTCTATATATAGATATTTGACTAAGTCTGAGAAACCGTGAGTCTGCCACAAGTTCTGTTTTTCTGGAAAAGTGACCCAGACACCGTGACCAGACACTGTGACCCAAACATCATGACCCAAACACCATGACAAGACATTGTGACCTGACACCATAACCATTTTCAAATATATTGAAGTCTGTGAAATAGGTACCTTGTTAAGACATCGTTTGATGTTTGGAAAAGGACCATACATCGTGATCCTAACACTGCATTTGTGCTACCAGTTCCTGGTCTATATACAATTATTCCATCATAACTATCTCACCACTTAAATGAAAAGAAGGATACACTGTTTCATAGAGACATCATTTCATGGAGAAACCATTTTATGGAAACACTATTTCATGGTGACACCGTTTCCAAGTGACATTGTTTCCAGACAGACTGTGACAACATTCTTTAATCTGTTTTGTCATTTTCAATTTAATTTCTAACAGTTATATTTGAGTATATTAAATGCAATGATATAATTAATATTTCTTTGTAGACATGTCACATGACAGTACAAGGTACAAGGTGCAGAATACATGCATCATGTCAGCTCCAACACATGTACTCCAAGAATAAAAATAAAAGTGTGGCCCTAAAACACGTATGTAGTAGAGCAGTAGAAGTGTGAACATTCTTGTAAAAATAACTGACACATGAAACAATATACATCTGAAGAACACATGATGAATTCACAAATCTAAAAGTTAGGATACCCTAGATCAGAGTCAAGAACATCCTTGAAATACCAACTCCATGAAGAAAATGAGCCAAATCTAACTAAAAACTAGAGCATCAGACTTGTGATACTCTATTTCTCACAAGAGGAACCAATTATTACATCTGCTTTATCCTAGAAGTCCAGAGCTACATAGAATAACACTCAGAGCACTTCTAACCTTATCTCATCATCTTTGATCTGTTGTGTACTATTTTTAGCTTTCGAGCAGTCTGTGTGTGTCTATATTAAAACACAACTTTTCTCATGCACTAAACTGAAGGATATAATATATCCTTCCTCTCATATCTTTTTACACTTGTTTACTTCCACAGATAAGTGTGAAAGAGGTCCATGTCTGACCTGGTAGTTTATAACTATGAAAAACTTTGGAAGAGGTTGTGTGACCTGGACAGTTCTGTGCACTATTGTTTACCCTGATCCAGGGTGTGTATCAAGTTTACTAATATAAACTTCTTGTTGGTAGGTGATCACCAAGTGGAGTGTATTTTATCTCATCTTGATACCGAACCACTTGTTTTATATCCACTGTATTTTTTAACTTATTTTCACTGTTTTATTGGATAATTCAGAAATCACTAGATTTACTTTGATAGTTAATCTTGTAAAGAAGTTATAATTGTTTTTTCTTTATTATAATAGCTTCAAAATTAATATTAACAACTGATATTAAGATTACTGATAATTAATCAATCTTCGGAGAAGTTATTTAAATAGTAAAACATTCATAACTGTATTACTTTGATTAACTAGGATGTATTTGTTTTTATTGGGGATCCTTTCAAGAAAACATTTCAAACAAAGAAATTAATAGATACTCAATTCATCCCCCCTCTTGAGTACTCTAATTTGACCAACATTTGGTATTAAAGGAATATTGTTATTCCTGTTAATCTTCTATTTTTTAAACTATTCAACTGTGATTTTGGTTTCACATTAAAGATCTATAAATTTCTGTTAATTCTAAATTTATAGATCATTAAAATTATTTATTTACTATGGATAATAGATTGCATGGTTATGAAAAAAACATACCACCATTCTTTAATATAACCAATTATGCCCAATGGAAAATTAAAATTAAAATCTATTTAGAAAGTATGGGTTTTGTAATTTGGTCTTCAATTATAGATAAGTGTAAGATTCCTGCTACTGATAGAATCACTTGGTATGACCCAACCAAGACTTCCTATAATAAAAATTTCAAATCCATGAATGCTTTATATTTCTCCTTAGGAGATGTGGAATTTAACAAAATTTCTGCATGAAAAACTTCCCATGAAATTTGGGATACTTTGTCTGTTTCACATGAAAGAACTTCTAGTGTGAAATAAATAAGACTTAATAATTATAATATTAAATATGATAACTTTAAAATGCATATTTCTGACATGTATCTCAGGTTCAACAAAATTTTCAACACAATGATTTCTCTTAGAAGAGAAGTCACTACCAAAGAACAAATCATGAGGATTCTCATATGCCTACCTGATAGATGGAGAGGAACCTCTGTCTCTATTAGAGAGTCATGTGACATCAAAAAGTTACATGTAAAAGAACTCATTGGGAAACTAATGATGTATGAAGAGGATCTGAAAGTAAACAGGTAAGATGAGGATGAACCCAAAAGAAAATTTGTTTCATTTAATACCACCACCTCTAAACACAAAGAAAAAGTGAAATTGGAAGTCTCTATTGAAAGTTCCAGTAGGGAACAATCATCACCTGACAGTGATGAGGATATGGCTCAATTATCCAAAAGTTTTAAGATATTTTACAAGAAGAATAAATTTTTCAGAAAGCCTAACTTCAAAGGAAGATATGATCAAAAAGGAAGCTGGAAGAAATATTGGAAAAGAAGTGAAAATTATGATGAGATAGTATTCTATGAAAGTAAGTGAAAGGGACACATAAAGGCAAACTATCCCAAGATCAGGTACAAAAATAAATATGAGTACAAAGATAGAAATTATAAAAAGGCAATGAAAGAAACATGGAGTGCTTCTGAGGACAGTTCAAGTGACTCAGAATATTCACATGATGAACATGCTAACAAAGCCAATATGTGTTTTATGAAAAAAAACATTTGAGGTAACACTAGAATCTCCTGTACACAATTCATATTTTTATGGAGATGAAAGTGATTCTGAGAATATTTCTAATGAAGAAATGTTTTAGTACTATAATAATCTTTAAGAGACATGTAATGAACTAAAAGATAAATACAGTTCTTTAAAGAAACATTATGATATTAGCTCAACTATTAAATCTGGACTTGCTGTAGAAAGGGAGAAAAATGTTCAATTACTCAAAGAAAACAATGAACTAAAGTTATATAATGAGAAATTTAAAAAGGAAATTGAAAGGTTCACTAATAGTAAAGATACTTTGGTACAAATTCTAGGTAAATAGATTACTTCTAAATATACTACTGGTATTGGATATCAACCCAGTAAAAGAAATTTTGGAAGAACCAATTTTTTTTCTAAATATAGGACACACAACTTTACTCCTATTTCTGGAAAACATTTAGCTAGTTCCAATTATGATTCACTCTCTACTATCTCAAACTTTTTTGGACCAAATAGAGGTTATTTTTTAATCACTTTACATAATGCTTATAGGAAACCTATGAGGCATATGTGGGTTATTAAAGCACTAGTCAGTAATATTACTGGACCCAAACAAATTTGGGTACCAAAGTCTATTTTTATTTGACTATTTTGTAGGAAAGTTTCTTAAATATCTCCTGTAAAATATTATGATAATTGGAAAGTGGGTGTTCAAGACACATGACAGGGGACTATTCATGCTTCAAGAATTTAATAAAAATTGATGGTAGACATGTCACCTTTGGTGACAATTGCAAAGGAAAAATCATTTTCTCTGGCTAAATTGGTAACTCTAACTCAGTTTTAATTTCCAAAGTACTTTTTTTTATGGATTGAGATATAATCTTCTTAGTATTTCAAAACTATGTGATAATGGATTTCATGTTAAATTTTAAAATGATGCTTGAAATGTTTTTAATTCTAAAAATGAATTAGTGTTTTTTGCATAAAGAAATGATAATGTATACTTTGTTAACTTAGAGTCTTTAGTCTCTAAAAATGATTCATGTTTAAGTGTATTTCACAAATATTATTGGCTTTGGCATAAGAGAATAGGACACTGTAACATTCACTCTCATAGAAATCTAACTAGAAAAATCTTAGTCAAAGATCTACCCAAACTTGAGTTTCCAAATGATAAAGTTTGTAATCCTTGTAAAAATAGAAAGAAACAAAAAATTTCCTTCAAAGCAAAGAAAAAAGCGTCAAATTCTCAACCTCTCAAACTGGTTCACATGGATTTGTTTAGACTATCTAGAGTTTCTAGTTTAAATGATAAGTACTATGTTAATGTTCTTATAGATGAATTTTCTAGATATACATGGACTTTATTTTTGGCTCACAAAATTGAAGCCTACTCTCACTTCACAAAATATGCTAAAACTGTAGAAAATCTTAGTGGACTTAGAATTAAATCCCTATGAAGTGATCATGTTCGTGAGTTTGAAAATCAATATTTTGAATCCTTTTGTTCACAAAATGGCTATAGTCATAATTTCTCTACCCTTAGAACACCTCAACAGAATGGAGTTGTAGAAAGAAGAAATATAACCTTGCAAGAGATTTCTAGAACCATGCATGGTTAATATGACTTACCTATTTATTTTTTGGCTGAAGTTGTAAATATAGCATGCTATAATATTAATAGAGTATTGATTAGACTCAGTCTTAAAAGAAATCCATATGAGTTATGTAACAATAGAAAGCCCAAAGTAAGCTACTTCAAAGTTTTTGGTTGTAAAGTCTATATCCATAATACTAAGGAAAATATGGAAAAATTTACATCCAAGAGTGATGAAAGAATAATTCTATGATATTCAATCTCTACTAAATCCTATAGAGTGTTTAACAAAAGAACTAAATTTGAAGAAGAATTTTTCCATGTCAAATTTGATGAAACAGATCCACATGATCCTAAGACCACTCTAGAGAACCTAGAGGATTATGTGTCAAATATGGGCATCAATTCAAAATCCTCTAACCATCCTGTAAAGAAATCTGTGAAAACTTTATGTTTTGGAAATTATTCATATTTCATTCATAATGAACCCGAACCTATTGAAGAACCTGAAATCACTAGTCCTTATTTCTCTAGAGCTGTTAGAACTCTTAAGAACCATCTTTTAGATGCAGTTGTACTATATTTAGATAAAGGAACTCAAAATAGAGATTATCATAGAAATCAAGTTGAACATCAAGTCTTATTGTCACAACTTGAACCTAAAAACATTAATTATGAAATCAATAATGAATTTTGGGTGATGGATATGCAAGAAGAACTTAATTAGTTTGAAAGGAACAAATTTTGGAAACTTGTTGACAGACTCAAAGACACATTTACCATATAAACTAAGTGGGTGTTTAGAAGTAAAGTAGATGAATCTAGTAATATAGTTAGAAACAATACTAGATTGGTTGCACAAGGTTATAGACAAGAAGAGGGAATTGACAATGAGGAAACCTTTGCACCAGTAGCTAGACATGAAGCCATTATAATTCTACTTTCTTATATTGCACATCTGAATTTCAAACTATATCAAATGGATGTTAAGAGTGTATTCCAAAATGGGTATATAGCTGAGTATGTCTTTGTTGAGCAACCCCCTAGTTTTACAAATCCTCACTTTCCAAATCATGTATTTAAATTATCAAAAGATTTATATGGTTTAAAACAATCTCTAAGAGCTTGGTATGATAGATTAAGTACTTTTCTTATTTCCAAAGTTTTTACAAAAGGAATAGCTAATCCTACCCTTTTTATAAAACAAATTTCCAATGGTGTTTTAGTAGTTCAAATTTATGTAGATGATATTATCTTTGGATCTTTAAAAAATTCTTCATCTATTGAATTTTCTAAAATGATGCAAAAAAAAGTTGAAATGAGTTTAATGGGTGAACTAAAATTCTTTATTGGATTTAAAATCTTTCAAAATAATGATGGTATTATTTTAAATCAAAGAAAATATACTAGAGATCTTCTAAAACATTTTGGCTTGGATAGCACTAAAATTAGTGACACTCCAATGAGTGCTACTTGTAAGTTGTATCCTGATGAAGATGGAAAATATGTTGATCAAACCAATTATAAAGGAATGATTGGAAGCTTACTCTACTTAACTGCTATCCAACCTGATATTATGTTTAGTGTATGTATATGTGCTCATTTTCAAGAAAACCCTAAGGAATATCATTTAAATGTTGTTAAGAAATTTTCAAATACCTCAAGCATACACCCAATCTAGGACTGTTTTATCCCATAGGACAATCATTTGAGTTAGTTAGTTATTCTGATACTAACTTTTGTGGTTATAAGTTAGATAGAAAAATCACCTATTGAACATGTCACTTTTTAGGCAAGTCAATAGAATCATGGTGTAGTAAGAAACAAAACTTTGTTGCATTATCTACTACCAAAGTAGAGTACATAGCTACTAGTAGTTGTTGTGCACAAATTTTGTGTATGAAACACACATTACTATATTATGGATATCAGTTTAGGCATGTATCCATAAATTTTCACAAAACAAGTGCTATTAACATCTTAAAAATTTTTTGTTTCACGCTCTAGGACAAAACATATTAATGTAAGACATCACTTTTTGAGAGATCATTATCAAAAATGTGATATCACTTTGAAATTAATTAGAACTGAATATCATCTCTCTGATATATTTACCAAACCATTAAATTCTGAAAGAATAGATTACATTGTATATGAATTGGTAATGATAAATCTTAAGTACTAAGTGTACTATTTCACAAATTACCATTACATAGTTTACAGTTTCACAAGTCACTGTCTTAAGATTACTGTGTAACTCTTACAGTTCTATAGTTTGCAATCTTAAAAGTTGTTGTTTCATATTTATAGTCTCACGGTTACTATCTATCAGTTATGGTCTGGAACATACTGTTTCAAACAATACGGCTACACAATTTTGAAGTCACACAGTAGAGATGTCACCATGAAAACCTGTTACAGTCTCATCATGAAAACCTGTTACAGTCTCACTGTGAAAACCTGTTACGATCTCATCGTGAAAACCTATTAGGGTCTCATTGTGAAAATATTTTATGGTCTCACCGTAAAGAAACTTTATCATTTTATTTACATATTATAACCCGTATATCTATACTTAATTATTTTATTCTTTTACTTTCCTACACTTTTGAATTGGTGATGCTTGATATCCCTAAATGATAAAAATGAAATAATTTTCACTCCTTTCTTCACTCAAGCCTTCTTCTCTCAAACCCGAAACCTCTCTCTCTCTCTCTCAAACCCTCATTGAATGCCCAGAATGAAAATCTCATCCTCATCAACTCCTGATAAGTAAAGATCAAAGAATAACATGAAAATAGCACTGATGAAAGCACCCGTAGGTCCTTTGAATCCAAACCTGGTGAACAGAATAGTGGTACCTGAAAAGGAAATCTGCCCCAAGTGATTGTTGTCAAGTAAGTCTTTAGTATTGAAAGTACTAAAAGAGTAGGGATGCCTGGATTTGTTCACAAAGGAGACTAAGTCGATATATCCAAATCTATTTTCTTGGTTTTATCATTTCGTTCAATTCTCTTTTGATACAGAAGATGGTTTTTTTATGAGAAGCTGGATCAATGGACAAAGATGTACTTTTCTTTGAGTTTATGGGCTGCCTAAATAAGGATACCTCATGAGAGAATTTTTTAGGACTACTAGAGAGTTCCTAAACCTCCAAGTGAGATCTTTGTTTGAGAATAAGCCTTGGTAAGATTTACTAGAAATTAAACAAAGAGAAGAGCTATTGTTGCTGAGCTAGATAGTGAAATGAGACTATTGTTTAAGTTTGTTCAGAATCTGATTAGTCCAATAAAAAGAGATTTTTCTACACTCAAGTATCAGGATGTATTTTTGATACATATTATGAGTAATGGACACAATATTAACCTTTGTAAGTTTGTTATAATTCATATGCATGAGTTGATAAAGACAACCTCAAAGTCAACCTCCTTGTTCTACTCATAGTTAATCTCTGCTATGCTTCATGCTAAAGGGTTGGTTGGACTAGATGATAAAGTCATTAAGGACTATGAATTTTTTTTCTCAAAGGTTATAGTCAAAAGAATAAAAATCAGTTGGAATCCATGGAGAAAAGCATGGGTAGAGGATAATGATAGGGTCTATGAAAAGTTCAATCCGGTTGACCATTCCTCAAGACCTAAGGACATTTATGATCCTAGTCTGGAACCAGATGAGATTTCTGACTATTCTATTGAGGAAGAAGAAGAATAGGTTGTTTCACCTACAGGAAAAACTTTCCTAGATGAGGAAGATAGTGGACTTGTTCTCCAAGAAATTATTGAGAAGGATGTACTTATTCCTGGAGAAATTTTTGATCTAGAAGAATAAATTTCTTCTAAAGAAGAATTTTTTGTTATTGAAAGGGAAAAGGATGTTCTGAAAGAGAATTTAGAAGAAGAACTTTCTTTTGAGAAAGAAGTTGCTTCTAAGGAACACATAGAGGAACAAGCTATTCTTGAGATTATCCCATCTATTGAATAAATAATAGAGCAATCCTTTCAATTGGCTAGAAAATAAATGGTTGAAGCTTTTTGGGATGAAATTTTGGAAATATATCAAAGATCTAAATCTCTTATTACTGTGAGAGATGCACCTATTAAGGGGGAGAAACACTCCAATATGGAAAGTTTTGATGTTCCTAATCCAGTTAATCAAAGAACTGTAGATACTTAGTATAAATTCCCTAGATATTTTGATGTAAATGATTTCCAAGAAGCCTCGGTTAAATGTATAGATCTGTCTAATTTGTTTCAATTGAAACTAGTATCTTCTCTTGATGTTATATCTAAAAAGGAACCTGATCCTGTCTCATGTTCTATTCCTAAACCATTAAAATAACCTTCTACCTTAGTGATTAAGGATGATTTGAAAGCCTTTGGAGCTACCTTATTTACTGGAGTTGAAAAGGCCATGAACACTCAACCTTCTCCTGTGACAAACGTGAGTGAAAGAGATGTTTCCCTATTTTTAGAAAAGACCATATGGAATATTCATCCAAAAATTCTTCATGAAATTCAAGAGGTCAGAGTTGAGAACAAATAGATAAGTGATGAAGTGAAGTCTCTCAGATTTATGGTTGAAGATATGTAGGGAGTGTTGAAATCAATACCAGAACCTATTTCTCATCCTGTTTGAGGATGTTAGTGGTCAGATTCCACAGGAATTTTCCTCACTGATTCAACCTAACCTATCTTCTTTAGCTGACAAGGTGGATGAAATAAACAAGAACATAGTTCAAGAAATGTGTGAGCTTGTTATTGGTCTCAATAAATTAACTAATATGCATAATTGTTATATCTAGAAAGTTATAAATCAACTGAAGTGCTTCACTTTAGCTGTTACAGATTCTAGTACCTCTAGACAATCATCTCAACCCTATTTGGATAGTGATATTCTCAGAAGTGTTAGTAAGGAAGATCTCCAATTAGTGATCAGTGGCTTTGACAAAGAGTCTCTCTCAATGGTTATCATGAATAGTAAAAAGGTTCTTAATTTGGTAATAATTCATTCCAATATATCAAATGATGCTCAAGAAGAAATTATTAAGAAAGTGGATTTCTACTTCAATAGGATTTTTTCTAAGAATGATATGACAAACCATTTCAAGTACCTTGTAGAGAATCTGAAAATCCCTCCTGTCACTCAAGCTTTCAAAACTAAAGTTCAAAAGCTAAAGGATTTCAATCCTTTGTTTGAAAAGTTCATAGGGAATAAATATGACTTTGAGAAAGCGATGTAGTATGGTGGTGAGATTATTGGTGACTTCATCAAGCTATTGAGGCTTTATCTTCATGTGCATAGCACTGCTATTGTGGATCCTATAGTAGTAGCCTTGAGACCTGGTTTTCCTACATACTCATTCACTGCTCTAGCCTCTAATTTTATGTTTGTATCTGAGGCTCTGATTCAGATTAGACCTATTATCCTTGATCAAAAATTACCTTGGTCTTCCACTAAACCTAACTTGGCCCCTTATATTTTTGAAGGACTCCCCCTTCCTTCTTTTTCAGTTGGTTCAATTCCTTCTTCAACTTCTACTTATGATCTTGTGGCTTCTAGTGATGTTGCTACCAAAGGAAAAGAGAAGACATCTAGTGCTAAAAAAAGTGAACACTCTCTTTTGATAGGGATATTTTTGTATTTTTTTGTCTACTATTTTTAATGACACATATTTATCCATCTAATTCACTGTGTACTATTCTTGTCTATTATTTTATTTACATTTTAACTCTTTTTGATAATCCTAAAAGGGGAGAGACATGCACTCTAACTGCCCACTAAGGGAGAGACACATCCACTAAGAACAGAAAGCTCACTCACATTATTTGTGATCATCAAATGGGGGGAGATTGTTGGACTCCTCATGTTTTAATTATGTTTTAATGATAAAAAACATATACATCCTGTTTAATCTATTTCAAGTCATGTGTAAAGATGGTTGATTTCTTTATTCTTTACATAAATTTTATCAAGATCTTAATTACTATAAATCATGTTTGATTATTATAAACTATATTTAACTTTGGTCTATAATGATTTATTTTATGAATGATTAAGTCTAATTCACTCTATGAATATTACTTCTCAATTCTATATACAGATATTTGACTAAGCCAGAGAAACCGTGAGTTTGCCACCGGTTTTGTCTTTCGGGAAAAGTGACCCATACACCGTGACCATACACCGTGACTAGACACCATGACCCTGAAACCGTGACCCTCACACTATGACTAGAAACTGTAACCATTTTCGGATCTGTTGAAGTCTATGACACTGGTTCCTTGTTAAGACACCATTTGAAGTTTGGAAAAGGACCAGACACCGTAATCCTAACACCGCATATGTGATACCGATTATTGATCTCTATACAACTATGACATCATAGTTGTTTCACTGCTCAAAGGAAAAGAAGAAGATATTGTTTCATGGAGACACCACTTCATGGAGACACTGTTTCATGGAGATAATGTTTCATGGTGACACCATTTCCAAGTGACATTATTTCCAGATAGACTGTGAAACCATTCTTTAATATGTTTTGTCGTTTTCAATTTAATTTTTAACATTCATATTTGAGTCTTTTAAATGCAATGACATAATTAATATTTATTTGTAGACATGTCACCTGACAGTATGAGGTATGAGGTGCATAATACATGCATCATGTCAACTCCAACACATACACTCCAAGAATAAAAAGAAAAGTGTGGCCCTAAAACACGTGCTTGGTAGAGCAGTAGAAGTGTGAGGATTCTGGCCAAAAGAACTAACACATGCAACAAGATACATTTGAAGAACACATGAAGAATTCATGAATCCAAAAGCTGGGATACCATATATCAAAGTCAAGAACATCTTTGCAATACCAACTCCACGAAGAACACGAGCCAGATCTAACTAGAAACTAGAGAATCAGACTTGAGATACTATGTTTCTCACAAGAGGACCTGATTCTTACATCTAATTCATCCTAGAAGTTCATAGATGCATAGAATAAAACTCATAGAACTTCTAACCTTATCTCATCATCTTTTATCTATTGTGTACTGTTTTTTATCTTTCGATCAATGCTTGTGTCTGTATTAAAACACACATTTTCTCTTACACTAAACATAAGTATACAATATATCATTCCTCTCATATATTTTTACACTTGTTTACTCCCACAGATAAGTTTAGAAGAAGTTCCTATGTGACCTGGTAGTTTATACCCACAAAAACCTATGGAAGAGGTCGTGTGACCTGGATATTCCTATGTACTATTGTTTACCCTGATCCAGGGTGTGGATCAATTTTATTAATATAAACTTCTTGGTAGCAGGTGATCACCAAGTGGAGTTAATTAGGTCCTAGTTTGAGACTAAACCTCTTGTTTTATATCCATTGTGTTGTTTAACTTAGTGTTCCTTGTTTTACTAGATAATTCAGATATCACTAGATTTAATTTAATAGTTAATCTTAGAAAGAATTTATAATTATTTTTCATTATTAGAGTAGCTTCAAAAGTAATATTAATAACTGATATTAAGATTACTGGGAATTAATCAATCTTCTGAGAAGTTATTTAAACAATCAAACTTTCATAGCCATATTACTTTGATTAACTGGACTGTATTTATTTTTATTAGGGAACCTTTTAAGAAAACTTTTCAGACATAAATTTTTATAGAAACTCAATTCACCCCCTCCCCCCTCTTGAGTACTCTAATCCGACCAACAATATATATGACTATTAGGAAAAAAATCTTAATATCAGAATGAACTTAAATAATTGAGTAAGGATTAGTGCATCATGGAATGTTTAACATATATCACAATCATCCTCATTCCATGCTTTGCATTATATGCATATTAAAATAATATATTTGAATATTAAAAATAAATCCATCATAACATAATAATGAGTGAGAATATTCTATGATTTATAAACATATTGTAATGGAATCTTATAAAACAATTAACTAAATATGTAACATTATAGTCATTGCTCCATAAATAATCACTAATACACATATTCCCTTTAACAGTGTGAAAAATGGCTTTCAACAGTGCTAAAAAAGTGTTGTTAATTACAACACTGATAAAGAGGGTCTTTTATCTTCACTAAAAAATCACTGATAAAGTCCCTCCTTTATCAGCACTGAAAATAACACTAATAATGGCCTTGTTGGCTAAAATGTGTAGTTAATATAATAGGACACCCAAAAAACTTGTAATTTCAAACAATGCTATATACATTTAACTGACATCATGAATACAAAAATGTCTACCCATGGTATATACAAAAAAACACTTCTATATACATTTCAATGAATGTTTTATATAATTACATTTACAATTATCCAACAAAAATTTAAAAACATTAATGTTTTATCTTTTAACACATGTGATCCCCTCTCAAAAATGTCCACCCATGGTATCGGTTACCGAAAAAATCATCTCAAACTGACAAAAAGATTCCTCCTACATAAGGAAACAAATATTATGTTAGTAATAATATAAAGAAATAAATTAAATATTAATATGAAAGAATAAATTTATAAAATGTCAATTTTTAATAAAAAATACACACTTTGAGTTATACAAGTCACACCATGCATCGTATTGAGTTAGGGTTATTACTACACATCACAAATGAGTTATGGATAGTTTCCATAAAATATCAAAACAATCTGAATGTGTTTGCTCAGTTTTGAGAATGTCCCTTACATTTTTCTAAAATTAATGTCAATTTTAAATAATGACACATTTAGAGTTATACTAGGCACATCGTGCACAGGATTGAGGTGTGGCAGATTCCTACACATCATAAACTACTGATTGATCATTGTCCTAATGTATCAAAACAATCTGAATGTGTCTGCTCTATTTTTAGTATGTCAGTCTTGTTTTTTTACTAAAATGTCATTTCAAACTGGAAACATACATTTTGATTCATACCATTATCATAATCCATTGGTTTGACATGAGATTACATCATACACATCACAAATGACTTATGAATCACTATCCTAAAATATCAAGACAATCGGAGCGCATTTTCTTGGTTTTAAATCAGTGACACTTTTTGAATTAAAATGTCATTTTTATACTGATAACGAAAAATTTTAGTCATATTGGTCACACCATGAATCCGATTGAGGTGTGGATGATTCTTACACATCATAAATAACACATGTATCATTTTACTAAAGTAGAAAAATAATTTGATGTGTTTTCTTAGTTTTCAGTATGCCACTTGTTCTTTTTTACTTAAATTAATGTCAATTTTAAATAAAAAAGACACACTTTGAGTCATACCGATCACATAATTCATTTTATTGAGGTTAAGTTGACTCTTAAACATACAAAATGACTCCTGGATTTTTTTCCTAAACTATAAAAACAATTTGAATGTTTTTTCCTAGTTTTTAGTATGTCACATGTTCTTTTTACTAAAATTAATGTTAATTTTAAATAAAAATGAGACATTTTGAGTTATACTGGTCACACCATGCATCATATTGAGGTATGGTTGATTCTTACATGTCAAAAATGACTTATATATTGTTTTATTAAATTATCAAAACAATCTTAATGCATTGCTCAATTTTCAGTAGGCTAGTTTTTTTTTACAAAAATGTCATTTCAAACTGGAAACACACATTTTGAGTCATACAGGTCGCATCATGTGTCAATTTTATGCGAGAATTATTCATACATATCAAAAATGCTATATTAATAGTTTTCCTAAACTATCAAGTCAATCATATCATTTTTTATTGGTTTTTAGTAAGTGACACGTTTTAAACTAAAATATCAATTTTAAACTAATTACGAACACTTTTATTCATACCGGTCACACCAGGCATTTAATTGAGGTGTGGTTGATTCATACACATCATAAATCACTCATGGATAATTTAACTAAAGTATTAGAATAATACAAATTCATTTTCATAGTTTTCAGTATGTCACTTTTTCTTTTTACTTAAATTAATGTCAATTTTAAATAAAAAATACACACTTGGAGTCATACTGGTTACACCCTGCATCATATTGAGGTAATGTGGACTCATACACATCAAAAATGAATCATGTATCATTTTTATAAATTATTAAAACAATCCTAATGCATTTTCTCAGTTTTTAGTATGTCACTTGTTCTTTTTACTAAAATTAATGTCAATTTTAAATTAAAAAGTGACATTTTGCGTTATACTGGCCACATTGTGCATCATATTGAGGTTTGTTTGATTCATACACATAAAAAATGACATATAAATCATTTTACTAAATTATATAAATAATCCAAATGTTTTTTCTTAGTTTTTAGTAAGTCAATTGTGTATTTTTACCAAAATATCATTTCAAACTGGAAACATACATTTTGAGTCATATCGGTCACATCATGTGTCAGTTTGATGCGAGACTACTTCATACCTGTCAAAATTGACTCATGAGTCACTATCTTAAATTATCAAGACAATAAAAACATGTTTTATAGATTTTTATTGAGTGATGCGTTTTGAACTAAAATTTTAATTTTAAACTGATAACAGACTCTTGTAGTCATACCAGTCAAATTGTGTGTCATATTGATGTGTGGTTGATTCCTATATGTAAACAATGACTCATGGATAGTTTTTATAAATTTTAAATCAATATGAATGTGTTTTCTCAATTTTCAGTAAGTCACTTTTTCTTTTTACTTAAATTAATGTCAAATTTAATTAAAAAAAGACACACTTATAGTCATAAAGGTCACACCGTGCATCGTATTGAGGTAAAGTTGACTCCTACAAATCAAAAATTACTCATGGATAATTTTTCTAAATTATAAAAACAGTATGAATGCATTTTATTTGTTTTCAGTATGTCATTTGTTCTTTTTACTAAAATTAATATCAATTTTAAATTAAAAAAGAGACACTTTGAGTTATACCTGGCTCACTATGCATCATATTGAGGTGAGGTTGATTCCTACATGTCACAAATGAAATATAGATTGTTTTCCTAAAGTATCAAAACAATATTAATGTGTTTTCTTAGTTTTCAGTATGCCAGTTTTGTTTTTTTTACTAAAATGTTATTTTAAACTAGAAATGTGAATTTTGAGTCATACTGGTCACATGGTTTATCGTTTTGACATGATACTACATAATATGAATCAAAAATGACTAATTAATTTCTTTCCTAAATTATAAAGACAATAAAAGTGTGTTTTCTTGGTTTTCAATTAGTAAAACATTTGGAACAAAAATATCAATTTTAAACTAATAATAGACACTTTGAGTCATACTGGTCACACCATGCATTGTATTGAGTTGATGTTGACTCATACACATCAAAAATAACTCATGGATCATTTTTCCAAATTATCTAAACAATATGAATGTGTTTTCCTAGTTTTTGACATGTCACTTGTTCTTTTTACTAAAATTAATGTTAATCATAAATAAAAAAGAGACACTTTGAGTTATGATGGTCACAACATGCATCATAATGAGGTGTGGTTGATTCCTACACATTAAAAATGACTTATAGATCATTTTACAAAAGTATCAAAATAATATGAATTTGTTTTCTTAGTTTTTAGTATGTTAGTTGTGTTTTTTTACTAAAATGTCATTTCAAACTAGAAACACACATTTTGAGTCATATCAGTTTCATCGTGCATCCATTTGACATGAGATTTCTTCATACATGTCAAAAATGACTTATGAATCATTATCCTAAATTATCAAGACAATCAGAGTGTGTTTTCTTGGTTTCTAGTGAGTGAAATGTTTTGAACTAAAATACCAATTTCAAACTAATAAGAGACACTTTTAGTCATACCGATCACATCGTGCATTACTTTGAGGTGCAGTTAATTCATACATGTCAAAAAATGACTCATGAATCATTGTAATAATATATAAAAATAATCTAAATAAATTTTATTAGTTTTCAGTATGTCACTTGTTCTTTTTTACTTAAATTAATGTCAATTTTAAATAAAAAAGACACTCTTGGAGTCATATAGGTCACACTGTGCATCGTATTGAGGTTCAGTTGACTTCTACACATACAAAATGACTAATAGAACATTTCTCTAAATTATAAAAAAACATGAATATGTTTTCTCAGTTTTTAGTATGTCACTTGTTCTTTTTACTAAAATTAATGTCAATTTTAAATAAAAAAGAGACACTTTGAGTTATACCAGTCACACCATGCATCATATTATAGTTTAGTTGATTCCTATATGTCAAAAATGATTTATATATGATTTTACTAATGTATAAAAATAATATGAATGTGTTTGATTGGTTTTCAGTAGGCTAGTTGTGTTTTTTTACTAAAATGTCATTTCAAACTATAAACATGCATTTTAAGTCATATAGGTTGTATTGTGTGTTGTTTTGACATGAGACTACTTCATACACATCACAAATGACTTATGAATCTCTGTCCTAAATTATCAAGACAATAGAATTGTGTTTTCTTGATCTCCAGTGAATGACACGTTTTGAACTAAAATGTCAATTTTAAAGTGATAACAGACACTTTTAGTCATACAAGTCATACCGTGCGTCAGATTGAGGTGTGGTTAATTCCTACAAGTCACAAATAAATAATGGATAGTTTAAAAAAGTATCAAAACAATATTAATTCATTTTATCAGTTTTCAGTATATCATTTGTTCTTTTTCCATAAATTGATGTCAATTTTAAATAAAAAAATGACACACTTGGAGTCATAATGGTAACACCATGCATCGTATTGAGGTTTAATTGACTCTTACATGTCATAAGTGACTCATGGATCGATTTCATAAATTATAAAAACAATAAAAATGTTTTTTCCAGGTTTTCAGTATGTCGCGTTTTATTTTTACTAAAATTAATATCAATTTTATATAAAAAAGAGACACTTTGAGTTATACCAGTCACACTGGGCATCGTATTGAGGTGAGGTTGATTCATACACATCAAAAATGACATATAAATATTTTTCCTAAATTATCAAAACAATATGAATGTGTTTTCTAGGTTTTAAATATGTCATTTGTGTTTTTTTACAAAAATGTAATTTCAAACTGGAAACACACATTTTGAGTCATACTGGTCACATTGGGAATCATTTTGAAGTGAGAATGAATCATACCCATCACAAATGACTTATAAATATATTTTATAAATTATCAACACAATCAGAGCATGTTTTATTGGTTTTTAGTGAGTGACATGTTTTGAACTAAAATGTCAATTTTAAACTGATAACATACATTTTTAGTCATATCGGTCACACCATGCATCGGATTGAGGTGTGGCTGATTCCTACACATTAAAAATGACTCATTAATTATTTTACTAAATTATAAAAACAATATGAATGTGTTTGATCATTTTTTAGTATGTCACTTGTTCTTTTTACTTAAATTAATGTCAATTTTAAATAAAAAAGAAACACTTTGAGTCGTATAGGTCACACTGTGTGTCGTATTGAGGTATGGTTGACTCCTACATGTCACAAATGAATCATGAATAATTTTAATAAATTATAAAAATAATACAAAGGTGTTTTCTTAGTTTTCATTATGTCACTTTTTCTTTTTACTAAAATTAATGTCAATTTTAAATAAAAAAGAGACACTTTGAGTTATATCGGCCACACCGTGCATCATATTAAGGTACAGTTGATTCCTACACCACAAAAATTACTTATAGATCATTTTCATAAATTATAAATATAATAAAAATGTTTCTCTTTGGTTTTCAAAATTCCAGTTGTGTTTTTTTACTAAAATGTCATTTCAAACTGAAAACACTCATTTTTATTCATATCGGTCGCATCATGCATCAGTTTAATGTGAGACTTCTTAATACAGGTCACAGATGACTTTTGAATTGCCATCATAAATTATCAATTCAATCAGAGATAATTTTCTTATTTTTTAGTGAGTGACATGTTTTGAAATAAAATGTCAATTTTAAACTGCTAATGGACACTTTTAGTCATACTGGTCACATCGTGCATCGTATTAGATTTGGTTGATTCCTACACATCAAAAATGACTCATGGATCATTTTACTAAATTAAAAAAACAATATGACTATGTTTTCTCATATTTTGGTATGTCACATGTTCTTTTTACTTAAATTAATTTCAAATTTAAATAAAAAAGACACTTTGAGTTATACCAGCCACACCATGCATCATATTGTGATGTGGTTGATTCTTACACCTCACAAATGACTCATGGATCATTTTTATAAATTACCAAAACAATATGAATGTGTTTTCTCAGTTTTCAGTAAGTCGTTTATTCTTTTTTCTAAAATTAATGTTAATTTTAAATAAAAAAGAGACACTTTGTCGAACTAGAAACACTATAGTGTTGGAATTTATCACTTTCATTCAAGTTCCATCCACTTCCTTTAAAGGAAAATGATAAATTAGTACACTGTATGGGTGAAAAGGTTTTGTAGGAGAAGAATTCTGTGGAAGACATTGTCTTCATGAGTAGTAGAACATTTAATTTAGATTATGTTAATTTAGTAGATAATATATAATATTACAAAGAAAAACATAGTATATTAAATAAAACTTTACATTCTCATTGAATTATGAGTTGCAACCTCAAATTCCTATCTCTCATAGGCATGAGCATCTTCAAAAAACCACCCCAACTTGAAAAAAGAATCCACCTATATAAGAAAAAAATTATTATGTGAGTAATACTAAAAGAATTAAATTAAACATAAATATTAAACAATCCACTACTTCTATGTAAGTCACATATTCATGCTATTTGTATACATTCTTCCACAAGGTATGTTTTCCATTAGTTTCTAAGAAAATCTATATCATCTTGTGAATATGAGTCTTTTCAATAATCATAGTAATACTAGAAAAATATAATTACATAAAGGATTAATAAATATTTTAAATGAAATAGTAATTATATTCAAAAATACTTATTCAAGGATGCTAGTTTTTCTATGAAATATGATCTCCCTCATAAATTTACAAACAAAATAACCACAATATTTTCCATTTGTTTATTTTAGGATGTGTATTAACATTGGGAAAAATAAGTAATTTGTTCTGATATATTTTTGGATAGTTCAATATTATTATATATACCCTAATAATTGTCTATTCATAGAACTTTTTTGAGTCCTTTTTATTAGACTCTAGCCTCATTCCTTGTTTTTAATGATATTGATGCACCACCCTATCATAATAGAATCCTCAATAAAAGATAATATAAATTATATAACTTGATGTTTAGTTCTAAAAATTTGGATATAGTGTATTAAAAATTGACAAATTCCATCATGTTTGGTTGGTTTTTTGGGTATCCATATTTTGAATCAAGGAAGTAAATCATTGGAGTATCCAAATTGATCGTAATGAGTATCCAATGCTACCTAAAACCACAAAAAGGAATAAGTAATGACAGTAATGAAAATTTATTTTATATGATTAAATTTTAGAGTTTTACCCCTACATCATTGGTATTAATAATATTCTATCATCTGTAAGTTTTCTTTAAAATGATTTTACCAGGATTGTGACTATTTCATATTTTTTTATTCTATTTTTGTTTGTTCTATAGAGGTGGTGTGAGGACTAATGAGTCCCAATTATTTTCATGGGGAAATACATTAAATTGTTTTTTATATATACACCTGTAAAAAATATGAAATGTATTTATTCATAATTAACATAGTATATCAGATTTTGGAAAATCAAATCATGAAAACATACCTCATGTATACATTTACAACTGAGGTGCCTAACCAATCATAGTTGAGGATTTCACATAAATTCTCCACAAAAATGATGTCTTGAACTTCCTCTTCATATATATTTTCTTCAAAATCAACTATGTGACTACAAAATTTATTTAACTTTGTATCCACATGACCCTTAAATGATAATAAATGCAGATATAGAATGGGTGGGATAAGGGATCTTTTGGTCGATATTTTCGATCAGTTGGTCGATCCTTTAGATGGTTTTGAGTCAGTCTTTAGTTCCACCCCTTCCCTTTTTCCATATATAATAACATACATCGATTCATACCTTTTTTATTAATTTTTAAAGTCTTATCTTAAAAAATAATTTTGAAATGAATACCTCCTTGTCGGTATGTTTTTTTAGAAGATGTGACAACTATGCTATAAATGTTCCAACAGCTCGGTCGACCACATTAATATTATCATCATCAAGTGGAATTGGTAGCTCGGTGCTAAGCTCATGAGTTATGTTAATCCCTTCTCTCATGTGAACTTTTGGAAGTGTTCTATTGTGTATATTTTCACCTTGGATATTGAACATTATAGCCCTCTCTATAAGGTGATGGGTGGGTGTTGATAGATATAAATTAAATCCATTTTCACCCTCTATAATATCAGTATATGATAGGTATCAGTTTCTATCTGATTCACATTTCAGAGAAACAGTTATTATAATATTTATTACCATGACAAAGATATCTCTTTGAGGGGAATGGATCACCTCAAAGAAAGGGGTGGGATGGGATCTTCACACTATGGTTGTTCTTGAGTTGTTTATTCTCTTTCATTCCCCCATAAAAGTTATTGACACCTCTCTATACCAATGAAATTTTTCTTCAAGGGTATCTATTCTTTCTCTCATCTGTTTCATTTCTTCACCTTTATCCCCCTCTTATTTTTTTCTCAAAATATATTTGGGGTGTCAGCCCAAAACTCACACCTCTAATGCATCCATATTGTTCTATCCCCTTAAAGGCCACCAATAGTATGTGTTCATCTAGTACTAGTGTTTATAATTCTTGTGACTATGTCAGATAAAAAATATAGGAAAATAATTCATCATTGTTATATAATAGTGATTTAAAGAAAAACAAATTTTTATTATGTTATACTTACACATGTTTCCCACAATTTTTGTGTGTTTTAATCTTCATAGCACATGGAATGGGATGGAAGTGTCTTTGGATTTGGATTCATAAATCTACATATATAAAGTGGAACATAATTATTCTATTGTTTCATGTAACATAAAAGTATTATGGTAGATTTAAAATACGTACCAATTTTTTTCAAGTTAAGCATACCCTATCCTTGATTTACGAAAGGAGTACATTGGTTTTTCTATTTGTTCCTTATTTTTAGCACTCAGTTTTTGTTTCATAAATAATAATTTATCAATAAAAATTATGAATAAATGTATCATCAAAGAACATATTACTAGCTATAATGTACCTGAAAAGACATATCCATACAACATAAAGTAAATGTATCCCACACTTCTTGGGTTATCGGGTGTGTATAGATAAGTGGTGAGTATGGGTTTATTTTCCCTTCATTATCTTTAAGGTGGTATCTTGATAGAATTGTGCAAAAGCCTCTATGAATCTTTGTCATGAACCAACCTGAGTTGACCCTGAACCAGTCACCCAAGATGATCTGTGGCATGGCCTAAAGGGTGTTCCCAATCCCCACAGGCTGATAACTAGTTTTGGACATCAATAAAGTACATAAAGAGAATGATTTTGACTGAAAATAAAAAAATAACCTAGTAGAGTAAAGAGACCAAACATCCCAATATATATATAAACTGAACTAAATATATTTTATATAAATTCTAAAAATAAAACCAAACCAAATAGAAATACCAACAGAAAAGATGTCCACACAATCTCTATGTGACAGTGTAGGTCACTATCCAACTCAAAGATCAATCATTGCCCGAAGCGATTGAACTCAAGCTAAAACCTACACCAAAGGATAAAAATATAAAAGAACTATAGGAATGAGTATTAAAACTCAGTAGGATAGCCTGATTATATATTCCCAATGCACATCCTTTAAAATAAAATAAACATCAATTTCATGTTTGAAATGAAATATATAAAAATATGATAATCTACACATTTTACTTAAAAACAATGTACAACCCATTTCCATTATTCATTTCAAAAAACCAATCTCATTATATTAGTGTGACATTCACATTTTAAAATGGGAAGTGATGCATTAATTTTCAACTTTAAAAAAGGAGGGTAAAACACTTTTCTTGAAAAACACTTTCCATAACACTTTTTAAAACCAACACATAACTTACAAGAAAACACTACACAAAAAGGAACCATAGTTATCATATAACAATGGAAATGTAAATAATCCTACAAGTATCACATTTATCACTACAAGAAACTAAGATCCAGTTGACATAGGTGAACCCAGGAGATCAAGAATAATCCAGAACATATTAATACATGAGACCCCATCCCTGGTAGCATGCCACACATGATGAAATAAAAACTCCCTAACACTAATAAACACCCTATATTTGGATAGGCCGAGGGTAAAATCCCATAGAAATAAACCCAAATATATCCACCTATTATGGGCCACCGGCTATTGAATAAACTTTCCAGTGCAACAATGGTTCTCAAAAAATTCTCTCAATATTCCAGGTTCCTATGTCTCATGTATATAACAAGGGTGATCCAACTGATTCCATCTGAGCATCCAATCACAATTATATATAATAATAAACTAACAACAGGAATCACCTTGAGCCACCCTAAGGACCGGTCTCGTTCCATAGAATAAATAGAACACAAAGATTCCAAACTGAGGAACTATGATAATAGATCACAAGGATTCCACGGTGTGTAAATCTCATCCATTATGCATAGATAAGGTATGAGAAACATCTAAAGGAGGTTTTCATAATAAACACTTTCATCATTTTCACAATGTTTTCAAACAGGCCCTTAAGTATTTTACAAAACCAACAATTATCAGCGATACAAAATCCAATTTTAATAAAGGGGTGTAAGAACACCATTTTACACATAAAAACATTTACAAAATCTTCTTAAAACATTCATGTTACACTTTCAAGGTAGAAACAATTTTTATAAAAATTCGAAACAAGACATTCATCGACAAAACATTCCAAAACACATTAAAATCCAATACTCATTTCTTTATAAAAATAAAAACTACTTTGGAAACCATATAAGGACCCAAAAATATCATTTCTCACACTTACAATAAATTTATAAATCCAAACCAATAATTTTATATCCCAATTAACCTATAAAATACAACTGAGAAATTAATCAAACACTAGGTATGAAATATTTAACAAAGGAATTTATATTTAACACTCATAAGGGTATAAAATACAAATTTCCATGCCATAAATTTATTTAAATTTCAAATCCATGTTTTAAATAACACAAACCACATGCGAGAGGTAATAGAACATTTTATCAACCACATGGTGTGCACATTTTAACCAAAAAATTTCTACTTGTAATCAAACAAGGCATAAACCACTACTTTTCACCCCCAAAAAATAATCCAATGATCATACATCAATATTTAGAATGTAAATAAGGTGAGAAAAGAATGTAATCAATGATTCTTAAATTATAAAGGCATGTTCATGGGAAACCTACCTCGAATCCATAGAGGAATGACAACGCACACCTGAAATCACTCTATGAGGGTTCTAAAACCCTAGGTCTATGAAGAATAACCCTAAACAAACAAAATCCCCAATATAAATCATGGTAAAATATAACCCTAGTTTGAAAATAACTAGGGGAGAAGAGAAATCTAGAAAAAAAAAGAATAAAGAAGAGGGAGGATAAAGGAGAGGAATTACCTTGATAAATTTAGCCCCAACTTTAAGATATATTAGATATACACCAAAGTAGGAGGAGGAATATCTTGGAGGGAAAGGGAGAGGGATCCCTAGGTCTGTACTCACTAGGGGAAGAAGGTTTCAGTAGATTTGGGTCAAAAAATCCAGAGAGGAAAACTTGGGAAAACATAATTTTTATGTTCTAGGAAAGTCACACGGTTAGGTCGCGCGGTTTATTAAACTGTATGGTAGCCACTAAGATTGATTGCATGGTCACCCCTAATCTATTCCATGACCATTATCCAACTATGTGGTAGGTTTTATACCTTCTTCATGATTACCTGGGTTCGGTCGCATGGTTTATCAAACTGTGTTCCAACCTTGTGTAGGGTACTTCCAAGCCAAAACTCCCATGTTTTCTCCAAAAACTCCCAAACGAACCAAAGATCAACCATGAGGGTGGGGGGAAATAGAAAAATAAATACATGGAAACAATAAAAAATTCAACCCCCACCATACCCATAACTTTTGGAAAATACCGGGATTTCCAACGAACTAGAACTTAATATTAGAAAAGAAAAACTGAGTGTGAAAATCCTTCCAGCAAGTATTAATATTATTTATTATGGCAGTAATATACTATAAATTCACTCTACAGGGGATTATTAAGAGTAATTCAATGTTTCATTATTTTATTTTTTAGTAAATTAAAGAAATTATATCATAATTTTATTGTAATATCTTCACACATCAATGTCTTAAGCACAAGCACAACATGGTTCCACAAATATACATCAATCAAAACACGTTACTGAGTGAAAATTTCAATGTATATACTAAACATGGACTAGTTGGGTTTTACATTATGTCCCCACATATTCCATCCAACCTTGTATTTGATGCCTTTGATTTTTGACTTATTTATTTTTACTAAAAACGTCAAAATACGGTGCTCCTATTTTTTCTACATCATCGGTCATTTATCGCCTACCATTTCCTCATATTAAAAATCATTAGTATGTTCCTATGGAGTGGTAGCATAGTCATTTACAGATGGTCATTTTACCTCTACCTTGGAAGAAGCAATAGGTTTATATACCAGTTGTTCCTCATGATTGGGAGCACCAACACATGTAGAAGGTCGTCGTTCCTTTGCACTGCAAGCAACAACAGGTTGAGAGACCTATTGTTCCTTTGGATTGGGAGCACCAGCATGTGAAGATGTCATTATCTATATAAGTGCTTTAACATTTAATTTAGAGTACATAAATGTGGTAGCGAACAGATAATAACATGAGGTAAAAAAGATGTATATTACAAAAAAAATATATAACTTGATTATTGAATTCTCTATTTCTTTTAAGGATGAAGTGATTTGAAACCTCTATTGGCTATCCAAATCCCTTCATTAGAAATATTAAAAGCTTTAAACACCCCCAAAATGTTGATATAAAAATTAACCAAGGTTTAAAAAAGTGTTTTAAAATATAGATCACAAGGGTTAACTCGCCACTTTAAAAATAAAATAACATTTTCCAACATTTTTAACATTTTCATATCACCCAAACTCTTGGTTTGAAATCCAATTAACATAATAATAATTTTTAAAACATCAATTCGGTGATTACCACTTATTTTAAAACCAAAATATTTCTTTTAAAAAATACATTTAGCCATTTTCCTAAACACTTTTCATCGAATATCATTCCATAACAAGGGATAGAACCACTTGGATAATTCCATTTATCCCTCACCGGCACTCATATAGGAATAAGTATAATAAAGAAACATTTTCAAATAAATAATTATTTAAAGATCAATAAACTATGAATGAGAAAGAAAAATAAAGGGAACATGGTATATAGGATAGCTAGTAAAAATAAGATGACGAAGAAAGGACTGAGAAGGACACATAAAATCAAACCAAAGTGTATCCATAAATGACACATAATCACTTTATAAAGAGGATGATCTATGGAATGGATTAATATTAATATAAAAAGTTAATGTAAATGTTCAATCAATAGTACATCAACATCCCATTCACCATTGAAATATCACAAATGTCGTCATGTGCCAAGATATTTAAGGAACTCATTTATAATAAAAATAAATTATAAGATATAGGAGTGATTTTTCTAAGAGATGATTTCTTAGTTATTGTTCAATGAAATATTCTACTAAAACTTCAAGATCCATGTAGCTTTTATATTCTATGCAATATCAGTTTTTGAACTTTCTAAAATTCCCTTTTTGATTTATAGGGGGATATCTGACCTATGATGCTAAATATTTTCAATAAAAGTATTCCAAATACAATAGGTGTTATTCCTTAACTATAGGAAAAGTCCATTGAGTACATAATTAGAATTTAGGATGATGTATTGGTCTATATTGGGAAATTAATCATTCCCTTTGATATTATCATTCTAGAAATTATGGAATAATGATAAGTAATAATAATAATTGGATGAAATTTCATATCCATGGGGAAGTTGTTCATTAATTTTAATCTAAGATAGTTGATTTTTTAAATTATATATGATAAAGTCCAATCTATCTTAATGAACTAGGTGAATCAACTACATGAATTGGAATATTGTCATGTCTTCATCACCACTAATGAAGATTATAGAGAATTAAAAATAAAATTGGTTGAATAAAAAGGTATGATGTACTTGATTGATGTAAAATCCAAAAGGAATACTATGGAAAGACATGAGAATATAGAATAAGAAGAAAGATTCACGGTAATAGAACTATTTTCAAGGTTTTCCTTTACTAGATTACTTCTCTAAATTTTAGTTCCACCCTAGTTAGAGCTATAGAAATTCTTGAAAAACATGAAGTACTCATTCTTAGGGAAATAATGGGAAATAGTTGGGGAGGTCATAGACTATAAAAAACTCTAAAAAATTTCATGGTAGGAGTTATAGATAAACCACAAGATAAAGACAATGATGGAAACATTTTTGGAATTGAGAGAAGAGTTGATCTTAATATTGAACTCAATGAAAACTTGAGGACATTAATATTTAGAATGCTAAAATAAAGAGATCAAATGACGTTTTTGAATATTCTGAGTTATTTTTCTAATAACAAATAGATTAAAAACCCAATACTAAAAATGGATATTGAAAAACTTAAATAAAAAAATTATGAAAATTCTAGAAACATGGTTGAGGTATGGGTCATGAATGGATAATGGTCCAAGATAATTTATGGCATAAACAAATTATTGAATAATCTAGTCATGAGAATAAAGTAACTCAAAATTGATGTTAGGAAGTTGTGATAGAAGTGTGATGATTAAGAGAGGATTATAAATCTCAGAATGGAATAAGAAAGATCATGTGAATGGGCTATGAAAGATGAAAATAAGGTACATTAGGAATCTATATAGAGGGTAGATACTGATAAACCAATAAATTGGTTCCAATATAAATTAAATTTATACCTATGTAATGATCATAAGAAAAAATCAGTAATAGTTGAAGAAAAACCTCAATGAATGGATGTACCATAACAAAACCAAAGGGGAAGATCATAACTGTTAGAAGTATTATCGAGCAAGATAAAAATGATGCACATATAGAGGTAAAAACCTCACCAAATAGAAAATGTAGTGGGATAGAATGATAATAACCTTATCTGTGGTGGTGGGAGAGATGGTAGAAAGGCATGGAGAAACGGAAACGTCAACGACGAAGGAGAAAATGGGTGGTGGGGTAGGGAGAGAGGGCAGTGGGGTAGGGAGAGACGGCGGTGGGGTGACAGTGTGGAAGAATGGCAGCGTAGAGGCAGTACGGCTGGGGGAGAGTGGTGCATAGCGGAGGTGGTGTTTGGCAACAACAGCGGTGTGGCGGGGTTGTAGTAGTGAGGTTGGGAAAGATCGGAGGAGTGAAGACAGTGGGGTTTGGCAAGAGCGACGTCACGACGGTGTGGCGACATTCGGCTTCTGCGAGAGCTTGAAGTGTGAAAGAGTAGAAGTCGACTGCTAGGGTTCATTTATAAAATTGGGTAATGTTTTTATCAGTGCTACATAAAAATTCTAATAAAGGTATTTTTTATCAGTTCTAAAATAGAAAGCGCTAATAAAACATATCTTTATCAGTGCTTTTTTAGTGCTGATAAAGATATAATGTTAATAATTTATTTATATCATTATATATATTTATAAAATTATATATATGATAAATATATATTTATTTATTTCAAATTATAATTATAAATATTTATTTATTTATTTATATTTATATATATAATAAATATATTCATATAATTATATATATTTATAAAATTATAAATAGTATAAATAAATATTTATATATTTACAATTATAAAATTATAATAATTGCATTTATTATATCATATGAGGTGCTTGGTAATACAATTATATTAAAGATACACAAGCCTAAAAGGTATGTTATAGCCCCACAAGGGATAATCCACCCAACCACCCGCTTTATTAATGTATATATTTATTTATTTATTTATTTAAATAATTAAAAAATTATAAGAAATATATTTATTATATTTATAATTATATATATATATAATAATTAGTATAATTTTATATTTATTTAAATATATCTATATTTATTTAGAATTATAATTATAAATATTTGTATTTATTTATAAATATTTATATATATTTAAAAATATATTTATTTATTTATATTTATTTATAACTTTATAAGTATAATAAATATATTTAAAATTATTTTATAGTTATTTACATATATATATATATATAAGTATAAATAAATATTTTTATATAATTATAAATATATTTATAAAATTATAATAGATGAATATACTATAATTTTATAATTATTTAAATAAATATAGATTTAGTTATGATTATAATTATAAATAATTATATTTAAAAAATTATTTATATTTAATTAAAAATTTATAATTATAAATATAATAAATATATTTATTATTTAAATATATTTATTGTATTTTTATATGTATTTATAAGAACATAATATATTAATTGGTATAACATGAATGAATCATATACCTAGTAAAGTATAGATCATAAAAATGAGTCATCACATATATGGAAAACATGAATAATAATAAGGGTGTAATGTATAAATGAACATTCATGATAAATACATAACATATGCACGTCAATTATACTCACGCATCAATATATTTACAGACCAAATTCCTTGGAAACATATATTTATTTAAATATATATATATATAATTATATTTATATATAATTATAATTATAATTATATATATTTAAAAAGTATATATATATATATTTAAATATATAATTATAAATATATAATTATAAATATATATTTGTAAATATAATAAATATATTTATTATTTAATAAAAATTATTATAATCTTATAATTATTTAAATATATATTTATTTAATTATAATCTTATGAACTGGCTGAGGTTGGCTTAGTGGTATCGTGTAAGAAGACCACTTCCTGACAAAGGAAATAGCTCAGGTTTGAGTCCTACCACTCTCGAAATTAGCTGGGGGTGTGTCAAGCAGAGGTTGTGGGTTGGGCACAGTACAGGGGTGGTGTGACACCCACTTATACTGCTTTATCCAAATAATATGTTGAATTGATGAAGCGGGAAATATGATGTAGACATGACATTGCACTGGGACTTTGGGCTAGTTTGTGGGCCTTTGGTCTATGTAATGGGCTTCATGCACACTAGGAATTCAGGCCATGTACTGAATAAATAAGGCCTAATGGGTGTGTTAACCCTTGTGGGGGTTATGGCCACCCTTTCTAGCTTGTGTGTGTGGTGTGTGTGTGTATTTAATTTAATTGTACCACAAGAACCTAATATAATATAATCTTATAAATACTTTTTTAAATGATTATATATATATTTGAATTATTTAAAATATATATTAATTATAAACATGAATTTTTTATTTAATGTATATAAATAAACATTATTTTTGAATATAAATATAATAATTTTATATAAATTAATAATATTTTTTATTAAAAACCTTTATCAGTGATTTTAGATAGCACTAATAAAGCCCCCCCCCCCCATCAATGTGTTTTTCTTAGCACTGATTAAGGTTGGTGATACCCTTACGCAGATCTGTGGTGGTGAATATTTTAAGAGAACATACTAAATCACATAAAATTATTTTTTTAAAAATGGAGGGCATCAATTCTAGAACCACTATTTAAGGGGTTTAATATAATCAAATCGAATATTATCCTTAAACAGTATATTCATATAATCCAAGGTCTGATATCCTATAGATGAGAAAATAATGAGGTCAATGGAGAAATAACCTACTACCGATAAAAAAATCTTCCACTATATTCCTCTCATGTATAGAAGATCAAAACCTCATGGATGACCATATGTTTTCATTCACATATTAGATAATTGATGAACTAGTCATCCAATGGTTAACCATGTATGAACCTAATAATTGGCTCAGAATTATACCTTATCCTAGAAAATGGAATGAATATTGGTTTAAAAATAGAAAGTCCAACAAACAACACCCTTATTTCAACCATTAGAATTCATCCCTAACCACAATACACATTAATAGTATTAATGACCACTCCACATCCATTATGAATGATCCCTCCACCACCCAAGATGCCATTTGATCATGCATTATAATTGTTATACATGTGGCATGATCCTTTAAAAAACCAATGGATTGATTGTATGCATCCCCTAATTCTCACACTATTATGATAAATCATAAAAGTACCATGCATTTCCTATGATGAAGATAAACCATTAAACTCATGCACATGATGATCTAAGTCAACAATCACTGAGAACAACTTGATTCTAATACCATGGAAATTATGATGTTAATCAATTTTCCAGGAGTCATTTTGTTACACCCATATACTCCAAAAACATATAAAAAATAAATAATTTGAGGGTTCCCAATATTATAAGAAGAACTATCCCCATGGAACTTTATAGCTGGAAATGAAGGAGATATTCCCTAAATCAATATTTTTATATTATATATATATATATATGAGTTATATCATTTTCATGAAAATACTCCTATATTATTTCTATGTAAGGGTATATCATTTCATGTGGTATTACCCTATGCTAGACACTCGATACATTCACCAATTATTGGCTATCATTTAAGGAATGGTTTCATAGAGAAGTTTCATTCATGTATTTGATATATGAAGGTGATCATAGAAATTATTTGTATATTATATCACATGAATAAATTTAACATAAACCACAGAATTTCATCAGGTGTAATATAAATTATTGTCATGTGATGACAATGTGTGTGGGTGTTTATTTCATGTTAGGCTAAGACTCCTCCTTATCTAAAGCTCTCTTCATCTTTCTCCTTTGAGTTAGAGGCTCTAGTATTCCATATAGGAAGGATAGATCTCATCCATAGAAAGGATTATTCAGACACAACCCATGGATACACTACTAATAGGGGATATCCTTTGTCTTCCCTTCATTATCCTTATCAATCTCATACAATGGAATTTGAATATGTTGTGGATTCTCTTCAGTGTAAGGTTTACATGATAACAACAGTTATTCATTTCTAGTTTTATCACACAATAATATTTCTATGAATGGTTAATCCTTGTAATAGGGTTTAAATTTCTTATGAATCATATGATAAGGGTTATTAGATATGTTTGAAATTATTTAGTGTAATAAGATCCTTCCAATTATTTAGATCACTAAAAAATGCACAGAAATAACAAAGAAATGAAAACATATTAACATTTTTTTCTTTTAGAAAGTCATTTTTTAAGGTTTAGATTTACATAGTTTACTTATTATGTAAAGGAAACACTTGATTACACTAACCCAAGCAAAGAAAACATAGGCAAACCTTTTTATAAAAGGTTCATGTAAAGGTATTATGGACTATAACCCATAAATGTTTTTCTTAAAGGTATTACATAATGGTATGATATTTATTACCATTACACATAAAGATAGTTCTAGGTTTTAAAGGCTCGCATCAAGTTAAGTTATGATAAGGTTGTTGTTTAAATATTATGTAGTATTTTAAAACATTTATAATGGTTATACAGTGAACTAGGTTTGGCTCTTCATGGGCCTGTAAGGGGCATTGACGAATGGGAGATTCCCTCAGTGGGATAGGGTTTCCTACCACTGCTCTTATCTTTCCTCCCTTTTCCTCCTCTCCTTCCTTCTAGACTCGGAGCAGTCTGGGGTTGGGTTTTGCGTGGCACGTTGTGTCAATGCTCTTTTCTTTTGTGGACCCGGACCTCTATCGATGAAGATCATCGTTCAACCTTCTCGGATGATTCAGATTTGCAGGTCTCCACTTCCCCACCCGCAACAATCTCACCCGCTTCACCGATGGTTCCCCCCTTTTTCTTCTGGTTTGGGTTTGGCAGGGTCGTCATCTCCTCCTCGGTCATTAAGAGGTCGCAGTTGGAATCCTCAGGAAAGCTCTGTGCTGATGGCATCTCTTTCTCTTTTGGGTTTGTGGCACTGAATAAGACTCCCCATCAGTTGTGTATCTGGTGATGTTTGTTTTTTTCGGTGTTTCATCTGGTGCTTTTTGTGCAGATATGGTTGTTCTGGTTCATTGGACTTTATCACGGTGGTGTTCGAGTCGCGGCGGCTTCAGCTTCGGTGAGGCGTCGACTGGATGCACAGTCCCATGGTGTAGTGAGGGTGTCACATGATTGTGCAGGGTAGTGATGGTACAGGTTGAGCCCAATGTCCCTTGGCCTACGGCCAATCTGGTTGTTCATTCTGCGGCCCGTTTTGGGTGTTCTCATTTTTTTCTGACTGGTTCTTGCAATGGTTGATCCCCTTGGGTTCATGGTCCTACTTCTCTTCGTTCTTTGGTTCTCTCACTGGTGTCTTCAATAGTGGATTCCCTTGGGTGCATATTTTTGATTTTTGTTCTTCATGTTAGGTTCTCACTTAGCCACAAAGTGATTTTATTTGAAAATCACAAAAAAAAAAGTTTGGTGGTCTATATAATGGTTACGCATGTTTAAAAATTTCCATGTAAAGGTATTACATTTATTTGAGGATCTGTGTGAGGGTAAGCTCTATATTACCTTTACATAGATGATTTATATAATGGAAGTGGGTTTTTTACCTTTACAAAAGATTTATAATACTTTGGTTACCTTTACATAGATGTCCTATATAAATCTAGCAACCCCGGTATACATTTGAATAATGGGATGCATAAAGGAAATCTATGAATTACCCTTATGCAACATGATATATTTATGTTATGTAAAGGTTACTATTTATATACCATTATGAAAGTGATTCCAGATAGCCTATATAAGGCTAGAAGGTTTTACACATACGTTGGAATACCCATACATGTATGGGTAAGAATAATAATTTTAAAACTTGTTAAAAATTGTGATTAATAAATGAAATGATTTAAGTGGTTTGTAAAATATCTATAAATCGTGATAAAAATGTATTTTAGGAATATTTAATTTATTATGATTTTTTAAATAAATTTCATGATTATAATAGTTTGTAATTAATTAATAAATGTTTATGAAACATTTTATTCCAAAATATTAAATGTGGAAATTTATAAATACCTTTTAAGTAATTATATTTCATGCCCTGTGATATATAAATAAAAGTGTTTATTTTGAAATCATAAATGATATTTTATAAAGGGTTATAAATTAAAAAATAAGGTCAAAACAAAAATTGTTTATATTTAATTATGAATGGATCATAACTAATTAATTTGAATCATTCAAAATAAGGAGGTCTTGTTTTAGATATTATTTAAGCCACATCAAAAAGTTTTTTGTTGAATTATAGGATTAAGTCTTAAATAATGATTTTGTATATGATATTTAGATTATGAAAAATGTTTTCATAATGTAAATTGGATTAAAAAAAGTTTATAATTCATATAATATAATATATTTAAATTATAAATTCCATATAATGATAAATATGAAAGAGTTCATATTAAAATGAATAGAAAGTGTTTATATTGAAAATCATGGAATATCTATAATATAGTGCTAAAATTATAAAATGATTATAATTGACATGGAAGGATGGGTTCTCTCGCTTATGAAGAGGTACACTCTCTTTCCATATATGAAAATCATTCTGGTGATTTCTTGGATTCAATCATAACTATGGATGATCTAATTCCATCTGATTTTTTTGGGCAAAAGGAGCTATTTTCCCTCTATTCTCCTCTCAAAAGAATCAACCTGGTCAAGATTTTTTTTGAAAGGGGTGAAAAGGATAATTTTTTTGGGGATCTATCTAGATCCCATATAAGATTCTTACCACAAGGAGTTATATGTAGATGAGGGTAAGCTGATGCTTTTGTCGGCTTCAGGTTGTTATGAGGATCTGGTCGAAGATGGCCTTGGTGTGATGGTATTGATCTTGGGGTGCAAAACAACCTCACATGGTGCAATTATCGGTAAATGATGTGATCCATGGGATGCTTCAGTTCTTATTTTTTTGCAAGATCTATAGTTCACCCCACTCAATGTCATGCATGGAAGAGTTGAGGCTGACTCCTTTGGGTTCTTGGTAATGATGGAGGTCTTGGATGGTGGTGGAGATACTTATTGGGAGTTAAGGGTTTGGGATCCCAGTGGATCCAATGTTTTTAACCCTGATGGGACATTTTAGTAGTGGATATGAGATCTTGGTGGCACCCCATGGTGTCATGCCTACTGGAAGGGAATGTGGGGCATGCCGACCTTAGTGACCAGCATTGCTGGGCGTGATGATCATTGATTTTTCAGGTTGGCGATACGCTGGAGGTGTTTTTGAGGGCTGGTGACTGCGACGTGATGTAGTGATCTCGAGTGGGGATCTTCCCTACATAGTAGTGGGACTTCCATAGACTTATGGTCCACACCAGTGATGATGTGGTCTATTCGACATCAATTTATGGTGACGGTGGCATGCCTGATGATGGTGTTAGTTACTATCATGCTGGCAGCCTCAGGTGCTGTGATGTCTTTGGGGTGTGGGGAACCACGACCTTAGGATGTGAGATAACTAGGGTCATGTGCTTCTAGGTGAAGAATTCATATAGATAAATAATCAATTTATTTGGGTCTTCTGAACTAGAATGGGTTTTGGGTTTATTGGACTAGATAAAATATTTTTTCAGTGCCATTTTGGTGGGTTTTTATAGCGGGATGGGGTGGTGAACGGTCTTGGATGGGTGGGTCTTTGGGTCATTTGTTTTGGTTGACATTGCTATGCCACTTTTTTTGTTTTTTGAGGATTTATGTACCACACTCTTTCTATTTGATGTTTTTAATTTTTATTTTCCTTAATAATTTTTAGGGCTGAGTTCGGTCGATACCTGAACTTTCCTAGTATAAAATTATTATAATTAAATTCTATTTATGAGTTGTTCATAAATGTTTATTTCACGTTTAAATATTTTAAATGATAATTTATTGAAATTTTATTCCATGTTTTATTCATAATTATTAATTGTTAGTATTATGATTGTGTGTATGAAAAAAAAATATATGATAAATTTATTCTAGGATAGAGCCTTTTATTTTCATAAAAGTAATGACTCCATAATGAATTTAGTTTCTCATATGCCTTGCACTCAATTTATAACTGAATTAATTTTCTTAAATTGAGTTATTGAATATAGTTTGTTCGTATTAGGTTTTATAAAAATTATGAATTAGATTCTCTCTTGAGTAATATATCCCTAGGTAGGGGGACTTGGGGTCAGACTTGTTACTTACCAAGAGGTGTATCCCATTTTTAGGAAACTGAATGGGGTTGGTTATCTATCGACCCGAGCTTATAAATATGGTTATTTCCAATATAATATAATTTTATTCCTTTATATAAATATTACATGAACCTTATTCATATGGTTTAATTTCATATGTGTAAATATGTTTGACTTATATTTTGGGTTAATAATACAAACCTGTGGGTTCTATAAAGAGTCACACGTCAATATAGTTTGAACATATTTTTTTAGTGGAGATAATAAGATTCCTAACTAAATTACTTTAAGTATTCATACAAAAAGGGAATAAAATGAGATAGAATGGTGATATTAAATCCCCTTCAAATACTAAGATTGATATTCCTTCTATAGTGAAATTTTCCAAGACCATAATCATTCAACCAGGTATTTCCGAGATCAATATGAGTACCCATAGATTATCTTGTGTAAGGTGATCAAGTTATAAGTAACATTGGATTATTTTTATGGTATTGTAGATCCCATCACCTACATCCCTTATTTTACTTCATTGGATTATTTTTGTAATTTTATTTGGGTTTCCCTAACCAATATGCTTTAATAGTTAGGATACCAGAGGAATGGAATTGATTATATTCATATGATGGACATAGAGTTGTCCGCTAAACTATCCAATTGTAATATATCATATGATTCACAATTATTGTTAACCAAATATAGTTATGTCTTATTTATAAGATACCCAGTGTAATACATGAGGAAATATGGATCTTATACCACTAATTACTATGATGAATTTCAAAATGGTTCATCATTTTATTAGGAGACCATTAAATATAAGTCATTATTTAAAATTAAAGAAATAAGATACCATTTTTATAAAAGCTTCATTATTATATGAATAACATCACCATCATAAAAATAAAAATTGATATTTTTCCTTAGAGGGGTAAGATAAATTTAAGAAAGACCTTTGAATGGTAAAAAGTTATTAAGAATGACTGTTTATTTCAGAAATGTTCTTATAAAAAAATTTATGAATCATAATAGTTCCTTCCTGAGTAATTGAGTGTTGAAATAGTTCAACAAGGTAATTTATATAATTATGAAGAATATAATGATATACTTAGTGTTTCAAAGTCATTATATTAAAAATGGTTATAGGAATATTAGTATTTTATCATATACTCAATATGAATTGGTATACCAAATGTAATTCAATACAATTTAAAATTTTAATGACTCTATGAGACTAATGGATTCATTTAATATTTATTGGTTATAAAATTAAATTCTATTATCCTAATAGATATATGATTCAAATTTTATTTTATAGAGAAGTTTTAAATATATAAAAAGGCCAGAATATGAGTATGAAACGAAGTTTAGAGCTTGATGGCTACTTTAATGTAATGGAAAAATGATTTTCTATAATGATAAGTTAGATGTTTCAAACTTGGATAAACTTATCAATAGATGTGAATTTTATTTAATTTTTTTCTTTATATGAGTAAGTATATAATTTTTTAGTAAAATAAGATTGGTTTTTTCTGATACACAATGTTATGATATGTTTGATTCAATAACATTAATTAAAGAAGACTAAAATGGATTTATCTAATTATGAAATTCATCCAATTTTCATTTATGGAAAATATCTGACAAGATGAATAAATATTATATAATTTTACATATTATTATCAAATGGTTAAGAACAACTAAACTATACATAATATGTCTATATTCTAATACTATGTAAATAATTCTAGTGGGATAGAGTTAAAATTAGAAGAATGAATATTAGTTTAAAAAACAATAATGTTTCTTTGAGAAGGTATTTAAGGTCCTTGATTCCTAGTTTTTTCAGGTAGAAAGAATAATAATTTAATATGATTGGATTTTTAAGGATATACCTTAGGGTGTTTGTGAAACTCCATGGAATTTACATGTTCAGTATGGATTTTATGTATTTAAATTATTCCATTTTTAAAGGTATGTGATATTGAATGTATATTTTAAAATCATTGAGAATTTATAGGAGTTAAAAATAAAAAAGAATAGTTGATTGAGATTGTAGTTTACATTCATGAGATGAAGTAAATAGATTGATGATTTAATTATAAAGGATTTTATCAATCTCAAATGAATTTATGTAAAAGATTTGTATTTTATTCTCATTTCACATATATAATAAGATAATATGTTTGATAACAAAGAGTTGTTATGATCAACAAGATATGATTAATTATATACACATATTTTATGATTCTTCAAATTCTATAACATGTTTTGGAAAAAATATAAGGATAAAAGTTTTTTTATCAAGGATAAAGTATTTCTCCAATTTTTTGTTAAAATATTATGGAATTTCTTCCCTTCACACATTAGTGATATATTTTAATAAGGTCTTCTATTAAAAAAGAAATGTTCCAAATGAATAGAATATCATATATGATATGGTAGCGGTAATTTATTTTGTAAATATTTATATTAAAATGATATAAATTTTATTTGTTGAACATTAAGATGTTTTTGTATATTAGAATGGTATTATGAAAGGAATATAATGTCTAAGAAGCTAGTGAGAGTATTTTTGGACTTAGTAAAGTTAAAATTTATAAAATAAATGATTACACTAATTTTATTATAAATATATTTCATGTGATATCCTAAAATATTTTTAGGATGTGGTGTTAAATAGGAATGTAAAGAGTTACATTATTTACCATAAAAAAGTGCATATTACATTATCCTAAAAGGGTTTTGGATGTATTATTAAACAATAATGTAAGTAGTTACATTATTTCAAGGAAACATTTTTATGGAATAGAATTATAATAATTATGATGAATAACATAGAAAGAAATCAATGTAAACAATAGTATTCGACATCACAACATTTTATGTTGTGAAGTTAAGAGGTTTGAATATGTTCAAGTAGTTGATCAATTAGAAATATGATTAATTAGTCTCACCATTATTCACACTAGATTACTTCATAAATGTTTCTCAGTAAAGAGTTTAGTGGGAGGGTTTTGTCATATGATAATATAGAGATGTGATAAGGATTATATATGATTTAATGTTTTATCAAAACTAATAAAGTATAGAAAAAATAAGGTTGATATGGAATTTTATCATATATGATATGATTAACAAGTGTATAGTTGTTTTTTTAAATATTATTAAATATTTCAAGAATATTAAAAAGTATCATATTTATGGCATTCTTAATTTTTTAATTCATTCATGATGGTGTCATAAATTTATATATATATTTATATTTTGTTAAATATTATGGTAATTGACCAACCCCACCATTGGTGGTGGGGTGGTAATGTTTTGGGGGTGAGGGACGGGTTGTGGGGTCTAGTCCATGGGCTTGTGATTTACTATAATTTTCTTCCCTACATTGTGTTTTGTGGTGGCAGATGTAATTGACCTAGTAAAATGGTAATTGACCTCTCAAAGTATGACATTGAGTTATCCCTAAATGATGTTCATCATATCATATTATAGGTTATAATGAAATGATAATGTTAACATGAGTTGGATTATATTATATAGATAAATATTTTTCCCAGGAAAAATAAAATAAATAATATGATTCTTTTTTCATTAGATGACCTACATAGTACACCACATAGAGTGACCTACAGATTCCTTTGGTAAACTAGTGGTGCAAGGGTCATATTTAATCCCCCTTTACCTGAGGCTGGTGAGACACCTAGCATGATAACATTCATACTTTGATACCATAGTTACGCATGTCTACATGTTGACTTAGCTAAGACATGGGTGGTTGGATATGTTATTGATTATGTGATCGGTTGGTGCATAACTATGATATGATTTTTACTCATATGAAAAGTAAGGCATATAGAACCTCTATTGTGGTAGACCGTGGGAGTGTTTAGACACACTTATATATAGTATATCTATTGGGATAAGGTAAATGTGATGTGCTTGTCTGTAAGTGTGAATGACATGTGATGTATACACTATAAAGTTTCATCTACACTCTGAGAATCAAGAATAGATTAGTATGATTTATGGAATTGAGATACTCTATTTCCCATGGTCACTCGATATATCAGAAAAAGGGAAAATATTATAATTCACATTTTCACATGATTTAAAATGGTGGACATAGGTATAGAGATATTTTTTCTGATGAGGATCATGATATATCCCTTTATATATTTAGTAACATTGATGCTTTGAAAGAGGCCTATATTTTCCTACACAATTTTATCTAAATATTTGAATATTTTTTCAATGATATAATGGTCTATAATGTTATACATTATGGTTTATTTAATATATATTGATTTTTACTCATAGAATAACTCTAAAAGTGTTTTTAGATTTAATATAATAGTGTTTTAGATGAGTATTCACTAGGTACTTCATGTTATGTAATACATGGGGAAGTTAATAATTACATTCCATAATTGTTTTAGAAACTATAACTAAAATATTTTTAGATATATTTTCACAAGTTATTTTATATGATACAATATAAGGTTAAATGACATGAAGTCTTTGAGGCTTTAGTGAAAGTTGGAGATTGAAAGACATATTCCCTAAATCTATATTTATATATGATATAAATATGAGCTATATCATTTTCATGAAAATACTTCTATTTGATTTTCATGAAAGGTTATATCATTTCATTTGGTATTAACCTACTCTATAAACTCAATACACTCACCCATGATTGGATATCAATTAAAAAATTGTTCAGTAAGATGAACTAGTGATGATATTTTTCATTCATGTATTTAATGGATGAAGTTGTTCATAACATTTATTCATGCATTATAAAGCATGAATAAATGAAACACCATGCAATGAATTTTCTCAGGTGTTATATAAATCATTTCCATGTAATGGAGTAGTGTGTGGGCGATTGCTTCATGTCAGGCCAAGACTCCTACTCACCTGAAGCTCTCTTCTTATTTCTCTTTTATGTTAGAGGCTCTAGTAGGCCATGGAGGAAGGATAGATCTCATACATAAAGTGGATGATTCATCCATAACCAATAGATACACTATAAATAAGGTATTTCCTTTGGATTCCCTTTGTGATATTTATCAAACACATTTTATGGTATTTGAATATGTTTCAGATTCAATTTCGTCTAATGTACACTTGTTTACAATTGTTCTTTATTTCAAGTTTTATCAGGGTTTCATAACTATTTTGATGGGTATTCATTATAATACAGTTTAAATCACTTCTATTATATATAATATGTGTTACTACATTAATTCAAAACCCTTCAAGAAATACCTCATAAGAGCTAAAGTTGACTGAGATATTTAGTTGATCTGTATGGAACTTCCAGATGATCCTATCCTAATGTCCATCTATGAAAAGATGATCCTTCGACTTATATTTTAGTTATAGAAAAAAGTAAATGGGAATAAAGATACACTACCTTATTCTTGATAGAATTATCTATATGTAACACACTATAACACGCATTCCACATCAAGAAGCTGAGATTGTAGGGGATATAGTTCTTCTAAAGGGTATCTCCCCATATTTCATTCTCCTATTGTTTATTAATGTGTATGAATTTGTGATAATTCGTCAAGTTGAATATTTATTACTATTACTATGTAAAAACTCAATGATTGAGATCTTCCTCAAATTGGATACCTTTTAATAACACTTTTTAATCATTATTGAGGACTATATCAATAATTGTGGGAAGATCTGAGGCCTCTGTGAATTGAAATGATTGAGCTAGGAAGTATGGTAAATATAACGAATATACCAACCAAATATACTTCAAAAATATAACATCCCTTTTACTTATGATCCACTTTTAGTTCCCAATAATAATTAAAATGTGTTATTTAATAATCCACCAAATTTGATAAACTGATTAATTCAAGTGTGTTGGGCCAAAATCCCTCAAGGTAACATTGTATCATTTTTGGGTTGGTTGTGTTTGTTGACACTGCAGGTTTTCATAGTGGATTATTGAGTTCCAGAGATTTTTTTGACAATACATGTTGACAAATAACCATGAAAAATGAATAGAAGATCTAGAGGTGGTACAAAGGAGCAGATATAAGGTGGTGTCATTTTCTAGTGTTTGCCAAATTTTTGGGGTCCAAAATTTTGAATTTGTTGAGTATCGTGAAATGTGTATTTCCTTAAAGATATCATAAAAATATGTAAAAGGAATAAATTTCGCAAATATGGGCTTCATGAAGTAGGTTTCACGAAGACATGAAGAATGTTAATGGTGTTCTTCGCGATTACGACGAGCTTTACGAATGGCAGAGGTGAAGAGCTTTGAAAGTAAGATTTGTAGTGAAAAGGAAGAAGGAGCATTGTGGTGGTGCAAATTAAGAAGGATCATTATAGTGGTGCAAAGTATTTGACCGAATGCTTCATGATTATGAAGATATTTGCAAATCCAGAAAATAGATATGGTGCTTTGCGGAATAGATTGAATTTCGGCGGAAATTTTGAAGCTTTGCGATTTGAGCTAACATGGTGTTGACTTCGTGTGGAAGATTCTCGAGTCAGTGGAATTGCCTATATATAGACCCCGACCCCCTCAAGATAATTAAAGAGGTTTCTAAAGAAAAAATTTTAGCTCTCGAATCACAAATGTGGTTCACGGAGGTAGTGGGCTTCATGAAATATAGGAGCTTTGCGGTGGCTAATATAGCTCCATGAAAGAGGTGTGTTCCACGTTGTTTCAATGACCTTCAGAAAGGAAGTCGCTTTATGACATCTTGAGCTCTGTGACAGACTGAGATTTATGAAGGCTTGAGCTTTGTGAAGGCTTGAGATCTATGAAGTAGTGTGCTCTGCAAAGTAGTGAGCTCTGTGAAGGTGTGTTCTTTACAAATAAGTAGGGACTTCACGAAGTCTTGTTTGAGATTTGCGAAATTAGGAGCTTCTTGAAGTAGGGATATTTGTGAAGGTATTTCCAAAGGAGGTTTCTTAGTGATTAGTGGAAAAGGGGTATTCATCATTAGATGAAATTTGGACATCAATAGATCATCTGCATACAGCGGAGGATGCATTCATTAGTGATAATGAAGAGACCTATAGGTATATAAACTGTGAGTGGATCCCTTCCAAGTTCAGTGAGAAAATAAAGAAGAAGAAAGTTATCATTTCTACTAGAAGTGGGCCAGAGATAGATAAATAGGGAGTTACCCTTGGGAATGTAGTGATATGACCCTAAACTTTGTAAAGGCAGTGATCCTAGACATGGAATTGATCTAGCCCGAACCTTGAGCTTTATTGGATTTGGTACATCGGCACATTGTTATTGTATTCTCCTTGTACGTAGCTCAGTGAGGGTGAACCAAGTAAAAATATGTGTGTCGCTTGTTTTCTTCCCCGCATTGCGTACAAAGCATCATCATCAGATAAAGAAGGAAATAAGTGATCATAATAAACACACAAGTGCAAACAAAGTGACCCTTGTGATAAAGAGGTCAAGATCTAGTGGGGTAGGAAGAATTTAGAAAAATAATATCCATACCCTAATTCACCCCCACTCTCAGGGTATATAGGCCCATTTTGGACCTAATAATTGGTATCAAATTGAAGGTTGATTTTATCATATATATTTTCTTTGACTTGGTATAATTGATTTTTGTGGTTAAAGATTCAGTTTTCTCTTATCTCAATGTGCCATAGAAAAGGGAAAAACATCAAAGAAGAATCAAAAGATAAATGGTATTCCTCAGTGTGGAAGTGTTTATGGAAAAAGCATTATTCAACTAAAGAAATCAAATAGCTTGCTAAAGGAAGACTTGGATGAATCAAATAGGGAAAAGATAGATTCACTCAATAATGATGTAGGAATGAGTGAAATACTTGAAATTCAAAGTGATGATGAAATTTTTGATGATAAAGAAGTTTCAAGAAGGACACTAGTAGATGATTTCAACAAGAAAAATGAATTGGATCGAAATTTGGATGAAGAAGTTAAATCTAAAGATATCTAGATCCAAGTACTAGAAATTGAGGTCAATAAGATAACAGGATTAAATCAAAGTATTATTGATGTGGATACTTATTTTAGGAAGAAGAATGATTCTCAAGGTTAATAACTAAAAAAATATGGATAGAAAGAAAGGAAAACAAAATGCTGATGAAAATTCATAGAATCTGAAGTCAGATGAAGTTTAGAATCTAAAATCCAGAATTGATGATCTTGATACACAGTTTTATGAAAAAGTTCAGAAGAATTAAAGGCTACAACAAGAGAATTCATGATGTTATAATTCTGTTGCTCAATAAAAATTTAAAATAAAGGATCAAAGAGGCATTATGGATAATCTGACACGTTAATCGGAAGATGAGATGAGTAAAGGGAAGAATCTCAAGATAGAACTTGATTCCCAACTTGAATCAAGGGATATGAAGATTCAAAAGTTGTAAGAATAGATATAATCAGTAAAGAAAGATGTGGATAAATCCAATGCTAGAGGAAATCCTAAAATAAAGGATTCCTTACACATACTATTTGATTATCCTTTGGTATGTGATTATTAAATGAAAAGAAAATATGTTATTTCTAAAGAGAAACAAGAACATATTTTCTCATCTCAAAGTCCATACAACCTTGGAAAAACCATAATTGGATTTGATTAATCCCCTCCCATGCATGATAATAATAAGAGTCATGAGAAATATGAAAGAAGAGTCTCTCATAAGAAAGTATCCATGAAGTGATTCTATTGTAGAAGAATGGAACACAATGTGAGTATGTGTCAAGAATACCAGGAGCTCAATGTAAAAGGAAAAATTGAAACTGCTTCAACATCTCATTCGAGAAATAATCACATGAGGTATGTCTTTAATGGGATATTTTTTGTATTTTCTGATCATGGGAATTTTGAAAGACATTGTAGAAAGAATAAATTAGGGGTGGAAAAGGAACCCATAAGAAGATCCCCAACACAGGAAGTGTACAACAAAAAATCCTGTATTGAAAGACAACATGGTAAGATGAAAATTAGGTTTATAGTCTCAGAGGAATCACAAGGAGCCGAACAAAAGGTGTATTAATCGTCTCCTCTAATACACTCACAAAAACTCCCCTGGAATGGATATGGAAAATCCTAGAAGATAAAGGGAGGATATTCCCCAATTTTAATTAAGAATAATGTAAAGTCAGTGGAAGAATCAACCCCAACAAGAAAAGGTGGTGTGAATTGAACAATTGATAAAAGAAATATGACTAAAGAATTTCCTAGAAAATTTACATGTCATGCCACATACTGAGAAGTGAAGAAAAGATAAAGAACAGTCCAATGGTGGACGAAGAAAGAGTAAATGACTAGTGGAAAGATTCCTACTCAAATAAAGAGTCATAAAAATGGCATATTGGTGGAGCATCAAATAAGGATATATCTACTAATGTAATTAATTCCCAAATTGTGAAAAAGGACAAGAAACCAAAATCTAAATATCATAAGAAGGCTCAAAATGTGGGTAAATAATGCCCAGTCATATGGATAGAATAGTAGAAGTTGGCTAGGTAGTTGGAGAAGGTAAGGAAATAGTGTGATGCTTTAGAAGAAATAATCAAAGTTTTGACCCATCAGGATCAACCACAATCCTCTTCTTGAGGATTCTAGAAATTCTTCTCTCCCAATGTATATAAATTCTATTAATTTATGTTCAATTGTTTCATGTTCAATGAGAGATATGATACAAGGGTAATTGGAATCAAAATATGAAAAGTAGTGATGTGATGTGATACAAAATTTCAATTGATTCAAATCAGTTATCATAATTGAAAGTTAAAGGAACTGATTGAGTAAAATAGATTGTGATGGTGTTATTAACTATGTCTCTTGTTTCCTACACCAAGTTCCAACTCAATAGGATTAGGGGTTTTGTTGATGGCTAATTTCTAAGGGTCAAATGATTAAGAAATGATTTAGGATAAGAATAATGGTTTTGGGCTTAAACAGTGGGCCTAACAACTAGAAGTGTTGCATAACACATTGGGAGTATTATATATCTTAATCAGATTCATGATCTCAATGGTGTAAAAAGGATGAATGCTTATGTTCAAGAAGGATGATTGGGGTAAAATTAGAAAAACTCAGGTTTTTTCATGATTATATATTTTATTCTAATAATATGGTATCATATGACTATTTTCATGATACTAAGAAGCTTCAAGGGAATATAAAAAATGTTTCAACAATAAGCTCAGAAAATTAGTTGAAAGAAATGATGCCACTAAACAATGAAACATTGCAAGTTGTGTATTGAAAGTGATAAAGTGGTAGGAGACTTAGGGGGGTAGAAGTGAAAATTTCTAATTCAGAATAAGATAATGATAATAACCCTGAGGTATTCAAATCTATATCAGTCTGAAAGTCTATGAGTCGAGCTAAAACTAACTTGAAAGATATAATTGGTAATCAGACGTGGGAGATTGTTTTAAGGCCAACAGATAAGAATGTCATTGGGACTAAATGGTTCTTTCTAAAAAAGATGAATGAATATGGCATAGTGATTCGAAACAAATCATGGATATTGTGAAAAGGCTACTCCCAGATAGAGGGTATTGATTTCAATAAGATATTTTCACCGGTTTTAGGGCTAGAGACAATCAGATTATTCCAAGCCATTATAGTGCAATAAAAGTTCAAAGTGTTCCAAATGGATGTAAAATATACATTTTTTAATGGGGTTATAGTGTAAGAAGTTTATATTGAGTAGCCAGATGGTTTTCTCATTAATGAAGATGAGAACAAAGTTTTTCGGTTGAAGAAAGCACTATATGGGCTGAAACAAGCACCAAGAGCATGGTACTCGAGGCTTGATCAGTATTTGAAGAAGCTTGGATTTTAGTGTGGTGGATTTGATTATAATATCTATTTCAATAATGATATTAATCAAAGGATTATGGTTCCAGTTTATGTCTATGACATAATATTTTTTGAATTAAATGAAGCTCAGTGCAGACAGTTTTCCAAATTCTTGAAAATCGAGTTTGAAATGTCAATGATTGGAGAGCTGATGTTTTTCCTTAGTTTAAAGGTGTCACAAGGAAAAATGGAACTTTCATTTCTCAATCCAAATATGCCCAGGAGGTTCTGAGAATATTTGGAATAGAAAATTCCAAGGATATGAAGACTCTAGTTTCTACAGGATGAAGTTATCAAAAGATGATGATGGCAAGGTAGTTAATGTAACAGAATATAGGCAGGTTATTGGAAGTTTATTGTACCTAAAAGTGACAAGACCTGATATTTATTTTTCCACATGACAAGAAGCGCGATATCAAATCAATACCAAGGAAATAATCATTATTTCAGTATAATAATACTTCGGTATATCAATGGAACAATGGATTTCAGTTTTATTTATAATGACAAATCTCATCTAGAGCTGTTGGGATATACATATGCAGACTGGTCCGGTTCAGAAAATGATAGAAAATCTATATTAGGAGGTGATTTCAATCTTAGTGGTTTTTTTATTTCTTGGATAAGAAATAAGCAAGCTTTCATTTCATTGAGCACTGAAGAAGATGAGTATATTGCCGCCACCCAAGCATGCACACAGTTATTGTAGATGAAGTAGTAGCTTGATGATATGATAGCTGAAGTGAAGTCTCTAATCGCAATCCATAGCAATAACTCAAGTTCTATAAATCTCATCAAAAATACCATCCATCATTCAAGGACAAAGAAAATTGAGATAAAGTATCATTTTATCAAGGAGAAGGTTGAGCAGGGAAATGTGAAGTTGGAGTATGTGCCTACAGAACTACAGGTTGGAGATATTCTGACAAAGGCCTTACCCAAGGAATCTTTTGAGAGTCATCAACTAGCTTTGGGAGTTCATTAGACTCCCTACACTTGAACAACTGTGTATATGGGACCCCCTCCCCCTCTCCCCAAGGTATGGTGTGTTTTCTCTAATGTGCTAATTTGTGATCTTTCTAATGTTTCAACCATAAATGAGTGACCTTTGGGTTCATTGACAAAGGGGGATAAATAGTGACTCTTAAATGGGGATAAAATGTAGCTAAAGAAGTGAAAATATCTTAGTCAAGGACATGGGGAGAAGCTAACAGGTGGAGCAGTGAGATAGGGGATAGCAATGAGATAGTGGGAGTTTTAAATTTGAAGATGCTAGAGGTGATTGATCAAGGATTAGATATCACAATGGCTGAGGTTCGTGATGAAATCAGTTTATTGGTATCAGTATGGTATCAAAAATTGGTTTTATAAATGAAGTGATTCATTGATGAACTTTTCAAGCTACTCTTGTTTCTCACGCTGAGAATTTCTCATGTGGTCTTAGAGTATGTGGTGAGTAAATATTTGGTCATTATCTGAATCGAAATAGATAAATGATGGTAGATGATTAAAGGATTTTTAGTGAGGTATATATGTGTAGATAATTGTTTTGAGAAGAGTTTTTAACAAACCCAAAGGGGGATATTGTTGGGGAAAAATCCCTCAAGGTAACATTGCAGCATTTTTGGGTTGGTTGTGTTTGTTGACACTGTAGGTTTTCATGGTGAATTGTTGAATTACAAAGATGTTTTTTATAATCCATGTTTACAAAGAACCTTTATAAATTAATATAATATCTAAAGGTAGTAAAAAATAACATATACAAGGTAGCACCATTTTCCAGTGTTTGCCAAATTTTTGGGGTCCAAAATTTGGAATTTTGTGTGCATCATGAAATTTGGATTTCCTTAAAGATCTCATCAAAATATAAAAAAGGAATGAATTTCTTGAATATGGGATTCATGAAGTATATTTTGAGAATACATTAGGGATATTAATGGTGTTCTTTGCGATTACCACGAGCTTAGCAAATGGCAGAGGTGAAGAGCTTTGCAAGTAAGCTTTGCAGCACAAAGAAAGAAGGAGAATTGCGGCGGCGCAAAGTAAAAAAGGAGAATTAAAAAGAATAATTGTGGTAGCATAAAGGATTTTATGGAATGCTTCATGATTATGAATAGATTATTGAATATAGAAAATATACATGGTTCTTTATGAAACAGAGTGAATTTCAGCATAAATTTCAAAGCTTTTCGATTTGAGGTGACGTGGCGCTGACTTCGCACGGAAGGTTCTCAAGTCAGTGGAATCACCTATAAATAGGCCTTAACCCCCTAAATATAAGTAGAGAGTTTCCCAAAGAAAAATTTTTATATCTTTAATCGCAAATGTGGTTCACGAAGGTAGTGGGATTTGTGAAATATAGGAGCTTTGTGGAAACTAATCTAGCTCCGTGAAAGAGGTGTGTTCCACGTTGGCTCAGTGAGCTTTGCGACAGCTTGATCTCTATGGTGGACTGAGATTTGAAAAGGATTGAGCTCTACAATGGCTTGATATCTATAAATCATTGTGCTCTATGAAGCAGTGATCTCTGTGAAGTTTTGTGCTTTGCGAAGAAGCAAGGACTTCACAAAGGCTTGTTTGAGATTTATGAAATTGGGAGCTTCACGAAGTAGGGAGATTTGCAAAGGTATTTCCAAAGGTGGTTTCACAATGATTGGTGAAAAAGGGGTATTCATCAGTGGATGAAATTTGTACTTCAATGGAGCACCTACATATAGTGGAGGATGCATTCATTAGTGATAATGAAGAGACCTATAGGTCTATAAACTATGAGTGGATCCCTTCAAAGTGCAGTGAGAAAAGGAAGAGGAAGAAAGTTATCCTTTCTACCAGCAGTGATCCAGAGAGAGATAAATAGAGATTTTATCTTGGAAAAGAATTTAGTTGACCCTAAACATTGTAAAGGCAGTCAGCCTGGGCATAGAATTGATATATCCTGAACCTTGAGCTTTAGTGGATTTGGTATATTGACACATTGTCATTGTATGCTCCTTGGACATAGCCCAGTGAGGGTGAACCAATTAAAAATATCTGTGTCACCTACTAGCTTCCCTACATTTCATACAATGAATCATCATCAGATAAAGAAGAAAATAAGTTATCATAATAAACACACAAGTGAAAAAAAAGTGACCCTTATGATAAAGAGGTCAAGATCTAGTGGGACAGGAAGAATTTATAAAAATAATATCTATACCCTGATTCACACCCCCCCCCCCTCAGCGTATATAGGCCCCTTTTGGTCCAAAAAAGTGTATCAGGATATCCATATATTAAAATAATGATGACCTCAATTGGATATTAATATTGTGTTGCATTTATTATCTATAAGTTTCTATGTTAATCAGGGAGTTTGAAATATGTATTCCTATAAGTGGATATAAAGATCTATGAAAATAGTGAAGTTTCTTAGTATATTATAATTTTTTGGGTGTTAAATTTTAGATGTAATCTAAATTTTATTTCAATGGAATGGTTATAATTTCAAAATATTCTTGGTGATTTTATTCATGTTGTATGATTTCATGATAGTTAGGGTACACAGCATGTTATGATAATGGATTGATTCAATTCTATAATATTATCATGGATGATTAAGTTGGGAAAAATAGTGATCTGATGGAGTTGAACATGGATTTCATATGTAGAAAAAATATGATTTTTGGTCATTTTATATTTTAAAAAGGATGAAATTTTTCCTATAAATACAATCTTAGCCTCTCATTTACAACTAATGACTATTTTTGGGAAGGATTAAGGGATATCATTTCATGTAAGTGTTATATGGGTGAACTATTACCACACCTTGACCTTGGGAATTCTTTTGTTTCATTCTTTTCTTGATCTTGGATCCTTTGGTTTAGGTTCATTTTGAGCCTTGATTTAAATTTTTAAATTTTGGAAGTTATGGGTGAGTTTTTGGCCTATGTACTGTTTGGGTGAATGGTTTGGAAAATTGTGTGCCCCTGCCCAGGTAACCATGTAGACTATGTTGGGTGTATATTAGTGAGGCGCACGGGTTGTGCACAGTTTGTGAAACTGTGCAGCAACCATACGGTTTGGTTCTGGAACTGGATAGAAGATTCCAGCATGGTTGGAACAAGGTTAGGTAACTGTGTGACCAGCCTATGTAGGGTGCCCTTATTTTCCTATAGAGGGAGAATGGTTGGCACACGGTTTATCAAATAGTGTGGCCAAACCATGTGATCAGTCTAGATTTTTAAAATCTTGATATTACAATTTATACCTCCCATATTTTTAGACCCTTTAAACATTTCTTCCCATTGTGTCATTTTTTATGCAGAAAGGGGGCCTCCAATCCTCTCCCTTTGATCCCCCCTTGGGTGATCCTCTTTCCAATCCAAGGTGAGATTCTAGGGTTTTTGGCTTCTTTTCCCTTCCTTAACTTATCCTCTCTTAGTTTCTTGGCCCTTTCTTGGTGGGTTTATCTTTTTTACAAACCCTAGAGATTAAGGTTGATGTTTGGTTGGTGTTTCTTTGGATCTTGGGTCTGAAGATCATTCTTTGGGTCCTATTCTTCCTTCCATTAAATTTTTTTTGCATCCACACTCCATTGAGGTAGTTGCTTCCATTATTTTCCTTTTTGGTACAATACATTGATGTTTATGTGTCTCTAAATAATATATAAATTTGTTTCACATTCATTTAATATGTTCATTTGGTTTTTTTGTGCCTTTTTGTTGGTAGAATTTTCCAAAAAATGGTTTTCGAAGTGATTCTTCAAATATGACTATGTATATATGCACCCAATATGTTTGATAAAATTTAAATTGATATTTTAAATTAAAATTGGATGATTTTGGTTATGTTTACCCTTATATATGTTTTATTAAATTGTTTGGATTATGGTTTGGGATTTATATGTGGAATGGGGTCACTTTTATAGTGTGGGTTGTTGTGTTGGTTGGAAGGTATGTGATGTTTATTTGAAAATTGTTTTGGGTAACTTCATGGATACTAGTAGTGTTCCATTGGATGTGTGAAAATTCATGTGTGCTCAGATTGCATGCATGGATGGGCACACAAATGATGATAGTTTTGGTTAAATTTGTTCAAATTAAAAACCCATATTTCAAAAACACTCATCCCTCCTCCTTCTTTTCTTATTTATACTCTTAATGATTTACTAATGGTCTATTGATTTTAAAATAACATGAAAGTGGTTTCAAATATATTTGAAGTTATGTCCCATTTGGTACATTGAGAAATGGTTTGTTTCTAGATGGTACGAAATACCAGTTAGCACCTTTAGATATTTTCTATGTTTTCATCTTGGTTTTGAAATGGTGTTGGAAGTGGAATTAAATTTGGAATGTAAGGGCCCATTTGGAATTGTGAATATAAAAATGGTGTTTAATTTTGTTTCATAAATGTTTTGGAATATTTTTTTTTTTTTTGAAATATTGGAATTGTAACACCCCAAGCTTCCACGGTACGCTTCTCTTTCAATAATGCAATAACTTGCATTGTACACAAGTTCGAGATTCTAACACACCGCAACCAATCAAAGTAGCTATTATGAATAGTAATACCCAATTTTTGAAATTATATAAATTTTATATTTCAGAATGGACTTCATTTTTGGATTCGTAATATCGAAATTAGCCTATGTTGAATTTTTGGTATTTTTCTGAGAATTTCCAATTTTTGATGAATAGTGAAAAATACTTAAAAACAACATTTTTAATCAGAATAATTTATAGTGATAAATTATACTATTGAGTGGTTTTAAAGTATAATTAGAATATATTTTAACCATTTTATCCAATGGTTTTAATTAGAATTAATTTCACTTTGAAATTGGACATAAACAATTGTCAATCTTTTGATATATATTGTTTCTTAAAAACACGCTATTTGTTGTGACAGCGGGAATTAATTATTAAATTAATTAATTCAACTTATATTTTTTAAATTTTTTAAAATAGAAATAATATTTGAATTAGTAATATCAAATATATATTAGGGTTAATTTTTGGTATTTTTCTGAAAAACATCGATTTTTAATGAATAGTGAAACCACTAAGTGGTAGTTAAAAAACTGATTTTTTGTTTAAATGAAATTTTACCACCTCTGTGATTTGAATTTAAAAAATCCTACATACATCATTATCATTAGGAAGTAAAATATGGTTCAATGGGATTAAAATAATTTTTGGTGAATAGTAACTTTTAAGTTCTATTAATCGCGATTAAAGGTAATTTGTGTAATTTAAGGTAAATATAATGATATAATAATTTGAAATTAACTTTAAACTTGTCCTAAACTTATTGGATGAGTCATGGCCGACCAATAAAATCCATGGGTCAACTTGGGGACCCCATGGAGCCACTTGGGTAAGAAAATGACATTAATAACGTTTTATTTAAAGTAAAAATAAAATTGTCACAAACATGTGTTGTTTTACTAAAACAATTATTACATGGGGTTATATAAGTTAAATTTTCGACTATAAATATTAATTGGAAAGATAAAAATATTTTCTACATCATGAGATTTTTTTATAATTTTTAGACATTAAATAAATTAAATTTTTTATGACACCATGATGATGAAATGATTACCTCATTAATTAACGATTTAAATAAAATGAAAAGATAATGTAAAATCTAAGGCTTAAACTTGTCAAAACCCTATTATATGAGTATATTTAGAACCCTTATCACATTATCCTCTAAATATATAATTTTAGGACCTTTAAAATCCGAAACTCATTATATAATAAAGTAACATTTCTTGACTTTCCAAGAGTGCCCCTCCTCTCCTCTTATAAAAGGCCCCCACCTCTACCACCTTATTCACACCTTAAATCCATTTTTATCGGCGAAACTCTACCCAAATAATCTCTAAACTTCCCTCTATTACTCCTATAAGCCTCACTTTTGGAATAAGTCTTCCCAAGGAATCCTTTGGCTCAAATCAAAAAGAGTTACCAGATTTTAAGGTAATGTCTTCTCTTATGTTCTTTTGTATTATTTTTCTTCTCCAACCCCTTAAACTCTTTTTATTCCTTTCTTTTGTAACAAAACCAGTATCCTAAATATACTAGGATGTTTTTATGAGAATTATTTTATTTACACTTACTCACAAATTCATATAATGGTTAAAGAACATATTGTTTCTGTGGGTGGCGAATTACTGCCTCACGAAACGATGATTGTTCAATCTTCTTTTAACACCTCTAATGGTGGCCATTAAGATGTCACTATATTTATATATGGTATATATTATGTTTATGTTTTCCTTATTATTATGTATTTTTTATTTATGTCATACATTTATGATTTCCATTATGGATAAACGCGATAATTTCATTTCAGGAAGTGCAGACTATCGCCCCCTCAAAGTGATTTGAATCGTTAATGCCATATGTGGGACGTATAAAGGATGGAGTAAATGATATTATATATGATATTATACTGGAACTATAATATACCTCTATATCATTATGATTTCATTCCATTAAATACGAAATAGAAATGAAAGTTGTGTTCATGCGTACGTACGGCTTATCGTCTCCATGAATGGTGCATTTCATTTCTTTCCTGTAAATGTTATGTAATATTATAAATGCATTTATATACTGGATATATATGATATATATGATATCTAAATCATGAATATAATTCTGGATATAATGTATATTTTACCACATGAACAAATTGTAATTATAAGAAGTTTATTTTTGACTCAAGTACCAAAGATCAAAAAAACGACCGTTATTAACATAAATAATTACATAATGTTCATAACATGGTAATAAGTGATATAAAAGGAATAGTGAACTTGAAAAAAGTTCTTAAGAAAGTAGAAATTAACTCTAGTTTATTATTCAAGAGATTAAAGAACAATCGAGTCAAGTCAGACACGAGGTAAAGGACTTCGTCTCAATCTTCTTTCATTGAGGCATATTTTGTTTTAATACAAGACTTTATTTTATACGGTGTATAAACCCCTTTTAATTTTATGTTTATTCAAAATGAATATTTTTTATATGAAGCGTTTTACTAAACCAGAAAAGGGAATGTTTTTTTGTCGTACGTATGCGGCGACAATGACTTCTCTGCCGCCGTGACCATTATTTGAGTTTCAGATTCCTCTACAAGCCATAACGTTTTTTAAATGAAAAATAAATACCATGTTTTAATTTTATTTTATTTTGGAATTGAAAATGGTTTTGATAATTTTTTTATTATATCAATGTGTTGTATTGATATCTTGTGATTGAAATTTGTAAATTTTACGTTTCCTTTATGCATGTTTTATATGATACGATTATGTTATGGTTTATGGTATGTTTAAACCTTTTAATATAAGGAATGCATTAGAATTAATAAGTGACGGGTGGAGCCCGATATAGCTCCTTGATGCATCGGTAGGCCTCATGAGACAAAGTGGTGTCTCGGCACGAGGCCTTGACCAAATCTTATTTGTAGTCTTGGCATGAGGCCTTGGCTATGTGGTTATGATAGTCTGGCATTATGCATTCCATCATTATGAAAGTGGTTGATATTTCATGTGGTTATTCGACTAGTAGAATATCCATGTGAATAAGTAAATGGCATTATTTCATTTTATTTTTTCCATATTATGCTGAAGTTCAAGTTTAAAAGGCTTTTGTTTTAGTTATACATTGCCTTAAATGTTTGTGTTTATTTATAAAAGTTTCTGTTGTATTGTTATCCTTACTGAGCATCTAAGATCACCACTTTCTATATTTTATTTTCCAAGGATGTGAAGAAATATTTTATGACTAACCTACAGGGATAGTCTGAAGGGGATAGGAGTGTGGACTATAGATACTATGTTATTGTGATTTTTCACTTTATTATGTAATGTAACATTTATGAATGTATCTAGTGTTTCCAAGGCTACTAAACTAATCGGTATTTAGAGACTTGATCTTTTGTGATCATGAAAATGTTATGTAATAATGCACTGACTCTGGGTAACTGGGTTCAGGGCGTTACATTTATTATCATAGGCAGTTTAGTACTAACCTTGGAAGCTAGATTTAGATAAACTCTGATTAGAGCACATAGCCCTAAGATAAACTTTAAGGATTATTATAGAAGAACTTCCTAAAATTTTGGTAAAGTATAGATTTTGTGTATTTTCCAAGAAATAAATCCTTGTATGGATACAAGCAGGTAGAGGCGGCTCTGGAACAGATGTACCTAGGGGTAATACCCAAAAACACTGCTTTGAGCTAGACTCGAACGGGAACTGGTGCACGACAATGGGCATTGATTCACTCTTGGTTGTGATACTCCTGGGGGATATGCTTAGGATAATTCACGATTTCTTTACAAACAATTATGAAGGGTTTATAAGTATATATTTCCTCAAAGAAAACATTTTTATAGATTATATCCATAAATAGTTCAATTTATGTTAAGTGTTTTACCATTATGGAATTATGTATTTCGATTCATAAACTAATCTAGTTTATGACATTGATTAGAAATGGAACCTAGTGGAAGTAATGTAAATTGTATCAATGCACGCACCCCATGTAGGGATTTCCCTCCTGCTCAAGATAATTATAGTGGAGCTGGTGATACAACCGGTGCTGATCAGCTTATCACCATACCAGGACAACTCACTCAGGTTATGAATAATAACCTTACTCTTATGGAGCACCCTGATCTGCAACGTGGAAGATCAATGTTAGAACGCTTCATGAGGAAGCAACCACCAACATTAAATGGGAGTAAAAATCCCTTATTAGCTGAGAAATGGATAAATTCCTTAGAGAAAATATTTCATGCCTTAGGGAGTAGTGAAAGGGAAAAGGTTATCATGGTAGTTTACCACCACATTGGAGATGCTGATCAATGGTGGTCATTGATTCAAAACACAAAGGAAGATGAAGAAGTATCAATTATGGAATGAAGAGAGTTAAAAGATCTTTTCTTAGAAAAATACTTTCCTCGTGACCATCGAGCAGATATGGAAAGGCAATTTCTGAGTCTGAGGCAAAAGGAGGATGAGAATGTCACAAAGTATGAGTCTAACTTTACAAGGTTAGTGAGGCATGCTGCATATTATATATGTAACCCAAGAAGTAATATTGATCGTTTCTTTGATGGGTTAAAACCATTTCTCCATCGATCATTAGTATCACAATCTTTCTCAACGTACGAAAATATAGTCTCATGTTCTATCAAGACCGAAAAGGAATTATCTAAATATTATGACAATAAAGTAAAGAAATAGAAGAAGATAATGGTGGAACAAGATACAGATAAAGGGAAAAGGGGAAAGAAGGATTTTCCATTATGCGATAATTGTGGGAAGAAACACCCTGGTACTTTCCAAAAAGGAATGAGAGTTTGTTATAAATGTGGAGAAAAAGGTCACCAGGCTCGTGATTTCAAGGGAAAGAAAGAGGCTATCAATGTTGAATGCTATAATTGTAGAGAAATGGGGCATTATGAAAATGAATTCCCTAAGCTCAAAGGAAACTTATCTCAGAAAAGGCCAAGGGAGCAAGGCCAATCTTATTTTGTTACTACAGTTGAAGTGGAATAATTATTGTATTTGTGTTTTTGGACTCAAGAACTATATTATGGTTATAAAAATAATGTGATATATATAAGGATTGTACTGAAATACTTGTTGTTCTCATTGAGGTTTTAATATGACTAAGGTAATCATATTTTCAGTATGTGACAATAAGAGAATATTTACTTTGTCTAGGTAATCTGATGTCACAATTGATTTTGGAATTTAGATACCTTTTACAAAGAGTCTGGACAGAGGTATTTTGGATAACTATTATGTTTGGAATGGATTAAGTTGAACTTTGAATAGTATTATTTAAGGTTAAAACATTTCTTATGGTTATTTTTTGAATATTATAATACTATAGTTTTAGGAAAAGGACAACCTGCAGGTCGGGCGATAACCCGTCGCGTCGGACAAAGCTGCAGGAATCGAACCCACAACCATGGTGCGACATGCCTTTATTACCTACCACTAGCCTACAGGAAGTCCCTGGTTATTAAAAAATAGTTTTCATAATCTAAATGGTATGTGTTAATATTTTGAACCTTGTACGATTAGGATAAATATAATATTTTTGAGTTCTAATATCTTTTTGAGTGAAAGATGAGTTTGTGGTAGAAATTAGTTGAAGGTTGAAACTATACTTGTCAAGAATATATATATATATATTTACCTATCTCTTATTATATGAATAAATTAATTCTTAAACTTTAGTAAATGGATATTAAAACAAAAAATGTGTTATCCTAATACCTTATGTTTTGTTGAACTGATGATATTTTAAATCAACGTAGATTGAAGGCTTTGAGGCCCTCAATTTTACACTTGTTTGTGATTGATGACCTCAATCACTCCCTACAAATATTTACATTTTTACTCCAATTATATGTCTCTAATTTCCACCAATGTTCTTCTAATTGAGATCATAATTTGGTGGTGACTTTTTCATTTCCATTTCCCTCTTATTAAGACTAAATTTTATTAACCATATTTCCGATGTGGGTTTTCCACAAAGGTATTTTCTATTTTCAACCTTTTATTTTCGAAGAACATTTTCAAATTGAGAGGGAGCAATTTGTTGAAGTATGGGAGAATGTAACACCCCAAGTTTCCACGGTACACTTCTCTTTCAATAGTGCAATAGCTTGCATTGTACGCAAGTTCGAGATTCTAACACACTACGACCAATCAAAGTAGTCGTTATGAATAGTAATACCCACTTTTTGAAATTATATAAATTTTATATTTCATAATGGACTTCATTTTTGGATTTGGAATATCTAAATTATCCTATGTTGAATTTTTGGTATTTTTCCGAGAACTTCCAATTTTTTATGAATAGTGAAAAATACTTAAAAACAACATTTTTAATCAGAATAATTTATAGTGATAAATTATACTATTGAGTGGTTTTAAACTATAATTAGAACATATTTTAACCTTTTTATTCAATGGTGGTCATTATAATTAATTTCACTTTGAAATTGGACATAAACAATTGTCAATCTTTTGATATATATTGTTTCTTAAAAACACGCTATTTGTTGTGACAACGGGAATTAATTATTAAATTAATTAATTAAACTTAAATGTTTTGAATTTTTTAAAATAGACATAATTTTTGAATTCGGAATATCAAATATAGCTTAGGGTTAATTTTTGGTATTTTTCTGAAAAACATCGATTTTTGATGAATAGTGAAACCACTAAGTGGTAGTTAAAAAACTGATTTTTCGTTTAAATGAAAATTTACCACCTCTGTGATTTGAATTTCAAAAATACAACATACATCATTTTCATTAGTAATTAAAATGTGGTTCAATGGGATTAAAATAATTTTTTGTGAATAGTAACTTTTAAGTTCTATTAATCGCGATTAAAGGTAATTAGTATAATTTAAGGTAAATATAATGATATAATAATATTAAATTAACATTACACTTGTCCTAAACTTATTGTATGAGTCATGTCCGACCAATAAAATCCATGTGTCAACTTGGGGACCCCATGGAGCCACTTGGGTAAGAAAATGACATTAATAACTTTTTATTTAAAGTAAAAATAAAATTGTCACAAACATGTGTTGTTTTACTAAAATAATTATTACATGGGGTTATATAAGTTAACATTTAGACTATAAATATTAATTGTAAATATAAAAAGATTTCCTACATCATGATATTTTTTTTATAATTTTTAGAAATTAAATAAATTAAATTTTGTATGACACCATGATGATGCAGCGATTACCTCATTAATTAACGATTTAAATAAAATGAAAAGATAATGTAAAATCTAAGACTTAAACTTGTCAAAAACCTAATGGATGAGTATATTTAGAACCCTTATAACCTTATCCTAGAAATATATAATTGTGGGACCTTTAAAATCCGAAACTCATTATATAATAAAGTAACATTTCTTGACTTTCCAAGAGTGACCCTCCTCTCCTCTTATAAAAGGCCCCCTCCTATACCACCTTACTCACACATTCAAGCCATTTAGCTTGGCCAAACTCTGAAAAAATACTCTCTCAACTTCCCTATATTACTTCTAGAAGCCTCACTTTGTGAATAAGTCTTCCCAAGGAATCCTTTTTCTCAAATCAAAAAGGGTTACCCGATTTTAAGGTAATGTATTCTCTTATGTTATTTTGTTTTATTTTGATTCTCCAACCCCTTAAACTCTTTTTATTCCATTATTTTGTAACAAAAACAGTATCCTAAATATACTATTATGTTTTTATGATAATTATTTTATTTTCACTTACACAAAACTTCGTCTAATGGTTAAAGAACATACTCTTTCTGTGGGTGGAGAATTACTGCCTCACGAAACGATGATTGTTCAATCTTCTTTTAACCCCTCTAATGGTGGACATTATGATGTAACTATATTTATATATGATATATATTATGTTTATGTTTTCCTTATGCTTATTTATTTTTCATTTATGGCATACCTTTATGATTTCCATTATGGGTAAACGCAATAATTTCATTTTAGGAAGTGCGGACTACCACCCCCTCAAAGTAATTTGAATCGTTAATGCCATATGTGGGACGTATAAAGGATGGATTAAATGATATTATATATGATATTATACTGGAATTATAATATAACTTTATATCATTATGATTTCATTCCATTAAATACGAAATAGAAATGAAAGTAGCGTCCATGCGTACGTACGGCTTACCGTCTCCATGAACGGTGCATTTAATTTCTTTCCTCTAAATATTATGTAATATTATAAATGAATTTATATACTGGTTATATATTATATTTATGATATCTAAATCATGAATATAATTCTGGATATAATGGATATTTTACCACATGAACAACTTTTAATTATAAGAAGTTTATTTTTGACTCAAGTATCAAAGATCGAAAAAACGGCCGTTATTAACTTAAATAATTACATAATGTTCATAACATGGTAATAAGTGATATAAAAGGAATAATGAACTTGAAAAAGGTTGTTAAGAAAGTTTAAATTAACTCTAGTTTATTATTTAGGAGATTAAAGAATGATCGAGTCAAGTCAGACATGGGGTAAGGGACTTTGTCTCAATATTCTTTCACTGAGGCATATTTTGTTTTAATACAAGACTTTATTTTATACGGTGTATAAACCCCTTTGAATTTTACATTTATTCAAAAGGAATATTTTTTATACGAAGCATTTTATTAAATGACAAAAGGGAATGTTTTTTTGTCTTATGTATGCGGCGACAATGACTTCTCCACCGCCATGATTTATTTGAGTTTCGACTTCCTCTACAAGCCATAAATTTTTTTAAATGAAAAATAAATACCATGTTTTACTTTTATTTTATTTTGGTATTGAAAATGGTTTTGATAATGTTTTTATTATATCAATGTTTTGTATTGATATCTTTTGATTGAAATGTGGAAATTTTATGTTTCATTTATGCATGTTTTATGTGATACGATTATGTTATGGTTTATGATATGTTTAAACCTTTTCATATAAGGAATGCATTGGACTTAATATGTGGTGGGTGGAGCTCGCTATAGCTCCTCGATGCATCGGTAGGTCTCATGAGACAAACTAGTGTCTTTTCATGAGGCCTTGACAAAATCTTATTTGTAGTCTTGGCACGAGGCCTTGGCTACGTGGTTATGATAGTTTGGAATTATGCATTCCATCATTATGAAAGTGGTTATTGATATTTCATGTGGTTATTATACTAGTAGAATATCCATGTGAATAAGTAAATGGAATTAGTTCATTTTACTTTTTCCATATTATATTGAAGTTCAAGTTTAAAAGGATTTTGTTTTAGTTATGCATTGACTTAAATGTTTATGTTTATTTATGAAAGTTTCTATTGTATTGTTATCCTTACTGAGCATCTGAACTCACCCCTTTCTATGTTTTATTTTCCCAGGATGTGAAGAAATATTTTATGACTGACCTACAGGGATAGTCTGAAGGGGATAGGAGTGTAGACTATAGAGACTATGTTATAGTGATTTTTCACTTTATTATGTAATGTAACATTTATGAATGTATCTAGTGTTTCCAAGTCTACTAAACTAATTGGTCTTTCGAGACTTGATCTTTTGGGATCATGACAATGTTACGTAATAATGCACCGACTCTGGGTAACTGGGGTCAGGGCATTACAGGAATTGATAGTATTGAATCCTCGATTGAAATTTTATATTTTTTGAGAAAATAATTATGGTTTTGAAAGTACAAATATCCAACTATAATTTACACATTTTTTGAGAAATAGTTTAAATTATCATATGATGTGATGGCCCGGTTGGAACTTGTGAATGGGTTGTTGTGAGATGGGAACCCCTATAGAGTATTTCTTGATATGGGTTATCGTGTGGGTGGTGTTAGTGTTTGGGGTAGGCAAGTGCATTGGCAGAAGGTTTGGTGAGTCACACGTGCGAGAGTCTCCTCCTTTCCCCAAGTATCTTTACCATGGGTTCCCTGGGTGTATTTTAGAGGGTCAAGTGATGGTTTCTTATTAAACCTGATTAGATGGGTTGATAACCCCTTGACCTAATAGGTCTTGGTGAGATGTTCCACTAGATTGGTCAATTTAGGGTGGTCAGTTAGTTATAGACTATGGAGTTACACCATATGTCGGTAGGTGAGTCTGACCTATGTATGTCCAGGGATCTCTCTAGGGATGTTTAGGAAATTCCCATGGTTACTATCTATATTTTATTATTTATATTCTGATACACTTGGTTTTCTATTTATACTACTTGTTCATTTTCAACATATCTTGGTGTCATCTTGTTTGGGATTTGGTTTTTAAAATGGTAATTCCATTTAAAAAATAGTGATGTGGTGTGTAGTGTTTTAAAAATAAAAAATTGTGTTGTTTATTAAAATGAGAAAAAACTATTTTTATATCTATATTTCAAACTAGTGTTTGTGGACTGTTTTGGGGAAAGTAAATGTATGGATTCTATAGTGGTTTCCTATAAAGATATTAAGTTCACACCCTATATGTACCATTCGGTGTTGATAGACCTGAGCTATTTTGTTGGTTCAGGTTTCTAGTTTGTTTTCTAACTTTTGGAGAAGGTTGGTCTTGAGGTTGGTGGTGACCAAGAGGTCACATGGAGATATTGTTTTCATGTTCAAATTTTAGTTTTTATTTAGTTTTTATTTTTTTCAATAATCTTATTTAAAACATATTATTATTTATTTTTATTCAGTTGTCATTAGTTCTTCTGTTCATTCAGTTTATTTTTACTTGATCCTAGTTATTGGGATGAAATTTATCCCCTTTGGATTATATTTGATTCCTGAAACTAGTTTCCATCCTGTAGGGATAGGGAACGCCTTCCGGACCATGCTGTAAACTAGGTAGGGTGTCGATTCGGAAGGAATCCCAGCCTGGTTCGTGAAAAATGGAATCAGAGGAGTTTTTGTTAGTTCCTATTTAAGTCTTGATGGTGTTGTAAGTTTTAAAGTTTCTATTTTAGTTGATTTATTATGGTGGGGTGAACCCTCTCATGTTCCCCCATTATCCTTTGTCCTGGTTTCCTCTAGAATAGTTGGGTGTGACTTGTGAAGTGGAAGGTCACCCCAAAGTTCACATTTCCTTTATATTTTGATTGGTCATGGAATCGAGTTTTTTTATTTCATATGGATGAGTGAATTTATGGGGGAATAAATTGATTTTGGTGGGGAGAATTGTCACACCCTGACCTTGGAAATTATTTTGTTTCATTATTTTCTTGATCTTGGATCGTTTGGTCAAGGTTTAGGTTGAGCCCCAATATAATTTTTGAATTTTGGAAGTTTTGGGAGAGTTTTTGGCTTGTACATGGTTTGGAAAATCATGCACCCCTACCCAGGTAATCGTTCGGTCTATGTTGGGTGTATATTAGTGAGGTGCATAGGTTGTGCACAGTTTGGGAAATTGTTTTCCAACCATGCATTTTGGTTCTATAATTGGATAGAGGTGTCTAACATTGGTGCACGGTTAGGTAACTATGTATCTAGCTCATGTAGGGTTCCCTTATTGTATAGTATATGGGGTATGATTGGCACATGGTTTATCAAACTATGCGGCCAAACAGTGCAATCAGCTCAGATTTTTAAAATCTTGAAATTCTAATTTTTCCCTTCCCTTTTTTAGACCCTTCAGGATTTCCTCCCTTTGGGTTGTTTCTGGCACAAAAAGTGAGCCTCCAAGACTCCCCCTTTGATCCCCCCCTTGGGTGATCCTCCTTCGAATCCGAGGTGAGTTTCTAGGGTTTTTGGCCTCTTTTCTCTCCCTTATCTTCTCCTTTCTTATTTCTTGTCCCTTTCTTGGTGGTTTTCACTTTTTTCGAAACCCTAGGGATTAGGGATGATGTTTGTTTGGTGTTTCTTTGGATCTAGAGTGTGAGAATCGTTCTTTGGGGCCTATTCATCCATCCCTCAAAAGTTTTGTTGCATCCGCACTCAATTGAGGTAGGTGTTTCCATTATTTTCCATTCCGGTACAATCCACTAATGTTGGTGTTTTTCTAAATAATTTATAAATATGTTTTTCTAAATAATTTATAAATATGTTTTTCATTCTTTTGATGTGTTTATTTGATTTTTTGTGGTGATTTGGTGTTGGTAGAATTTACCAACAAATGGTTTTTGAAGTGATTCTTCAAATATTTCTAGAAATATATGCACCCAATATGTTTGATAAAATGTAAATTGAGATTTTAAAATAAAATTAGATTATTTTGATGGTGTTTTCTCTTATATTTGTTTTATTAAATTGGTTTGATTTTGGTTTGGGATTTATATGTGGAACATGGTGACTTTTACAGTGCGGGTTGTTGTGTTGGTTGGAAGGTATGTGATGTTTCTTTCAAAATAATTTTGGTTAACTTTATAGATACATGTAGTGTGACATTGGATGTGTTCACATCCATGTGTGCTCAGAGTGTACATATGTATGGGCACAAAAATGATGATGGTTTTGGATAAATTTGTTCAAATTAAAAACCCAGATTTCAAAAACAATCATTCATCCTCCTTCTTTCCTTCCTTCTACTCTTAATGGTTTACTAATGGTCCCTTTATTTTAAAATAACATGAATGTGGTTTCAACTATATTTGAAGTTATGTCCCATTTTGTTACTTTGAGAATTGGTTGGTTTCTAGATGGTACAAAATCTCAGTTAGCACCTTTAGATATTTTGTATGTTTTCAGTTTGGTTTTGAAATGGTGTTCAAAGTGGAATTAGATTTGGAATGTAAATGTCCATTTAGAATTGTTCATATGAAAATGGTGTTTAATTTTGTTTTGGAAATGGTTTGGAACCTTTTTTTTTGAAATATTTTAATTGATAATGTTGAAGGCCCGATTAGAATTTTATATTTTTTTGGAAAAGAATTGTGGTTTTGAAAGTACAAATGCATGATTGGAATCTATGCATGTTTTGAGAAATGGTTTAAATCGTCACGTGATGTGAAGGCCTAGTTGGAACTTGTGAATGGATTATTGTGAGAAGGGAAACCCTATGGAGGATTTCTCGATATGGGTTATCATGTGGGTGGTGTCTGTGTTTGGGGTAAGCAAGTGTGGTGGCGGAAAGTAAGGTGAGTCACACATGTGAGGGCCTCCTCCTTTCACTAAGTATATTTACCATGGGTTTCCTGGGCATCTTTTAGAGGTTCGTGTGATGGTAGATTTTTGAACCCAATTAGACGATTTGATACCCCCCCCCCTTTACTTGATAGTGATTGGTGGGGAATTCCAATGGATTGGTCATTTTAGGGTGTACAGTTGGTTATAGACTATGGAGATGCACCATATACCAGCAGGTGAGTCCGACCTGAGTATGTTCAGGGATCACTCTAGGGATGTTTAGGAAATTCCCATAGTTGCCATTTTTATTTTCTTGTTTATATTCTGCTACACTTGGTTTTCTTTTTGTACTACTTGTTCATTTGTAGTATAGATTGGTATCGTCTTGTTTGGGATTTTCTTTTTTAAATGGTAATTACCTTTGAAAATAGTGATGTGGTTTGTAGTGTTTTAAAAAGGGAAATTTGTGTTTTTATTCAAATGATAAAAACATATTTTTATAATTTTATTTCAAACTAGTGTTTATGGATTGTTTCAGGGAAAGGAAATATATGGATTTTTTTGTGGTTTCCTACTAATCTATTAATCTCACACCCTACTTATATCATTCGATGTTATTAGACCAGATTAGTTTTGCAGGTTCATGTTTCTGGTTCAGTAGCTTGATTTTGGAGTAGGTTGGTGGTAACTAAGAGGTCACATGAAGATCTTGTTAGCATGGTTTAGTTTTAGTTTGTATTCAATTTTACTTTTGTTCATCAGTTGTATTTAAAATATTTTATTATTTATTGTTATTCATTTTTCATTAGTTCTTCCATGATTTTAGTTTATTTTTATTTGATCCTAGTTATTGGGCTAAAATTGTTCCCATTTGGATTATATTTGATGCTCGACACTAGTTTCCAGCCCATGTAAATATGGAACACCCTTCGGGAAATGCTGCGGAATTGGTCAGGTGTCGGGTCAGATGGCATCCTAGCCTAGTTTGTGACTACTAGACTTGATAAAATTACATAGTAAAGAGAATTTTTTTGAATGGGAGTTTCATATAGATTGTATAGTGAACATATTTGAGAAATTGAATTTTCACAAACTCAATTCCATGAATATACCATATAGAATTCTTATTAAATCTCACCTATATAAAGGGAGTTGTGAGAGCCATACTTTAGTGAGCACATTAGGCTGTATTATGTTGAATGAAGTGATTTTTATGAACCATAGTAGCATGAAGGATGCTGGGAAAAGTAATACATGGGAAAATATTTATCTATTTCAAGAATAATAATCCAACTAGAGGAGAATATTCTTGTTTTAATGATTAAAATCAAAGAATAACTTCTTGATAATGTGGCAGAGACCTTAAATTCATTAAGCCTAGGAAGACTTCTTTTGATTCAGTGAGAAAAGATGGGTTGATATATGTGATCCAAGGGAGGTAGTGTGTTTATCACTAAATGAATTTTTAAAGGAAGTGTTCCTAGAATGTAGTGTCCATAGAAAAATATTGTGATATGATAAACTAGTGAATATTATAAGATTATAATACACTAGCACATTTCTTTATGTATCCTCTTTAGAATATTCCTTAAGGGTGAAACAAGTAAAATCACTGTGACTTGTTTTCAATTTTTCAATTTTTTTATGGTATACATGAAACTAACTATACCAAGTTTAATTTATTCCTAAAATAATGGTAAATAGATATAAATAATCTAAAAGAAAAATTTCACACCCAGATTCACCCTACCCTCTCAAGGTATCTTAGGTTGCAACCCTATCCCTTTCCTATATTTTTTTCTAGTTTATTATTCCTATTTAAATATTTCTTGAATGAATTCACATAAAATTTTTTCCTTTTTATCCTTCATGGATTAATCAAGATTCTTGATGCTGATTTATTCCTTATTAAGTGTTCTCTCCACCAATTTGTAACTCTCTCAATGAAACAAAACTTCTTTTGGGTATCGCAAAGGAAGATATTGATAATACTCTCAATTATCCTAATGACTCCTTTAGGATATTTGATAACTAAAAGGATGTTCCTAGGTATAGACTTAAGAAAATGATCACCAAAGTCAATATACCTCAAAAATATTGGATTAATCTCTTATAATTTCTAATTTGAGGCACACTATTGTAAAACTAATCCTTTAAAACCCAATACCATCCACAATCAGTTTAACATAAATTCTCAAGAGACTGGTAGAAATATTGACATTGGTTTTTCACTAATTTAAAATAATCCCAATATTCATATAGTATATTTTAAATATTTCCTTGAAACCCCTTATGGAATGACTTCTTATATTGAGGAAAAATATAATTTCCTCATAAAAAAGGATGATATATTCCCAGAGATCTATAACACCCTTTTATGGGGAAATAAGGCCAATGTTGATCTCGTGGTGAATAACTATTCTAAGATAGTCCTTATAATTCACAAATAAAGTAGGATAAAGTTGTTTCCTATAATGAAGGCCTTTGGTTCCTTTAAAAATGTCAAAAAATTCCTCCTATAAGTGAAACTAATAATCATGGAGTGACATAACAACAAAAACATTAGTTTTTTAACCACTCAAAAAAACCAAATTGACACATAATTGCAATGATGAAGCTCCATTCAATTCATTCATAGGATTTTTATATATAAAAATTTATTGAAATGTTATAACCAAGAACTCTTTTGTTGATATATTATAGTTTCTATTTTTAAATGCATCATTGAATGTTTTTTAATAAATCGGTGACGCTATTCAGCAATCATAGTTAGAAAATAGGGAGACGATCTATAGTTGTCAATTTCAATAAATATTTTTTAAGGTATGTTACACAAACTAATAGGGTGGAATATATTAAAAGATCTAGGATGCGTAACTTTAGAATTATAATGATATATTTTGTGCTCATAGATCTAGAAATAGACCTACCTTTAAAATATTCTTGGATGACATTAATAATATCATTTTGGATAATATCCCATGAATCTACTTAAAAAAATCTAGAAAATACATCATGTTTCATAGATATATCTAGATTAAGTTTTAAGATAGCTCTTGAAATATCATCCTTATATGTATTATCTTTAAGGAGGGTATTAATACTTGTATCAATGACTTGAGGGATTAGACTGAAAAGCTCACTTTATTCCTCTTAATTTTTCCCCTCAGTGTTGTTTAATGATCCTATGAGAATTTTCAAGTAGTGATAAACTATAAGAGGACTTGAGGTATTAATTTCTCTATAAATATAATCATCCCCTAGTTGGAGTTATAATTTCCTAGTAAATTTTCTTTCCTTAACCGATGCATATAAATATGTTGTATTTATATCTTCTTGATCCACTTCTTTCTAAACTTATTTTGAGTATTATTTTCTTCTTATTGGATACTATCTAAAAACTATATAGTTTTAACCATCAAAGTAGTGAATATTTCATCATCCTAGTTGATATTAATCCATTCATCAAGAGTTTCGACTTTTCCATCAAGATCATTTTACCGATTTTGTATATTCCTTTGATTCCACACCTATTATTGGAAATCGTTATTCAAAAACCAGATATTTAATTAGAGAACATACCACAATTTTCCATTTACCAAATATTTCCATGTGTTATAGTTTAAATGATTGAAGTCATATGATTGGGTTCAGAGCCTCAAGAATATAAATCAGAAGTATTCCACTCCTATGTCTTTTAGTTTAAGTAGATGAAGTGGATGATCGGATAGGGATTTTTCATTTTTATGGGTAGATGAATTTTGAATGATCGATATCCCTTATTGGTTGGGAAGGCATCATTCTAGTTGGATCTAGACTCTCTAATCCCATTTCTTATTTTTGAACTAAGTAAAATATTCTACCTTGTAGCTAAGATCATATAGTGAACTAGGCTTAACATACATGGATATTACATCATTTTTTATGAATATTCAGCACATTACAAAAGTACATGCTCGAGGAACATAATATTTTAGTGTATTTGGAAACTTGGAAAAAATCTTTTAACCCGGTGAAATATCTTCAATGTTTCTCATGGTTTGTTCAAGTAATACTCCACCTATTGCCTACCAATATTACTTCCCCTCATCTTTATGGTGCTTGATATCATCCAGCCAGATGATCATTACTCGGTATTCTTTGGATTTCAGCTTTAGAGAGAAGGAAAGATCTAGAGAGAGAGGAGGATCTTAGAGCTCTAATCAATGGTCCCATCCGCACTCGTACATCTATCCATGTCCACCTAGATGAATTTAATAAAGTATTTATTAATTTATCCAATATAGATGTCAAGATAAGCAATGAGGACCAGACCATTATTTTTTTGAACTCTCTTAATGAGTCTTTATTCATTGAAATATTTCATGATGTATGGTAGGGAGTCTGTAACTTTAGAAGAAGTTAAGGAAGTCGTGTTGTTGAGGGATCTTTAGACCCATAAATTGAAGGAAGAGGCTGGTGAAGTTAATACTAAACCCTGGATGTTGAATGTTAAGGGTCAATCTTAGAACAGTACTGGGGAGATGAAGGTTAAGATTCAGTTTAGGAATTTTCATTTTTATGAGTGTTGTAAGACCGATCACATTAAGTGATACTGCCATGAGACTAAATATAAGGATAATATGGCCTAGAACAATGTAGTATACCCTAGTATTGACATTTACAATGTTCTTTAGTTTGTTTTGTATCCCTTAGAGTAAAGATAAGCATAGCTCTAGGTTGTCTTTCTTCGGTGATCCTGGAATTGGCATTGCATGTGATTTGTGGGGCCCCTGGTTGAAAGGGTGTGAGTTGGGATAGTTTTTTAAGCTTTGGTAATGGGTCGAGACTTTCCTCCTATGGGATTATTGTGACTTTTTGATGTGTTTCTTCTACTACCTTATTTCTTTCATTTTTGATCTTTTCATTCTCTAGATTTCAAAATTACTGCTTTTAACTGTTGAGGAATGTTTCTTTTGTTTGATGATTACAGGTTTTTGTCTTTCCTTGGTTCTTTCAATGACATAAATTCAGTTGTAGACTTGGGTTTGGGTTTGTTAATCTTATTTAAATATTTTTTATTTGGATAGTTTTATTTTTGAGCATGTTGTAGAAGAAAATAATATTAGATGTGTTGGTATGGGAAAGTATGTGCCACTGCAACACATGCTAAGGTATAATCATGCTGGGATGATTGTGTTTAGACTTAAGGTTTTTTGTTTAGTGAAAACTGATCGAACCAGCTAGTAGGTTAGGCTAGTATAGGCCTGAAAAAAAATTCTATTTTAGTTTAAATTTTTATTTATAAGGTGGATTTTTTTTTTGTCATGTTATTATTGTTACAAATTAAAATGTTTTTGTTTTTAGTTTTTTGATGGTATGTGTATGATTTCCATATTGGATGTTGATTTTTCACTTTCATGCATTTTTGTTTGTTTTATTATTCTATTTTTGTTTTTGTGGTTACCTTTTCTTTTCTCTCTCAGTGTGTTTTTGTCTAAAATTTTATGTGAGGATACATCTTACCTTTAAGTATGAAGGAGAGTGATTCTGGTCGAGTTATACTTATGTTTGTAGGATGTGTTACTATAAAACCCCTAGTTGGAGTTATATCCTCACACTCTTAGTCTTTTAAATCCTTTTTAGGGTTTTAGATGGGTTTGGGAAGCTGTGGTATGGTGCTTGGAGAGTTTGGGAGTGGTTTCCCTTCTCTTGGCACATTATGGCCAATAAAATACCCAACGGAGGTTGTGGCCTTGGGTGTGGTGTGTGGTGTGTGTCCCAATGAAAAATGGGTTGGCCAAAACACATGGTTGTTGGGAATGGAACCATGGGTGCCTAGCTATGAAAAATGGACATAAATACCTCACCACACCATAGCCCAAGGCGTGGTGGGCCTAATACAATCAAGATTCATGCACCTGGGTGTGTTGTTTCGTTGTGTCGTTCTTCCTACGTCTCACCTTCTTGGAGCGAACGTGCCCATTTTTTGAGGTCTGTTGGGGCATGGTGTCGATAAAACCCTTATTTTTAAATGGCTGAATCCCACACCTATCTTGGGAGAAATCAATGGGATTTTCATGTGATATTAATTGGTGGAAATTTAATGTGGTTTTGAACAAAAATCCCTTTTTAAACCCTTTCCCTTCCTCCTTTGCTAGGTTGTTTTGAATTGGGTTTTTTAGGATGAGCTCGTGTGTTGATCTAAAGTAAGTTTTTCATTTGTTTTCAATGAGTCAATATGTGTTTGGTAAATTTTAGATGAGGTAATTATTCTTGGAAAATTGTTATGAAATCATTTAATGGCATTGGATATCATAGTTGAGCAATTATCCTTACTGACTATGATGATTGATGAACGGGTCTACATGCTTAAAGAACCTGTGCTAGTGGGTAGCACATTGTCTACAACAATGAAGATGATTGAAGTTCCAAAGTATTTGAAGACAGATATACATATTTGGATGAAGAAAAGTTGAAAACATCTTGAAGACTGTGAAAAAATACATTAATATTTTTGAAGGATGAATTGTTTTGAAGAAGGCATAGAAGTTGGCTTGGAAATTTTCATACTTAGTAATTAATAAATATATTATGGGTTTTAACAAAAAAATATGGCCATCCATAGCCAATTAGCTGGTATATCTCAATCCCATACACGTGGGAGTATTCTCTACCACGTGGGAGAGCCAATCAGGCTAGCTATCCATAGCGGTAGGAGTGAGGGCATACATAGCACCCGCCCAAGCCTAACAATCATAGTCCCAAGCCATTGGATGACTCCTTTCACCAGAATTCTCTCCATCATCTATACAGTCTCCATTAATCCATTTTATAGAGGGATTTGCAGCATATCTTCTAAATATTCTGTTGGGCACACATCATATTCCCCCTTATACTCTTTCACTTATAATATCTTCCTCCTCCATAAATTACCCTATAGACCTTAATCATTCTAGGTGGCATAGCTAGTCTCTATCAGTGTGTGACCTAGCTCATGCAAGGGAGAGTGTGTGAGTGTTCTGCATTTTTGATGTGGGATTATGGTTTTCCCTTTCCTGCGCAGAACATTCTACATTTCTGATGTGGAATTTTCTTTCAAGTACGTGACTTTGAAAGACTATAAAATATAAACTATAAGACCAATATAAATGAAACTTAAAACATGGATTAAACATATAAAAAATAGTTGAAAAAATCATAAAAATGATGATAAAAAATAATTTATAAGCATTCAAAACCACTTACTTAAAACATAAAAAGTTTCAAGTACGTGACTTTGAAATCCTATAAAATATAAACTACCAGACCAATATAAATGAAACTTAATACATGGATTAAAAATATAACAAATAGTTGAAAATAAAAAAAAATCGTAAAAAATGTTGATGGAAAATAATTTATAATTTTTCAATGACACCTACATGAAACTTAAAAATGTTCCAAGCACTTGAATTTGAAAGCCTACAAAATATAAACTATAAGACCAATATAAATGAAACATAAAACATGGATTAAACATATAACAAATAGTTGAAAATAAAAATAATTTTTTAAAAATATTCATGAAAAATAATTTATAAGCTTTCAAAACAACCAACTTGAAACTTAAAAATGATTCAAGTATGTGGCTTTGAATGACTATAAAATATAAACTATAAGACCGGTATAATTTAAATTTAAAACATGGATTAAACATATAATAAATTATTAAATTATTAAATTAATATTGTTAATAATTAATTAGAAATTATTAATAATTAATTATATAATAATTAACCAATTAATTAGTAATATAATGACTTTTAATAATTAAAATTTAATAATTATAATGAAAAATTATAATTTATATTTATATTACTAATTAACTATTATATAATTAATAATTATATTACCAACTAATAAATTAATTATTATATATTAATTTTTAATAAATACTAATTAATAATTATAATAAATAATTATAATTTATAATTATATTACTAATTAACTAATTATAAAAAGGGCCTCATCTCTATCGTTCTCAAAAAATTAACTAGTTAACTATTATATATTTACTAATTATATTACTAATTAACTAATTAATTATTATATAATTAATGGTTAATAATTACTAATTAACTCAATACAAATTATATAATTAATAATTATATTACTAATTAACAAATTAATTATTAAATAATTAATAATTATATTATTAATTAACTAATTATATTACTAATTAACTAATTATTTATTATATAATTAATTATTAATAATTACTAATTATTATAAAATTAATAGTTATATAATTGATAATAATATTATTAATTAACTAATTAATAATTAATAGTTATAATGAATAATTATAATGAATAATTATAATGAATAATTGTAATGAATAATTATAAAGAATAATTATATAACTAATTAAGTAATTAATTATTATATAATAATTTTTAATAATTAACAATTAATATTTATAATGAATAATTATATTACTAATTAACTAAGTAACTATTATATAATTAATAATTATATTACCAATTAAAAAATTAATTATTATATAATAATTTTTAATAAATAATAATGAATAATTATAATGAATAATTATAATTTATAATTATATTACTAATTAACAAATTATAAAAAGGTCCTCAGCTCTATCTTTCTCAAAAAATTAACTAATTAACTATTATATATTTAATAATTATATTACTAATTAACTAATTAGTTATTATATAATTAATGATTAATAATTACTAATTAACTAATTACAAATTATATAATTAATAATTATATTACTAATTAACTAATTAATTATTAAATAATTAATAACTATAATACTAAGTAAATAATTAATTATTAAATAATTAATAATTGTATTACTAATTAACTAATTATATTATTAATTAACTAATTATATTACTAATTAAATAATTAATTATTATATAATTAATTATTCATAATTACTAATTGACTAACTAATTATTATACTGTTATATAACTAATAATTATATTAGTGATTAATAATTAATAATTAATAATTATAATGAATATTTATAATGAATAATTATAATGAATAATTATATTACTAATTAACTAATTAATTATTATATAATAATTTTTAATAATTACTATTTAATAATTATAATGAATAATTATATTACTAATTAACTAATTAACTATTATATAATTAATAATTATATTACCAATTAACAAATTAATTATTATATAATAATTTTTAATAAATAATAAATAATAATTATAATGAATAATTATAATTTATAATTATACTACTAATTAACTAATTATAAAAAGGGTCTTAGCTCTATCTTTCTCAAAAAAATTACTAATTAACTATTATATATTTAATAATTATATTACTAATAAACTAATTAGTTATTATATAATTAATGATTAATAATTACTAATTAACAAATTAAAAATTATATAATTAATATTTATATTACTAATTAACTAATTATATTATTAATTAACTAATTATATTAGTAATTGACTAATTAATTATTATATAATTAATTATTAATAATTACTAATTAACTAACTAATTATTATAAAATTAATAGTTATATAACTAATAATTATAATTAATAATTAATAATTAATAATTATAATGAATAATTATAATAAATAATTATAATAAATAATTATAAAGAATAATTATATTACTAATTAACTAATTTATTATTATTTAATAATTTTTAATAATTAATAATTATAATGAATAATTATATTACTAATTAACTAATTAACTATTATATAATTAATAATTGTATTACCAATTAACTAATTACTTATTATATAATAATTTTTAATAAATACTAATTAGTAATTATAATGAATAATTATAATTTATAATTATATTACTAATTAACTAATTATAAAAATGTCCTCGGCTATATATTTCTCAAAAAATTAACTAATTAATTGTTATATAATTAATAATTGTATTACTAATTAACTAATTAGTTACTATATAATTAATGATTAATAATTAATAATTAACTAATTATAAATTATATAATTAATAATTATATTACTAATTAACTAATTAATTATTATATAATTAATAATTATATTACTAAGTAACTAATTAATTATTAGATAATTAATAATTATATTACTAATTAACTAATTATATTACTAATTAACTAATTAATTATTATATAATTAATTATTAATAATTACTAATTAACTAACTAATTATTATATAATTAATAGTTATATAATTAATAAATATATTATTAATTAACTAATTAATAATTAATAATTATAATTAGTAATTATAATGAATAATTAGAATTAATAATTTTAATGAATAATTATAATTTATAATTATATTACTAATTAACTAATTAACTATTATATAATTAATAATTATATTATTAATTAACTAATTAATTATCGTATAATAATTTTTAATAATTACTAATTATTAAGTATGGCGAATAAATAAAATTTATAATTATATTACAAATTAACTAATTAACTATTTTATACTGAATAATTATATTATTAATTAATTGGTTAATTATTATATAATTAATTTTTAATAATTACTAATTAATTATTATATAAATAATTATTAATAATTTTAATTTAATAATTTAATAATTTATTATATGTTTAATCCATGTTTTAATTTTAAATTATATCGGTCTTATAGTTTATATTTTATAGTCTTTCAAAGCCACACACTTGAATCATTTTTAAGTTTCAAGTAGGTGGTTTTAAAAGATTATAAATTATTTTTCATGAAATTTTTTTACAAAATTATTTTTATTTTCAAATATTTTTTACATGTTTAATCTATGTTTTAAGTTTCATTTATATTGATCTTATAGTTTATATTTTATAGGCTTTCAAAGTCACGTGCTTGAAACATTTTTACGTTTCATGTAGGTGTCTTTGAAAACTTATAAATTATTTTCCATCAATATTTTTTACAAAATTCTTTTTATTTTTAACTATTTTTTATATTTTTAATCCATGTATTAAGTTTCATTTATATTGGTCTTGTAGTTTATATTTTATAGGCTTTCAAATTCACCTACTTGAAACTTTTTATGTTTCAAGTAGGTGGTTTTGAAAGCTTATAAATTATTTTTTATCATCATTTTTTATGAAATTCTTTTTTTTTCAACTATTTTTTTATATTTTTAATATATTTTTTATGTTTCATTTATATTGGTCTTATAGTTTATATTTTATAGTCTTTAAAAGTCATGTACTTGAAACAGAATCCCACATCAGAAATGCAGAATGTTCTGCGCAGGAAATGGAGAACCAGGATCCGACATCGGAAATGCAGAATGATTTTCAGGGTAAGCTCTCTTATAAAAGGTAGCCCTGGGTGAGAGCTTCTTTCAGAATCTAGATTGTTGTAATATCCCCTTTAAGGCGCAATTTAAAAAAAACCAATCATTTTTAACAAAATATTTTTTGAAAGGACGTATTAAAAAAACTCAGTATCCATGTAAGGGTAACTACATAAAGGCACCTTTGTATGGGTACAATAAGGAGTTCATCGTGAAGATGCCTTGTTTTTCAAGACTATAATGTTTTAGAAATGATTCAATATTCAGATGAATTAAAATATGTTTGACAAAACATATTTTGTGGGTGTTTTAATCCAGCCTTGAGATGGATTAATTATCAGAGATCTGACATGGAATGAACATCGGGGGGTAAGGCAGTGTAACTTAGTGGTTTTCTATAAATTTCTAAGCATGAAGCCAAGGAAAATTCCCACTGCTGTGTATACTGTGAGGCTCTTTTTCTTCAGAAAAAACATATCACCACAAAACTCTTGTTTCATGAAGTGAAAATCCCATGAAGCATTCTGTTTGCATGAAGAATGAGATACCACATCCTATTGACTTGTGAATCCCTCACTTAAGAGTTTCATGAAGAAATTTATTTGTGAATATTTTTAAGCTTTCATGAAGTAGAATATTTCTGTGACTTTTTACTATTGTGAAAAGAAGAGGTCCTGCAACACTCTTGTGTGAAGCTTTAAACATCTTATGTGAGATCTTGCATGAAGAAGAACCAGTGCACATCGCTTCGTGAAGAACATAAGATAGTGTGACCAGAACATCTATGATGAGTACAATGGGAATGAGGTCATTGACAACCCCTAACACTAGATTCACCACCATGGTTGCCACCAGCTGTGAACTCCCCTATCCCTTGTCGACGACATCCCAACACCCCTCCTCCCCCTGTACTATGCTATTTTGCAACTGGATCTAGCCATTGTTTCCAAACTAATACCCATCTATGTTTTTCTTTTTTATTTTATGTGTGTTATTTTTTATATTCTTTCTTTTTTACAAAAAAATAAGATTTAACGCATTAACTATTTTTTTCAACTTGCTTTTGACTATAAATGGATTGATGTTTGTCTTTTTTGAACTAAATTTTCATGTTATTTATTTTGTTTATTAATTTTCATCTTATTAATTTATTATTTATATATACAATATTTTCACCCTGAATAAAATTTTCTAGCAAAACATAGTGTGTTGTGCAACATAGCACCATGAGCACTCATTTTCTTTTTGTGTCGTGAATCGTAAAAAACTATGAGTTGTACTTCCATGAACTATTTCCCATGAATAAAAACCTATACAATTTTCTTCGCGATTCATTGTGTCAATGTGTTGAGAAATTTTTTTTATCTACAGTTAAGATTTATAATTTTCCTAAACAAAAATAATATACTATATTTTTAACTAATTGAAGTATTGGAGTGGGTTTTATGATTTTTATAAACTAAAAAGTCATTAGATTTTAATTAATCAGGTAATACTTTTTATTATTTATTTTTAAAAACAACATCAATTGGATTCTCAAAGGCTTTATTTTTTTGAGCCAAAAAAGAACACAAAGGTGTCAAAGGAATACACCTAGATAAACCTGACATCATTATTCACTAGAGAGGTTTCTATCCTAATATCGTAACTGGTGAGTCTTTAACTACACTGGTTTTGAAATTATCCACTTAGGTGTATTTAACTCAAAGTTTCCATTGTTGATTCATAAGATATTTCATGTGACCATGAAAAAAAAATTGAGTATACACAAACTCTACCTTTTTAAGGTGAAAAAATCTAACACTTTGCACAGGGAAAAAATTAATACATAGTTCCTTAAATTGAGATACAAAATTCCCTATATAAACATTTTGAATGCATGTCATTAGATAAATGAAACAAAATAATAATGATAATGAAATAATAAGTTTCCATAACTCCAACTCTCAATGACCTATGAAAAATATTGACAATAGGTTATTTGAAGAAGGAAGATAACAAGTAAAGTTAATGAGTACAAGCTCAAAGATCCTACTCTTAGATCATTAATATCATGTTCCTTGGCCCATTCCTTAACCTGAATAAAACTCATGTGTTGTAATTATGCATCAAAATCTGTTTTAAATGAATAAATCATAATATTTGAGTACTAATAATACCATCTCATGAAAGTTTCCATCTATCTCACTAGTCCAAAGAAATAATTTATATTTAATAAGGCCCATCAAATTGTTGATTAAGATATCATAAGAGATGTTATGATGACAGATCTCGAGTTTTATAATGGGTACTCTTGCATGAGGAATGAGTTCCAATTTATGTCATCCACCTGCATACAAAGGTTTCAGTTTAATTATGATATAATTATGGAATAAGATAAGTAAAGATATTAAATATTCTAATGCATATAAAATATTTAAATCTATTTGGCAGGAAAAATCAATCTTAAAAAGGTAAAAAAAATTAGAACACCTAGTTCTCAAGAAAACAGTTTCACAACTTACCCTTCCCTTGTTACTCATTTCAATATCCTTGTGTTCTAAAGACAATCCTAATATGAAATACCTAGTAAATAAAATGAATAGTATAAAAAGATTGAAGTTGAAAAAAAATACCTTCCCTCCTAAAATCATTTAGTACATACTCTAATATACTTATCTCAAGGTTTCTCTAAACAGGTGAAATATAAAAACCATTACGCAGCTCCAAATACATGTCAAGATCTCCTGATCTTGTAAAGATATTAGACAAAAATGATCCAAATGGCTCAATAGTTAAACCTGTTTGCATAAGTTAAACAAAACCCAATGAGTGGGTTATAAAAATATGAAACACAGAAGGGCCTCCCTCATCCTATCAATCCATTTAAATAGGGGAATAAATAGTAGGCAAATGAAAATTGAAAGTGGTTCCTTTTTGGATAATTTCATTATTGTAATGGTCCAACTAAAAGAGAAGGAAAAAAGAGGTGGGGAAATTCTAGGATGGTCACCAAGAATAAAAATAAAATAAAAAATTCTCTTTTTATAAAATGATATTATGTTAATTCAAGTCCTTGGTCTTTACATACCACCATTAATGATGCAAGGAAACCCATCAATTCACACGTATTTTATTTATGTATTCTTAAGAGTAATAGTGAAAGACATGGGATCTTGTGTATTTAAGGAGATTTTTTCAAATGGGAGGTCACTTTTACAAACACACGATTAAAAATATAGTTAAAATATTCAAAAATAAAACTTCTTATAAAAAGGATTGAGGGTTCAAAATCCCAAAAAGCAATCTCCCCCCTTCCCTGACTATTAAAAAAACCCTTCTAATAAAATTTCAAAGACGTGTTTAACAAATTTATGTGGATAATAACATAACCATTTTAAAACATACCATAAAAACTACCGAAGTACAGAATCAATTACCTCCCTCTATTTCTAGGGATTGAAAAATGGCTCGAAGATCATCAACAATGCCCTATTGTACCACCTTATCATAACTTGAGGGTTGTATAGAGGAAAGGATGTCCCTGAGATCAATATCCAATGTAGCATAGGAACTCATTTTTAATATTATGCAACACCAAACCTATTGATCATGGTCCATAGAGATTCATGCAAATAACTCAATTTGGAAATCCATCCTTGATATTTTCATAGGAATGTCTCAGCCATCAAAAGGGGGAGGAGTAGAGGAATCTATCAGGAAAATAATCAAATGTAAAATGGGACTCCATATAAGTACCTAATGGGTTGGCATGCATTTTAGATCCACCCAAAATTCTAAAAACATTCCACATTTAATACCAACCCAGTAGAAAAAAAATTTCAAACAATAGAAATATTGAAACTTCAATTAGTCTCAAAAGTAGCATAGTGCATCCAAATGAGCATCAATGACTAATAACGACACTAAAACGCCAACAAAACCTGGCTGAATCTCCAAAAAAACCACCTTATATTTCTTCCCCTATCATAAACAATTCCAAATCAAACCATGATTAGCATAAACCAACTTATATCTATCCATAGTGAACTCAATATAAGAAACCGAGAGGGGGAGAGAAGTAGATCTAAGAAAAACCACCAAAACCCACCATAAATGAATTCTTACCAGGGGAACAGGGATTCTATGCACCATGAAACACCTTTGTATCATCTCTGAGTTGATGGTAAAATCTTCCACATCTTTTGGGATGAAGGAATGTCGAGTTAGGGTTGATTCAGATAAAAAAAGAGCGGATTAGAGGTGAAAACATGTTAGATAGACTTTTTTAGGATCTAATTTTTAAACTGTGCATGATTAGTCACACAGTTAGTAAAAAATGTGTGCTAACTATGTTCTATCCTATGCCTCAAGGAGCATCTCACAAAGTTATCCTACTTGGTTAGTCAAACTGTGCGCCAACTGTGTAAAATATCACTATCCCACTTTGCACAGTTTCTACTAGGTGGATGCATGGTTTGGTCAAACTGTGTGCCTAACCATGTGTCATCCTCTTAGACCTTGTCTCATTGTGTATGGTTTCTGTAGGAGCTACATAGTTTCCAAAAACCATTCACCAACTATGAACCTTTATAAAATCCGTAAAAACAATCCAAAAGTATTCCAAACCCTCCCAAACATTACCCAAACACTTTACATTCTTAAAAATAATAAATAAAGGGTTACATACTTGAAACCAGGGGTGCTAAAGTCTCCCCACCATTTGCATTTTCATCCTAATAAAGTATAAAACCTCTAATTTCCTGAAATATTTTGGGTCATTCCCCGATCATTTCTTTCCCTCGTTCCTATGTCTCTTCCTAAATCTGACCATGTTGCCACAAAACTCGCACTAGACCGATGCTTTTCCAATGAAATACTTTCTCTTTACTATCCAAAATTTTCAATGACACATGAACCAATAAATTATCTAGCTCTAGGTCTATGTGATCCCATAAAATCACATGGTCAGGATCATACTGATATTTTTTCAATTGAGATACATGAAACACATTATGCACTGCATTGAACCGTGATGGAATGACAACTAATTTTTTACCTCAACAACCTGTTCAAGTATATTAAAATGGCCTATGTATCAAGGAGATAACTTTTCATTATTCTAAAAAAGACAATGAACAAGCCTTAGAAATATTCTCAAGAACACATGATCACTCACCTTGAACAACAACAATCGTTGATGATGATTCGCATACGATTTCTGAAAACTCTGAGTCGTGCCCATCCTTTTCCTGATCAACTGAATATTATCCATTATCTCTTGAAAAAGGATCGATCCAACCAGTGAAGTATCACCTATTTCCACTGAAAAAATGGAATAAATACAAGGACACCCATATGATGATTTAAAAGGATCCATATGTATCAAGGCTTTATAACATTTTTCATATAAGAACTCCACTAATGGTACATTCTCTTACCATAAATCACCAAAATCTATTAAAAAATACCACAACATGTATTAAAATGTTTGTATCATCCTTTAAAATTTCTCATCCATCTATTTATGATACGTTGTACTCTTGGTCAATAGATTCCCAAGGGAATTTTATAAGGATTTGTAGAAACAATACGTAAACCTAATATCTCTTTCTAACACTATCAAAATTGGTAGGACACACCTCTTTACCACTTCTAGATATATATTTTTGAAAATTCTTTTACTATATGAAATTCATGGATAGGGATGAAATGGGATTAATTTGTAAGAAAATCCACTATCACCCATATGAAATCATTTTTATAAACCATTCTTGGGAGATGTGTTACAAAATACATAGTTATTTGCTCCCATTTCTAAAAAAGAATAGGTAAATACTGCAACATAACTATTGGTCACTAATGGTATGTTGTAACCTACTAATAAGTTAAGCATCTTGAAACCAGATCAACCACTATTATTTTTATACCTACCCACCAAAACTGTGCTTTGAACACCTTATACATCTTCTGTATTCTAGGATGAACAACCCATATCTAATGGTGGTAAGCATGAAGAAGTTATTCCTAAAAATCCATAGGTATGACCATATTATTTATTAACCACAACACTAAACTCCCATCAAACTTTTATCCCTCAATGGTCTTCCCACTATTGAGTTTTGACCTCATTGTAATGCATTTTGAATTGGAAGTCTGTGACTCTTTAGTTTTCTCCACCAAATTAGGAATGAACGAAATAAGAAATAAAACCACAACATTACCTCAGTTTTTACATTCCAAGTTCATGTTGGTGTGGACCAACATCAACTTACACTAATCTAAAGATTATTTTTCCAACTAAGAATATGAATTTCTACTTAATGTATCATCCACCATATTTCCTTTACCCAATATATACATCAAGTCAAAGTAAAACATTTGTAGGAACTCTATCCATATTCTTTGTCTCCAATTAAAGTCTCTCTATGAGAAAATATATTTCAATCTCTTATGATCTTTAAAAACCGTAAATTTCACACTAAAGAGGTAATGATGCTAATTTTTCAAAGCATGGACTACGACAACTAAATCCAAACCTATTATTGGTTCACCTATGGCTCATGTGAAACGACATTCTCAAAAGCTTCTTTTGGTTGGTTTCTACAGCACCTACCAGGTTCCATTTTCTATAAACATAACAAACACCATAAGTCTCACTCTCTTGGAACTGAAGGCTTAACAATTTAAAATTCTACCATATCATACTATCACAACATTACTTTCCAAAATTCAATTTTTCCATATTCAATCATTTTTTAAAATATCACCATACTTTTGAAAATCAAACCATTTTCAAAATAACCATTTAATTCCTTTTCAAAATTTCACATTTGAAAACTTTAACAATTTTCAAAAATTAATACTTTTACACCAACTTATAAATCATTACTCAAAATGAAATATGCACTCCTAGTTGGAAGTTATTTATAAGATGCATTTCATACTTGTCTCATTGGATAAACCCATGACAGTGAGATTTCAAATCCTATAAGTGTCTCCAAAACACTTATGTACCCAACTTCCTAGTAACTTGAATTTTAACATAAAAATGTTAGCTACATATTTTTATGCTATACATTTCATGTCCCAAAAATCCTATTCCTTTATAACATCCCAACATCGGGAATAAACCAAAACTAATGTCAACATTGATGCCAGTATAATTGATGACCACTTATTAGTTAAGGGTCGAACGTGCTGATATCACTTGTAACATCCAACCCCTCCTCATTTTCTTGAGAAGGTATAAGGACATTACATGGCCTTAAGTGAAAAAACCATGATTCTAATGTTGAGTCAATAAGGTTCTCCTTATGACTTTTCCATTCCTTCTTGTTTTGAAAATCACAAACACCTTATCTTTAAGAAAAATTGCTTTTATAAGGAAAATTTCTTTTATAAGGAAAATTTATTTCATAAGAAAAATTTCTTTTATAAGGAAGAATTCTTTTGTAAGAAAAATTATCCTTATCATATTTTCATCCATATATTTCTTAAGTATAAGATTCAGATTCATTTCTATATTCTCGGAATCGTTTGAAACTTTGATATGAAGCATTCTGTTTTAGGTTCCGAATTCTGGATGAGAACTGTAATAAAGTTCTACTCCAGATTCTGGATACGAATTCTCATTACGAATTCTGATGATGAATTCTCATTATGAATTCTGATGATGAATTCTCATTACAAATTCTGATGGCGAATTCTCATTACGTATTCTGATGACGAGTTCTCATTACGAATTCTGATGACGAATTCTCATTATGAATTCTGATGACGAATTCTCATTACGAATTCTGATGACGAATTCTCATTATGAATTCTGATGATGAATTCTCATTACAAATTCTGATGACGAATTCTCATTACGAATTCTGATGACGAGTTCTCATTACGAATTCGGATGACGAATTCTCATTATGAATTCTGATGACGAATTCTCATTACGAATTCTGATGACGAATTCTCATTATGAATTCTGATGACGAATTCTCATTACGAATTCTGATGACAAATTCTCATTACGAATTATGATGATGAATTCTCATTCCGAATTCTCATTCCGAATTCACCTATCAAACAGAATCTGATCATATTTGTTTTATACACTCTGAATTTATTTAGACTCCAAAAATTATTTTTGGTTAGACTCCAAACTATCTTTTTGCTTACACTTTTATAATTTGTCTACTCTTTGACTTTTTGTTTACACTCTGAACCTTCACTCCGAACTTTTGTGTTAAACTTAAAACGATGTCGTACATCCTGTTATACTTGTTTTGTTATAAAATGATGTCATCTATTCTGTTATAAACTAACCATTGGTTAAGTTACATGTGTACAGGTCCCTCTGATTTTTAAGGAAAATATGACCGTTGGAAAGGAGGCCGACCTTGCCTAAAAATAGGAGCTCATTTGAAAGAGCTCGTGACTGATGAATGACTTCTTCGACATTGTGCATACATGCTGTTGAAGTGATTTCTAGAGAGAGGGGCTCTTATTAACTCCCAAAGCTTCGTGCGACTCTGAATGTTGGTGATTACATTCGAGGACTTCCGGGGATAGGAAGACAGTGGTACCTACTACCTTGAAGTTCAAGGGATTCCATGCTGAGGAAGACAGAGGTTGCCAACTACCTTGAAGTTGAGGGCTTGCGGGGATAGCAAGACAGAGATTCCAATATTCATATCAAGGGCTTACCCTGGTGTGGGTAAGACAGACTTTCTTGAAAGTATAAATCAATGGACCTTTATCCAAGGTTGTTGGATACCCTTCTCTTTGGGTTAAAAGATTTATATCTTGTTACTTGTAGTTTCACTACTTGTTTTTCCACTGCATATTTTATTGTAAGGAAAGTATAACTTTCTTATACTTCCTTAATTGTACTCTGTTTCATTTAGATTCTATGCTCTTTAAGGTAGAATCTCATATTGTAATCGTTAGTTAAGTTTCAATTTCCGGAACTATATTTCTGGAACCTACTTTCGGAATCTCTTTCCAGTTTTAAGAAAGTTCATAGGACTTGAATTTTATAACTTCATTCCTTATTCCAAGTTTTCATTTGGTGTTAGAGGTGTTGTGAATTTTCTTAGTTTAAACTTTGTTAAACTTATCCCTTTACTTTACTTAGGAAAACATAGTTATTCGTAACTAACTTTAAAGGTTCTAAAGGAATTTTTAAAGTATACAATTCACCCCCCCCCCCCCTCTTGTATATTGAGCATCTACATCATTATTTCGATCCTACAATTGGTATCAGAGGAGGCTGACCTTGCCTATAAATAGAAGCTCATTTGAAAGAGCTTGTGACTGATGAATGACTTCTTCGACATTGTGCATACATGCTGTTGAAGTGATTTCTAGAGAGAGAGGCTCTTATTAACTCTCAAAGCTTCGTGCGACTCCGAATGTTGGTGATTACATTCGAGGACTTCCGGGAATAGGAAGACAGAGGTGCTGACTACCTTGAAGTTCGAGGGCTTCCTTGCTGAGGAAGACAGAGGTTGCCAACTACCTTGAAGTTGAGGGCTTGCGGGGATAGTAAGATAGAGATTCCGATCTTCGTATCGAGGTCTTACCCTGGTGTGGGTAAGACAGACTTGCTTGAAATTATAAATCAAGGGACCTTTATCCAAGGTTGTTGGATACCCTTCTCTTTGGGTTAAAAGATTTATATCTTGTTACTTGTAGTTTCACTACATGTTTTTCGCTGCATATTGTATTGTAAGGAAAGTATAATTTCCTTATACTTCCTTACTTGTACTCTGTTTCATTTAGATTCTATATGCTTTAAGGTAGAATCTCATATTGTAATCGTTAGTTAAGTTTAAATTTCCAGAACCATATTTCCGGAACCTACTTCCGGAATCTCTTTCCAGTTTTAAGAAAGTTCATAGGACTTGAAGTTTATAACTTTATTCCTTATTCCAAGTTTTCATTTGGTGTTAGAGGTGTTGTGAATTTTCTTAGTTTAAACTTTGTTAAACTTATCCCTTTCCTTTTCTTAAGGAAAACATAGTTATTCGTAACTAACTTTAAAGGTTCCAAAGAAATTTTTAAAGTATACAATTCACACCACCTCTTGTATATTGAGCATCTACATCATTATTTTGATCCTACATCTAAAGGCTGGAAATAAATTCTAAGGGCTCCATTAATAGTTGGGGAAAATTTTACCTTTGAAAATAAAACAACCCAGCCAAACATTTCATAAAAAAATGCCACTTCATAATGCATGATAACAATTTAAAACAACTTAAATTAATTCCATTGATATCAAAACCAAACTAAAAATTAGTAGCACATTATAAGACTACAATGAATCAAAGTACACAACAGAAGGTACGCCATGGAAGAAAAAATCAACAAAACCCAAATACACCAAAGACATAATTCCATAACTCCAAACGTGATCCATGCTCCAATACCACAAAATAGCCTAAGTATCACAAATTGCCACTAGAGAAGTGTGATACTTTACCTTTTCCATTGCCCCGATAAACAATATCTGCAAATGCACCGACATGATAAAGTAGGGGTGAGTAATGAAACTCAGTAGGCTTTCTCTAAATGAATTCCCTACTCATGCCACTGGTACGACAACCCTGATCATTTATTTCACAATTAAACATAATTTATTACATAAACTTCATTTGATACAACATAGAAGATCGATAGGTCTAGTGTTTTGGGGATTAGGATCATTACATAACAACTTAAAAAATTAAAAACAACATCTTTATTGAAAACTTACTTTACATGACCACTACATTCCCTCGTACTTAGCATTTCATGGGATAACCTAAGGACATGCATAAAAAAGGGTGAGATATAAATCCCAATAAGGGATTAATCATGGAATAACACGAGGAATACATTACATGTTAGACAACAGGCATATCAATAGAGAACAAGATAAGCATAAACATAAAGGCATGATAAATCATGATAATCATAACATGGAAATGTGGTAACAACACTTAACATGGAATTAGCATGAGCCAAGGCTCATTGCACATGGAGCACGAGTAAACCCTCATTGCACATGAAGCACAAGTAAACCCTAATTGCACTTGAATAATCATGAGTAAAAACTCATTTCACATGATGTATCATGATAAAATACTTTACTCAATTCATTGGAGCGCTATTAGGGAGCACCCTTCTTAAACATTTCGTTTCATGCATAAGTGTGCCACATGGATCATAAAACATTGAATCATTCAACATAATCATTTATTCCATGATAAACGAATGTGGAATGCATACATGAAACTCTTTAAACAATAAGTAAATGTGCATAAAGTTGAATACCCTTTATAGAGAAATGGGCATGGTATTCACTACACAATGACTTTGGCTTGGAAAAGCACGGTGCAATTTCGGTAGCATAACGGCGTGGCATAAGAACTCATAAAAATGGTTGATGAGAGAGAAAGGGGTGTCTCACAATATTTACATGACATGGAAATTAAGGGGTTCATATATATACATGTCCCAACAAATTTAATGGAATTTAGATTCATGATACAAAAGAATTGTTTGAATGTAAATGAGGAGAGAGAAATTCCTTTTGGAATTTCAGCATAGTAACGGGTGTACATGGGAGGCATTTAATGAAAGATAAAGGGGTATCACATCATTAAAACATAAATATAGCAGTATGTGGAAGGTTTTAAACCATACCCCAACATTTATAATTGAAATCATAAGGGCATAACAATTTAAAGAATATTGGACAAAAATGAGAAAGGAAGAAACACCCTTACTTGGAAGTCTGCTTCCAAAGGCTTGAGAGAGGCTTGAGAGAGGCTTCTTGGGAGCTTGGGGAACCTTGAGAGGATTATTGAGAGAGGAGGGCAGAGGTTGGATGAACTCCAAAGGCTTTGAATGAGGATGAAGTGGTATCTTGGGTAGGTTTATATATTAAAGGTGAGGGAATTCTTTATTATTTAGGTTTGGGACACCTCACATTAAACTAATCCAAACCACAAACCAGACCATGGTTTTTGCCCATGGTTTTTCCAAAGGGAAGTAGAAAAAAATATTTTATAAGTCCAAAGTCCTAAATTCTTAAAATAATGGGGTTTCTTATGTGGAGGTGAGTCACACTCCTAGGGAAAACAATTTCAAAAGACAAAATGTTTAATAAGTTTTGAAGGGTCCACTAAAGCTTTGTAAAATAAATCAAACAAACCCAAATTCACAATATTTTAATGGTAAAACATATATTGGCCGAACATAAAGTTTATAGTATTTTATTACATAACTATTGGGCCATTATGATGTCATAAAACACATTATATATTTAAACGGTATTTAATTTTTACCCAAAAATTTGACTGTCTCAGAAAATTTTGAAAAATTAACCGTTGGATAATTTTGACATCCTGATTCTAGAAATAATATTCATTTTATCTAAATAATTTTATAAATATGTTAATTTTCACTTTTAAAATAAAAACTGACATTTATCAAAAATTCATGGGTTTTGACAAAAATGGATTTCAAACCTTAATAAAAATTACAATTGAATTCATAAAATTATATGATAGTTTATATTTAATAAAAATTAATTTAATAACAATAATAATATTTTATTAAAATATTATTTAATTCAAAAATCCATTAATTCATTAAAATAAATTTATTAGTTGAACATTAACTAAAAATACTATTTGTGCTTTAAAAACTATTTACAAGGTAACAATAATAAAATTAAAGTATATTTATTATTATATAAAAAAATAATGTCCATAAACATAGTGATAAGGTCTTTTTACATAACCCCTTATAACACCTGCATAACACCGAAGAGTAAGGTGTGTGATGGTGACAGACTCTTGGGGTGGCGCGGATTAGATTGTTTGGGTGGTAATCTCTATCAACTTCCACTTCTCTCGTAAGCAGTCCCGCTCGAGCTTAACATATTCAAGCTCGGCTTGGGCTTGGTCAAGAGTGAAGCCCAAAGATAAAACCTCCTTTCCAAGCTCTGAAAAATGGGCTTCCTATGGGGCAAGTCTACTGGATGAGGCCATCTCTTCCTTTGTCGGAGTAAATTGGATTTGTTAAAGCCCTATATTTATACTGATCATGTGATCACTGTTCAATATCTATATTAGAAACGGTCAAAATTATTAACATAAAAGAAAAGAAGTTGACATTTTATATAAAATTTTACATAAACAGACATTTAATTAGATCAATAGTGATTTCCTTTAATTAAAGTTTGGGTCATTACAATCTTCCCCTTTAAGAAATTTCTCCCTCGAAATTTCCTTTTCCCACACTAAAATAGATTTGGGTAAATCTATTTTATCATTTCCTCTGATTCCCACGTCACTTATTTAAACTTGTGGTTTCTCCACAATACCTTGATGAGGGGCATTTCCTTATTTTGTGGAACTTTTTCTCTACGATATAAGATCTTCACTGGTTTCTCCTCATAAGAAAGGTCATCCTCTAAATGTACCACCGCTGAAGAGAGTACATGTGAAGGGTTTGGTATATACTTCCTTAAGAGGGATACATGAAATACATCATGTACTTTGAACATGGTTGGTGGAAGTGCTAGTTGATAGGCCACAGCCCCGACATGATCAAGAATATCGAAGGGGGAAATGTACCTTGGAATTAACTTCCCTTTCTTTACAAACCTCATAACCTTCTTCCACGAAGATATGCGTAGAAATACCATGTCTCCAACTTTAAACTCAAGGTCTCATCGACGGTTATCTGCATAACACTTTTGTCAACTCCGGGCTGCCTTGATATACTACTGAATGGTTTTCACCTTCTCTACCATTTCATTGACCATTTATGGTCCATGCAGCTTACGCTCACCAACCGCGTCCCAACATGCTGGTGTTCTGCACCTTTTCCCATAAAGGGCTTCATATGGTTCCATTTGGATGCTTGAGTAGAAACTATTGTTATAAGAGAACTCAACCAGAGGAAGATGTTGATCCCATCATCCTTTAAAGTCCATTGATCATGCTCTTAACATTTCCTCAAGTGTTTGGATAGTCCACTAAGATTGACCATTAGTTTGAGGATGATAGGCCGTATTGAAGTTCAATTTAGTATTCAGAGCATGTTGAAGACTCTTCCAAAAATTAGAGGTGAATATTGGATCTATATCATACACAATAGATAGTGGTACTCCATGCAGCCTTACCACTTCCCTGATATATATATGTTCCAGTTGATCCAATGATAAATCCTCCCAAATAGAAATGAAGTGCGTAGCCTTTGTAAGACGATCCAAAACAACCCAGATTTCATTGTTGCCTTTGGATGTCTTCGGAAGTCTGGTGACAAAGTCTATAGTGATGTTCTCCCATTTCCATTCTGGTATGGGAAATGGTTGAATCATCCCCTTAGACTTCTGCCTCTCTACCTTCACTTGTTGACACATAAACCACTTTGATGTATATTCAGAGATCTCCTTCTTCATATTATCCCACCAATAATGCTCTCGGAGATCTCGATACATCTTTGTGTTTCTTGAGTGAATAGAGAAATTTAAACTATGTGCATCATCCAAAAGTTACATCTTCAGCTCTGGACTTGATGGAACACATAGTCTTTCCCCAAATCTCAAAATTCCTTCTTCATTAACATTAAAATCTGAGGATTTCCCTTTTCCAATAGCTTCCACTTTTTCCTAAATTCCCACATCATCCTTTTGAGCATCCTTTAACCTTTCCAAAAGTGACGGTTGAGAAATCATTTGTGAAAGGATTGATGATGTTCCCTTCTTTATGATTCCCATGTCAATCTTCATCAAATCTAAGAAGATTGGATCCTTTTCAACTCTCATCAATGATAGAATCACTGGTTCCTTTCTACTTAGGGCATCTGCCACCTTGTTCTCTTTCCTAGGGTGGTAATGGATTGAGAAGTCATAGTCTTTGATCAACTCTAACCATCTTCATTGGTGCATGTTCAAATCTTTCTATGTGAATATATACTTGAGGCTTTTGTTGTCCGTATATATTTCACACTTCTCCCCAAAGAGATAATACCGCCAAATTTTCAAAGCAAAGATCACTGCAGCAAACTCGAGGTCATGTGGTGGATAGTTCTATTCATAAACTTTCAATTTCCTTGAAGCATAGGAAATGACTTTCTCATTTTGCATCAACACACTTCCCAGGCCCTTATTCGAAGCATCAATGAATACCACAAAAATTTCTCCACTTGTGGGTAAAGTGAGAACGGGTGCAGTGATAAGCCTCCTTTTCAACTCCTTAAATCTTTCTTCGCATTCATCACTCCAAGAAAACTTTACTCCCTTCTGAGTTAGCTTGGTAAGAGGGTTAGAAAATCGTTAGAAATTTCTCACAAATCGTCAATAATATCTAGCTAACCCCAAGAATCTATGGATATCCGTTACTGATGTTGGCCTCGGCCATCCCTAAATTGCATCTGTTTTGGAGGGATCCATAGATATCACATTTCTTATGATGATATGGCCCAATAATGAGACCTCCTTCAACCAGAACCCACACTTGTTGTACTTTTCATAGAGCTTCTCCTTCCTCAAGGTCCCTAGTACAGTTCTTAGATGCTCCTCATTATCCTCCTTGGTTTTGTAGTATATCAGAATATCATCTATAAAGACTACCACAAATTTGTCGAGGTAATCTCTAAAGATTATATTCATCAAGTCCATGAAGATTTTTGGAGCATTAGTGAGTCTGAAAGGCATTATTATGAATTCATAGTGCCCATATCTTGTACTAAAAGTAGTCTTGGGGATATCTTCCTTCTTCACCCTTACTTGATAATATCCTGACCAAAAATCCACCTTAGAGAAGTATTGTGCTCCACACAGCTGATCGAACAAGTCATCAATTTGTGGGAGAGGGTACTTTCTCTTTATCGTGATTTTTTTGAGCTCATGATAATCGATGCAAAGGCACATTGACCCATCCTTCTTCATGACAAAGAGGACTGGTGCACCCCATGGTGAAGCATTTGGGCATATAAACCCTTTATCCATATTCTCCTGTAGTTGTTTCTTCAACACCTCAAGCTCCATAATATACATTCTATATGGGGTCTTGGATATTGGAAATGCCCCAGGTATAAGATCAATTGAGAATTTAACATCTCTTCTAGGAGGAGATCAGGAAAGTCCTTGGGAAACACTTTAGCGAATTCCCTCACAATAGGCATGTCTTCAAGGATGGTTGCTTCCTTGGACTCAATCATCTGAGCCAAATATGCATTCTCATAGGGTAGTAATATCTATGCTTGAGATTATGGAGCTAAAGAAGATTCATCTTCCTCCTTGCACTTGTATAGAATCGGGGGTTGATTATCCTCATAGAGAGTGATTTACCTCCCCCGACAATTTATGTTGGCTCTATATAAGGAAAGATAATCCATGCCAAGAATCGTATAAAATTCCACCATAGGGAGTATGAAGAGGTTCACTGGGAAGTTTAATCCACAGATTATGACAGGGGAGGAGTTATATTCATCGGATGCAATGATTGCCCCATTTTCCGTACTCACTGACATCTTGACTTCCATGATTTTTGGTGGTGCTGGGATTGTTCTACTAAACTTTTGAGATATAAAAGAATTCATAGAACCTGAATCGAAAAGTACATTTGATATTATTGAATGAATAACTAGCTTACCTATCACCACTTTGTTGTCGGGGTTCACTTCGGTGGTAATGATGGAAAAATCTCTCCCTTGCTACCTTGGAGGTTCTTGGTTGCCTCTGAAACCCCTTAGCTTAGGGAATTGATTTGAAAGATGCCCTGATTCTTTGTAGTTATAGCAATGAACCACGTGTTGAGGTTCGAATGGAGAATTCCTTTCCTCTATCGCAGCTGCGGGTCTTTCTTGTCGACAGTTAATAGCCAGGTGTTAGGTTTGGTGTCCTGAGAACCAACTGTTTTGTACTTTGATTACATGAATTTACACTTATTATATATTGTTCATTGTTCTTCATGATTATAATATAATAATGTCCTGAAATATTTGTTGCATTAATAAGGTCATGACAGATCCCCACTATGATGTGAACCTTGAAATGCTATAAAAATATTCTTAAATAAAGTTCTATAGTGGGATGACATACTATGATAGGACACATGGTATACAGACCATCATGTGTGAGTACTCGTAAGAAGACGAGACTCTCTATCATGGAGTTCGCACTTGGTAACCTCCAAGATGGGAGATTATGTGAATAGAACCGCCAGTATAAATTCCACATGTCTTGGTGTCATCGAATATTACTATCTACAAGAGTGTGTAATGGTCCTTAGACAGGAAGATTATCATTAACACATGTCATGACTCGCGCACTTAAATTTGCTGATGAAAACTGCCATGAAGACAGTTGGCGGGAAGTAGGGTATGTTGGGTGCATCACGAATGACATGTTGTTAATGGATAAGTTGAGGAAGGATTTGTCCCTTCCATATTTATGGAATTATATATCTCAGTCCCTTTGATTGAAATATAACTGTCGCCCAAATTTCATGGACATGGTGTCACGAAGAGTTTATTTCTAGAAGTCAAAGAATGACAGATCAAACATATAGGTTTATGACACTGCCATGAAACCTTCTTGATGAGATATTAAGACAAAGGGATTAAATTACCCAATAAGCGTTTGTATGAGGTGACATTTCAATGCAGTGTCAACTTCTTTCTCTTGGGTTCTTTGACCCATTGCTAGACAGTAATCTTGGACTTTAGGCAAACCCACCTAATGCCAATGAGAAAGAGGCCTAGAGGGTCACACACTAAGTGTATCTAAGTATCTCAAGTAGAATAAAGATTATTCATGTACGTGGTTTAATAATTATTCAAGGAAGCCTAAATCGTTTTAATGTTGGAGGAATAATAGAATAAAAAACAAGTACACACCGTGTATTAATGATTACACGTCGTGTAGTTTTTATTTTGAAAACAAGTACATGTCATGTATTAATGATTACACGCTGTGTATTAATGATTACACACCGTGTATTAATGATTACACGCCGTGTAATTTTCATTTTGGAAAAGAAATGAAAAAATGAAAACAAGATATACATGTTGTGTACATTGAATGTACATGCTTTGTAGTTTTCAATGAAATAAGAGTACACGCCGTGTATTAATGATTACACGCCGTGTAGTTTTTCTAGTCGGGATTTTGAGGATATAATATTGTTTTATTAAATGATAATTATTATAATCAGCGTGGGTGCATGTCAAGGAATTAATTATTCAATATGGGGGCTTTCAATAAGAGTTAATGAAATAAATAAAATGCATAACACGTTTATTTATTGTCATAACTCTATAACCTCAAACCCGATTATAAATATCCTCACAACCCCAACTCTTTTCCTAAGAATCATTGTGCACAACAATTCTGGAGAATTCTCTCAAGACCGAAAGAACTCCATCCTCCAAGAATGCTCTCAAGATCGAGAGAGATCCACCTCCATCGGATCAAGGTGATCTAAGGCGGACAACGCAAGCAAAGGCATCTCCATGCTAGCACCCGAAGATTCCTTTGGAGATGTCCAGAGATACGTGGTGCACGTGTGGATCACTGCTTGAGGAAGTCTACACTTGGATTCTGCGACGCAACGACGAATCACATCAGAATGTGATCAGAAATATCAACGAAGAAAGAATTCCATAAAAGGTACTTCTTGTCAATTAATTAAATTAATTATAATCATCCTGTGATGATCCTTCCTTTATGGTTCTGGGACTTTTATTCTTCTTTGTCTATTTATGTGATTCGATCCGTGGATTCTAGCGTTTATCGTTGTATTGATCCCATATTGATCATTACAAATGACAAAAAATCCAAGTAGGCACATCCACCAATGAGCTTCCACTGCACCCGGAATCTTAAATTGGTGTCAAAGGGAGGTTATAACTTTGATTATAGTTATTTAATTTTTGTTGATAATTTACGCATTTATATTTGATTCAATTCAAGATAAATCATTCTATGAAACTGAATGAACGAGATCTGTTCTTCCTCATTCATTTCTCGATTCACATCAAAGAAATGACATTTAAATTTTAATTTTAATTTTGATTAAAATAAAAAGGGGGAACTCATCTGCAGGAGCCACTCTTTCTGTCTGTATAACACAAGAATACACGGCGTGTAGTGAAAACTACATGTCGTGTACTTAGGTTCAGCAAACCGGTACTGGTCCACCAAACCATGTCGTGTGAATTGAGTATACCTAAGTATTTATTACACCGTGTTGACCCAAACTGAATAGTGCATGGAAACCAGAATACACAGCATGTATGTTGAATCAACACATTGTGTAGTCCGATCTAACCCAGGTGAAACTGTGTACAAGGAGAAGTCGTGTACCGCGTACACAGGATTTCCAGTCCAGTAACTGTGTAACAAGGAAGTACACGCTGTGTTTGATTAATCTACACGTTGTGTACTCCAAAATTTCCAAAGTACAAAAAACACACCAAAGCCCCCGATGTGTACTTTGGATAAAGGGTGAAAACAAATACACGCCGTATAATATAGCCTACACGCCGTGTACTTTCCAAAAATGGAATTTCACCAGGTTTCCTCCAAAGTACAAAGTCCCATACAAGGAATATGGATGAGAAGAATCTCAAGGAAATTCAGAAAGTAATTTAAGATAAAGAATTGATTAACTATAATATCATAATTAATTGAATTCAAGCGTGACTTATCTTGAATAATATAACAATTAAAAGAATTTTAATACTAAATATGTGTAAATATCGTTGCATGTTATGGATGATCATGAGCTAGACCAAAGACCCTTTGTGTGTATGGTTTCATTTAAATTTATTTAATTTAAATTCGTTGGCCTACGAGACTTCTTCCAATATAATGTAGGGCCTACGTGCCCACGGTTTCTTTAATGTAAACCCCATGTAATGGAGAATCTCCCAAGCCAAAGGAGATGGTTCAAAATCTGAAGCTAAGGCGAAACCAACCCAAGAAGATACAAAGGTGGACAGATGGGAGCTGCAAAACACGAACCATTGGGTTCAAGGTATTTTTCCCTAGGTCAGGGTTAGCTTATCAAAACCGCTAGATAAGCTAACCAATAGAAGCTCATGATCATGCCATATTATTTTATTTCTGTCTGATTACATGGTTTATTTATTATGTATGTGTTTTCATGATCACTTAGTTAATGAAATAAACAAGCATGAAAATATGGAATAAAATAAAAACCAGACTATGCGTAAACATTATCAGAATATGGTTAATCACTTAAGCAAGTATCACTTAATATTTACAAGAATTTGATAATATGAAACTATGCATAAAGTATAAAATCCCTCAAACACCATATTAAGTCAGACCAAGCCTTCTGTTATTTGATTAAGGGCAAGACTCAATAAAACTATGTGTTTCACCAACCCTTGTTGGGAAACTTACTTTTATAAAGGAAGCTCTTATGAAAGTTTTGGGTTGAATTAAACATTTTACATCAAGAGGAGTATCCCTTGCTAGACTTGTTGTAAAATGGATTCAAGTGTTGAGGAAATCCATGTCCGGATTTCAGGAATGGGGATTCCACTCAATAGATCAAGGAACTGTAATCTCATAGTTGGAAAAGACCTACCAACCTAAATACCTTATAATATCTTGACCAACCCTTTTTGGGGTTATGCGAAGGGGAATATGGAACCTTTCCACTAGAATGTCAAATAAACTGGACATTCCAATTTCAATGGTGAGGACCATTGGGACTTGATAAAATAGTGGGAGAATTAATAAATTCATTTATTATTCTTTATAAAATGTAATCAAAAGGTACCGATAAATCTACTCTTTTAATTTGTAGAATCAATATGACAAGCTCGTCAACCACATTTTCTCTACAATCAATTCTAGATAAAGACAATATCCTCACTGGCAGTAACTTTCAGGAAAGTTTTAGGTGCCTTTGGGTTATCCTACGCCATGAATGAAAGTTTTACGTGTTGGAGTCCTCACTTCTTGATTCTCCTACCCAAGGGGCGAGTGATCAAGATTTCATGTTCTATGATCAACATTTGAATGATGCACTCGACGTTCAATGTTTGATGTTATCATCAATGTCTAGTGAGCTCATGAAGTCTCATGAAGACATGGATGCCTACAGTATGCTCGAGCACCTTCATGGTCTATACCAGGAGAGAGAAAGATAGGAAAGGTTTGTGATCTCCAAGGATCTATTTCAGAGCAATCTTGGAGAGGGTGCCCCAGCTGAGCCTCATGTAGTCAAGATCATTGGATACATTGAGTGCTTATAGGTTTTAGGGTTTAAACTCCCTAAAGAACTGGGTACTGATATCATTCTTGCATCACTCCCCCAGATCTTATCTAAATTTTTTGTAAATTTCAACATGAACAACATTGAGAAGTCTCTATATGATCTTCTTATCCTTATTTTCCAAGTGGAAAATAATATGAAGTGTGAAAATCCTTTTGTCCTTATGGTGAATAAAAGGAAAGGGAAGGCGAAGATCTTTAAGCCCAAAGCTTCTTTAAGTCCTTCTAATAAAAGGAAGATCAAAGGGGAGGAAAGAGAACAAGAGGTTGTTTGTTTCACATGTGGCAAGAAGGTCCACTAAAAGAAAAACTGCACCCAGCCAAGGAAGCAAGGGGAAGCTTCAGGTGTGTTTGTTATCGAATGAAATCTATATGTTTATAAAAATTGGGTATTAGATACAGCTTGTGGTGCTCACATATGTATCCAAATACAGGAACCAAGTAGATTTGGGAATATTGATCGAGGGGAGGTAGATCTATGAGCAACCAACAGAGCCAGACTTGATGTTGTAGCTGTCAGGGACTACCACCTCACATTTCCAACTGAAATGGTCTTGGTGTTAAAGGGTTGTTATTATGGTCCTTCTATTACTAAAAACATTATTTTGGTATCTATATTAGATACAGATGGATTCATCTTCAAGTTTGGAAATTAATGTTGCTAATTTTATAAATATAGCATTTGTTTTAGTAAGGCAAATTTATATAACGAACTTTATGTGTTAGAATATACAAACCAAGTAATGGAAATAGATAACAAAGTTAATTCACATGACTCATACCACACCCAACTTTGGAATCACCGGCTAGGTCATGTCAATGAGAAACGTTTGAAAAAATTACATCAATATGGGTATTTAGATTCTTTCGAACTAAAACCACTTGGTGTATGTCATGCATGTCTACAAGGAAAAATGACCAAATCCCCATTAAGTGGGAAAGGTGAAAGGGATAAAGAGCTTCTATAATTAGTTCACACAGATGTGTGTGGACCATTTCTAGTTGAAGTAAGGGGTGGGTTATTGTACTTCATAACTTTTAATGATGATTTTAGTAGATATGGATATATTTACTTAATGAGGTATAAGTCATATTCTTTTGATCGGTTCAAAGAATACAAGAATGAAGTTGAGAACTAGCTTGGTAAGAATATTAAGAAACTCTGCTCAAACAGAGGAGGAGAATATCTTAATCAGGACTTCATTGATTTCTTACAGGAGATTTGGATTCTATCTCAAATCACTCCTCCTTACATGCCTCAGTGGAATGGCATAAGTGAAAGCAGGAACCACACCCTATTGGACATGGTGAGATCAATAATGAGTCATGCAACTCTTCCATTATCCTTTTGGGGATATGCATTACAAACTGCAACACACATACTAAACCAAGTACTAACTAAATCAATAAATGGCATTACATACGAGTTATGGAGTGGATGAAAAGCCATGTTATTAAATTTACATGTTTGTGGTTTCAAAGCATTTGTTAAGGCCTCTTCAGGTAACAAACTTGCACCCCAAAGAAAAAGGTATACATTTATAGGATATCTTAAGGAAACAAGGGGATATTACCTATAAAACCCCTCAGATAAAATGGTAATAGTGGAAAGACACGCCATATTACTTGAGAGGGAGAACATCTCCAAAAGAGATAGTGGGAGAAAGATATAATTAGATAAATTCAAGGCTCAAGATACATAGTAGTTGGTACAAGAACAGATTCCACAAAGCCCCATGGAAGAACAATCTGTTCCAGAGACACAAGAACTGTGTAGGAGCACGAGAGAGGTGAGAGAACCAGAATGATATGGTTTTCTTGTCATTGAGTATGGTGACTCATTATTGGCTGACAATGATGATCCTCTTACCTACAAGGAAGTATTTTAAGGAACAGACGCTGCCAAGTGGAAAGAATCCATGAATTCTGAAATGGATTCCATGTACCAAAACCAAGTCTATATTTTGGTAGATCCTCCAATTGATGTAAATATTGTTGGTAATAAATGGGTATTCAAGAAGAAACTGGACATGGAGGGACAAGTCAGCACCTATAAGGGACGACTAGTTGCAAAAGGTTTTAGACGGCGTCAAGGAATTGAGTATGATGAAACCTTTTCACCGGTTGCGATGCTAAAATCCAACAGAATCCTGTTGGACATTTCCGCTTACCATAACTATAAAATTTGGTAAATGGATGTCAAAACAGCATTCCTTAATGGGAACCTCCAGCAAGATGTCTACATGACACAACTTGAAGGTTTTTTGACCCCAAAGGATGCCAAAAAGTTATGCAAGTTGTAGAAATCCATTTATGGATTAAAACAAGCATCAAGGTCATGGAACATTCATTTTGATGAAGCCATAATGGAATTAGGATTTTTTAAGGATGAATGTGATCCTTGTGTATACAAAAGGTTTAATGTAATTGAAATAGTTTTCCTAATAGTATATGTTGATGACATATTACTAATTGGAAATGAAGTACATGTCTTACAGTTAGTTAAGGCATGGTTGGATAAATGCTTCTCTATGAAAGACTTGGGTGAGGCAGCATATATTCTTGGGATCAAGATCCATCGTGATAGATCCAAGAGAATACTAGGCCTAATTCAAATACATACATTGACAAGATACTGAAGAGATTTAGTATGGAACAGTCCAAGAGGTGATTGTTTCTAGTCTCACATGGCATTCATATTTCCAAGAAAATGTGTCCTTAGACACATGAGGAAAGAATAAAAATGGAAATGATCCCTTATGCATCAACAATTGGGTCAGTCATGTATGTTATGCTATGTACAAGGATAGATGTTTCTTACGCATTAAGTGTGGTAGGCAGATATCAAGCTGATTTAGGAGACCACCATTGAATGGCATTCAAGACTATCCTTATGTATCTGAGGCATACTAAGGATATATTCCTGGTTTATGGAGGAGATGAGGAACTAATCATTAGAGGACATGTAGATGCTATCTTCTAGACTCATAAAGATGACATGAAGTCGCAGAATGGATACATCTTCAGTTTGAATGGAGGTACAGTGAGCTGGAAGAGCTCAAAGAAAGGTGTGGTCGCAGATTCAATAGTAGAGTCCGAGTATATCGCATCTTCTGAGGCAGCTAAAGAAGCAGTATGGATGCGAAGCTTTGTCCAAGATTTGGATGTAGTACCTAGCAGTAAAGATCCTATCACACTCAATTGTGATAATACTACAGCGGTTTCACTTTCAAAAGAGCTAAGGTCACATCAGTAGACAAAGCACATACTTCAGAAGTATCATCTCTTGAGGGATTTTTCTCAGAGAGGTGAAGTTGTAGTGAGCAGTATTTCCATGGAAGACAACGTGGAGGACCCCTTAACTAAAGCCTTGACTCAGCAGAAACATGATCAATATGTGAGGTCTAGCGGACTAAAAGTCGTAGGCGGTTGTCTCTAGTCCAAGTGGGAGTTTGTTAGGGTTGGTGTCCTAAGAACCAACTATTTTGTACTTTGATTACATGAATGTACACTTATTATATATTGTTTATCATTATGTATGAGTATAATATAATAATGTCCTGGAATATTTGTTGCATTAATAAGGTCATGACAGATCCCCGCTAGGATGAGAACCTTGAAATTATATAACAATGTTCTTAAATAAAGTTCTATGGTTGGATGACATACTATGATAGGACACATAGTATACAGACCATAATGTTCGAGTACTCCTAAGAAGACGAGACTCTCTCTCATTGAGTTCTCACTTGGTAATCTCCAAGATGGGAAATTACGAGAACAAACCCGCCAGTAGCAACTCCACATGTCTTGGTGTCATCATACATTTCTATCTATGAGAGTTTTTAATGGTCCTTAGACTAGAAGATTATCATTAACTCATGTCATGACTCGCACACTTAGATTTGTTGACAAAAACCATCACAAAGATAGTTGGCAGGAAGTAGGGTACGTTGGGTGCATTACAAATGACATGTTGTTAATAGATAAGTAGAGGAAGTATTTTTACCTTCCATATTTATGGAAGTCGATATCTCGGGCCCTTTTATTGAAATAGAACTATCACCCAAATTCCATGGCCATGGTGTCACGACGAGTTTATTTCTAGAAGTCAAAGAATGACGGATTAAGCATATAGGTTTATGACACTGTCATGAAACCTACTTGTTGAGATATTGAGACAAAGGGATTAAATTACACAGTAAGTGTTTGTATGAGGTGACACATCAATGTGGCATCAACTTCTTTCTCTTGGGTGCCTTGACCCATTGCTAGATAGTAATCTTGGACTTTAGGAAAGCCTACATAATGCCAACGAGAAAGAGTCCTAGAGGGTCACACACTAAGTGTATCCAAGTATCTCAGGTAGAATAAAGATTATTCCCATACATGGTTTAATAATTATTCAAGGAAGGCTAAATCGTTTTAATGTTGGAGGAAGAATAAAATAAAAAACAAGTACACGTCATGTATTAATGATTACACACCGTGAAGTTTTTATTTTGAAAACAAGTACACGCCGTGTATTAATGATTACACGCCGTGTAGTTTTCATTTTGGAAAAGAAATGAAAAAATGAAAACAAGATATACATGTCGTGTACATTGAATGTACATGTCGTGTAGTTTTCAATTAAAAAAGAGTACACACCATGTATTAATGATTACATGCTATGTAGTTTTTCTAGTTGGGATTTTGAGGATATAATATTGTTTTATTAAATTATATTTATTATAATCAGCATGGGTGCATGTTAAGGAATTAATTATTCGACATGGGGGTTTTCAATAAGAGTTAATGAAATAAATAAAACACGTAATGCGTTTATTTATTTTCAAAACTCTATAACCTCAAACCTGATTATAAATATCCTCACAACCCCAAATTTTTTCCTAAGAATCATTGTGTACGATAATTCTAGAGAATTCTCTCAAGACCGAAAGAACTTCATCCTCCAAGAATTCTCTCAAGACTGAGAGAGATCCACCTCCATCGGATCAAGGCGATCTAAGGCGGACAACGCAAGAAAAGGCTTCTCCATGCTAGCACCTAGATATTCCTTTGGCGAAGTCCAAAGATATGTGGTGCACGGGTGGATCACTACTAGAGGAAGTCTACACTTGGCTTTTACAACGCAATGATGAATCACATCAGAACATGATGAAAAATATCAATGAAGAAAGAATTCCATAAAAGGTACTTCTTTTCAATTAATTAAATTAATTATAATCAACCTGTGATGATCCTTCCTTTATGGTTTCAGGACTTTTCTTCTTCTTTGTCTATTTCTATGATTCGATCTGTGGAGTCTGGAATTTATCATCATATTGATCCCGGATTGATCATTGCAAATGAAAAAAAAATCCATGTGGGCACATCCACCCACGATCTTTCACTGCGCCCAAAACCTTCACTAAGTTCCCTTATCTTTCACAACTAAATCATTTCCTCGTCCCCTTCGGGAAATTTTCAGGGTGCTTCCTTCCAAACCTTTGGCAAGTGGGGTGATGGATCTTCTTAGCCCCGTTGGATTTATCCATCGGACCACCAGTATTGAATTCCACCTTATGCTTCTTATCCACATGATACCCCTGAGATTCTCAGATCTCCATTTCAACCTTGAGGGCACATCGGATAATTTCCTCATAGCTGTCGAAGTCACGGATCGCCAGCACTTTCCGCAGGCTAGGTTTCATCCCACCAAAGAAGCGGTCAACCTTGCATTTGGGGGTAACAACAGATCTAGAGGCATATCAAGAAAACCTTTTGATGTTTTCCTCATACGATCCAATAGATTCATTATATTTTTTCTTGAGGGAAAGGAAGTCCCTTTCCATCTTAAGCCGGAGGGTGTGAGGAAAATATTTATCGAAAAACGTCTTCAAAAATCCTTCTATTCCAATGCCTTGATCTCCCCCTTAGGCTTCATATTTTGGATCAACATCCACCATTGATCAGCTTCACCCTCCATATGATAAGCAGCTAGGAGAACCTTCTTCTGTTCATAACATTGAAGGATAGAGAAGATCTTTTCAATGGAGTTGATCCATTGTTCAATGATTGAGGGATCGGATGATCCATTAAAATTAGGAGGCATTTGTCTCATGAAGCTCTCAATAGCAACTTGTTCTTTCTTAGGGGGGTTGAATGTTCCTTTTGACCCATTTTTCTATTCAAATCTTGAGTTAGATGAGAGAGAAGCATGAAAAAGTTCACAATTCCCACTCCCATTGGATTGGGCATCTCATTAGTACAATCATCACATTGATCTTCACATCAGTTGTTAGCCTGAGTCCTCCTATTACTGACCATTGGCTAGAATAAAAGGAAAGTTAGGGGTAACACATAAAGGGTAATACAAAGTAAAAACTGATAACTTATAAATAACTTTTATTTCCTTAACATATGAATCTATTGGCTTCAGTCTATATTATCCATGATATACTTTCTAATATATATTCTAAGGGAATTTTTTTAGTCCCTTAATAATGGTTCATACTAAGATTGTGAATTTTCCAAAGCATATCCTCTAGGAGTGTCATAACCAAGAGTTTAGCAAGGCCCATTTTCGTGCACTAATTACCATTCGAGTCTATCTCAAAGTGGTGCTTTTGGGTTTTACCCTTAGGATACATCTGTGCCAGAGCCGCCTCTATCTGCTCATATCCAGACAGGGATGTGTTTACTTGATAAACCACTTACTCAATACTCACCAAAACATAGGGATGTTTTTATTATACTTACTCTTGTCTATAAGTCTTTACTAGGGTTTTCTAATCCCAATCCAAAAAATAACTAAACCTATCCTTTGATACCAACTATGACAACCCTGATATTTTATTTCACAATTAAACATAATTTATTACATAAACTTCATTTGATACAACCTAGAATATTTATAGGTCTAGTGTCTTTGGGGCTTAGGATCATTACATAACAACTTAAAACATGAAAAACAACATCTTTATTGAAAACTTCCTTTACATGACCACTAAATTCCTGTGTACTTAGCATTGCATGGGATAACCAGAGGACATGCATAAAAAAGGGTGATCTATAAAGCCCAGTAAGGGATTAATCATGGAATAACATGAGGAATAAAATACAAGTTAGAAAATAGGCATATCAATAGATCACAAGAGAAGCATAAACATAAAGGCATGATAAAGAATGATAATCATTACATGGAAATGTGGCAACAACACTTAACATGGAATTATCATGAGCCAAGGCTCATTGCACATGGAGCATGAGTAAACCCTAATTGCACATGAAGCAATATTAAACCCTCATTGAACTTGAATTAGCATGAGTAAACACCCAATGCAAATGAGGTATCATGATACTATACTTTACTCAATGCATTGGAGCACTATCAGGGCACACCCTTCTTAAACATTTCATTTCATGCATAAGTGTGCCACATGGATCATAAAATATTGAATCATTCAACATAATCATTTATTCCACAATAAACGAATGTGGAATACATACATGAAACTATTTAAATAATAAGTAAATGTGAATAAAGGTGAATACACTTTATAGAGAAATGGGCATGGTATTCACTACACAATGACTTTGGCTTGGAAAAGTGCGGTGCAATTTCGGCAGCATAACGGCATGAAATAAGAACTCATAAAAATGGTTGAGGAGATAGAAAGGGGTGTCTCATCATATTTACATGACATGGATAGTAAGGGGGTCATATAGATACATGTCCCAACAAATGTAATGGAATTTATATTCATGATACAAAAGTATTTCTTGAATGTAAATGAGGAGTGAGAAATTTATTTCAGAATTTTGGCATAATAACGGGTGTACATGGGAGGCCTTTAATGAGAGAGAAAAGAATCTCTGATAATTCAAACATAAATAGGAAAGTATGGGGGAGGTGAGAAACCATAACCCAACATTTATAATTGAAATTAAAAGGTCATAATGATTTAAAGAATATTGGACAAAAATGAGAAAGGAAGAAAAACCCTTACTTGGAAGTCTGCTTCCAAAGGCTTGAGAGAGGCTTGAGAGAGGCTTCTTGGGAGCTTGAGGTGCCTTGGGAGGATTCTAGAGAGAGGAGGGCAGATGTTGGATGAACTCCAAAGGTTTTGAGTTAGGAGGAAGTGTGATTAGCCACTAAATGAGGCTAATATTCATTGGTAATATATATAATATTCATGTTATTTATTATTCATAAACACCATTTTAGTGAATTTTACACTTTGAACATCATTTCACATTATGATTGTAATACCTTCTTAAAATGCACTATTATGTAGTACATTTTTTAACATCATTTAAAGTACCAAATGATTCATCTGATTATACATATTTTAATTTGATATTTTTGTAAATTGATCTACACTCCAATATGAACATGTTTCATTCAGGGATCAATGGAGAATTCATGGAGGATGATGGAGATATTTGGCAATGAAAGGAAGCAATTCTGGAGAAGGTAGATTGGAAACTATCCCACTAATGAAGCTGTGGGGCCCAAAATACAGGCCCAATGAATCCCAAATTTCGTGGGATGCTAGAATACATGTAGAGGAACAAATAACTCTTCAGTATCCAATGCTAATTCGGCCTCCATGGTGTCCATTTAGGTAGACCAAGTTAGAGATAAAATTCTGGGCCAGATTCTGCGGCCCAGAAAAGAATCACACCAATTAAACCATATCTCAAAAGAAATAACTCCTTTTGGTCTGAGATTTTACAGGAGGTTAGAAGACATCCGAGGATACATGTTATCCTTCTATGTCACACTCTGATTCGGCCATATAGAAGGTATTACAAGCGCGTCTGTTCGGTGGATGAAACAGGCTGCCACCTCGGGTCAAATGTGGAAAAGTCCAAATTCCACAAGATTTCCACCACCTATGGCCTACCAAAATTAATTGAGATGCTTTTTACTATTTTAGACTCGACCGAAGGGCTCAAAAATGCCTATTTAATTCAGTGGTGTTGGATTATTTAGGAATCTTGGATGCTTTGTTCAATTGTAATGTTATGCTGCAATTTTGTTGTCTCAAATTTGTCTTTCACATATAAGTTGTTCAATTAACTTTAGTTTCTTAATAAAAGTTCTTCTTATACTCTTATTCTATTGTTCTTCATATAACTTTGATACCGTTGGATCAAGGTGTGAATTTATTCACACCAAACCTTGTGAAATTATTCACACAACGGTGGAGTGATCATTTTATTTTTGTTGTTTTCTTTACTTCTCTATTTCCTCCCTCATGAGTCTACTTTACGCTTCCATTGAAACCATGGGATCAATGGAGGGCTAACCCAATTATGGGTTGGTCCAAGGGAGTAGAAAGGGTCTGGATTGGATGTTATTTATCTCCTCATTAATGTATAATCACTTCTTTAATTGAGATTTTTATTTGATGATTTTTGAACTCCATCGTCCTTGTTGAATTTAAGGCCACACACTTTAAGTGATAATACGAACCTTTACCTTGAAGTGCTCAAAACTTTGATCCTTAAAGTGTATAGTTGATTAGTATTAAATGGTGTAGACATTAAACCAGTAAGTGATGATGTTGTTTTATCTCCCTAAATGAACCCCATCTCAAATAAAAGAAATTGAAATCATTAAAAAGAAAATACATCCAATCCACCCCGAGCGATAACCTAGGATCAACTCATTATTTTAAATTGAATTCACTTAAGTCTATTAGAGTTACTTTAAACCCATATAAAATCAACCCAAGTTGGCCACTTCATAGCCAAAAACAGTCCATAGAATGTACGTGTCTATAGGTTACTTCTTAGGTCTCTGAGGATTCGACAACCCAAGCTAAACTACAAGGAACGTCTTACCTTCTTCTCTTGGGTAAATTTGAGCGAGAATAAAATTTTGGCGTCGTTTTCGGGGACCCAAGTAATTCATCTAAACACCCATTCTATTCTCCCCCATTTCTTCTTTTCTCATCCAAATTCTCTTACCTTTTCCCTTTCTCGTTTTTTTTCTTTTGGCGCATGTCTGCCTACACCCGCAATCAATCAATCCGTCTTGTTAGGGTGGATAGTCCTGGGTTTGGGGAGTCAAGTACACCAAGGTAACTCATTACATTAGATCCTAATCTTCCTAATACTCTATAGTCCAAAATTGAGCCCATTTCAATGGAAGTTCTTCAAAGAAACCAACTCATAAACCCGGGTGGGAACCAAAATGGAAACCCAAATGAGGCAGCCCCAAACTTGGGGAATGCGGTTGATCAAACCATGAATGACTACCTCACACCTTCTTGGACCAATGCCCCCTCATGCATTAGACACAATTCCCTATGATATGCCAACTACATCTTTAAACTCCATGTCCTAAACCACCTTCCTACATTCCATGGAATGGAGTCTGAGATGCCATACCTGCACATTAAGGAGTTCAATGACATTGTAGAAACCATGTGTCCCCCACATCAACTAAAATCTTCTAAGATGATTATATTTCCTTTTTCTTTAAAGGATAGAGCTAAAAATTGGCTAAACAATTTGAGACCATCATCCATAAATTCTTGGGACCAACTACAAAGAGAATTCTACAAAAAATACTTTCCCCGCCACAAAACAATTGCACTTAAAAAGAGTATCCAATACTTTTTTGAAAAAGAGGGAGAGTCATTATATGAAAAATGGGAGAGGTTCAAAGACACTCTAAACATGGTTCCACACCATGGTTTTTCTATTCCTGAACAAGTGAGAATTTTCTATGAAGGGTTAGGTCCAGGGAACAAACAATTCATTGACATGATGTGTAATGGAACATTTAAAAACGAAGCCCCAAATGATGCTTACGAGTATCTAGAAAGCCTTTCTGAAAAAAACCAAACATGGGGAAATCTACCTTATTCTGAAAAGCCACAAAGAACTACTGGAATTCATACACTTAGAGAAGAGGAAATCCTTAGGGCTAAACTCGCAGCACTCTCTAGGAAGGTTGAAGAGATAGACCTTAGGAAAGTCCATGAAATCCAAACCGTTGACCCTGTTTGCACAATTTGTGACAAACATGATCATAAGACAGACAACTTCCCAACCATTCCATCCATCAAGGATGTTCTTTTAGGAGGACCCCCAATGGAAGTAAATGCCTTGAACTTTCAAAATCCTCAATACCAAAACACCTTCAACCCAAGGTATAACGACCACCCAGGCTTCTGCTGGAAAGATAACCAACAACCTATCCAACAACAGGGAAAAAAATCCTTACCCCCATCAGAACTACCAATCCCATAACCAGTTCCAAACCCAACCTATCTAATAACAACATCTAAAAGTCCATTTTCAACAAACCATCCCACCTCCAAAATATCCCTCTGGGATAAACCAACCTACTCAAGCACCCACCCAAACTGTTCCACAAAGTCTACTAGAACAACTATGCAAACAAATAGAAAGGATGAACTCATAATTCTCTTCCCTTAAACAAGAACTTCAAACCATAAAAATTGGAAAGGAACCCATTCCTACTCAGGAGGTGCCATCCTCAACTTCAAGGGGAGAGTCAAGTTGCACTCAAACAACTCATGAACAACTAAAGGTTGTGACTATTTTAAGAAGTGGGAAATCAATTGAGAAACCTGAACAACTAATTCATAACCCACCTGAAGATTAAAACTTGGATGAAAATTAAAATGAACCACAGGATCAAACTGAGGAAACTGATAACATTTTCAAGGAAACAACTCTTCAACAAACAACCCCACAACCTCCACCATTTCCTCAATGCATGAGGGGGAAAACCAAGCCTGAATTGAGTGAAAAAATTGAGGTAAATCTTCTCACAAGTCAAGTTTAACATTCCTCTTCTTGATGCCATCCAAACTATATATGAGTACCACCATTCAAGGGACCATTCCTCCTAAGTTGAAAGACCCAGGTTTCCCTTACATCAATGTTGAACTAGGAGAAAGTAAAGTTGTCAAGGCCTTGTGTGACCTAGGTTCTAGTGTCAATCTCATCCCATATGCTGTGTAATGCCAGTTAGGCCTAGAAGAACTCCAACCCACATCTATCACACTTCAAATGCTGATCGTAGCATTAGGGTTCCAAAGGGGATTTTAAAGGACGTTCTGGTAAAGGTTGAAAACTTAATCTACCCTGCTGACTTCATTGTCCTTGACAACCATGCAAACTTAGGAAATAAGGAACAAACCCCAATCATCTTTATCCATCCTTTTCTTGCAACAATCAACTCTGTTATCCGAGTCCGAAATGGGAGCATGACCATCACCTTTGGGAACATGAGTCAAGACTTGAACATCTATAATGCAAGCTCACAAATAGGGGATGACGAGGACATTCATGAATTAAACATGATAGGAATCATTGATAATGAATCCATAGAACATCAAGGAATATTTGATGAATGTTTAAGTCAGGATGAGATTGATTTCCTTTGTTCATATGAAGGAATTTTATCTCCTTGGCTTGAATCATTTTCAAATTGCTCTTATGATGAAGTCTTAGGTCCAACAATCAGTGAAACCTTTCAAGAAACCACTTTCATGGAGACCACTCCAACTTCCTTCCCTAAATCTAATCAAGACAATATAGTAGCTGAAACTTCTACATGTGGGGAATCAATCCTATCAGAAAATCTAAAAAAAGAAATTGAACTTGATCCAATGTCCCAATCTTCTGTTGAAATTCTAAACCAACCTAATCTTGAAGTGAAGGAACTTATCGCTACACTCAAGTATGCCTTCCTAGGGGACAATCAAACACATCACATTGTCATTTATTCTTCTCTTGAATCCAATCATGAGAGGATGCTTCTAGATGTCCTTAGGAAACATAAGAAATCCATTGGTTGGACCCTATCTGATATTCCCGGGATTAGCCCACTTGTTGGGACTCATAGGATTGTCTTGGAATCTGATTCAAAGCCATGTCGTCAACCTCAACGGCGACTCAATCCTAATATCATGGAGGTAGTAAGGAAGGAACTTCTGAAATTGTTAAAAGCTGGTATCATATATCCCATAGCTGAGAGTGAGTGGGTGAGCCCAATCCAAGTGGTTCCAAAAAAGGCCAGAATCACAGTGATAACCAATGAGGATGGAGAGATTCTTCCAACAAGGGTGAGTAGTGGATGTAGGGTCTGCATTGACTATAGGAAGCTAAAATTATTCACCAAGAAGGACCATTTCCCCTTACCATTCATTGACCAAGTCCTTGAGAGAGTGGAAGGTCATGCCTTCTACTGTTTCTTAGATGGGTACTCGGGGTACAATAAAATTGAGGTATCCCTAGAGGATTAAGGGAAGACTACATTCACGTGTCCATTTGGAACCTTTGCTTTCAAACGCATGCCCTTTGGGTAATGCAATGCCCCTGGAACCTTCCAACGGTGCATGATGGGAATCTTCTCAGACATGGTAGGGGATTTTCTAGAGGTCTTCATGGATGACTTCTCTGTGTTTGGGGATACTTTTTATGGATGTCTAAGGAATGTAGAGAGATTCATTTCAAGATGTGAAGAAAAGAATATGGTCCTAAACTGGGAAAAATTACATTTCATGGTTAAAGAGGGACTAGTTTTAGGCCATTTGGTCTCAGGTAGGGGGATTGAAGTTGATAAAGCCAAGGTTGGCATCATTCGTCACCTTCCATCACCCAAAACTATCAAGGAAGTGAGGTCTTTCTTAGGACATGTTGGTTTCTATAGAAGATTCATCAAGGACTTTAGTTCAATATCCCATCCCCTTTGTGCTTTCCTAGTAAGGGATGCTCCATTTGTTTGGACAGAAAGCTATGAGGGTTCATTCTCAACCCTCAAATCCTCTCTCACCTCTCCTCCCATTATGAAATCTCCAAATTGGAACCTTCCTTTCGAACTTATGTGTGATGCCAGTGACTTTGCTGTAGGAGCTGTGTTAGGACAACGTTGTGATAAAAATCCTTATGTCATTGATTATGCAATAAAATCCTTTAATGATGCCCAAATCAACTACACCACCACTAAAAAGGAGTTACTTTCTATTGTGTTTTCCTTAGAGAAGTTTAGGTCATACCTCTTAGGATCCCCCATCACTGTGTTCACTGACCATTCTACACTAAAATACCTCTTCCAAAAACAAGATGCTAAGGCTAGACTGATTATGTGGGTCCTTCTCTTACAATAATTTGACCTCACAATCAAGGATAAAAAGGGAGTTGAAAATGTTTTAGCTGATCACATCTCTATGATGGAATTCAAAGACAACTCAAATCACCTTTCTATGTCTGATTCGTTTCCTGATGAACACCTATACTCTGTGAGTGACTTCCCTTGGTATGCTGACATAGCAAATTTCTTAGTGACAGGAGTCATTCCAAAATTCTTAATGAATCAATCTCGAAGGAAATTTCTTTCTAATGTTAGAAACTATGTGTTTGATGATCCATACTTCTATAAGTTATGCCCTGACCAAGTCATTAGGAGGTGTGTTCCAGAATCTGAACAAGAGTCCATCCTTAAATTCTGTCATAGTGAGGCATGTGGAGGTCACTTTTCCTTTAAGAAAACATCTCCTAAGATTCTTCAATGAGGTCTTTTCTGGCCCACCCTCTCAAGGGACTCCTACACATTTTTTCAAAGCTGTCCTAGGTGTCAACAAGTAGGGTCTATCACAAAATGGAATCAAATGCCACTCACTCCCATCTTAGTGGTTGAAATATTTGACTGTTGGGGAATTGACTTCATGGGTCCCTTCCCAAACTCTCGGGGATACCTCTACATACTCTTAGCTATTGATTATGTCTCAAAATGGGTTGAGTCCATTCCCACTAAGTCCAATGATCATCAAGTTGTGATTCGATTTCTAAAAGAGAACATATTTTCAAGATTTGGAATTCCTAGGGCTATAATCAGTGATCGAGGAACCCATTTCTGCAACCGCCCATTCTCTTCACTCATGTCTAAGTATGGTATTTCTCATAAAGTTTCAACTGCATACCATCCTCAAACCAATGGTCAAGCTGAGTTAGCTAATAGGGAGATTAAGCAAATTCTTGAAAAAACTGTCAACCCCTCTAGGAAATATTGGTCCGAGAAACTATTGGATGCTCTTTGGGAATATCGTATAGCATACAAAACCATCATAGGAATGTCACCATATAGGTTGGTTTATGGAAAATCATGCCATTTACCTGTTGAAATTGAGCATAAGGCCTTTTGGGAAATTAATAAAATGGATTATGACCTCTCATTGGTCGGAACAAAAAGAAAATTAGATCTCAACGAACTGGAGGAACTAAGTATGGAGGCTTATGAAAATTCAAGGATCAATAAAACTAGATTTAAAGCCTACCAATCTAGGAATATCAAGGTCAAAAATTTTGAACTGGGAAAACGTGTGCTCTTGTATAGTTCAAAACTTCATTTACACCCAGGAAAGTTAAGGTCTAGATGGTCAGGACCTTTCATAGTGCATCATGTGTACCCCCATGGGGAAGTAGAGATTCAAGATCCCAAAAGTGGTTACATTTTCAAGGTCAATGGTCAAAGGTTAAAACCATTCATTGAATCATTCAATAAACAAGAAATAAAGGTTGAGTTAACTGAGCCAACCTATGAACCAGGAAAAAATTGATAAATTTAGGGTTCAAGTCGAGCTAACGACATTAAACAAAGCACTGCATGGGAGGCAACCCATGGTTTTCAAGTTTCCTATCATTTTTTTGTTTTAATAAAATTTATATTTTAATTAATCATTTTTATATTTAAAAAAAAATAGACTGTTGACCTATTCTTCTATTATGAGTATTGATGGGTATGAAAGGGGAGCACCATATTCATCTGTGTCACGTGGTGTGATCCTTGAGTAATACCTTACCCAGAAATTTAAAAAGAAGACAATATATCATCAGTTTATTTTATTTTATATATATACTTATATTTTACTTATATATATATATATATACTCTTTTGTTTTGTTTGTTTGTTTTCCTTTTTCCACTAGGGAATTCTGGAAGCAACATGGATATCAAAGGACTAAATTGGAGCAGCAAGAACTTCAAACTTCAACCACCAGGTGACTTCATTCCATGACCCTCATTTTCAATTTCCTGTTGGAACTTTCATTCTCTACCTCTACCCCCTTTTAAATTTTCTTTTCTTTAAACACTGGGGACAGTTTTATTTTAAGTTGGGGGGTAGATAAAATAAAAAATTATTTCGTGTCAAAAAAAATGAATGATTTGAAAAAATGTGTAAATGGAAGGAAAAATTCCTTTAACTTTAAACATGGTAATACACATTGCACACTTTGAAACTGAATATCAAATAATTTATCATACCCTGATTCTAATTTTAATCCTTTTATAATTTCATGATCATTGATTTTGGAAAGTGTGGCTGTCCAATGTGATATTTCATCATTTATATTTTCATCCAAAAAAAAGATCACAATGCACGTCCTTTGGATAGTGGGGTATTAGTTTGAGTTCATGGGGTCCCCTAAATATATAGCATAGGTTTGGTGATCATTTTAGTTTAATATGAGTATTCAAAAAAAAATTAAAAAAAATTGCGCGTAGAGCAATGAAATGACCTAATGCGTGGCTTTCGGCACTTGAGGATCGTGACTCCATAGTTGTCTGGCCCAGAGTTAGTAATTTTATCTCTATTTTTGGTAATTTGAATTTGTTTTTGACTGAGTTAACTCGAGATGATACCTAAGTATGTGGGCTTCACTTTGTGCCCTAAGGTCTTTGAGCCTAGGAGTCATCGGCAAAGTCTCGCTACAGGGGTTGACTCTTTTGAGTGCAACTTCAATTACCATGGAAAAATTGCAAAAACAAAAAAAAAACAAAAAAAAATTATACAAAAAAAAATGAATACTCATCTTAATATTGAAATATGATTCCACCTAGAACTTCCATAATTTCCCCCTTGAATAAAGATGAACCCCCATGTCTATTGTGATGCACAACACATCCTCATACTTAATTGTCATTAGATGAAATATGGCAACGAATTTGAACAAAGGAATGGGCTTGGGATTGGGATATGCTTATGAAACTATCTTGTATTAAAATATTTTGATGGGTTTCATGCTTGTTTGGTATAAGGTTTTTTTGGTGATCATTCTGTATTAAAATGTTTTTTGGAAAAGGGAATTCGAATTTCATATTGTTGAGATATATTTTGCTCGGGACTAGCAAAACTCAAGTTGGGGGGTGTGATTATACACTAAATGAGGCTAATATTAATTGGTAATATATATAATATTCATGTTATTTATTATTCATAAACACCATTTTAGTTCATTTTACACTTTGAACATCATTTCACATTATGATTGTAATACCTTCTTAAAATGCACTATTATGTGGTACATTTTTGAACACCATTTAAAGTACCAAATTATTCATCTGATTATACATATTTTAATTTGATATTTTTGTAAATTTATCTAAACTACAATATGAACATGTTTCATTCAGGGATAAATAGATAATTCATGGAGGATGATGGAGATATTTGGCAATGAAAGGAAGCAATTCTGGAGAAGGCAGATTGGACACCAGACCACTGATGAAAATGTGGGGCCAAAAATACAGGCCCAATGAATCCCAAATTTCGTGGGATGATAGAAGAAATGTATAGGAACAAATAACCCTTCATGATCCAATGCTAATTAGGCCTCCATGGTGTCCATTTAGGCATCCCAAGTTAGAGATAAAATACTGGGCCAGATTCTGTGGCCAAGACAAACATCCCATCAATTAAACCATATCTCGAAAACAATAACTTCTTTTGGGCTGAGATTTTACAGGAGGTTAGAAGACATCCGAGGATACATTTTATTATTATATGGCCCACTCTGATTCGGCCATATAGAAGGTCTTCAAAGCACTTCTGTTCGGTGGATGAAAGTTGGCTGCCACCTCAGGTCAAATGTGGAAAAGTCCAAATTCCACAAGCTTTCCACCAACTATGGCCTACCAAAATTAATTGAGATTCTTTATACAGTTGGATGCTAGACCCAAGGGCTCAAAAATGCATATTTAATGAAGTGATGTTGGAGGATTTAGGAATCTTGGATTCTTTGTTCAATTGTAATGTTATGCTTCAATTTTGTTGTCTCAAATTTTTCTTTCACATGTAAGTTGTTCAATTCACTTTAGTTTCTTAATAAAAGTTCTTCTTCTACTCTTATTATGTTGTTATTCATATCACTTTGATACCTTTGGATCAAGGTGTGAATTTATTCACACCAAACCTTGTGAAATTATTCACACAACGGTGGAGTGATAATTTTATTTTTGTTGTTTTCATTACTTCTCCATTTCCTCCCTCATGAGTCTACTTTCCACTTCCATTGAAACCATCGGATCAATGGAGGGATAACCCACTTATGGGTTGATCCAAGGGAGTAGAAAGGGGCTGGATTGGATGTTATTTATCACCTCATTAATGTATAATCACTTCTTTAATTGAGATTTTTATTTGATGATTTTTAAACTCCATCGTCCTTGTTGAATTTAAGGTCACACACTTTAAGTGATAATACGAACTTTTACCTTAAAGTGCTCAAAACTTTGATCCTTCAAGTGTATAGGTGATTAGTATTAAAGGGTGTAGGAATTAAACCAGTAAGTGATGATGTTGTTTTATCTCCATAAATGAACCCCATCTCAAATAAAAGAAATTGAAATCATTAAAAAGGAAATACGTCCAATCCACCCCGAACGATAACCTAGGATCAACTCATTCTTTTAAATTGAATTCATTTAATTCTCTTAGAGTTCCTTTAAACCCATATAAAATCAACCCAATTTGGCCACTTCATAGCCAAAAACAGTCCATAGAATGTACGTGTCTATAGGTTACTTCTTAGGTCTTTGAGGATTCGACAACCCAAGCTAAACTACAAGGACTATCTTACCTTCTTCTCTTGGGTAAATTTGAGCGAGAATCAAAGTGGGATCTTGGGTTGGTTTATATAGGAAAGGTGAGGGAATTATTTATTATTTAAGTTTGGGACACCTCACATTAAACTAATCCAAACCACAAATCAACCCATGGTTTTTGACAAAGGGAAGTGGAAAACAATATTTTATAAGTCTAAAGTCTGAACTTCTTAAAATAATGGGGTTGCTTATGTGGAGGTGAGTCACACTCCCAAGGAAAACAATTTAAAAAGACAAAATGTTTAGTAAGTCTTGAAGGGTCCACTAAAGCTTTGTAAAATAAATAAAACAAACCAAAAATAACATTATTTTAATGTTAAAACATATATTTTCTGAAAATAAAGTTTATAGTATTTTATTACATCACTATTGGATCATTATGATGTCATAAAACACATTATATATTTAAAAAATATTTAATTTTTACCCAAAAATTTGTCTGTCTCAGAAAATTATAAAAAATTCACCGTTGGATAATTTCGACATCCTGATTCCAGAAATAATATTCATTTTATCTAAATAATTTTATAAATATGTTAATTTTCACTTTTAAAATAAAAACCGACATTTATCAAAAATTCATGGGTTTTGACAAAAATGGCTTTCAAACCTTAATAAAAATTACAATTGCATTCATAAAATTATACGATCATTTATATTTAATAAAACTTAATTTAATAACAATAATAATATTTTATTAAAAAATTATTTAATTAAAAAATCTATTAATTCATCAAAATAGATTTCTTAGTTGAACATTAACTAAAAATACTATTTGTGCTTTAAAAACTATTTACAAGGTAAGAATAATAAAATGAAAGTATATTCATTATTATATACAAAAATAATATACATAACCATAGTGCTAAGGTCGTGTTACATAACCCCTTATAACACCTGCATAAGACTGAAGAGTAAGGTGTATGATGGTGACAGACTCTTGGGGTGGCTCGAATAACATTTCTCAGGTGGTAATCTCTATCAACTTCCACTTCTCTTGTAGGCGGTCCTGATCAAGCTTAACATATTCAAGCTCGGCTTGGGCTTAGTCAAGAGCAAAGCCCAAAGACGCAACCTCCTTTCCAAGCTCTGAAAAATGGGCTTTGAATGGGGCATGTCTGCTTGATGAGGCTATCGCTTCCTTGGTCTGAGTAAACTGGATTTTTTAAAGCCCTATATTTATACTGATCATGTGATCATTGTTCAATGACTATATTAGCAACGGTCACAATTATTAACATAAAACCAAAGAAGTTGACATTTTATATAAAATTTTATATAAAGATACATTTAATTAGATCAAGAGGGATTTCCATTAATGAAATTTTGGGTCGTTACAACTAGGATATAACAAGTTATCATATTTATAAAATAATTTATATAAAATAATTGAAAATAGTTTATTTCAAGTCGATCCATTTCCAAGTAAAAAAGTTTTATACCAAAATAGTTTTCCAAACCAAATCCATTTCCAAAGAAAACAACCAAACAAGTCATTCTGAGCATTTCATGAATTCAATTGGCATTACCCATTCCATTTCACATAGCCAGACACACCCACACACACTCAATATTGGTGTTACCATTGGTGGTGGAACTTCACATCTATAACCCATCCCTTTAATAGTGATACTTCATGACCAATATCCATCCCATTCCATACACTATTAACAATTTAATCCAACCACATGCCAATACATATTTTCCAAACTATTCCAATAAAACCATACTTTTATTGAAAACACTTTTCCATGCATCAAAACCAAATAACCATTTTAAAATAAATTTATTGGTTTCACTTTCCACCAAAACACCCAATTTTCACAATTCCGTAAACTGTCACCAATGAAGGTTTTCATCAATCATTGAAAAACAATTTTACAATAAATTTCAACCAAAACAACCAATTTTAAATAAATCCTTCTAATTCTATGGGATAAAGAACCAAGTTGGTTTGAGACCTAAAGAAATGGATTCCTTTTCAATATTAGACAAAGTTTTATGAATGGGGGTTAGGTGGATCACCTTAAGCAAGGAGAGGATAAGGGTAGAGATAGTGGCACTACTGAAACAAATTTTTAAGCATGGGGATTGAGAATAGAACATTTTTTCATTAGGTGTGTGTGAGGGTTCAACTTTTCTTTGTCTTTTCTGGAATTTTTTTGAGGTTCGATACGGTTTAAATTGAATTTAGATGATTTTTAATAAATTCATTATTTTTTGGAAGTATTTTCTTTATTATTTGAAATATTCTTTAATTGAATTTTTTTTACCCTTATGCAGACACCCCTTATTGTGTAAGGGTAACTTCAAAAAACCCTTACACAAGCCCCACCATGTAAAGGTAACTACAGACGATTCTTATTCAAGTCTGAGGTGTGTGAAGGTAAAGCAACTTAACTTTACGCAGAGGCTTGTTGTGTAAAGTTTAACAGTTTACCCTTATGAAAAGATTTGATATATAAAGTTAAAGTAGTTTACCATTTTGTAGGGTTTGTTTTATGTGTAAAGGTATGTCCATTATGCAAAATTTCTCTGTCTTCTTCATAGACTACGTAGCAACTCATACTTTTCATACATAGACATTACATCTTAATAGATGAATTTTCATTGCATTTTACAAAAACACTCATGAGGTCCATAAATGTTTAATGTCTTTGGATGCTTGTATATATAAACAAAAGTTCCATAAGTGAACCATAGCATCTCCCATTATGTTATTCATAACTAGAACCTTTTATAGACATATCAAATATAATACCTTTATTCATAACCTAGGGAAATGAAACATAAAAAATGGTGGGATCTGATACTCGATAAGGGTAAACAATGGATTTATTGATGATCACTAAAACATAACATGGGCATAAGGGTATTAGAACATGAGAATAACATTTGAAAACCATACCATACATATCATAGACAGTGGTCTTGACTCAAAATACAAATCTTGGTAGTTCATAATAAATGAATCATAAAAGAATAAAAGAACATAATCCATGAGACCATAACATTGGTATAAGACATAAGTTTGTGAAATGCACATAAGCATAAACAATAACTTCTTTAGTAGTCAAGGATTACTACCAAGACTATCATAGTGGATTGAGTTTACTCTCCAAACCATCATGCACTATTATAAAATGCACAATATACAGTGTTATCCTTTATCAGTGCTAGTGAAAAATGTTGATAAAGGTTGTCTTTATCAATGCTAAAAAAAGCGCTAATAAAGGATAACTTTTATCTGCATGAAAAAAGTGTTGTTAAACAACACCCTTTATCAACATTTTTCTTTTTAGCACTAATAAATGGATACCTTTATCAGTACATTTTCTAGTATTGATAAAGGTCCTGATTTGGTGCATGAGTCCCACACCGAAATAGCAAATGTTTGGCTGCTTCTTTATATAAGATTCTACAACAACAAAAGCTCAGAGGCCTGTTGTAGGGATGGTCACCTGCATATGGTCCCATGAGCCTATATGGGACTTAGCCTAACCTTTACTTCCCACAGGCTTTAACCCCGCTACATACACAGTCGGGCCCTACATGTGTATGCATACTTTCCCACCATTCCTCTCTATACACGTCCCGACCCATATATCCAAATTTTTTATATAAAAAAACAAAATACAAGTATTAAAAATAGCAAAAATATAAAAAAATGAAATAATTCAACAAATAAAATTATAAATAAATATATAAAATAATTAAATAATTCAACAAATAAAATTTTAAATAAATATATTAAAAAATATTAAAAATATTATTAATTAAATTATTATTAATAAATTTAATATATATATATATGTATAATTATAAATATTAATAAATTATATATATTAAATATATATATATATATATATAATTAATAAATTTAAATAATTAAAAAAATTAAAAATTAAAAATTAAAAAATTAAAAAATAATTAATTAATTATTAAAAATAAATAATAAATTTCATATACATATATATATATATATATATTATAAATATTAATAAATAGAATATATTAAATATAGATATCTAAAAATAATATATTAAAATAATTAAATAAATTAATATTAAAATGATTAAATTTGAAAAAAAAAATATTAAAAATTTTATTAATTAAATATTTATTAATAAAAATGAATTAATTTAATATACGTATATATAAATTATAAATATTAATAAATAATATATAATAAATATAGATATATAAAATGAAAAAATTGTAATAGTTAAAAACAAAATTAAAAATGAATAAATTTAATATATATATATATATACATTAATTATAAATAGTGATAAATAATATATATTATTTATAAATATAGAAAATGAATAAAATTTAATGATTAAAAACATATTAATATCTTATTAATTTTCAATAATTTTTATATATAATTATTCATTAATGCATTTAATATTTTTAATATAAAAATATATTCATATATATTTATATATATTTATATCAATATATATAATATTTCCTAAAATATGATTTATATAATACAAAATATTTATGATTACATTAATTAAGTCATATATTTAGTAAAGAAGGGTTCGTAATTAAAAATTAATATTAATTAAAAATATTGACTAATTGTATCGAGTAATGGACATTAATGAATGTCATTTGATTTTTCAGATTAACATATATCAAATGTGTGTTGCATTGATTTCACACATACATATATGCAATTAATTTATTTTTATATACAATGCACATACACAAATATTTACGCAATTAACAAAATCTTATATAGAAACACATTTACATAATATTTATATAATTTATTCAAGTTTTAATATTCGTTTTAGAATTACATTTAGTAACATGATATATTTAATATATTGTGTTTTTAATCTATAAATTGTATTTATTTATTTTCAATATTATTACAGTTATTATTGTTTATTCATTTTTTATATTTTTTATTTATTACTTTTTTTTGAATTTAATCATTTTCTATTATATATATATATATATATATACTATGTTTTAATATTTTCAATATGTATTCATCTTCATTTCAATGTATATCCGTATTTTTTTATTAATTTATATTTAATTAATAAAACTTATCCATTTTTTCAATATTTTTAAAGTGCGCTCATTTTTAATTATTCAATTTCACTCATTTTTAACACGAGTGTATTTAAGATTATATATTCATTAATAATTTTAAAAATATATTTGTAAATAAATATTTATAAATAAATATATTTATAAATGTATATTTACTATATTTATAAAATTATATATTTATAATTACAAATAAATAAATTTTATTTTAAAAAAAGAGTCTATATAATTATAAATAAATAATTATATATTTAAATAATTATAAAATTGTAATAAATATATTTAAATAATGAATATATTTACTATATTTATATTTATAGTTATATTTATATATAATTATTAAATATATATAATGATATAAATATATTTATAATTATAAAATTATAATAAATATATTTAAATAATGAATACATTTACTACATTTATATTTATTTATTTAATATATATATAGTTATATAAATATATATAATGATATAAATATATTTATAATTACAAATAAATTATTATAAATATATTTATTTATGAATATATTTATTTATAAATATATTTATAAATATATATTTACTATATTTAAAAAATTATATATTTATAATTATAAATAAATATTTATTTATTTTTTAAAATTATTTATGTAATTATAAATAAATAATTATATATTTAAATAATTAAAAAAATATAAAAAATATATTAAAATAATGAATATATTTAATATATTTATAATTATATTTATATATATTTATTAAATATATATAATTTTATAGATACATTTATAATTATATACAAATATTTATATATATATATATTTATAAATATATATATATATATATATAATTATAATTATAAATCATTTACCAGTGCTAAAACATTAGTGCTGCTAAAGATGGATTTTATCGGCGCTTCTTTAACACTAATAAAGAGGTATTTTATCAGTACTTATTAATTTAGTGCTGATAAAACCCCTCTTTATCAGTAACTCTTTGGTAGCACTGATAAAACCCTCCTCAATCTATTTAAAAGAACCCTAACCGAACTGATTTCAGTTGCGTCACTCAAACTCTCACCGAATTCCAGTACTACCATCGCACCCCCTCAACCTTCCCTCAGATGAATCAAGCCTCAAATCTAAGGTATGATATTTTTTTCTCCTCCTCTCTTGCTACTTTCTTGTTCGGGTTCCACGATGTGCGTTATTGTGGCATTTTTTTGTCTCGGTGTTCTTGTGGGTTCTATGATTTTATTCTCCTACATTTTATCCTCCATCCATTTTCTTCTTGCTCCTCCCTCAATACTTCATGCTATTTTCTGAACCCAACTTTGTGATATTCTCAACCCAGAGGGTGTTCAGGTTCTATTTGTTGATATGTTTGATTGTTAGTTATTGGTATGTATTTTTGTTATTGGTATTTACTGCAATTTTTTTATTATAGATTCTGGTGTTAGGTTTCATTTTAATTGTATAGTTATGGATGTCCTAGTTTTGTGGTATTTATTGATTTGGGTTAGTTTTGGGGTTATGAATTAGAAATATGATGATGGATTTGTGGCATAATTCATGGTGTGTTTTGAGTTATTTATTGGAATTATGGATATGGTTTGATTATTTGGGATCCAGGACTGGTTGTATGTGGTGACATGTGATCAATTTGGATGTGTGTGTCATAGGTTTAGTAGGTGCTTCAGTGTATGCATTTCAAAATTAGTGGTTTTCTAAACTTATATAAATGTCTCCTAGAAATTATCAGGGATGAGAACTCATATGATGGGGAGGATCTAATAGTTATTCCACATTTTCCTTAATTAGTAATCCATTATGGTCTTATGCATGGAATTTAGATGGATATTATACAGTTTCATTTGAATTTTTAGTTTCATTGATCAGTAGTTTTTCATTTTGGGATTCATGATTTGTCATACTATTTCTTCAAATTCAAATTCAGTACCCCATATTAGATCTTGTCACATAACCCCTTACTCATAAATTGTCATACACTTTATCTTGAATTATAGTTGGGTAGAAATGGAACCCTTGGGTATGTTTCTAAGTCATTATATTTTATAGACAGTCTATAGCTAAGGGCCTCCACTTGACTTATCACCTTGGTTAATTTTCATATAACTAGAGTGGACTTCTTTTAACCTCAACTGAATTCTATAATTAGAGTAACTTATTTCCACTCGAACTTAAATAAGATAACATTCAACAAACCACACTTGACCTATGATAAAGAGTGTTTCAATGGTGATTTAGAAGATGGTTTTAATATGCTAGAATAATTGATTTACTATAAAAACCTGAAAAATAATAATTTTTATACCCAAACATCACACTTGACTACTATAATGGTTTTATAAGAGTTAAAGTGTGGAAATTTTTATGAAAAACTTATTCTAGAACTTTTTTCTCTCAATACATGATTTACATTTTTTTCTCATTTTCATCTTTAATTATTATTTAAAAGGTTTTCTACAATTTATTCTAGTTACTACTGACATTTCCCTTTTAAAACATGTCCACTTAAATGAAACGTGGTTATATTAAGTGTCAATTATAAGTATTTTATTGGTATTTGAGTTAATAAGTGAAACATTGAACCTAAAAAAACCTAAAAAATTAATAATGATAGTCTATTATAAACTTATAACATTGTTTTGAATTTATGCTTTATCATTTCATCCCAAGGACTACCACTAGAATACCCAAGTTTAAAACCATGGTAAGTTTATGTAAACATTTCTAGAGAAATTGTATGGAACTCCATATAGGCTCATATAGTTTTTTCCTAGTGTTTCTTGGAAGTCAATTCTAAGGCACCTTAGTGGCTCAATTGGGAAGGGGCAAGCTTGATTGATAGATTTAATGTCCCAATATAACATTTGAATCAATTGTTTATTTTCCTCACGCTTGTATCTTTATTGGTTCATTCCACACATGTGTGATTCTATAGTTTAGCATACCAATTAGGAATAAATATTTGTATTGTGAAATGAATGTTTTTATCATAAACCATAAAGATAATGATGGTATTTGTGATTATAGAAAAATTTTATCTCAATATAGTCCATTGTATGTTCTATTAACAAATCTAATAATTATCCTATATCTAATAACTTTTAGAACACATTTTTTATCTCAATTTTTATCACAACCAACATTTCAACCACCATAATTCCAAACACCACATTTTATATATTTTTTTGTTCTTTAATCTAAAAATAACCATCCAAAAGATAATTATAATTATTTAAAAAACAACTTATAAAATTCATTGAAAATAAGGAGAATGATGATATGTATGATTATATAAATAAATAAATCAATAATATAATTTATTTTTTAAAAAAATTATGAATTTTAATTAACATCAAAAAAACTAATTTACAAATAATATATACTATAATCATTATTATAAATATAAAAAATTTAGAAAGCCATGTCATAATTAAATGGAAAGCAAGAACAAGAATTTTCAAGGGAAGTATTTCATCCAATAATAAATAAATTTTATTTTCTAATATATTTAATAGTGATTATTAGATTAATATATGTTGATAAGTGATTCAGTTGAGTAAGAAATCCATTTTATTAACATTGTTGATAAGATATTTTATAATTATACTTGGAATAATGATTTGAAAGCCCTTGATTTATGATATAAAGTGTATCAAAACATGGTAAATTGAAATAAATGATAGAGGAAACATTTATGCTTGAATTAGATTCCTATCATTGGTAAGATGTTGGAATTAATGGAAATAATGATCTAGGGTTGAGTCATACTTTTCAGTGGTAAAATTTACCATATGATTTCAATTTCTCACTTATTTTTTTATATCATCAAATTAATCATCTGTGACATTTGCCCACTGAAAAGTGATGGTCACCTAAACATTCCCACTCCTTTAAATCTCTACACAGACTGTCAATTAAACACCACTTGGCTCACCACATACCAAGTGAATAAATGAATAAACATTAAATTATCCCACTTTTTGGACTCCCACCTAGAAATTTTATAGAAATTATCCTAGAATTATAGCTATTTTTTCATGAGAATCTAAGTGATTATAAAACTCAATACTCATACCAAAGTAATTTACCTTTTCATGAAGTAATTAAAGGATTGATTTGAATGTTGAAACTACAATGACTATCTTAGCATGAGTGTGTGTAAAACCATCCATCTAGGCCTTCTCACGATCACACCAATCAAGGAGTCCCTTGAAGGGATCAGATTCCAACTACTTATTTTTTTAGTATTTGGAAACAAACCTAGAAATGTTTTCTGGTGCTTCACTAACTCCCATCTTGGGAACATTCAAATTTAAGTAACAAATCTTCATCCTCATCAGCTTCATATCTTGAACAATTATTATTGAATTTTGTTGTTTCAGAGTCATTCCCCATCACTTTTAGACATGCACCTATGTTTTTTGAACTACTATAAGTAGTAGTTATCTCATACCAGGTAATAGTGTGATCATTTTTTATGAATTAAGAGGATAAAACCTACCACCAATGGAGTAATTCTTTTCTTAAATTCAATTACCCATTTCCTTTAAATCATACTGAAATTATTTAAAATAATCAAATGTTGGGTTCCCCTTATTAGAATTATATATAAATTTCACATTTGATTATGAAAATATTATGTATATTTATTTATTTATTGTAAAAAAATGAATATTTTATGAACCTAATAGGATGTATATGAATTGAAAATGGATGCAAGCTAATCGTATAATAAAATAGTATGAAGATGGAGTTAAAGAGTTCATAAATTTTTTAATACAGTATGAATATGAACCTTATCAAATCATTTATCTTTGTTTAACTTATTTTTATTTATGAAAAATTATTCCAAAAGAGTTGTAAGAACTTTTATTTCTCACAAAATAGATAAGAGTTATAAATGTTGTACTAAACATAGGGAAAACTGAACATGTACACCAATTGAGATGATACTACATTTTATAGATCATTTGATATGAAAACCAGTGTAAATGATGATGGAGATCGTATGGAAGAAATGGAAATAGAAATTTAAGATGACCTTAATGATTTTAAAAAGTTGTTTAAGAAGTTAAATAGTTATTCTAAGAGACCATTATATACCAGTTGTACTAAATACACAACATTTCCAACTGTATTAAAGTTATATAATTTCAAAGTTAGCAGCAGATGAAGCAAAACAAGATTTATAGAACTACTTGGTATCCTAAATGATATGCCACCATAAGAAAGTGAACTACCTTTTCAAACATATGATTCTAAACGACTGATATGTTTAATGAGAATGATCTCTAAAAATATATATGATTGTCCAAATGATTGAATTTTTTTTTTTTGCAAGGACCATGAATCACTCATAAAATTCCCTAAGTGTGGAATAGATCAATACAAGAAAGATGAATCAAGTCTTTTAAAAGACATATGGTACTTTCCTATCATCCCATAGTTTATAAGACTATATGGATGTTAGGAAACAACAAGACAATTGACGTGATATGTAGATACAAAAAATAAAGATGGGAAAATACATCATCCACTGGACTCTCCTTAGTAGATGAAAATTGATTATGAGTATCCTGAATTTATAAATGATCCAAGAAACTTTTGTCTTCTGTTATCTACAAATGGAATAATTTTTGTTGGTGTACATAGTAGTACTCATGGTACATGGTTGGTCATGTTGGTGAATTATAACTTGTTTCCATGGTTATGCATGAATCATAGATACATTATGTTGTCTATACTTATATCTAGACCAAAAAATCCCAGTAATGATATTAATGTCTATTTGGATCCATTGATCAAATATCTAAAATTGATGTGGGATTAAAGTTTTATAATTTATAACAATCATAGAAGTGATTAATTCACATTGAGGGACATGTTGTACGGGATGATAAATGACTTTCCTGTTTATGTAAAATTTTTAGGCTATAGAATTAAAGGAATGTTGGGGTGTCCCATTTTTGAATAATGAACACACTCAGTTCATTTGAAATATTCCTAAAATATTTTTTTTGGATATTGGAAATTTTTACCTTGATGACATAAATACTGGTCATGGATGAAAACATTCGATGGGAATACTGAACAAGGTACAATATCATATCCACTAACGGGAGATAAACTATTTGATAAAGTAAATGATATTGACAATATTTTTGGTAAATCCTTTTTGAAAAACATTATGAAATCAGGTTGAAAAAAGAGATCAATTTTCAATGAATTACAGTATTGTAATTTTTTATACATCAAACATTTTCATGATGTCATTCATGTAGAGAAAATAAATTTTATAGTGTTGTTGGAACATTAATAATCATTCATGATAAAACAAAAGATTATTCAATTCTAGGTTGGACATGATTGACATGAGGATAAGGGAATATTTGACATCAATGAAGGGTAAAGGGAAAACTTTTCTTCTTCTAGAATCTTACACTCTATCCTGATAGAAAAAATTATAATTTTTCATTTTCCTTAATGGTTTAAAATTTCCAGAGGGGTGTTCATATAATATCAATAATTTTGTGAAAATGACTAATTTGAAGTTATAAAGACTAAAATCACACAAATTTCATGTTTTTATTCCCATCACTTTACATTACTAAAGTTCCAAAGAATTGAATAACAACTGACATGGGGGTTGAATCAATTTTTCAGTTTTATAAGTTTCAATAATTTTAAAAAACTTAACCCCCAAAACCTTTTAAATTTTATATCCTTATCATATTTTAGTAAATAATCATTCATGAAAAAGTAGGAAAGCAAGTAAATCACATGAGATTTACAAGGTTTAGCCTCATTGTGAAAAACTACATCCTTTCCATAGCCACTCCTATGGGTCTATAGAAATTAACTATTATGAATAAGTGAATAAAACTTGTTTCAGATCCCATTAGAAACCTTATATATCCCAATAGGAATGATTATAATGAACCCCATCAGTTTACAAAGTTTTATTACAAATAATTAATCCACAAAAGAAAAATTACAAAAAAAAATTCTCCACAAAACTATATCCAGAACCTCATTCTGATTCCCCTAGGTTTGATATCCTCAGTTTTATTGAATCATTCTAATAGAATCATTAAGATGAACCCTTTTCTCAAACTACACTTATCAAACTCTTCTCAAATTCTTAGTCTAATCTTCCTCAATCCGGTAAGAAAACTTCCAACTGTCTGATATTCTAATGAAATCTCTATCTGAAAAGAACTCTTACTCAAACTCTGCATTTCCATACCCTTTTGAACATGTGAAAAGGTTTGAAAGTACAAATGTATTATACATATATTTATCGTAATCCTAGAATGGAAAAGGTGGGAAACTGTAAAACTTTTCCTGCTTACTCAAATTCAAAAACTCTCAGATATACACATATTTGAATTTTAATTTTGACCACTTCAACTCTTCCCTAATCCTTTAGAATCTTCTTGAGTCTTCTTTATACTCAGTATTCTTAGTCTTCCTAACTTTCCTTCAGTACGATATAACTTTTTTATCTCATTATGATGGAACTTCCTCATCTCATGATAATGGAACTTCCTCAACTTATTATAATAGAACATTCTCAACTCATTTGGAATTGAATTTCATCATCAGAGATAGTCTGATTGACTTTCCTTTTAAGAGTCAGTCCAGTTGAATTTCCTTCTCAGAGTCATTCTAGTTGAATTTCCTCCTCAGAGTCAATTTGATTGAAATTCCATACCTTCTTTCCTATGGAATCATTAAACAAATAGAATTCTCATTATAATTTAAATATCATTATAATTTAAACTTCACTCTATAATTTTGAAATTCTTCAAAACTCATCAGCTATAACTCATTAAAACTTTTAAAAACTTCTGTGTCTGGTACTTCTGGATCCGATGTAAACTTTGTCTTGATTCCTAGAACCGATACAATCACTATGATTCCTCCATTTCTTCAAAAAAATATCATAAGAGTTTTCATAATCTATGATAACTTTAAGATTGGAAAATCATCATCTAACTTACATAGGAAAGTATTATGACTTCATTTACATTCATTACCTTAATTCTTTCCAACAAAAACTAAATATGTTTAGATGCACCCATTCTCCACCTTTTCTTAATAAGGATTTTATCACAAGTTCTATAGAAAACTTATGATATTTGAGAATTAAAATCCATCATAGAATCATCTAGATTAAGGTTATAAATTTTAAGAACTTTCTAAATCCTGACATCACTGTCTTCATTCAACCTCTTCAGCAACATTATGACTTTATAACTTAACAACTTATTTCTAACAAACATCATGTTCTATAGATCTTGAACTTAATGATGATGGATATGAGACTAATGATATGTATAATCAACAAATTTAACTTTCTGAAAATTTTTGAGACTGGTGTTTCTCAGTCCAATACTCTACCTCCGGTGCTGCTCGGTTCAATCCTCTGTGTCCAGAAAAAAAAGCTTTCTTGGAAAAAAAAATTTCTTTCCCTTTATGTTTGGTTCGAACATTCTGAAACTTTCACATGTTTTTCAAACACATTATTTTACAAAATATTAATTGAAAAAAAAAACAAAACATTGTGAAAAAAACATCACAAATTTTCTCCAATACCCCCCTTTGGATTTGTTGAAAACACCCATTAACAACTTTCTAAACTCTTAGAAAATTTTCAAAACTAAAATTTTGTAAATATCTCAAGTTTTTTAACTTTTAAAAAAACATATACTTTATCAAAATAGAGTATCTTGACACCACAATACTGGATAAAGTATTATTTTGGAAGGAATTCTATCCCTTGGTGACAAAAAAATTTTGCGACCAAATAAAGATAAACTCTCCCTCACTTTTATATTTTATCACTTTTCTTTTTCTCTCCCCCTTTATTTGATAATCAAAACTTCAAATTCATAAAATAAAGATAAGTAAAAAATTCTTACAGAGTAAAAAGTTGTTACTTTTTCTCCCCCTTTGTAAATATTATCCAAATCACGATGGGGGACTCCTTATGGGATTTAGGAAGTCATTAGAGGATGTTGAACATGAAGTTAGAGTCTCAACTCAACAAAAATTTCTTTTGGTATTTCCTTTGTAAAGATATTAATAATTTGATAATTTATTAAGATATATTCTAGAAAAACATATCTAGCAGCAAATTTTTCTTTTATAAAGTGAAAATTCATATCAATTTGTTTTGATCTTTATTATTGGATATGAATTTTAGAAAGATCGATTGAACTTTTATTATCACAAAGTATCTTCAATGGTTTAAAAACTTTTACTTTGAAATATTCCAGTTGAACTTTTATCTACAATATTTGAGTAGAAGCCTGAGTAGCCGCAATATATTATGATTCTATTATACTCAAATTTACTAAACTTTGTTTCTTACTATTCCAACTTACACAACATTCACCCAAGAAAAATATTCCTGCTAAGAATGATTTTCTACCATTACAATATATATCCCAATTAACTTTAGTATAACTATGAAACATCATCTCATAACTTCTTTAATATATTAACCCATGTGAATTTGTTCCTTTTACTTGTCTTGGAATTCTCTTTTCTACCAACATATGTGTTTCTTTATGATTACATTGATACCAATCACACAATGTCACAACATGAAAAATATTAGACCTTGAGGATGTAATATAAAGTAGACTACCTATAAACTTCCTAAAGTCTTATTGATTCACACTTTTATCGGAATCATCTTTAATTAACTTCATCCCCACTGATATAGGAGTATAAAATTATTTATATTCTTCCATGCCAAAATTTTGTAACAATTCCCTAGAATACTTTTCTTAAGATATGAAAATGTACTTTTACTTTTGTTGAACTTGTAAGCCAGTGAAAAAAGTTAATTCTCCCAAAATTAACATTTCAAAAATATTTTTCATTTAATTATAAAATTATTTAAAAACTTTTTCTTCATCCCCATAAAAAACTATATCATCCATAGACAAAATAACAATTAGTGTCTTGGGGTTAACTTCTTTCATATACGAGTTACTATATGCCTTTCCTTTAGAAAAATTCAACATTCTCAAATAATTTTCAAGCTTATAATACCATTAATGTGGAGATTGTTTCATCCCATATAGATATTTCTTCATTCTAAAAACTTTCTTTTCATCCCTATTAAGTAGAAACCCACAAGGTTGTTCAATGTAAACTTCTTCTTCAATTTCTCTATTGAGAAATGTTGACTTTACATCCATCTGATATACTTTTTAATTACAATGATCATCCACTACTAGAAAAATTAGAATAGTTTATAACCTTTAAAAATTGGTAAAGGTTTCATAAAAATCCACATCTTCCACCTACGAATAGCCTTTATAAACAAGCCTGGCTTTGTTTCTTGAAAATTATCCATGTTCATTAAACTTGTTCTTATAAACCCATTTTGTTTCAATAACATTTTTACCTTTAAGACATAGAAAAAGTTCCCATGTTTCATTTTTATCAATTTTATCCAACTATTCATTCATAAAATTCACCCAATATTTATGATGAATAACTTCTAAGACTGATTCTAGTTTAACTTTTGAGATAAGTGAAGTTTGATTTTATAATCTCATATTTCTTCTAGTTTGAACTGGAACCTTCTGATTCCCAAGAATATTTTAGGTCAAAACATGTTTTTTTAAAGTAATAAATTTTAGAGTTCCTCTTCCTTATATAAATTCATAATCACATGATTCATTTGAATATTCATGCACACTACTTTGATCACTTTCATTTTCATTGGAAACTTTTAATTTTTCTTCCTCATCATTCCCAGCAACTTTTATTAAAGAAGTTGGATTCCCAATAAATCTCACATTATATGAGTCCACCAACTTTTGTAAATATTTTTTCTAAAATTTTCAACTTCTTTCATTGGGTGAATAACCCATAAAAGTTCCATCCTCAGCATTCTTATAAAACTTTCCCAAATCTAGATTTTTTATTTTAAGTAAATATGGAATTCCAAAAACACTAATGTACTTAAATAAATGTTTTTTGTTATAAAACATTTCATAAGAATTCATGTTGGATTCCATACATAACAAAAATCTGTTCTAAACATGTACAATAGTACTAATAACTTCTCTCCAGTAAAACTTTGAAAGTTTGTATTCTGCTGAAATGATTATTCCTATTTCCACCAAACTTTTATTATTTCTTTCTGCTACTACATTTTGTTATGGGGTATATATATCACTATAATGATTTTTAATACCATGATTTATAAGATAAGTTTCAAAATTATTTCTTGTGTTTCAAAAACATGATTTTTACATTCCGAGTGAAATCATGAAAAAAAGTGATAAAGTAAAAAAATGCCATTTTTTATTGATGTATCGTTAGCCCACATAAATGAGAATAAATAAGTTCAAGAGGTATGGTAGACTAAATATCAACCCTCTTGTGAGTTTTATTACTCATATTAAATTTCTTACAAGTTATACAAACATCTTCTTCTCTTATTTTCAATTTGGGAATGTTTCAAACAACATCTACCTTAGAAAGTTTGTTCATGTTTTTATATCCAAGGTTTCCAAGTCTTCAGTGCAAAAAATTATTTTCATCTTCATCACTTAAGTAATAAGAGTTGTTAAATTCTTCTATTTGGAAGAGATTACCACTGGTTCTTTCACCTTTTTTTAATAACTTTTCTATCTTTCACACTTTTGATAACCCAGGAATTTTTTATAAAGATCACTTATTTTATATCATCACAATGTTGACTTACACTAAGTAAATTATGTTTTAGTCCATTAAAAACAATACTTCCTTATATTTAAACTTTTCATTGTCATTCTCATCCATTATGATTCCTTTTTTTAGAGAACATTCATTACCAAAGGAAAAAACACCTCCACCGTGATTTTCAAAATGTTTCAAGATTTCTAAATAACCAATCATGTGTGAAGAACAACCACTACCAACTATCCATGGTTAATTATTTTTTACTTTCTTTCAAGGTAGTCTCAACAATTAAGGATCTTTCTTCAAATTTCATCTTTCCTGCTTTCTTTTCTATTTTTGCAAACAAAAATTGTCTTGGAATAGTTATCATACATTCTTTAGCAATATGACCTGATTGATCACATCTTCCACAAACTTCTTCTAGATAGTCAAACTAATTCTTCATTGAAAAGTTTCTAACATCTTGAGAATTCATTTATTCAACTTTTTGTAAGTTATTAATGTTAATCATTCTACTTTGACTATTTATTCCACTCTTCTCAAACCTTCTTCCAGGTAGAGATAATTTATCCCCATAATTATAAGCTTTATGCCCATAGATTCCATAACACTAACAAAAACCATCAAATATTGATTTTTTATTTAAGTAAGATCTTTCTCTATATAAACTTTTTTGAGGCTGATAAATTTTTACAAATCTAACATAGTCTGCAAATGGACCATCTTTCCCACTGAGGGATTTTTTAACTTTTGTAGATATGATATATTTCTCACATCCCTTCTCAAATCATTCTTTCCTAGCACTTTTATTCTCACCCTAAATGTTTGAAAAATCATATGAAACATTATTTTTGGTGGGTAAGGATTTCACCTGATTCTTGATTTGAAAACTTTTCATCAAATTTATAAGTCTATTATTTTACTTTTTAAGCTTTGTTGAAGTTTTCATTCATCTTCCTCAAGGTAATTTCATACTCAAGAAGTTTTGATTGAAAATTATTAAATTCTCCCTCCTTAGCTACTAACTTCTTACTGAGATATTTAACCATATTTCCCTATTCATAAATTCTAATTTTGTAACTTAGTATCTACTATATGTATTCTTCTTCTTACTTGAAAACATATTTTTCACCTTTAAAAACTTTTACACCATCTTTATTTATCATTTTGATTTCTTTCTTGAGATATTTTTTTCTCAAGACATGAAACAAGTTTTTTTATTAGCTGATATTCTCTGTAAAATTTTTCACCTCATTATTCTTCACTATTTGAAGAGTCTTCAATTTTCTAATCTTTTTCAATGAATTTTATAAACTTTTATTAACTTTAATATTCTAAAGAATTATTTTTAGTTGAGTCTGATTTAGATTTCTTACTCAACATACTTATCCTTTTCTCAGTAAACTTATTCGAAGATTTGTTGGATGACTTTTCTTCTTTAGAACTTTTGTTCCACTTCTTCTATAGAGGTTTTTTATCATAATCATCTTGATATTATCCAAAATTATTCTTGGTACAATTCATAGAAAAATGTACAATTCCACCACACTCAAAACATTTGAGAGGATTTTCACCTCCATAATTTCCACTTACTCTTTGATAGTTCTTGGATATAAGAGACGTGATTTTATCATTCAACTCATCATCTTGTTTATCACTAGAATCATAGGGATAAATATATTCAACATCTTGAATATTTATTTTTATCATAGCTTTAAAATCTATTTCATCTTTCATATTATTTTTTAACATTGGAGTTTTCTAATTTCCTAAACAGTAAGAAAGTTATGCAATTCATCAAGAGATAAATCATATTTTCTTCTAAACATTAAATTTTAGAATCAAAATTATCCAAAATGTTTATCATAAGTGTATTCACTATTGTATAATCTTCAAGAAATTCTCCAAATCCTATAATGTTTCAAATAATTTCATTTAACCTGGTAAATTATTCATCAATAGTTTCTTCATCTCTTATTCTTATGTCTTCAAACTTATTATTCCAAATTTGTAGCTCTTCTTCCTTCACTTTAGTATTCCCTTAAAAAATACTTTTTAGCTTGTCCCACACACTCTTTGATGTTTTGAGACCAATAACCTTCATATAAATATTTTCTAAAGGAGACATAAGAATAAAATTCTGAGATTTTCTATCAACTTAAATATGTTTGTTATCAACAAAAGTTGTTAGGGAATCATTCTCAATAGGTTGAAACCCAATTGTAGCAGCATCGATAATTTCCAATCCAAGAGATAGAAGATAAGGAATCATCCTATTTTTCCATCCATAATAATTTTTTCTATTATACATAGGAATTCCTTTATTATTAATAGAATTTATATTATCTATGATAAGAATTTGACAATGGAACATTTTATCTGATACCAATTTAATTTCCAAGGGATAAAATAACAACTGAGAGGGTGGGTTGAATTAGTTGTTCACTTTTATAAGTTTCAATACTTTTAAAAAACTTAACCCCTAAAACTTATTAAGTTTTATGTCCTTATCATAGTAAATAATCATGCTTGAAAAAGTAGGAAAGCAAGTAAATAACATGAGATTTACAAGGTTCATCCTCTGTGTGAGAACCTATATCCTTTCCATAGCCACTGTTTTAGGTCTATGTAAATTAATTATAATGAATAAGTGAATATAACTTGTTCCAAATCCCATTATAAACCTTATATCTCCTAATAGGAATTACCACACTAACTCACGTCAGTTTATAAAGTTTCATTACAAAAAATTTAGCCATAAAAGAAAATATCACAAAACAAAATTGCTCTACAAAACCCTACCTAGAACCTCGGTCTGATTCCCATGGGTATGATTGCCTTGGTCCAATTGACTTGGTTATATAGACTCATTATGATAAAACCTTTTCTTAAACTGCACTTCTCAAACTCTACTCAACTACTCATTCTGATCTTCCTCGGTCCGGTAAGAAAACTTTCAACTGTATAATCTTCTAATGATATCTCTTTCTAGAAATAAATCTTACTCAAACTCTGTAGATCTCTTCCTTTTAAACATGTGAAAAGGTTTCAAAGTATGAATGTATTGTGCATCTATTTATAGGAATCCCAGAATGGAAAAAGGTCGGAAAATGAAAAACTTTTCCCACTTACTCAAATTAAAAAACTCCATGATCTATGCATATTTGAATTTTAAATTTGAAAACTTCAAATCTTCACTAATATTCTAGAATCTTCTTGAGTATTCTCCACAACCAGTCTTCTCAAACTTCCTAAAATTTCTTCACTATAATGGAACTTCCTCATATCATTGTGATGGAACTTCCTCAACTCATTATGATGGAACTTCCTCAACTCATTCTAAATTGACTTTCCTCATCATAATTAGTCTGATTGAATTTCCTTCTCATAGTTAGTCTGATTTAATTTCCTTCTTAGATTTATTCTGATTGACTTTCCTCTTTATAGTTAGTCCGATTGAACTTCCTCGGCTTTATTCAGATGGAATCCTTATAATGATGGAATTATCATTACGATGGAATTATATTTATGATGGAAGTTCCACTCTACAACTTTGAGATTCTTCAAACCTCATTAGCTATAAGTCATTTAGACTTCTGAAAAATTTTGTGCCTGGTGCATCTAGATCTAATGAAAACTTTTTCTTGATTCCTAGAATCGATACAATCTTTATGATTCCTCCATTTCTTAAAAATATTTTATCATGATAGTTTTCATGATTTATGAGAAATTCAAGATTGGAAAAGCATCGTCTGAATTATATATGAGAGTATTATGACTTCCCTTACTTTTATCACCTTCTATCTTTCCAACCAAAACTCAATATGACTGGATTCACCTATTCTCCCCCTTTTCTTCATAAATATTTCATCACAAGTGTTACAAACAACTTATGATATTTTATAATTAAAAACCATCAAATCATTTGTAATGTCTCGGTTTTGGGTGCTGCTCAAAGGTGCCCCATAACCAGTTGGTCACATGGCCTTAAGTACATTTCCCTGAATTCCAGAAGATGTCAACTAGAAGCGAAGGCCTTGGGTGTGATAGTGGGAAAACTATGCCCTCATTGGCAGAGTATGCATAGTGGAATAAAAAATAATAAATAGTAGTAGAAGCAATAATACCATACAACAAGTGAATAGCAGAATACTAAAAGTAAATAACAACTGGAGCACATATATGAATGATGCATGTCACATATGTCTAGGAAAGTATCCAAACAATATAATATGATGGAAATACAACTGAACAAAATTAAAAATAAAACAAGTAAACTCTTACAACATCGCAAGCCTCATCTTGGCCCCATGCCCACCAACTCCACAGCAATCAAGTACTTGATGAAGATGGGAGATTTCCCTTATCTACACCTGCAACCATATAATTTGTTTGGGTCCAAAATCATGAACCAAACAGGGTGTGAGATGAATCCTAGTAGGAAACCACCATAAGATCTATGCTTAAATGTCATAGAGTATATATAGCAGGTAATAATTAAAATGCAGCAAAGAAACTAGGAGTACACAAAAGTAAACAATCCTACAGTTTCCATTTACATTCATTAGAATTTAAAGTTCATCATTTAATCAAATATCACAACAGGTATCTCAAAAGACTACCAAATAGGATTGAATCCAATCTTGTGCTTTGTCTTGCCAGACGCATCACAAACATTCAATATTTTTGTTAACCCTCAAGGTAGCTCACACAGTCTAACTCCTCTGGCCAAGTAATGCAATGAAAAGGTAAAGACACTCTAAGGAAGCACTCACCGTCAATTCCCCCTATGGTCTTTTTTGAATAACTATAGACTCTCTAGGGAAGAAATCAATTTCAATTCCCCTTGTGGTCTCATAACATAAACTATAGACACTCTGAGTTAGCACTCATCATCAATCCCCCATGTGGTCTTTTAGGGTGAAATATAATAGACACTCTAAGGAAGAACTCAACATCAATTCCCCTGTGGTCAAACTACACCAAGTTCTTAAAGCCCTGTGCAATTCAATCATTCATAAACGATATCAAGTATCCAAAAGTAATCTCAACTACTACATGGATAAACAATTCCAATGCATATCATAAGCATTTAACATGTTGAAAAAGGCAATCAGTTCCATCTTATCAAGCAAGGCAAGGAAACAAGCTCTGCCTCATAAGCAACCTAGACCGAATAGCCCTAATCATTCAAACAAAGAAAATCATCCATGGGGTGTTCTTTAAACATGAAATTACACATAATATCACATAAATCAGCCCTTAATCCAATAATTAAACTAAGGTAGATAAAATAGGTTTTGATTTCCTTAACCTGAAATATCCAAAACATCGGTAATTGTCACTTTGGGATATAAAACTCAACGACAAACAACAATAGTAAACAAACCACATACCTCAACATTGTATGATGACCACCATCGAACTTCATCCCTTGAATTGGCCTATAATTACAGAGATCTAAAAAAATTTCAAAAACGTTCAACCTTGAATAACTCAAGAGAGAGAATAAATCAAGGAGAGGGGCTCTGGGGAAAGAGATAAATCACCGGTGGGAATCCAACAGACCCAGCGGTGCCTGTAATGACCCAATTTTTTTAAATGGAAATTCCATTCTTATATTTATGTCATAAAATAACATGAAAACACAACATAATGAACTACTAAGTGATAAGTTACCTTTAAACATATGTTTTTCACTCCTTTGTTTGAATTTCGAAAATCCGACATACACAGTTGTGTTCAAGATGATTTTTGGAGTCTAATGAAACAAAAATAATTTTTGGTGAATAGTAATATACCTTTAGGAATAGTAACATACCCTTATGAATAGTAATATGACCCTTATGAATAGTAAATCATCCAACATAAGATTAACCTTACCTATAAATAATTAAAAAAAAATTAGACATCTTAGAAAGTGACAATTTGACCTTAGTAAATGTTTTGGTATTTTGTAAGTCATAAATAATTAATTATAATTAATTAATTAATTTAAAAGAAATTTTATTCCCCTAAAATTTATTCATAAATTATTGAATAAATGTATTATAGTTTTTAGATAATTTTATAAGACCCTATGTAATTTTTGAAAGCACTATAAAATCAGTTTTAATCTTAAAAACTGTTTTTTAAGTAAATTAGGATTTTAATTAAATATTAAATTAATAACATTTATAAAATTATTTTTGAAAAATGGACTTCATTTTTGGATTCTACACGTATAAAAATGGTTGGGGTAAATTTTCGGGATTTTTCTGAGATACTTGAATTTTTGATGAATAGTGAAATACTGTAATTTACAAAAATAAGCTAAATAAGCTAATTGTAGAGTCATGTGTGATGTTATGCTGATGTAAGTCCACTTGGTTCTGTATCACATGATAAAATTAATATTCTTGGTCATTCAAAACTCACTATTACTTGTCTTAGGGGAAATTAATAAACTAATGAATTTTATATTAAGGAAACCCCTCTCCCCTCCACTATAAAAGCCACCCTTCACACCCTCATTTCCTCACACCTCTCAAGCTCCAATACTTCTATAAACTCTGCCCAAAAACCTTCCCTATACCCTCCCCCACGTCTAAGAGCTTCTGTTCTCATCAAAAGACCAAGCTTAGGCCCTTAAGGAGGTTCTCAAGAGAAGGATTCAAGAGGTAATTTCTCTCCCTCTTCTCCTTTAATTTCCTTTCAAGTTCAAGTTCATTTCTTGATATATCCCCACCTATCTTCATCCAAATGGTATTTTAACTCAAGTATTATAAATATACTATAATTTTATGATTCTAATGGGATATTATATCATCCAACCCCTTTTCCCTCTTCCTTTTATTTTATTAAAGTGAACGTTGTTCGTGAGGTGTTAATTTATCACCTTCAAGAACGACATGCTTTCTTCTTCCATTTATACCTTCAGATATGGTCATGAAACCATTTTTATGGTTGAACCATAGTATTTTATATTTATTATGTCCTATTTAATGTTCTTTAAATAACCTATGTCCATATTACTAAGTGATAAGTTAAAACAAGTTCGTTGTGATCGAAAAACTGCCCAAATTGACCCAAATAACCATCATTTAATTCTTATCTAATGATTCATCCAAATGGATCTAATATAATTAATTATAAAATAATTAAAACTCCTGTAATATAATTAGTGACATGTTATATCATTTTTGGATGTTTACCCATGTTTTACCCGAACTTCAATTTATGAATACAAATGAACCACCCAAGAAAAACCATAAAAACGAACATCCCCGAACAATGTTTTTAAACTCTATAAGTCATCCAAAGGAACATAAAATGGCATAATGGAACCATAATGAACCCTATTAATGTATAAAAGGTTCTGGAATTTCTAATTAATTAATATAATGTCATTATACAGGACATTAAATAGAAGGAAGCATTTAGGTACAAGGTAAGGGGAAATTCTCAAACCCAACTTTCGTCCTTCGGGTTCTCCCTCTTTCACTCAATTTTTGATATGGTTACTCCTTATAGATCATTTTTTCATCATTTTATTTACTTTTCTGGTATATAAATATTTGTCACTGGTTTTTATGTCCAACAAAATGTTTTCCAATAGAACTCTTCTTTTAAGAACACCCCTTTTACTTCTCACTCAAAGTGGACGGTTCTTGTAACATGTATGTTATTCCCTATTTCTTTTAGGAACCCAAATCTTATGAATGTGTTATTATGAGATGAAACCAATTCCTTTCCATGGGTTAGTTATTTACATTTTTGATATGTGTTCTATGTGGCAAGCATGATTATGATAATGTTATGATGTGATGGGTGCGCCCGGAATTATACATCACTTCAATGCATTGGGTAAAGTGATGAATCTCATGAGTAAATGTGAAATGATGTGTGAACAAGATGTTATCTTGGTTAAAAAGTATGTGTGGTTGTAAACCACTAAGACATTATGTTTCATTTTTATGCATTACCACATTTCAAGTCTTATACATGCTTCCTCTCATGTTCATGATCTTTTTCTCATGTTATGATTATGATCACCCCATGACATATTGTTATTATCTATCCACTTAATGGGATTCTATCTCACCCATTTTGATGTATATCCTCAGGTGGATACATGTACTAAGGATAGGACAAGTTCCAATAAGATTCTAGAGAAGAAGAAATTAAATAAATGTTTATGTTTTATGTTGTATTTGTTATGTATGGTCCTAGTTTTCCCAAGATACTAAACCTTTGGATCATCTATGTGTAATAATATTATGTTGTTTATCTTTGAAATTATGTAATAGTAATTTAAGAAAAGGTTGGGTCTCTATAGTTGGTAATAGATGGAGGTTTAGTTAATTTGGGAATTAGGATTAGTAAACCCTAGAGGAAATCTATAGCATGAGACTAAGTACAAATATGCACACATGAATATTTACCTAGGGATCCCATATGTTATGTTTTTGGTATAAATTGTTTAAATGAATAAGTTATTCATGAATTGTTTACTTATGTTTTGTTCTAACCTTTTCTATTTTAGAAAATGGTGGGAAACATGAGAAATCAGACCAACAACTCATGTGAGGGCCAATGCAATGATTGCCCGAACGACATCCCCAATGATTTGGGAGGTGGAGTTCAAAACTTCATGGCGATGCTTACCCAATTATCTAAGGTTATGAATAATAACCATAATAATGGGGGAAAGTCCTCCTTCACTAAAGAGGGAGAAAATGGATATCGAATGTTTTATGCGGCAACGACCACCGACATTTAGTGGATCTTCCGATCCACTAGTTGCGGAACAGTGGGTCAACTCCATGGAGAAGATATTTTCTATGCTTCACTGTTCTAAGATGGAGAAGGTGACTCTAGCTGTTTATTTTCTAGATAGAGAAGTCGATCAATGGTGGGATTTGATTAAGAACATCAAACCAGGGGAGGAAATTGAAGAGATGGAATGGGAAGACTTTTAGATAATTTTTCTTAATAAGTATTTCCCACAAACTCTTCGCATGAAGATAGAGAGAAAATTCATAGAGCTCAAGCAAAAAGAAGGAGAATATGTCACAACCTATGAAGCGAATTTCACAAGTCTTTCAAGGTACGCTTTGGGTTTTGTTATCAACAATGATAGAAAAATTGATAGATTCTTTAGTGTATTAAAACCACACCTTCGAAAGGCTCTTGCAATTCGAGACTTTGGGAGTTATGAAGAAGTTGTTCGGTGTGCTCTCAAAGTGGAGATGGAGTTTGGAGAATGGTCCCATGGCTATGGTGATAAGAAAATAAAGATGGAGTTTCAAGCTGGTGGATCTAATGACAAAGGTGGGAAGAAAAATCAACGACCCACATGCCAAAAATGTGGGAAGTTGCACCATCGGAACTGCCTCAAAGGGATGGGTAAATGCTTCAAGTGTGGGAAAGAAGGAAACCATGCTCAATAGTGTCAAAAATACATGAAAAGGAAAGAGAATGTAGCCGATGAAAGGAGAGAACCACTCATGGTTCAATGCCACAACTGTAGGGAGCTAGGGCACTATGCAAACCAGTGCACTAAACCTCGAGTTCTTGAGGGTAATCAGCGTCAGCAACCACCAAAGCCAAAGGAATAAGGGAAGGATTATGCCATCACTATTTCAGAGGTGTAGTATGATAATGAAGTTGTACAAGGTACACTTACTATTCACTCAAGAATGGAAAAAGTCTTATTTGATTTTGTTTCTATGCATTCCTTTATATCTTTCAAGTTTGCTAGAACTATAGAATAGAAGCCCCGAAACCTTGAAGTAGAGATATCTGTAAAAACACCAAGTGGTGTAATCATTGCAACCCAAGTGTTTGACTCTTCTCCTATTGGAATATGGGGGAATATTCTTCTAGAAAATCTTGTAATACTTCCCTTGGTGGAATTCAATGTTATAATGGGAATGGATTGGCTCTCGTTATATAGAGCACATACCAACTGTCGAGAAAAGGAAATATCTTTTCATATTTTGAACTATCCCATGATCCTCTACAAATGAAAGTAAGATCATGAATCTCTTTTGAAAAATCCTGCAATGGTGTGGGTGTTGATTCTCTATGAAGAAGCATACCTTTCCCAAATGGTTGAGTTGAAGGAAAGTGCCAACCTTGAGGAAATTCCCATCGTGAGGGAATACGGCGATGTATTTCCCGAAGAGTTACCCAGAATTCCCCCAGATCGTGAGGTAGAGTTCTCAATTAAACTCATACCTGGAGCTACTCCTATCTTGAAGTTTCCCTATAGGATGGCTCCTATCGAACTGGAGGAGTTAAAGAAGCAGCTGCAAGAGAATCTAGTCAAAGGGTTCATACACCCTACTGCGTCACCTTGGGGTGCACCAGTGCTCTTTGTGAAGAATAAGGATGGAACAATGTGGTTGTGTATGGATTATCGGGAACTCAACAAGATCACCATAAATAAAAAGTATCATCTCCTAAGGATTGATGATTTTTTTCAACTATTTAAGAGGAGATCAATACTTCTCAAAGGTGGATATTCGTTCTGGATATCATCAGGTAAAGGTGAAGAAGGAAGATATTTAGAAGACTACCTTCCGAACAAGGTATGGGTGCTATGAGTTTTTGGTGATGCCCTTTGGACTTAATAATTCCCCTGAAATATTCATGGATTTGATGAATAAAATCTTTAGACATTACCTCGACAAATTTTTGGTAGTTTTTATCGATTATATTCTCATGTACTCCAAGATCAAGGAGGAACATGAAGAATATCTAAGACTTTTGTTGGCGACATTGAGAAAGGAGAAGTTGTATGCCAAGATCAGCAGGTGTGACTTTTGGATGAATCAAGTCACGTTCTTGGGACATGTGATCACAAGTGATGGATTTTTTGTGGATCCTTCAAAGACAAAGGCGATTGAGAATGGCCCAAACCCTCTAGTGTCACATAAATCCATAGTTTACTTGGATTATATGGTTACTACCGACGTTTTGTGAGAAACTTCTCATGATTGTCAAGCCCGCTTACTAAGTTAACAAGGAAAGGGGTAAAGTATGTCTAGACAGAATAATGTGAGGGAAGCTTCAAGAAGCTAAAGAGAAGGTTGATCACTGCACCTGTACTCACACTATCAAAAAGTGGAGAAATTTTTTTGATATACAGTGATTCTTTAAAGAAAGTATTGGGTTGTGTACTCATGAAAAATGACAATGTGATAGCCTACTCCTCGCGATAGTTGAAGATCCATGAGAAGAACTACCCGATGCATGATCTAGAGCTGGTGGTCGTGATTTTTTCCTTGAAAATCTGGCGGCATGACCTTTATGGTGAGAAGTGTGACATATACACTGACCAGAAGAGCCTAAAGTATATATTCACACAAAAGGAGATCAACATGCATAAAAGGATATGGTTAGATCTAATCAAGGATTACGATTGCTCTATTCACTATCATCCTGGAAAGGCAAACAAGATAGCTGATGCTCTAAGCAGAAAAGAACCTTCTACTCTATCCATGTTGTGGATTGAGAAAGACCCTATCTTCCTAGATATGCAAAGAATGGATTTAGAAATCATAAGGGAAGGGGATACATCCTACCTTTCCCAAATGATTGCGCAACCATCCATCCAAGAGAAGATTAAGGAAGCACAAAGGGATGATGTGGAGATACAAAAGAGGGTGAATGCAGTAAAGGAAGGGAAGCTGCAATAGTTCCATATCGACGATGATGGTGTGATTTGGTTTGGAACATGGCTTTGTGTACCTTCATCACCCGGGATAAAGAAGGAGCTATTGGATAATGCACATAGATCAACTTTCTCTATCCATCCTGGGAGTACCAAGATGTATCGTGATCTTCGGGAACACTTCTGGTGGGATAACATGAAGAAGGAGATTGCGGAATATATATCAAGGTGCTTGGTATGTCATAAAGTTAAAGCTGAGTAAAAAAAGTCCAAAGGTATGATGAATCCATTGCATATACCTATGTGGAAATGGGAAAATGTTACTATGTACATTGTTACGGGTCTCTTGAAGACATCAAAGGGAAATAATGTGATATGGGTTGTGGTTGACTGACTCACCAAGACTTCCCATTTTATCTCTATTCAGGAAGACCTCTCGCTTGAACAACTTGCAAAGATATATGTGAAGGAAGTGGTGAGACTGCATGGTGTTCCACTCTCAATTGTCTCTGACTGTGATCTAAGGTTCACATCTATGTTCTGGAGGAGCCTTCAACATGCTTTGAGTACTGAATTAAATTTCAGCACGGCCTATCACCCCCAAACTGATGGCCAGTCTGAAAGGACTATTCAAACGCTTGAAGATATGCTAAGATCCTTCTCTCTTGAATTCAAAGGTGGTTGGGATCAGCATCTCCCATTGGTTGAGTTCTCATACAACAATAGATTCCACTCGAGTATCCAGATGGCTCCATATGAAGCTTTGTATGGAAAGCGATGTAGAACTCCAACCTTTTGGGATGAAGTTGGTGAAAGAAAGCTACTTGGACCTGATCTTGTTCAAGAGATGACAGAGAAGGTTCAAGTCATCCAGAAACACATCAAAGCTGCTCAAAGTCGGCAAAAGAGTTATGTTGACAACCGTCGAAGGGAATTGGAGTTCGACGTTGGAGATAAAGTCTTCCTTCGAATATCTCCATGAAAGAGAGTCATGTGATTTGGGGAGAAAGGGAAGCTAAGCCCAAGGTATATTGGCCCTTTTGGGATCCTTGACCGCATAGGATCCATGGCCTATCGTCTTGCACTTCCACCGAATATGGATCAAGTTCATGATGTGTTTCATGTATCACTACTGAGGAAGTACATACCAGACCCCTCACATGTACTAAACTCAGAGGTGGTGCATCTGGAAGATGATCTCTCTTATGAGGAGCAGCCAGTAAAGATTCTAGATCAGAGAGATAAGGTTCTACGCAACAAGACAACCCATCTTGTCAAAGTGTTGTGGAGGAACCATAAGTTTGATGAATCAACTTTGGAACCAGAATAGGCAATGAAGGAGAAGTACCCTCACCTGTTTGTGTAAAGTGAAATTTCAGGGGCGAAATTTCTTAAGGGGGGAAGAATGTAATGACCCAATGTTTTTCAATGGAAATCCCCTTCTTATATTTATTTCATAAAATAACATGAAAACACAACATAATGAACTACTAAGTGATAAATGACCTTTAAACATAAGTTTGTCACTCCTGTGTTTGGAATTTCGAAAATCTGACATACATGGTTGTGTTCAAGATGATTTTTGGAGTCTAATGAAACAAAAATAATTTTTGGTGAATAGTAATGTACCCTTAGGAATAGTAACATACCCTTATGAATAGTAATATTACCCTTTATGAATAGTAAATCATCCAACGTAAGATTAACCTTACCTATGAATAACTAAATAAAATTTAGACATCTTAGAAAGTGACAATTTGACCTTAGTAAACGTTTTGGTATTTTGTAAGTCATAAATAATTAATTATAATTAATTAATTAATTTAAAAGAAAATTTATTCCCCTAACATGTATTCATAAATTATTGAATCAATTTATTATAGTTTTTAGATAATTTTATAAGACCCTACGTAGTTTTTGAAAGCACAATAAAATCAGTTTTAATCTTAAAAACTGTTTTTTTAAGTAAATTATGATTTTAATTAAATATTAAATTAATAATATTTAGAAAATTATTTTTGAAAAATGGAATTCATTTTTTGATTCTACGCGTAAAAAAATGGTTGGGGTAAAGTTTTGGTATTTTTCTGAGATACTTGAATTTTTAATGAATAATGAAATACCGTAATTTACAAAAATAAGCTAAATAAGCTAATTATAGAGTCATGTGTGATGTTCTGCTGATGTAAGCCCACTTGTTTCAGGATCACATGATAAAATTACTCTTCTTGGTCATTCAAGACTCACTATTCCTTGTCTTAGGGTAAATTAATAAACTAGTGAATTTTATATTAAGGAAACCTCTCTCCCCTCCACTATAAAAGCCACCCTTCACACCCTCATTTCCTCACACCTCTCAAGATCCAATAATTCCCTAAAATCTACCCAAAAATCTTCCCTATCCCCCCCCCCACGTCCAAGATCTGATGGTATCATCAAAATACCAAGATTATTCCCTTAAGGAGGTTCTCAAGAGAAGGATTCAAGAGGTAATTTCCCTCCCTCTTCTCCTTTAATTTCCTTTCAAGTTCAAGTTCATTTGTTTATCTCTCACCACCTATCTTCATCCAAATGGTATTGTAACACCATTATTATAAATATAATGTAATTTTGTGATTTTAATGGGATATTATATTATCCAACCCCCTATCCCTCTTCCTTTTATTTTATTAAAGAGAACGTTGTTCGTGAGGTGTTAATTTATCACCTTCAAGAACGACATGCTTTATTCTTCCATTTATACCTTCAGATATGGTCATGAAACCATTTTTATGGTTGAACCAGAATATTTTATATTTATTATTTCCTATTTAAAGTTCTGGAAATAACCTATGGCCATATTACTAAGTGATAAGTTAAAATAAGTTTGTTGTGATTGAAAAACCGCCCAAATTGACCCAAATAACCAGCATTTAATTCTTATCTAATGATTCATCCACATAGATATAATATAATTCATTATAAGATCATTAAAACTCCTGTAATATAATTAGTGACATGTGATATCATTTCTGGATTTTTACCCATGTTCTACCCGAACTTCAATTTATGAATACAAGTGAACCACCCAAGAAAAACCATAAAAATGAACATCCTCGAACAATGTTTTTAAACACTATAAGTCATCCAAAGGAACATAAAATGACATAATTAAACAAGAATGAAACCTATTAATTTATAAGAGGTTATGTAATTTCTAATTAATGAATATAATGTCATTATACAGGACATTAAAGAGAAGGAATCATTCGGATACAAGGTAAGGGGAAATTCTCGAACCCAACTTTCGTCCTTTGGGTTCTCCCTCTTTCACTCCATTTTTGATATGGTTACTCCTTTTAGATCATTTTTTTTATCATTGTCTTTACTTTTATGGGATATAAATGTTTTTCACTGGTTTTTATTTCCAACAAAATGTTTTCCAAAAGAACTCTTCTTTTAAGAACACCCCTTTTACTTCTCACTCAAAGTGGACGGTTCTTGTAACATGTATGTTATTCCCTATTTATTTTGGGAAACCAAAGATTATGAATGTGTTATTATGATATGAAACCCATTCCATTCCATGTTTTAGTTATGTACATTTTTTATATGTGTTCTATGTAGCAATCATGATGATGATAATTTTATGATGTGACGGGTGTGCCCGGAATTATATAGCGCAATATGAATGTTTCAATGTGACGGGTGCACCTGGAATTATACATCACTCCAATGCATTGGGTAAAGTGATGAATATCATGAGTAAATGTAAAAGGATGTGTTAAAAATATGCTATCTTGGTTCACAAGTATGTGTGGTAGTTAACCACTAAGACATGATGTTTCATTTTTATGCATTGCCACATTTCAAGTCTTATACATGCTTCCTCTCATGTTCATGATCTTTTTACTATGTTATTATTATGATAACCCCATGCCATATTGTTCTTATCTATACTCTTACTGGGATTCTATCTCACCCCTTTTTATGTATATCCTCAGGTGGCTACATGTACTAAGGAGAGGACAAGTGCCAATAAGAAGCTAGAGAAGAAGAAATGAAATAAATGTTTATGATTGATGTTGTATTTGTTATGTATGGTCCTAGATTTCCCATGATACTAAACCTTTGGATCCTCTATGTGTAATACTATTATGTTGTTTATATTTGAAATGATGTAATGGTAATGTAAGAAAAGGTTGGGTCGCTATAGTTCCTCGATTGGAGGTCGGACGGAGGAATGGTAGCTTGAAGAATATTTGTTGCTCTCAGTCACTCCTAGACGAAACAATGACAGAAAAAGATGAATCTGGGGATTAGATGCGACCCCAGTCCAATTTAACAAATAAAATAAATTATACATGGTGTGTTCATTTAATGTACATTCCATGTACATGCCTCAACTGTCCCCCGCTTTAGGTAGTCTCTAGGTCACCTCACACGGCCATGTCTCGGCTGTTAAACGGCCAGTACACTACTACCCATGGAAACCTAGTACATGGAGTGCACTCCCAAGTACACAGCGTGTACTTCTAAAATTTCCACCCCCCCCCCTTCTCAAAAACACCTGAAATCAAGATTCATACCTGAAATGAAGATCTGGGTTCTTACAAACTTCCCCCCTTAAAGAAATTTATCTCCAAATTTTCCTAATAGGGTGGCGAAGAAGAATCCTCGAACAACTCTAGCCACTACGATTGCACATCGGCCTCCCTCTCCCAGGTCTTGTCTTGTACTCGCCCATACTACTGTAGAACCCATACTAGAGGAACAAACTAGCCATAGAGAACCTTTGTGCTACGATCCACAATCCGAATAGGATGCTCCTCGAATGATGCTTCCACCTCCAACTCAACCTCCTCAGGTTGAAAAACATGAGATAGGTCTGATAAGTAACATTGTAGATGATAAACATGGAATACTTAGTGCATATCCCAATACCTATGAGGTAACTGCAACCAATAGGAAACTAGACCGACTCTCTTCAAAACCTCAAACAGCACAATGTATCTCAGTGAAATCTTTCCCTATCTCCTAATTCTCCTATATCCCAGCCTCGGTGTGACATGAAAGAAAACTTGATCTCCGACCTCGAACTCTAGAGGTCATCTCAGTTGATCAGCATAAGATTTCTAGAAAGATTTCACAGTAGCCATCCTATCTCAAATAAACTCCACCTGCTCAATGGTCTCCTGGACAAGACGAGGTCCCAGCATAGTTTCCTCTCCTACCTCCAGCCAATATAGGGGTGATCGACATATCCTACTGTAGAAAGACTCATATAGTGCCATCTGAATCGTCTCCTGAAAAATTTTATTATAGGAAAAATCCACTAGGGGTATATGTCTCTCCTAAGAGCCCCCAAAATCTAGGACGCATGCTAGAAGCATGTCCTCCAACACCTGAATTGTGCGCTCGGACTGGCCATCTGTCTAGGGATGGTAATATTTACTCAAAAGTACTTGTGTACCCAAAGCCCTTTGTATTCCCTACCAAACATGAGAAGTAAAATGGGTATCCCTAACTGAAATTATAGAGTGAAAAATCCCATGAAACCATACAATCTCTTAGATGTAAAAACTTCTAAGTTCATTGACACTAATGGTCTCCTTGATCGGTAATAAATGTGAAACCTTTGTGAGTCTATCAATGAAAACCCAAAATGCATCATTCCCTCAAGGAAACCTCGGTAAACCTATCACAAAATCCATCGCAACATCATTCCACTTCCACTTGATAATGGGTAATGGCAATAGAAGCCCTTCCGGTCATTGATGCTCCACCTTCACCTGCTGACAGGTGGAATATCTCATAACAAAACCAGTAACATCCCTCTCCATACCTAGACACAAATACTAATGGTGTAAATCTTGATACATCTTGGTGACACCAGGATGAACTGCCCAAACTGAGGAATGAAAATCTCGCATCAGCTCCTCACGTAGGTCTGTTGACACCCATATGCATCCATGAAAGCACAAGATATCATCCTCACCTATGGTCCACCCAGAAGTTGGTGCCTCTCCTGACACACTCTCCTATAGGACTAGGCCTTCAGAATCTGATAGCTGCCACATTCGCACATGATCCATAAGAATATAGGTAACAGCTATAGAGAAAGAAACTTCCACCCCTGTCTGTCATGCACCTCCAAATGCATATCAGAGAATAGATTCATAAGTTTTCACTCACTTCTGGCCTCCTAAACTACCTGTATCAGTGTCCTCCTGCTCAACACGTTAGCCACAACATTTCCTTTCCCAGGCATGCAGGTAAGCTCATATTCAAAGGACTAAAGGTACTCAACCCATCTTTGTTGTCTCAAATTCAGGTCACACTAGGTAAATATATACTTGAGACTTTTGTGGTCAGTGTACACCACAAAATTCTCTCCTAGAAGGTAGTGTCTCCAATAGCATAAAGCATGCACAAATGTAGCCAACTCGAGATTGTGTGTTGGGTAATTCCTCTCAAGTGGCCTCAACTATCAAGACCCATATGCAATGACTTCTTCCCCCTACATAAGAACTTCTCCCATCCTGATACCTGATGCATCACAGTAAACGGTGTAACTCTTGACCTAGAAAAACTAGTATCAGTGCTAAATTAAACCTTCCTTTCATCTCCTGAAAGCCTGACTCACAAGAATCAGACCACAAGTACTTCACACCCTTATTTATCAGGCCCTTCAGTGGCGCCACTAAATGTGAAAAATCCTGTATAAAATTCATGTAGTAACGAACCATCCCTATAAAACTCTATACCTCAAATATATTCTTTATTTTCTCCCAAGAAACTACTACTCTCACTTTTTTCTGGGTCTACTGACACTCTTTTTTCTGAGATAACATGACCCAAGAAGTGAATTTGGTCCATCCAAAAGTGGCATTTTGAGATCTTATCATATATCTGATGCTCTCTCGATGTGATCAAAACGATCTCAAGATGTATAGCATGGTCGTGTTGAGTGTGAGAGTACACCAAAATATTGTCCATGAAAACCACTATAAAGGAGTCCAAGTATGAATGGAACATTCGATTCATCAGTTCCATGAAAACTACATGTGCGTTCGTGAGACCGAACGGCATAACCACATACTCGTATAGACCATACCTACTCTGAAAGGTTGTAAGAGGTATATATTATGGTCTAACGTGAAACTGATTATAGCCAGATCTCAAGTCAATCTTTGATAACACTCAAGATCCTCAAAGAAAATCAAAGAGGTCATAAATCCTCAGTAAAGGATATCAGTTCTTAACAATCAATTGGTTCAGCTTCCGATAATCCATGCAAAGTCTGAGGGTACTGTCTGCCTTCTTTGAAAACAGGACAGGAGAACCCCATGGAGAAGTAATGGGTCAGATGAAACCCTTTGCCTATAAGTTTTCCAAATACTTCTTGAACTCATGAAACTCTGGTGTATTCATTCTATAAGGAGGAATGGACACCAGTGCTACCCCTGGCACAAGATCAATACAAAAGTCTACCTCTCACTCAGGAGGAAAACCAAAAAATTCATCTAGAAAGACATTCCTAAAACGATCTACCACTAGAGGAAATTTCATCTATGAAGTCCCCTAGTCATCCAGATATAGACTAGAAATATGGGTTGTAACACCTCTTGGCATGTGATTCTTGGGTCTATCTTTGCTCATCTAGACATCCCATACTCCCTTATGTAGAAATAATTCTCCCTCTTGTGAAGTGAAACTCACCCTACGAAGATAGAAATAGACAACAGCCTGGAGGGAAACTAACTAGTCCATTCTAAGAATGATGTCATAGCCTTTCATCTCTAAGACATAAAGTTCCCATAAGAAGTGATACCCACCAATCTCAAGAGGAAAATCCTTTCACTGACATACACTAGTCATTCTAATCCCCAATGGGGTGTCTAGCATCATGATATAAGTATGAGTAAAGATACAGAGCTCAAGGATCTCTATAATAGGCACAAATATAAAGATATGGGAAGCCCCTATATCAAAAAGAGAAGAAGCTAAAACTGAGGCAACCAAAATCGTACCTCTAACCATAGATCTTCTTGGATCCTACTCCAGCTAGATCTACTCCAGTACAAAAGTCTGACATGTTCCATGGCCCTGTGAAGCTATTTAAGATCCCTGAGATGATCCACCATACAACTGTTGAAAACCCTATGTCTGACCATTGCGGCCATGACCACCACCTCGGCCTGAATGGCTGGAAGAACCCCAGCCCCTAGTATAATGTGGTATCAGTTGTCCTACTCTGGTACGATGAGTTGAAATAGATCCTCTCTCACTAGCAACTGGAAGGACGATGTTGCAAAATCATTGAAGATGTCTCATCCTGCCGCAAGATTGGAACTCAATTGGGTCTCTCAGGCACTGAGGTTTCTTATGTATTCCATTTCCACACTAGTAACACACCACCTGTCCATCAGAAAGAAAATACCGCCTACTCATATCTCCATGAGTAAACTCCCTGCGGTGCTTCCTACTATAATTTGAAAGAGTACCAACTCTTGATCCTAAACCACTCTGGCCCATTGCTCTAGAATCCCTCAGGTTATGCTTAGTGATCAGTGCCTAGTTGACTATAGAAGATATGAAATTAAACCTTAAGATGTTCACCTGAGATCAGATGTCATACCTAAGACCATACTCAGACTTCATCACCAGAAATAACTCATCACCCCCCAGAATGGGTGTGAAGTGTTTCATCTCTATTAAGCATGAAGAATACTCCATGACTGAGGGAGTACCCTGCTCCAAACTCATAAATTCCCAGGCTCGGTTGGCCCTCAAGTTCTCCGAGTAGAAGTAGTCATAGAAGGTCTGTCGGAACTCATCCCAATCCATAACTCATTGTTGTACCACCTGTGATATCACATCCCACCATCTCTTGGTAGAATCACATAGCATATACGTAGAAAGTTTCACCCTCCTCTCCAAAGGCATCTTGAGATGCTCGAAGATAGAAACCATGGCTTCTAACTATGACTTTGTATCCTGAGGTCCTCCATCCCCTGAGAAAGTGGGAGGATGCTACTACTGAAAAACCCACGTCAACTCTTCCATATACAGGGTAGGATGCGGTGCTCCCTATAAGGTTTACATCATCCTCATAAAGCCTTCTTGTAACTATGCATCAGTATCTGTATCCGGAATGACAGTTGGTTCCAAGACAAGCATGACGGGAGGGTCTGTTGGTAGTACATGATCTACCGTTTTCGGTGTCTGATCATTGCCATGTATCTGGTGTACAGTTGAAGGACGTCCTGGTGGCATGAATATGTAAGGTCAAGCACACACCTCTGTTCAAGATTATCAAGGACTAAAATTTATAAGTGCAAGAAAGGAACAGGAGAAATAAAACATTCAAGTTTTTTAAAACATGGGTACACAGTGTGTATGAAGCCTACACGGAATATCCCCTTAAGCTTTTAACATAGCGTGTACCCCTTCCAAAACAGGTCGTGTAACACCCCTACACATGGTGTGTTTCTCCTGTGACACGGTGTGTACTTGATTCATCCCCCCCCCCCCCCCCCGCTTGAGTTCCTCTACATGGCTAAACACACAGTCCTATCCTGGGTAACACTACACGGTGTGTCCACCCTAAACATGGTGTGTACCACTTAAGTTCAAACCGCCCATGTCGTTAGTCACACGGTCGAATCTGCATTGTATATTCAAGCTGGACATGAAGTGTACTACCCGAAATTCATCCACCCATGTTGTTAGTCATGCATCCGGATACATGGCCTCACTGGCACAAAATGTACTCCCTGTACATGGTGTGTTCTACCCAACATTTCCAAACCCTGTGTCTTTGTCCACATAGCCAATCGCACGGTCAAGGAATACACAGTGTGTACATATAGTACACAAAATTTACTTTAAGAAAAAACAATTTATTCCCGAAAATAAGGATACATGGCATGTATTCATCATCACACACTGTAATTTATAGGTTTTTTCAGACAATAAGCCTCAGAAACTACTCTAAAACCCCATAAAACATTGAAACAAGCATTAAAGTTCCAAATTCTGATCCGTGGGGGCCATACTCCCTGTGAATCAAAGCTTGGGATCATATTAATGTATATCACAAAGTATAACAGTGCAATCAAACACGTGATCCACCAAATTCTAATCCATGAGGGACCATAACACCTCAGGGACCAAAATTTGGCGCCTATTCAAATGAAAAATTAAATTTTCCAATACCCTATCAAGATAGCAGGAATTATATCAAGGCATCTATCACAAAATCATGCATATCTATCCCAACATCTATCACAACAGCATGCAATTAGTAATTCACCCTAAATGGCATGATAAGAATGCAAGACATGTGATCCTTATCATGTGCCTATATGATGCATGAGATGGAATACCATCATCTCATCAGGTTGGAACAGAAATAGAACCTCAATAATATCAATTATAATAGCACAATACATGTGAATCACCCAATGGTGAAATAAAATCGACTGTAATAATTGAAAAACTAGAAAATTTAAATATTCAAGATATATTGGCTTTTCCCCGTACACGGGTTAGCTACTCCCGGGCACAACTTATTACCAACTACATATTCCTTCCTATCCCTATCTATATGCTCTAAATAGTAAGACAAAGCAGAAAGGAACCTCCTTTGATACCACTTTGTAATGTCTCTGTTCCGGGTGCTGCACAAAGGTGCCTCATAACCGGTAGGTCACATGGCCTAAAGCACATTTCCCCAAATTCCAAAAGTTGTCAACTAGCAGCGAGGTCCTTGGGTGTGATAATGGTGAAACTATGCCCTCATTGGAAAAATATGCACAACAGAATAACAAATAATAAATAGTATCCAAAGAAATAATACCATATAACAAGTGAACAACGGAATACTAAAAGTAAATAACAATTGGAGCACATATATGAATGATGCATGTCACATATGTCTAGGAAAGAATCCAAACAAGACAATATGATAGAAATAAAACTGAACCAAAGTATAAAGAAAACAAGTAAACTCCTGTAGAATTTCAATCCTCGGCTTGGTTCCATGCTCTCCATCTCTATAGAAATCAAGTACCTGATGAAGAAGGGTGCTTTCCTTTATCTACACCTACAACCATATAATCTGTATGGGTCCAAAATCATGACCCAAACAGGGTGTCAGATGAATCCCAATAGGAAACCACCACAAGATATGTGTCTAACTTTTAGTGAGTATATATAGAAGTTAATAATTGAAATTCAATAAAGAAACTAGGAGTACACAAAAGTAAACAATCCTACAGTTTCCATTTACATTCATTAGCATTTAAAGCCCAGTATTTAATCAAGTATCACAATAGGTATCTCAGAAGACTACCTAATAGGATCAAATCCAAGCTTGTGATTTGGCTTGGAAGACACATCACAAACATTCAATATTTATGTTAACCCTTTGGGTAGCTCACATAGTCTAACCCCTGTATCCAAGTTACGCAATAAAAAGGCAAAGACACTCTGAGGAAGCAGTCACCATCAATTACCCCTATGGTCTTTCTGGAATAACTATAGACTCTATGGGGAAGTACTCAATGTCAATTACCCCTGTGGTCTCATAATGTAAACTATAGACACTCTGAGGGATCACTCACCATCAATCCCCCTATTGGTCTCATAGCATGAAATATAATAGACACTCTAAGGAAGCACTCAAAGTCAATTCCTCCTACGGTCTAACTACACCAAGTTCTCACAGCCTTGTGTAATTAAATCATGCATAAATGATATCAATAATACCAAAGTAATATCAACTACTAAATGGATAAACAATTTCAATACATATCACAAGCATTTAGAAAGTAGTAAAAGGAAATCAGTTCCATCTTATCAAAAAGGAAAGGAAACAAGGTCTGTCTTATAGGAAACCTGGACTGAACAGCCCTAATCATTCAAATAAGGAAAATCACCCATGGGTTGTTCCTTAAACATGAAATTCCACATAATATCACATCAATCAACCATTAATACAATAATTAAACTAAGGTAGATAAAACAGGGTTCAATTTCCTTAACCCGAAATACCTGAAACATGGGTAATCAACACTTTGTCATATAAAACTCAAAGAGAAACAATGGAAGGAAACAAACCACCTACCTCTACATTGTATGATGAACACTATTAAACTTTGGACCTTTAATTGTACTATAATAACGTAGATCTACAAAAACATAAAAAAAGTTCAACCTTGAATAACTCTAGAGAGAGGAGAAATCAGGGAGAGAGGTTATAGGGAATGATAAAAATCACCAGTGGGAATCCAAGGAACCTGGTGGCACCTCGATCGAAGCTCGGATAGAGGAATGGTGGCTCCGAGAAGATTCATCACTCTTGGTCACTCCTGGATGAAACAAGTCCAGAAGAAGATGAATCTGGGGATTAGATGCGACCTTGGTCCAATTTAACGAATAAAAAAAAGTACATGGCGTGTACATTTAATGTACATGTCGTGTACATGACTCAATTGTCCCCCTCTTTAGGTGGTCTTCAGGTCTCCTCACATGGCCATGTCTTAGCCATTACATGGCTAGTACACGGCTACCTGTGGAAACCTGGTACACGGTGTGTACTCCCAAGTACATGGCGTGTACTTCTAAAATTTCCAAAAAAACCCTTTTTTCTGAAAAACACCTGAAATCAAGATCCTTACCTGAAATGAAGATCTAGGTTCTTACAACATCATCCAACTTAAGGTTATAAATTTAAGAACATTCTAACTCTTGAAATCTCTATCTTCATTCAACCTCTTCAAAAATATTCTGAATTTCTAACTTAGAAACTTATTTCTAAAAAAATCATGTCCGATAGATCTCGAACATAATGCTGATGGATTTGAGACTGATGATTTTTCTAATCAAAAAATTTAACTTGCTAATGAATTCTATGACTGGTACCGCTCTGTCTGATACTTTCCGTCTGGTGCTACTCAGTCTGATCCTCTGCGTCTGGAAAACAACTTTCTCAAAAACAAAACTTTTCTCCCCCTTTTTGTTTGGTTTTAAAATTCATAAACTTTCACTTATATTTCAAAAACATTATTTTACAAAATATTTTTTTCCAAAAAATACAAAAAACATTGTTAAAAACAAAACATCACAAAGTTTCTTTAGTTTCATTCTGCCTAAAAATTTATGACGCACATTAACCAAACTCTGCTTGTTTTTCAAACCCATATGCAGTAAAGTTATTTACCCAGTGAAGTTTCTAATCATGAATAAGGAGGTTATGGTCGTATTATATGAATTATATATTTTCTCACCACTACTATTCTTTGATATAATGGTCTACTCTATGGTCCACTTGGTTAGAGAGGTTCAATTATCTGGTCTTATCCATTACATGTGGATGTAATCCATTGAATGGTATATGAAGATTTTGAAAGGGTATGTTAATAATCGAAGACAACTAGAATTTTTTATTATATAATGATATATTATTGAAGAAGTTGATGAATTCTATACTGATTGCCTATTAGATGTTGATATCATTGATCTCCCAAAGTCTCATCACAATAGAAGTATTATGGGTGAAGGGATTTCTAGAAGAGATGTTGTTACAATTATCATCATAGATAGGGAGAAAGAACACCTTTACATTTTACATAATAGTGATTATGTTGATACATACTTAGAATCCCACAAATTAATTATTAGATATTTTAATCCATCAAGGGGTGAAGGATGTATATCAAATAGACATAATAAAAAGTTTATAGGATGGTTTCGAGATCATATTTATAAGGAGTAATATAAAAATTCTAATTCAATTGTCGAACAACATTGATGGCTAGCCTTGGGAGAAAATGAAAATGTAATATCTTACACTGGTTTTATAATCAATGGTTATATGTTCTATATAAAAAAACACGATGATCACAATTTGATGCAAAATAGTGGAGTTACACTTGTGGAAGAAGTGATGAACATATCTATTTCCAAGGATAGAAATCTAATTTATAATAATTTTTCATATTTCATCATTATTTAACATATATATGAGTTTAATTATACAACATTTCAAGTGTTGATTTTCTATTGAAAATGGGTTGACAATAGGAGTGTAGTGAAAGTTGATGAAATTGGATTCATGAATGTAAATTCCAATGTGGAAGGGGGAAAGGATGAGTCATTAATAATGTAATCAAAAGCAGTTCAAGTATTTTATATCTTAGATCTAGCAAACAAGAATTGGTTGATTGTCCTACTGGAAACTAAAACAAATGTAGTTTTAGATGAAAATTAAATTGAGGATGATATTTTCATTGGGATATCACAATGAGTTCATGGTGGTTCCATTGTAGACAATTTGTTATATGTTAGAGGCAACCACAAAGAGGGGATTTGGATTTTCGATAAAAGAGAAAAATTGTAATGAACCAAACTTTTTAAATGGTATTTTGTTTCCTAAAAATGTGTGTTCAACACCAAAAAAACCATATATCTTTAATAATAAAATGGTATTTATAGAGTATAAAGGGAAATGCGACCATCAGGATTAAACCATTATATGACTGTTGGTCAAATATGATCGTTGGTTAGTATGAATGTTGGAAATTATACTCTTGGTAATATTTGTTACCACCCAGTGAACCCACATCCATGGGTCCACATACATCAGAGTGCACGAGATCTAACAACTCTGATTTCCTTGACAAAGAAGTATTTAATACTTGTTAATACTGATGTAATTCTTCTTTTTTAGGGTATATAACCCTCTTTTACTCATGTGGTTGAGTCTCCTATGCCAAATATTTGAAGACACCTCTCCTTCCACTGTGTTGAGGCTATCTGCACATATATTCACATGATTTGTGTAAAAAGTGCCATATATGTGACCTTTTTCAATGATGATGGATCCTTTTTTTCGTCTTCCATGATCCATTGCTGAAGATGTTTTCATAGCCTTATCGATCAAAGGTTATACCTGAAAACAGGTTGAGTCAAAGGCTTGGAACATACCGAACATCCTTGAGGGTGATTTTATATCCAACATTCGTATTGACTTGGATATCACCCATGATAAAAATATCCACCAAACTGGTATTCCTAATCTCGATAGCAGAAAATTCACCAGCTTGATAAGTTGAGAAATACTCATGATACAGAGTGATGTGGTACAATGTTGCAGTATCGACCACCCATTCTATGTCTTCGCCTAATGTATGAAAACATGTCTCTTCTTCATCTTTAGAGAAAAGAACAACTTCTACAGTGAATGTCATATCCATGAATTCTTTTAAAGTTATTTTTCATTTAATTTCTATTCTTTCATTGTTTTTAGGGGTTTCCTAGGCATTTTTGGAGAAAAGGGTGGTTTCTTCAAGATTTGGGCCAAACTGTGAGCCAATTTCCAAATTTAAAAAAAAATCATTTATAAATCCTTAATTTTTTTAAAAAATCACCCATTACACTTACCAATTGGCCTCCCCTAACCTATTCAAACCAAATATCCATTTTTACCCCTTAGGAACTCATAATCATGGTGGATTTGGTTGATTTATTCAGGCATTGGTCCAACCCGTGACCCCATTTCTAGATTTAAGGAAATAATTTATTTCTTTTATATCACATTCATTTTTTAAAATTTCTCATTAAATCCACCTCTCACTCGAGCCCACAAACCCTAGGCACACCCCCATGTTCCATTTTCCCTCTTTGGATCTCATATTCATTGTGGATTAGGGTGAATTTCCTCATGGTTTCTCAAATCATCTAGATTTGAAAAGAGAATTTTTTTCTTTCATAAATCATTCATTTTTTATTATTTTCCCCCCATTTCAGTCCCCAATAGACCTCCTCATCCTTATTAGAACCTCCCTTTCAATTTTAGCTGCTTTTAGATTCAACTATTGGTGTATTTGGGGCAATTTATTCAAATGTTATCAAGTAAGTGAGTTTCTTTCTTAGTTCCTTTCATTTCCTTTAGGTCTCTCCCACTTTTCATGAAGATCCAAATTTACATAATCTAGGGATTTGTACTTCGGGGTTTTTTTGAGTTTCTTGATCCAATTTTGTGGTTTTAGGTTTGTTTTCACTCCCTTGTGGTGTGACGGTGGTGCGATTGATGTTTCGCACAAGGATTTGAGGGTTTTGACACATTTGGTAGTTGATTCCATGTGTAAGAATTGTAGAATGAGTTAGCTTAATGGATTTATATTTTTATCATGTTTCTATTTCATTGTGTTTGGTGTGAAAACTATTTTTAGTTTCATTTGTTAAGCAATTGATTTTTAAATTCCATTTTTGTGTGAAAATGGGTGTTTTTCATGTGCGATCCATGTTGCACCAATTGGGGTTGTTCTAAAATTCATGGAATGGTTTTATTAAAAAAAATTAGTGCTGAAAATTATAGTTTGGTGTATTATTGGTATGAATTTGGTTTTAAAATAGGGGTTTTAACTGGATTTTATGTGCAAAGTTTTGTTATACTTTGTGAAATTGTTTTATGGAAATTCTAAGTGTTTATTTGAGTTAAACGAATGATAAAAGGCATGTTTAGCTACTATTTTGAGTGTGTATGACCAGAACTAGTATTTTGATATGTAAATTAAATCTAATAACATGTGGAACTTGTTTTATCACAAAGAGGGAAACCTGGGTATCTAGGTGGTCAGACGTGTACTAGTGTTTTAGTGATCTGGAGTGGTTTTGTCCATGTTTCACTTAGCAAGTTTGAATTTGACAACACTAAAAAACTATAAGGATGATGATTTGTTACCACTAGGTTATAGTAATGTTCCATAATAGTTTCTCATGAATTAGAATAGATATTTGATTTAGTTACTTTTACACTGAGATACGAGGTACCAGGGGCCCACAGTTAACTAGTGCCTAGGGGTGTTCCCATGACTAGTGATCATTGACTATTTGGTATTTACCATTGGATTATGGATTGTTTTTATGAAAAATTAAGTAGTTTAAATGTTTTATTTAAATGTATTCATTCTTTAATGTTAACCCTTGAAAACTATTTTCCATTAAAATTTTCACTTCATAAATTGTTGTTATAATTCCTTGTTTATAAAAACTTGTACGATTATTATCTTATAATGATTTTCACATGAAATATTTGGGTGGTATTCCATTGGTATTAGGCTCACACCCTACTTAAACCTTTGGGTGTAAGTCTACTTGATCATGTTTGATTCAGGTAAGGGAAAGATCTTTGGAGACGGCGTATCGGGTTTTCAGTTTCCTTCCATGGTGTGGTGTTGTAGAGACGGCTCGTGGGTGATGACCTCTTGTCGTGTAGTGGTCCTTGGAATATTTTTTCTGATAATTTTGTAGTTTTGGACCTCTTGTGTCATGTTTAAAACCTTTTATTCAGTTTTGAATTTTATTTAAGGGTTTTTTTGGTTGGTAATTTTCTGATTCAGTGTACATATTGTTATTGGTTGTATTATGTATCCTAACTCGGGTAAACCGTTCCCAAAATTGTTTATTATACCCGGGAACTTATTATAGACCATGGGGATAGGGAAAACCCTTTAGGATTTACCACGGATTGGGTCAGGTGCCAGTTTTAATGGAAACCATATTCAGTTCATGACAAAATGGTATCAAAGGAGGTTTGTCTTTTTGGGTCATATTGTTATTTTGGGGTCAGTCAGGTTAGACAGGAGCTAGGATTGTTAGGGCTTATAGTTTTGGTTATGATTAGGGTGCATGGTCAGTACCTCTCATGACAAACCTTGAGTCACCGTGGGATGTTGGGATTATTTGTTTGACTTCTCTTCCAGGTGGGATGTGCGGGCTACAGACTGCATGTAGACATCAAGTTGGAGTGAAGTGGTTGTTTATTTCATTGTTGTGATGTGTCTCACTTATTTATATTTAATGTAATTGCTTAAATTTTTCATAATTGTTATAATTATGATTTCTTTTATGATTGTTGCCTTGTGTAGCAACATGCCTCCTCGAAAATCTCCCATGCACCCACAGGAGGAATCCAGAGAGAGTTATCTCTCACTGATTGGTAAAAGGATGGTAGAAGTTTTGGTCAGGGATATCAAAGCACTAGGACAGGGAGTAGCTCCGAATCTTGATCTATCTAGGGAAGAGGAGTCTAGTCCTTAGGAAGGACAAAGCCTAGGAGTTCCTAAAGATCAAGCCTCCTACTTTCTAAGGCAGCACAAAACCCTAGGAAGCAGAGAAGTGGATCGAGAAGATCGAGTGCATGTCCAGGTTTCTTGAAACACCTGAAAAGGTTAGGGTGAAGTGTGCCTCTTTTCTATTAGAGGTTACTATCCACAGGTGGTGGGAATCAGTGCTTCAAGATGGGATGAATGAACAGATGAGATGGAAGGACTTCAAGGTTACCTTTAATGACTGATACTACCCTGAAGTCTTGGAATATTCTAGATCTTGGGAGTTTATAGAGCTGGTTCAGGGGTAACTTTCAGTGATGGAGTATTCCAACCATTTTTTAGATTTGTTCTGGTATGCTTTGGAAATGGTTTCTAATGAGAAGATGAAGGTGCATAAGTTTGAGAGGGGTTTGCGGCCCGAGATCTATTCCTAGGTCTTCTTGTTCAAGTTTAAGACTTACACCAAGGTGGTTGATTGAGATTATATGGTAGAGATTGACCACAAGGAGAGGTATGGTCTCTCTGGAGTAGTGTCAGTTATGGGAAATGGAAATTCTTCTAAGAAGAAAAGGAAGCGAGAGGAGCAGGGGAAGAAGGGAGGTGGTAGTTCAGGCCAACCTTCCTGGCAGTTTTCATAAGTGGATTCTGATGCAAGGTATGTTGTGTGCCACCAGTGTGGGAGGCCAGGGTACACCCAACCAGCATTCACATCTCCTCTAAAGCCTTGCTATCAGTGTGTAGGTGTGGTATACTTGTATCATTTTTGCAAGATGGCACATCCACTTCAGAGTGGGGCGAGATAAGTGGATTCTAGGGGAGTTCCAACTTAGTCAGAGCCATCATGGAAGGGGGGATCTTAGTTTGGTGTCCATGTAAGTAGGTACAGATCATATTTTGGGAAGATCCAGTTTAGGGTAGATCCATAGGCGAGTGTTTTTTCTCTGGCAGAGAGTAGGCATCTTCATGCAGTGGAGCAGGCACCAGTGGGATCAGATGTGGGGCCTTCGATAGTTTGAGGTACCATCTTGATTTCATCTTCTATAGATGCTTATATTTTTGATATTGGTGCTTCTATTTCATTTATCTCTTCATGTTTTGTGAGCACACTGAATTTTCCAATTGAGTTCTTATTCGTTGTGATGGAGTTGGTGACGTCGTTGGGTAAGAAGAAGGAGTAGGGTCTTAGGTGTCTATTGTGGGCACTTTCTGTGTCTGGGATAGAGATGGAGTGGGACCTCTTGGTCTTGGGTACATATATTTTTTACATAATCCTTAGAATTTATTGGTTGGTGTAGTTTCAGGCACACATTGATTGCTATAGGCGGCGGGTGAGTTTCACGACACCTGATGGCAGCCCTCAGGTTTTTCATGGGGAATGGGATCCTTTATCGGTTCGTACAGGACCTCCACTCCCATATTTGGGAAATATTATCTTCTAGTTTTCGTCACTTACACTATATAATGATATTTGTTCTCCTAATGGTGGGTTACCCCATGTTGTGGATGAGTTCTCAGAGATATTTCCAGATGATTTTTCAGGCTTTCCCTCAGAGTGGAATGTGGATTTCTTGATTTATTTGGCACTAGGAACACAACTGATATCTATTCCCTCATATAATATATCCCCCATTGAGATGAGGGAATTAAATATACTACTGGATGATTTAGAATCCAAATTATTCATTTTCCCAAGCATCTCTCCTTGGGCCGCTCCTGTTCTGTTTGTGGAGAAGGCTGACAGATCCCTCTGGTTTTGTATTGATTACTAGAATCTGAACAAGGTAACCATTAAGAACAAATATCATTTTCCCTGAATAGATCAATTGTTTGATTAGTTTAAGGGGTCAAAGTTTTTTTCTAAAATAGACTTGCGTTTAGGTCACCACCAACTTAGGGTGAAAGAGGTAGATATCCCGAAAACAGCCTTCTGAAGTAGGTATGACCACTTTGAGTACTTGGTCATGCCCTTCGGATTGACTAAAGCTATAGCGGTATTTATGGAACTTATGAATAGTTTGTTCCACCAGTATCTCAACTATTTTTTCATGGTATTCCTAGATGACATCCTATTTTACTATGGATTTGAGGAGGAGCATGAGCATCATTTTCAGATCATGTTGGGCACTTTACGGGATCACTGCCTTTATGCAAAGTTATCCAAATGAACCTTCTGAATGAGGGAGGTAATGTTTTTAGGGCATGTAATCTCGCAGTAGGGAGTTTCAATGGATCCCAAGAATACCAGTGCAGTGATTTCATGGGAGCAGTCGAGGAACGTGTTTGATATTAGGAGTTTCCTTGTCTTAATATTATACTATAGGCATTTTGTTCAGGATTTCTCTTTTCTTACTTTGCCCATGACCACACTCACCTGAAAGGGAGTGAAGTTTTTTTAGGGCTGAAAATGTCAGGCATCCTTTGAGGAGCTAAAGAGGCAGTTGACTACCCCCCCCCCTCATGTTGATATTTCTAGAATCTAGAAAGGTATATGTGGTGTATTGTGACACTTCAGGTATGAGTCTCAGGTGTTTGCTTATGCTGGATGATCATGTAGTGGCGTATGGCTCCTGCCAACTCTGACCATATGAAAAGAATTACTTGACCCATGACTTGGAGCTAGCAGCTGTGATGCATTATTTGAACACTTGGCATCACTACCTCTTTGGGGAGAAGTTTGTGGTCTATTCTGATCACAAGAGCTTAGCCTACATCTTCTCACAGAAGGATATTAACCTAAGGCAGTGGTGTTGGATCGAGTACTTGTAGGGGTTCGACTTAAATATCATCTACACCCCAGGGAAGGGTAACATGGTGGATGATTCCTTGAGAATAAAAGTATCAGTGCAGGCTTTGAGGAAGTCTAGTGATGATTGGAATTTGATGGGGCTCTTTGCTCAGATGCATGTGGAGACCAAGGAGTACAGTGGAGGTGTGTTCTTGGTGAGCATTCAGTTGACCCCTACTCTTGTGGAGATTATTTTGTGGGATAATACCAGTGATGAGCTATGTTGGTGGTCGAGGTGTTGGAACTAGGTTCTTCAAAGCATGATTTGGTGTATGGTTTGTGTTTGTTGTCAATCCTCAGTGGAAGTTCAGGGTGTGCACCAACAAAGCGATCATATCGTTCAAGCATAAAACAGTAGTGAAGGTGGCGTTGTTTCCCAGTGTTTGCCAAATTTTTGGGCCTAAAAATCGGCCAATAAAGTAAAGTGTTTTTGGAAAATGTACTTGCGCGTCGTGGTCTTGGAGGATAGAATACTTGCGCGCCATATGTTTTTGAGGATCAGAACATCAAAATTTGTCTAAGGAAAGAAGGTCGCGCAAGTGTTGGTTGGGTCGCGCAAGTGAGTTGCGCGGCAGAGGTTATTGAAGACAAGACTTGCGCGCCGTCGAGGGACTTGCGCGCCGTCTAGGGACTTGTGCGCCGACGCGCAGGGGGTCCAGTTTGCCTATAAATACTGTACCACCCCTCCTCATTTCAAACGAAGTTCAAGGCCGAGAGATTGTTCGAGCTCTCGTCGCGCAGGTGGTTGAGTCGCGTAGGTGGTTGTTTTGTCGCGCAAGTAGAGCTTGCGCGCCGGTTTTTGGTTGTGCTCCCAAGGTGGTTTGGAAGAGAAAGGAAGTGGACCGTGCAAGTTAGTAGTTGGGGAAGGAAGAGTCGTGCATGTGTTTTGATGACACTTGCGCGCCAGTTTGGACTTGCGCGCCGTAGTGGGACTTGCGCGACTGTCTTGAAGAAGCGCGCCTGGTTTTGCTGAAGCCCACCGGCGTGTTTGGAGTTGTACGAAAGCCGAGAGACTACTCGGTACATTCGAGGAAAAGTGATATTCTTCTTCTGGTGAGAATCGGTCTTCAATAGAGCATCTACATACAACAAAGGATGCACTCTTATGCAAATGAAGAAGAGACCCTCACGTCTATAAACTGAGTGGGACTTCGCCAACGGTAGTGAGCCAGGGGGAGTCAACGGGAGTGACCTGAGGGACGCAGTGAGCTATCCCTGAACAATTGTAAAGGCAATGAGCCTGGGACAGAGTGTTTGTACCCGAACTTTTGTATCCGCAGCTAGTAAAGCATAGTGGATTTAGGTACGACCGGCAACCTGTCGGCGTATGCTCCTTGGACGTAGCCCTTAGTGGTGAACCAAGTAAAAATGGCTGTGTCTTCTCTGTGCATGTGAATGTTTTCATTCTGATCATAATCATCATACAGGTTCAACAAGTTCCTACCAACGTGGGAACAAGATCCAACACATTAAAAGAAAAAGTGGTCACCCTGATTCACCCCTCCCCTCTCAGGGTGTCCCGGGGTCCTTCACGAGGTAGTTTCTTCATGGTGTGGAGATGTCTTCTGATTGGACTTCTTCCCTCGAGGGTATCTTGTGCTTCAAGGGCCACTTAGTGGTTCCTTTGTCTCTATGGAAGGTGGTGATGCGGGATAGCCACCAGTCTCAGTGGGCTTTCCATCCTGGTGCCACCAAGATATATTATGATGTTCGTTTCCAGTTTTGGTGTCCATGATTGAGATGGGACATAGCTTACTTTGTATCAAGATGTTATACTTTTCAGCAGGTGAAATCAAAGCATAAAATTCCATATGGTTTTCTTCACCCATTACCCATTCCTACCTAAAAGTTGGATGAGGTTTCTATAACTTCATAATTGGATTTCCTCTTACACCTTAGGGAAAGAATGCTATCTGGGTGGTTATTGATCGTCTGACCAAATCAACCCATTTCAGTTTGATCAAATATTCGACCAAAGTGGAGAAATTGGGTTGGTTGTATGTACAGGAAGTTGTGAGGATCCATGGTGTTCCATAATCCATAATTTTATATAGGGACCCCAGTTTTATCTCTCAGTTTTCGAGTGGCCTTTAGAAGGCATTGGGGTCGTAGATTAAGTTGAGTACGGCATACCACCCTCAAACAGATGGTCAAATGGAGCAGGATAATCAGATTTTGGAAGGCATGCTTCAAGCATGTGTGTTTCATTTCAGTGGTTCATGAGATTTCCATTTGGGATTGGTATAGTTTTCCTATAATAATATCTACCAATCCTCAATATATATGGAACCATTTGAGGTGATTTATGGTTTGTCGCGTTGATCTCCTTTGTGTTGGTTGGAGGTGGGTGAGACCTCATTGTTGGGTCCGAGTATTGTGCAGGAGACGCCAGACAAGGTTTAATTAATTAGACAAGGGTTTTTGACATCCCAGAGTCAACACAAGTCTTATGTCGATCAAAGGCATTGAGCTTTGGAGTATTTCATGGGTGACCAAGTATTTTTGAAAGTGTCACCTCGCTTGGGTCATCGTCGTCTTGGTAATAAAGGTAATCTAATTGTAACACCCCAAGCTTCCACGGTACGTTTCCCTTCGAATAATGCAATAGCGTGTGCTGTATGCAACCTCGAGTTCTAACACACACCACAACTAATTAAACTAGCCGTTTTGAATAATAATACCTACTTTTTGAAATTTTATAAATTTTATTTATCAAAATGGACTTCATTTTTGGATTCGGAATATCGAAATTATCCTAAGGTGAAATTTTGATATTTTTCGGATAACTTTTATATTTTGAGGAATAGTGAAAATTACTAAATTTTAATTAAAAACAAATTTTTAAATCAAAATAATTAATAGTGATAAATTATACTAATGAGTGGTTTTAAAGTATAATTAGAATATATTTTTACCAATTTATCCAATGGTGTTCATTAGAAATAATTTCACATTAAAATTGGACATAAACAATTGTCAATCTTTTGATATAAATTGTTTCTTAAAAACACGCTATTTGTTGTGACAGTGGGAATTAATTATGAAATTAATTAATGAAACTTATATGTTTGGAATTTTGTAAAATAGACATCATTTTTTAAATTGGAATATCAAATATAGCTTAGGGTGAAATTTTGGCATTGTTCTGAAAAACTTCAATTTTTGATGAATAGTGAAACCACTAAGTGGTAGTTAAATAACTGATTTTTCGTTTAAATGAAATATTGCCACTTCTGTGATTTGATTTTAAAAAATCCAACATACATGGTTGTCATTAGAATGTAAAATGTGGTTCAATGGGATTAAAATAATTTTTGGTGAATAGTAACTTTTAAGTTTAATTAATCGCGATTAAAGGTAATTAGTGAAATTTAAGGTAAAAATGATATTATAAAAATATGAAAATACCCTTACACTTGTCCTACCCCTATTGGATGAGTAATGGCCGACCCATACAATCCATGGGTCAACTTGGGGACCCCATTGAGCCACTTTGGTGGGAAAATGACATTAAAAACATTTTATTTAATGTTAAAGTAAAAATGTCACAAACATGAGTTATTTTACTAAAACAATTTTTAAATGGGGTTATATAAGTCATATTTTTGACCGTAAATATTCATTGGAAATATAAAACGATTTCCTACATTATGGTTATTTTTTTAGAATTTTTAGACATTAAATAAATTAATTTTTTATGACACAATGATGATAAAGCGTTTACCTCATTAATTAACGATTTAAATAAAATGAAAAGATAATGTAATATCTAAGGCTTACACTTGTCAAAAACCTATTGGATAAGCATATTTAGAACCCTTATCACCTTATCCTCGAAATATATCATTGTGGGACCTTTATAATCCTAAAATCATTTCAAAATAATGTAACATTTTAATCTTTCCAAAAGAGCCCCTCCTCTCCTCTTATAAAAGGCCCCCACCTATACCACCTTATTCACACTTTCAAGCCTTTTGGTTCGGCCAACCTCTGCCCAAATACTCTATCAAATTCTCTCCCTTCATCCTAGAAGCTTTACTTTAGTCATAAATCCATCCTAAGGAGTCCTTTTGATCAAATCAAAAGGAAGAACCCGAAGAAGAGGTAACGTTTTCATCACCCTCTTTCAAGTTTCTTTCTTCTTCCACTCCCTATTTGTTTATTATTTCAATTCTAAAATTATAACTCTAGTATCTTCTATATACTGTGATGTTATGATAAATATGGAACAACCATATTCAGTATTCTACCCATTATTTGAATGACATGTCACCATACGTGCGTACGTACGGCTTACCGTCTCCACGCCGTGGTGTAATTGTTATTCAATATATTATTATTTAGATGGGTATAATTATGATATTTAATTCATGTAAATAATAAATATAACATGATAATTATTCTGTATATATGATATACTATCCAATTATATATTATTTTAATATCAAAATAATGATATTGTCGCTCGTGCGTACGTACGGACTACCGTCTCCACGAACGCGATGAGATTCATTCTCCGTCGTATCCATTCAAGTATAATTATCATTTTATGATTTAAAAATAATGTTTAATGACATGATATCATTATGGATATGAATAATATACAACTTATCCATGAAAAACACGACTTACGTAACAAAACATATAAAAGAAAATGAGTAAGTTAACACCCGAAACAACAATAAATCTAAGATATTATTAACAAAGCAATGTTAAAAGATCATATATGATATCATATGAATTTATATGTTTCTTGTATAATTTAATAACAATTATTTCACCATTATACCGGAGGTTAACCTACCCCAACCAAGGAAAAGTACAAGGTAAGGGTTTACTTCACAACCTCTTCATTATCCAAGGTTGTTTATACATAATTATCTATTGGGACCTCGTTATCATCCACATCCATGTTCCTTAAAAATGTCTTTCAAAACATTTTTACTATTAAATGGAAAATGGGTTAAATTCATTTATACCCTTATACGTTTTTGAAAGGAATCTTACCGTCGTTTTCCAAACAATGTACTTTTTGACCTTTTTGACAAATTTAAGGTAAGAATGTTTTTTTAACGTATACGGAGGGTGCGGCTATTTTCCGCCATTATAACTTCGTTGAAGCTTCCCTTACAAGCTTATAAGAATATTTTCAAAGTAAATGTATTATTATGGTACTTTTAAATGATTTCAAAAAAGAGATATATTTCTCTCAAATAGCTTTGATTTCATCTATGTCAACATCCTTTGATGGGTTTTAAGTTTAATTGAAATTGATTTATGATACAAAACTTCCATTGAACATTTTGTGATATATTTGACTGTGGATGTGTTATTTTTATACCATCCATAGTTTATGGAGAAATTGTTGACATTTCGTATGCTAGTTTTAATACGAATATTTATGTTATGTTTAAACCTATTCATATGAGGAATGTATTGGACTTAATAAGTGACGGGTGGAGCCCACTATAGCTCCTCGATGCATCGGTAGGTCTCATGAGACAACTAGACGTGGAATTGGCCGAGGCCCTTTCCCAATTTGATTTATGGTTTTGGCCGAGGCCCTAATCATTTTAGACGTCTTGGCCGAGGCCTTGACAAAATGTCTCGGAATGTATGGAATTATACATTCCCTCATTATGAAAGTGGTTATTGATATTTCATGTGATTATTCGTCTAGTAGAATATCCATGTGAGTAAGTAATGGCATTATTTTATTTTACTTTTTCCATATTATGCTGAAGTTCAAGTTTAATAAGGCTTTTGTTTTAGTTATACATTGCCTTAAATGCTTATGTTTTCTTATGAAAGTTTCCGCTGTATTGTTATACTTACAGAGCATTTGAGCTCACCCCTTTCAATGTTTTTTTCCCAGGATGTGAAGAAGTGTATTATGACTGACTTTCAAGAATAGTCAGTGAGGATATGATTGTGGAATAAGGAGACCATGTTATTTTATTTTTCATTTTGATGATGTAATGTAAAACTTATGATTATATCTAGTGTTTCCAAGACTACTAAACCAATTGGTCTTTTGAGATTTGATCTTCCTTGTGATCATGCCAATGTTATGTAATAATGCACCGACTCTAGGTAACTGGGGTTGGGGCATTACAGTTGGTATCAGAGGAAGTTTAGTACACACCTTGGAAGCTAGATTTAGACAAACTCTGATTAGAGCACGTAGACCTAAGATGAACTTTGAGGGTTAGTATAGAAGAACTTCCTAAAATTTTGGTATTGTAGAGATTTTGTGAGTTTTCCGAGCAATACATCCCTATCTAGATACGAGCAGGTAGAGGCGGCTCTGGCACAGATGTACCTAGGGGTAAAACCTGAAAACACCGCTTTGAGCTAGACTCGAACGGGAACTGGTGCACGACAACGGGCCTTGCTGCACTCTTGTTTATTACACTCCTAGGGGATATGCTTAGGATAATTCCCATTTTCTTTACAAACCACTATGAAGGGTTACGATTATATACCTCCTCAAAGAAAACATTTTTATGATTATGGATTATATCCATAATTAGTTCAATTTATGTTAAGTGTTTTACAAGTATGGAATTATGTATTTTGATTCATAAACTAATCTAGTTTATGCCATTATTTAGAAATGGCGCCTAGTGGAAGGAATGGAAACTGTATCAATGCACGCACTCCGTGTAGGGATTTCCCTCCTACTCAAGATAATTATGGTGGAGCTAGTGATACAACTAGTGCTGATTAGCTTCTCACCGTATTGGGACAACTCACGCAGGTTATGAATAATAACCTTACTCGTATGGAGCACCCTGATCCGCAACATGGAGGATCAATGCTAGACCGTTTTATGAGGCAACAACCACCAACCTTCAATGGGAGTACAAATCCTATAGTTGCTGAGCAATGGATAAATTCCTTAGAGAAAATATTTCATGCCTTGGGGAGTAGTGAAAGGGAGAAAGTTGTCATGGCAGTTTACCGCCTCACTGGAGATGCCGATCAATGGTGGTCACTAATTCAAAACACAAAGGAAGATAATGAATTAACAAACATGGAATGGCAGGAGTTCAAAGAGTTGTTCTTAGAAAAATACTTTCCTCGAGACCATCGAGCGGATATGGAAAGGCAATTTCTGAGTCTGAGGCAGAAGGAGGATGAAAATGTCGCAAAGTATGAGGCTAACTTTACAAGGTTAGCGAGGTATGCTGCAGATTACATACGTAACCCAAGAAGTAAGACTGATCGTTTCTTTGATGGGTTAAAACCATTTCTCCGTCGAGCTTTAGTATCAAAAACATTCTCTTCATACGAAGGTATTGTCTCGTGCGCTATCAAGACGGAAAAGGAATTATCTAAGTCTTATGACTTTAAATCAAAGCAAGATAAGAAGAGATCCGCTGAAAACTATGGGAAAGGAAATAAGGAAATAGGGAAGAAGGGTAGAAATGAATTTCCACCCTGTGATAATTGTGGTAGGAAGCACCCTGGTGCCTGTCTAAAAGGAAAAGGAGTATGTTACAAGTGTGGTGAAAAAGGCCACCAACCTCATGAATGCAAAGGAAAGAAAGTGACTGTCAATGTAGAATGCTATAATTGTAGAGAGAAGGGACATTATGCAAATGAATGTCCTAAGCGTCAGGGGAACTTACCTCAGAAGAGTCCAAGGGATCAGGTCCAGGCTTATGCTATCACTACTGCTGAGGTGGAATCTCCGAAAGACGTGGTGGCAGGTAATTTAATGGTTTCCTCAAGTTTATCAAATGCATTATTTGATTCTAGATCATCGCATTGTTTCATATATTCCCAGTTTGCTAAGAAAATTAGATATTTCCAATTTGATTTAACAAGGGAGTTGTCGGTCAAAACCCCTAAAGGAAGTATTGTTGCAATAAAGTTTTGTCGATTAGTTCCCATTAGAGCACCTAAATGTTCTTTACCTGTTGATCTCATCGTCATACCCATGATTGAATTTGATATAATCCTCGGTATGGATTGGCTTTCGTACCATGATGCAAAAATTTATTGTAAGAGGAAAGAGGTTACGATTCTTGATGATGATGATAAGGAACACCTTATCTTTAGAGAAGAATCGTCGCCACATAATTCTTATCTAGATCCACCCCCAGTAGCTCAACTAAATTCAATTATTGGGGAGGAATAGAAAAAATTACTGAGGGTGAGGAAAGGAATATTCAAATAGAGGATGTACCTATTGTTAGAGAATATGTTTATGTGTTTCCGGAAGATTTACCTGGACATCCTCCAGAACGAGAAGTTGAGTTTTCCATTGATTTAATTCCTGGATCAAGGCCCATATCGAAGACCCCTTATAGAATGTCCACTATGGAATTAGTTGAACTAAAGAAACAACTAGAGGAATTGAGTAATAAGGGATTTATTCTCCCTAGTGTTTCTCCTTGGGGAGCCCCTGTTCTTTTTGTTAAGAAGAAAGATGGATCTATGAGGTTGTGCATCGACTATAGGGAGATCAATGCTATAACAATAAAGAACAAGTATCCCCTACCTCGCATTGATGATTTGTTTGACCAACTGCATGGAGATCAATACTTTTCAAAGATTGACCTTCGGTCTGGATACCATCAGTTGTGTGTGAAGAAGGAAGACGTTCCAAAGACAGCATTTCGAACAAGGTACGGGCATTACGAGTTTACAGTAATTCCTTTTGGATTGACTAATGCACCGTCTATTTTTATGGATCTAATGAATAGAGTTTTCAAGGAATATCTTGATGACTTTGTAGTGGTATTTATTGATGATATATTGGTATACTCCAAAAGCCACGAAGATCATGAAAATCACTTACGCATTATCCTGAAGACTCTTAGAATACATGAATTATATGGGAAATTTAGCAAGTGTGAATTCTGGCTTCAGGAGATATCTTTTCGTGGCCATATTGTCTCTAAGGATGGAATTTCCGTTGATCCTTCTAAAACCAAGGCAATCCAAGAATGTCCAGCACCGACAGGTATAACTGAGGTACGCAGTTTTATTGGTTTAGCAGGTTATTATCGACGTTTCTTCCAGAATTTTTCCAGATTGGCTAACCCATTGATAAAGCTCACACGTAAAGGGATTAAATTTGTCTGGACAAAAGAGTGTGAAGAATGTTTTGAAGAACTGAAGAGAAGATTAGTCAACGCCCATGTATTGACTCTACCATCGGGGAATGATGGGTTTGTTATTTATAGTGATGCATCGAAGAAAGGACTTGGTTGTGTCCTTATGCAGAATGATAAGGTTATTGCCTATGCATCACAATAGCTAAAAATTCATGAGAAAAACTATCCTACTCATGATATTGAGTTAGCAGCTGTGATCATTGCTTTGAAGATATGGAGACATTACCTCTATGGTGAAAAATGTGAGATTTATACTGATCACAAGAGTTTGAAGTATATTTTTTCACAAAAAGAACTCAACATGAGGCAAAGGCGATGGACTTTGTCATGGGACTACCAAAGACTCCTAGAAGGAATGATGCAATATGGGTCATTGTTGATCGTCTTACTAAGTCAGCACATTTTCATGATATACGGGAGGATCTACCACTTGAACGTCTAGCAAGACTATATATTAATGAAGTTGTAAGACTTCATGGAGTACCCCTATCGATTGTTTCTGATCGTGATCCCCGTTTTACTTCAAGATTCTGGAAAAGTATTCAAAAGGCCTTGGATACTGAACTTCGTTTGAGCACTGCCTATCACCCTCAAACAGATGGAAAATCATAACAGACTATTCAAACCTTATAATACATGTTGAGATCATGCTCTCTTGACTTTCAGGGTATGTGGGATCAATATTTACCACTGGTAAAATTTTCCTATAACAATAGCTTCCATTCAAGCATTCAGATGGCACCTTATGAAGCATTATACGGAAAGAGATGTCGTACACCAACCTGTTGGGATGACGTTGGTGAAAGAAAACTTGTGGGACCAGAACTGGTGGAAGAAACGATGGAAAAGGTGAAGGTAATCCAAAACCACATCAAAGCAGCTCAAAGTAGGCAGAAGAGCTATGCTGATAACAGAAGAAAGGATTTGGAATTTCAGGTGGGAGATCATGTTTTCCTAAAGGTATATCCATGGAAGGGAGTTATACGTTTTGGTAAGAAGGGTAAATTGAGTCCCAGGTACATCGGTCCTTTCGAAATTCTAGATTGTATTGGGGCTGTAGCTTATCGTTTGGCGATGCCGCCAAATCTCTCCAAATTTCACGATGTTTTCCACATATCGCTATTGAGAAAATACATGCCCGACCCAACACATGTACTTTCCTATGAGGAATTAGAACTGGAACCCGGTCTATCTTATTGCAAAGAGCCCATCAGAATTCTTGATGTGAGGGAACAGGTGCTGAGAAACCGGACGACTCGTCCGGTAAAGGTTTTGTGGAGAAATCATAAAATGGAAGAGGCAACGTGGGAACATGAGGAACTTATGATGAAGAACCACCCGAGTCTTTTTATGAAGTAATACCCAAGAAATTACGAGGACGCAATTATTTGAAGGAGGGTAGAATGTAACACCCCAAGCTTCTACGGTACGTTTCCCTTCGAATAATGCAATAGCGTGTGTTGTACCCAACCTCGAGTTCTAACACACACCACAACTAATTAAACTAGCCATTGTGAATAATAATACCTACTTTTTGAAATTTTATAAATTTTATTTATCAAAATGAAATTCATTTTTGGATTCGGAATATCGAAATTATCCTAAGGTGAAGTTTTGATATTTTTTGGATAACTTTTATATTTTGAGGAATAGTGAAAATTACTAAATTTTAATTAAAAAAAACTTTTTAAATCAAAATAATTAATAGTGATAAATTATACTAATGAGTGGTTTTAAAGTATAATTAGAATATATTTTTACCATTTTATCCAATGGTGTTCATTAGAAATAATTTCACATTAAAATTGGACATAAACAATTGTCAATCTTTTGATATAAATTGTTTCTTAAAAACACGCTATTTGTTGTGACAGTGGGAATTAATTATGAAATTAATTAATGCAACTTATATGTTTGGAATTTTGTAAAATAGACATCATTTTTTAAATTGGAATATCAAATATAGCTTAGGGTGAAATTTTGGCATTGTTCTGAAAAACTTCAATTTTTGATGAATAGTGAAACCACTAAGTGGTAGTTAAATAACTGATTTTTCGTTTAAATGAAATATTACCACTTCTGTGATTTGATTTTCAAAAATCCGACATACATGGTTGTCATTAGGTTGTAAAATTTGGTTCAATGGGATTAAAATAATTTTTGGTGAATAGTAACTTTTAAGTTTAATTAATCGCGATTAAAGGTAATTAGTGAAATTTAAGGTAAAAATGATATTATAAAAATATGAAAATACCCTTACACTTGTCCTACCCCTATTGGATGAGTAATGGCTGACCTAGAAAATCCATGGGTCAACTTGGGGACCCCATGGAGCCACTTTGGTGGGAAAATGACATTAAAAACATTTTATTTAATGTTAAAGTAAAAATGTCACAAACATGAGTTATTTTACTAAAACAATTTTTAAATGGGGTTATATAAGTCATATTTTTGACTGTAAATATTCATTGGAAAGATAAAACGATTTCCTACATTATGGTTATTTTTTTAGAATTTTTAGACATTAAATAAATTAAATTTTTATGACACAATGATGATAAAGCGTTTACCTCATTAATTAATGATTTAAATAAAATGAAACGATAATGTAATATCTAAGGATTACACTTGTCAAAAACCTATTGGATAAGCATATTTAGAACCCTTATCACCTTATCCTCGAAATATATCATTTTGGGACCTTTATAATCCTAAAATCATTTCAAAATAATGTAACATTTTAATCTTTCCAAAAGAGCCTCTCCTCTCCTCTTATAAAAGGCCCCCACCTATACCACCTTATTCACACTTTCAAGCCTTTTGGTTCGGCCAAACTCTACCCAAATACTTTATCAACTTCTCTCCCTTAATCCTAGAATCTTTACTTTAGTCATAAATCCATCCTAAGGAGTCCTTTTGATCAAATCAAAAGGAAGAACCCGAAGAAGAGGTAACGTTTTCATCACCCTCTTTCAAGTTTCTTTCTTCTTCCACTCCCTCTTTGTTTATTATTTCAATTCTAAAATTATAACTCTAGTATATTCTATATATTGTGATTTTATGATAAATATGGAACAACCATATTCAGTATTCTACCCATTATTTGAATGACATGTCACCATACGTGCGTACGTACGGCTTACCATCTCCACGCTGTGGTGTAATTGTTATTCAATATATTATTATTTAGATGGGTATAATAATGATATGTAATTCATGTAAATAATAAATATAACATGATAATTATTCTGTATATATGATATACTATCCAATTATATATTATTTTAATATCAAAATAATGATATTGTCGCTCGTGCGTACGTACGGACTACCGTCTCCACGAACGCGATGAGATTCATTCTCCGTCGTATCCATTCAAGTATAATTATCATTTGATGATTTAAAAATAATGTTTAAGGACATGATATCATTCTGGATATGAATAATATACAACCTATCCATGAAAAACACGACTTATGTAACAAAACATATAAAAGAAAACGAGTAAGTTAACACCCAAAACAACGATAAATCTAAGATATTATTAACAAAGCAATGTTAAAAGATCATATATGATATCATATGAATTTATATGTTTCTTGTATAATTTAATAACAATTATTTCACCATTATACAGGAGGTTAACCTACCCCAACCAAGGAAAAGTACAAGGTAAGGGTTTACTTCACAACCTCTTCATTATCCAAGGTTGTTTATACATAATTATCTATTGGGACCTCGTTATCATCCACATCCATGTTCCTTAAAAATGTCTTTCAAAACATTTTTACTATTAAATGGAAAATGGGTTAAAGTCATTTATACCCTTATACATTTTTGAAAGGAATCTTACCGTCGTTTTCCAAACAATGTACTTTTTGACCTTTTTGACAAATTTAAGGTAAGAATGTTTTTTTAACGTATACGGAGGGTGCGGCTATTTTCCGCCATTATAACTTTGTTGAAGCTTCCCTTACAAGCTTATAAGAATATTTTCAAAGTAAATGTATTATTATGGTACTTTTAAATGATTTCAAAAAATAGATATATTTCTCTCAAATAGCTTTGATTTCATCTATGTCAACATCCTTTGATGGGTTTTAAGTTTAATTGAAATTGATTTATGATACAAAACTTCCATTGAACATTTTGTGATATATTTGACTGTGGATGTGTTATTTTTATACCATCCATAGTTTATGGAGAAATTGTTGACATTTCGTATGCTAGTTTTAATACGAATATTTATGTTATGTTTAAACCTATTCATATGAGGAATGTATTGGACTTAATAAGTGACGGGTGGAGCCCGCTATAGCTCCTCGATACATCGGTAGGTCTCATGAGACAACTAGACGTGGAATTGGTCGAGGCCCTTTCCCAATTTGATTTATGGTTTTGGCCGAGGCCTTAATAATTTTAGACGTCTTGGTCGTGGCCTTGACAAAATGTCTCAGAATGTCTGGCATTATACATTCCCTCATTATGAAAGTGGTTATTGATATTTCATGTGATTATTCGTCTAGTAGAATATCCATGTGAGTAAGTAATGGCATTATTTTATTTTACTTTTGTCATATTATGCTGAAGTTCAAGTTTAATAAGGCTTTTGTTTTAGTTATACATTGCCTTAAATGCTTATGTTTTCTTATGAAAGTTTCCGCTATATTGTTATCCTTACAGAGCATTTGAGCTAACCCCTTTCAATGTTTTGTTTTTCCCAGGATGTGAAGAAGTGTATTATGACTGACTTGCAAGAATAGTCAGTGAGGATATGAGTGTGGAATAAGGAGACCATGTTATTGTAGTTTTCATTTTGATGATGTAATGTAAAACTTATGATTATATCTAGTGTTTCCAAGACTACTAAACCAATCGGTCTTTCGAGATTTGATCATCCTTGTGATCATGCCAATGTTATGTAATAATGCACCGACTCTAGGTAACTGGGGTCGGGGCATTACACTAACACCAAGTTATGTGGTAAATTTTGAAAATATTGATAATATTGGTAAGGTTTCATACCAGTTAACTTTTCCCTCTCATTTGACATTAATTCTTGATGTGTTCCACGTCTCCTAGCTAAAGAAATACAATCCGGACTCGTCCCATGTTTTGAGTTGGGAAGAGTTGGAGTTGGAATAGGATCTATCTGTGGTTGAGAGACCAGTGTGTATTATGGAATCCCAAAAAAAAAGTTCTTTTAGGGAAGACTATTCCTCTGGTTCGAGTCCTCTGGTATCATGGGACTGATGAGCATGAGACATGGGATCGGAAGTCTTGGGTCAAAGAGCAGTTTCCGTTTCTCTTATCTGATCAGGCTTCAAGCTGACTTTCTGAGGGAGGAAAGTTTTTATGGTGGGGATAATTTTCACATACACAAATTTTTTTAAAGGTATTTTTCATGTAATTTCTATTCTTTTATTATTTTTGGGGGTTTCCCAGGCATTTTTGGATAAAAGGGCGGTTTCTTCAAGATTTGGGCCAAACCAAGAGCCCATTTTCATATTTAAAAACAAAATTTTTTTATTTTATTAATCCTTTGGTTTTCAACATTTTTCACCCATTTCACTTCCCACTTGGCCTCCTGTTACCTATTAAAACCACCATATCCATTTTTACCCCTTAGGAACTCATAATCATGGTGTATTTGTGTGACTTATTCAGGCATTAGGCCAACCCGTGAGCTCATTTCCAGATTTAATAAAATAATTTATTTATTTTATATCTTAATCATTTTTTAATATGTTTCAGTCATTCTTCCTCTCACTTGAGACCACAAACCCTAGACGAACCCCCATGTTCCATTTTCCCTATTTGGAGCTCATCTTCATCATGGATTAGGGCAAATTTCCTCAAGGTTTCTCAAATCATCCATATTTCCAAAGGGAATTTGTTTCTTTCATAAATCATTCATTTTTTACTCTATTCCCCCCATTTCAATCCCCACTTGACCTCTCCAGACTTATTCAAACCTCCCTTTCAATTTTGGATACTTTTATATTCAACTATTGGTGTATTTGGGGTGATTTAATCAAAGTTTCTCAAGTAAGTGAGTTTCCTTCTTAGTTTCTTCCATTTTCTTAAGGTTTCTACAACTTTTCTTGAAGTTCAAAATGTCCAGAAGCCATGGAATCATAATTGGGGGTTTTTTTATTTTATTGATCTAATATTGTGGTTTTAGGTTCATTTTCACTCCCTTATGGTGCGACGGTGGTGCGATTGAAGTTTCGCACAAGGAGTTGAGGGTTTTGACACATTTGGTAGGTGATTCCATGTGTAAGCATTGTAGAATGAGTTATATTTATGGATTTAAATTTTTATCATGTTCCTATTTCATTGTGTTTGGTGAAAAAACTATTTTTGTAAGAATTTGTTAAGTGATTGATTTTTAAATGTCATTTTTGTGTGAAAATGGGTGTTTTTCATGTGCAATCCATGTTGCACCAATTGGGGTTGTTCTAAAATTCATGGAATGGTTTTATTAAACTATTTTAGTGATTCCAATTCTGGTTTGGTGTATTATTGGTATGGATTTGGTTTTAAAATAGGGGTTTAAAATGGATTTTATGCGCAAGGTTTTATTATACTTTGTGAAATTGTTTTATAGAAATTCTAAGTGTTTATTTGAGTTAAACAAATGGTGAAAGGCATGTTTAGATATTGTTTTGAGTGTGTATGACCATAAATGGTATTTTTATATGTAAATTACATTTGATAGCATGTGGATATTATTTGAGAACAAATAGGGAAACTCAGGTATCTAGGTGGGCAGACATGTACTAGTATGCTAGTGATCCGGAGTGGTTTTGTCCCTGTTTAACTTTGAAAGTTTGACATTGAAAACACTAAAAAACTATAAGGATGATGATTGTGGAACACTAGGTTCTGGTTATGTTATCTACTAGTGGCTCGTTCACGAGAAAAAATATTTCATTTGGTTACTTTTACACCAAGATACGCGGTACCTGGGGCCCATAGTTAACTAGTGCATAAGGGTGTTCTCGTTACTAGTGCTCATTGACTATTTGGTATTTAACATTGGATTATGGAGTGTTTATATATAAAATTAAGTACCTTACATTTTTTACTTAAATTTATTCATTATTTAATGTTAACCCTTGAAATCTATTTTCCATTAAAAGTTTCACTTCAGAAATTGTTGATACCATTCCTTGTTTATAAAAACTTGCAAGTTTTTTATCTTATAATGCTTGTCACATGGAATATTTGGGTGGTATCCTATTGGGATTAGCCTCACACCCTAATTACACCTTTGGGTGTAACTAGACTTGATTATGTTTGATTCAGGTAAAGGAAAGACCTTTGGAGATAGCGGCTTGGGTTGTTAGTTTCCTTCCATGGTGCGGTGTTGTGGAGACAACTCGTGGGTGATAACCCATTGTCATGTGGTGGTCCTTGGGATGTTTTTATGTTAATTTTATAGTTTTGGACCTCTTGTATCATGTTTAAAACCTTGTATTCAGTTCTTAATTTTATTTAAGGATTGTTTGGTTGAAATTTTTCAGATTCAGTGTGCTTATTGTTATTGGTTGTATTATGTATCCTAACTCGGGTAAACCGTTACCAAACCATTTTTTATCATACCCAAACACTTGTGATATCCCGTGAGGATATGGAACACCCTTCATTCCTTTCCACAGACTAGGCTGGGTACTGGTTTTAATGGAAACCAGATTCGGTTCGTGACAGTGACACTCACATGCGCGTCTCCATTTATTATTTACTGGTTGCTACTTTGACTCTTTTCTTGTAGAAACTTTTGGCAGTTCTTCTTCATGGGTCCATCCATGTCACAATTGTAGTATTTTTATGTTGGCCTCTTTCCATTTATGGATATTCCTCTATTATTTCTTCAACCTTTGGTTCCTACCCTATGAACTCTTCCTTGTTGTCTCCCTCTCTTCTCCAGAACGAGTGCTTGCATTTGGTTGTAACTCGCGTCCTTTCTTCGAGCCTCCTCGTTGAATAGTGTATCTTTTACCATCGCCGTGAAAAGTTTGCCTTCGGGTTCCAGGTTGCAAATTGAGATAAAAAACGTATCCCAACTATCAAGAAGTGTGCAGAATAAGTGATTCGCCTAATCTTCATCATTTGGAGTCTTACTGGCAGCCACCAACTGGTTCACCATGCTTTGAAACTCATTGGTGTGTTCGAATATAGAACTTCTACTCTGTAGTCAAAGATTCTTCAACTGATTCAATAAGAGGATCTTGTTTCAAGTGGTCTTTAACTGGTACGCATTTTCCAACTTCATTCAAAGTTCGTACGCACCGGTCTCTTGAGCAATATGGTGGTAAACGCTGTGATCTATCCATTGCCAGATTTGACTGATTGTCTTCTTGTTCAAATTTTTTCCACTTTGCTTCCTTGGTGGAATTGGGTTTGACTCCCCCATTATCAATGGGGTCAAAAATATCCTTAGCATTGAGGAGATCTTCCATTCGAGACTTCCAAATGGAGTAGTTCAAAGAAGTCGACATGATCATCCCTCCCGTGGATGATCCCTTAATTTAATTTTAATTATGAAAAATTTGGTGTAGAATATGAAGAAATGGATCTCACTGTTGCATCTATAATGGTCGAAAATGGTGGAATCGACTCTTGGATCGTCGAAATTGGGCACGGATTGATCAAGATATGATCAAAACAATATCAACGACCGAGATCAACCGATGACATGGCGCTGATGTGGCACGTTGGAGCAACTGCTGAAAACTCACCGGAAATGTTATTGGTTCCGAAACAATACCTTCTTCTCTAGAAAAGGGGTACTGTAACATTTGAGGTTGGACTGAACATTGATTGAGCCTAGGAAGCCTGTTTTAGCTCCGTTTACAACGCTGTTTGCGCCGTTGGAATTAGCTCACCACGAACTTTCAGAATCTACCTTCAAAATAGGTTTCTGAGAAACTTGAATTTTCCGATCACTGGAAAAACTCAAATTCTCACCACCATTATACCAGAAACTCCCTTTAATACCACTTGTTGTGGTTCGCTGGCCACTAAGAGAGATGAATGGAGGGAGAAAACATGTATTTTATTTCACAAAGAACAACGCTTACAATAGACCCCTCCAACACCTCCCTTTGTTTCTCACATGGAGCTCTCAAGGCTCTCAAGAATAATGGAGATCTTTGGCTTGGATCTGATGATGAAAGAAGCTCCCCTTGGCCCTCCTTTAAATTGGCATGGTGGGAGGTATCTCGTTTGACACAACTCCTACCCACCAATCCCCACCAAACTATGGACTTCAAATATGGCACTCATCTAAGATGGAAGTCCTACACAATGGCTCTGGTTGGTGCATCAGCCACCAACCAAGGCAGCTAGAAAAAATATCCATCACCTTCTTCTCGGGCTCATGCAGAGGTGGCACAAGTGAAGGGGGGAGAAAGGCGCGAAAGCTTGTAAATTAGTAAGAATTTGGGGCAGTTCACGCAAGACAATACAATTTACACTGATAAGAGTGATTAGAAGTACTTCATTGATCCATAAGTGTTCACGATGAAGCAAAGAACCAAGCTGGTTTGAGATCGAAAGAAATAGATTCATTTTCAATATTCAACAAATTTGTATGCATTGGGGGGGGTCACTGTATGCAAGGAGAGAGAGAGAGAGTAGAGTGGGTGGCACTACTGATGTGAGTGCCTTACAATCGGGCTCATGCAGAGGCGGGTCACCGTATGCAAGGTGAGGAAGAGAGTATAGAATGTGGCGCTACTAATGTGAGTACCTTCCAGCCGGGCTAGGAGAGGCAGCGCAAGGGGAAGGGATAAAAGCACCTCACATACTAAAGGTTCATCCGCCTTTCAAGCTTTTTTTCCACCCCTTTTCGACATATTCTTTTGTGTATCTTGGATGTACGAGATGCTGGGAGAAGACTTGAGAAAAGGAGGGTGGTTTGGAGCTCGAGTTTTTCATGGAGAAGGTAGGTCGCGGCGCGATCATTGGGATCGTAGCCCAATGGATTGGCTGTAATTGATGCCAGTGTTGCAGGTTGGTGTGCCGTAGCGCAAACCTTGGTGTCCGAGCACGAGAGGTTCAAGCGTTATTTTTTTTTGGTAAAGAAGGGGTGTTGGGGTGGAGCTCGACGTCAAAGCAGAACCACTTGCACAACACACAAAAGATTCACATGAATAAATTTTTATCACCCGAAGAAATTTTACACATCACCCGAAAGATTTTTCCACCCGAAGAAATTTTGACCTACTCACTTGAAGGATTTTTACAACTCACCCGAAGAAATTTTTCACACACACATGGACGTACCATTTTGTTGTATTGTCGATCATCACAATCGGAACATGCTATTTGATATCTGCAACCAAGACAATTTTTGATACATGGTACTATCATCATCGCATGCCATCTTCGACGCTTTCAATCATTACCGTTGACACACCATCATTGATGTAATCACCATCTCTGCTTCACACTGGTTACTGCAAACGCGACAACTCCTTCCGGGTTCTCTCTCGCCGACTACATCTTTGCCGACCCACCTTCACGGTTCTCTCTCAACGGCTACATTTTTGACGGTCCACCCTTAAAAAACATGTTACTGCATCCTCTTAATGCAGTCATCATTAAATTTTCTATCCATTAATATTGAGAATTAAATATTCTATTAATTTTCATATAAATATATCCATTAATAATTTTATCGGTCCTAAATGTTTAAATTTTAAATGAAAAAATCCGAACGGAAACGATGGTTAGATCCCATTACTTTGTAGCGCGAATCTCGGGAGACCGAATTCGATGGTTCCTCTGTTCGATTGGTCGTGGTTCGTACATATGGGTCGTGGCGCACAGCCTCTCCCCTGTCATCTCAGGGTAGATATTTGACCAAACCTTAAATGGATTTGAGAAGCCGTTTGACCTCTGGTGGTTGCAGCGTGAAAGAATCGAGTCGTACTGTGACTCGTTGATTTCTCTGGAGGGTCGCAGCGTGGGGGTACCCTATCATGCCGTGACATGGTGTTTTTTCAGCGAGGTATAAACTGGTTAGCCCCTTCGATTGTTTTCTTATTCCTTCGGATTCTTTTGGATTACAAGCGATCTAGGTTGCGTTTTCTGAGACTCTTGTTCCCCTTTGGGCGGCCTTTCATCCTTGGGTTCATTAAGATCGAGGATTCCTTCATATAAGGGATGTTCCATCCCTTTCTTTTTGGTTTCCTTTTAGTCCTCCGTTCGGGAAGGTTGTTGTAGCGATTTGCGGTTGGTTTGTTGGCCTCGAGTCATGGTTCATATGAGGATTTTTTTGTTTAAGATTGTTGAAGATCACCTTGCATGGTTCTGACACGGCTGATCATCTCTTCCTCGTCTTTGTGCTTGTACGACAATTTTCAAAACTTCTGTTGAGGTAGGACATTTGTAACTTCTCTCTGTTTTATGTGTTGATGTGAAATTACCATGCTTTATCTTATTTGGATTGATGGCTGAAATTGACTTTAATAAATATAATACTCTGGAAATTAAGGAAGGGAAGAATTGGAAAGATGTTGTGATTTGCATGCAATTATGTTGTGTTTTGCTGGATACCTCATGATTTGCTGGATAGTGTGATATTTGTTGTGCTTGTTGCTGTTTTCTAGAATATTTTTCATTTTGAAATTGGAATAACAACATAAAGTCGGTAAGATATGATGGAAATGAAAGAGCACATAGATCGAGTTATTATTTCACCTTAAAACCGACGAACATGGAAGTGAGGACTTGAGCATGTCTACTGTTTTTTATAGCTGATATAGGACTCTTGTTGCTAAAATCTGCTCATAATGAATCAGTTAATTTAAGGCAGCAATGGGTAATATTGTTTTCTGGAATAAAATGTTTGGGGGCTGTTCCGCTTGAATTTGTTATGCTGGAAATTCGTTTTTCTGCTGGGTATGTGCCTTGGGATGATAGAACCTTGTTGTGATTGTTGTGGAACTTGGAGTGATTGGTACATTATGCGAGGAGAGGGAGAGAGTAGAGAGGGTGGCGCTAGTGATGTGAGTACCTTCCAGCCGGGCTCATGTATAAGCGGCGCAAGTGGAGGGGAGAAAAGCATCACACATACCAAATGTTCAGCCGCCTTTCAAGGTTTTTTCGCCCCTTTCCGACCCATTCCTTTGTGTGTCTTGAATTTTCGAGATGGCAGGATAAGGCTTGAGGATAAAGTGCAAAATAAAGTGCAAAATGGAATGAAACCTGATGTAACTTGGAAAAACTTCCAAATGAAATGAGTAAAAAACCACGGACAAATAGAATGATCATTATAGAGTAAAAGTGGTTACACACTCCCTCACTATTATAAAGAGAAAACCCTCGTAAAATCTCTTTTAAATAAGCGGGGAAATAAATCTCACAAAAACCACTCAAATATGGGATCTGCTGATGGTAATGAGAACAGATGAAATTGATGATGTTTGACAGAGAGGAGAGCCTCCTTTTATAGGCCTCCTCACCCCTGTCCATTGCCCTCTCCCACTAGATGAATTTGTAGGGTTGGCCACCCACCACACCAGCCACACCCACCTCCCTTGACAAACAAGGGGGCGGCCACCGTCCGAAGACAAATCTGCCAATACATCTCCCACATGAAGATTTGATTGAGAATCAATCACATCTCCACACATCCTTTCTATATGCCAAACGTGCTGCTCAAGTATCTGCAAGACCGCTCGAGGATCTGCAAGGCCGCTTGAGGATCTGCACCATCTGACTTATCAAAGTTAATCGCCTTCGTTCAGAAATTTGCTAGATTTTCTTTAGTGTGAATCTTCTGCATGTCCACACTTCCTTCCTCCACCACATATCGGACAAAGTGATACTGTACCCCAATGTACTTCGTCCTAGAATGAAAAATGGATTCTTTGCAATATACAAGACACTCTGACTGTCACAAAACAATGGAATCTGCTCCTGTCTGTGCCCGAGCTCCTCCAACAACCTTCTCATCCAAATTGTCTCTTTGCATGCCTGTGTAACTGCCATGTACTCTGCCTCCGTCGTGGATAAAGCCAAAACTGACTGTAACTTCGAAATCCAGCTCATACCTCCTCCTGCAAGAGCAAACACATAACCAGTAATGGATTTCCTCCGGTCAGAATCACCTGCAAAATCTGAATCAACATAGCATCTGATAGTGTAATCTAATCCTCCGAAACATTTTGAGGTCTCCTTGATATATCTCAGGATCCTCTTCACTGTGTTCCAATGCTCCCGTTCTGGATTCACCATGTACCGACTAACTGCTCCCACTGCATGTGCAATGTCTGGTCTAGTAGAAACCATAGCGAACATTAGACTACCCACTGTTGATGCATACGGTACTCGAGACATCTCCATCCTCTCTGCTTCACTGTTAGGACTCGTCATTGAGGATAACTTGAAATTAATGGGAAGTGGGGTAGAGATTGACTTACAATATTGCATATTGAATCATTTCAAGACTCTCTGTAAGAACTCTTCTATGATAGCCAAATATTCCCATTATTTCTGTCTCGGTAAATCTGCATCCCAAAAATCTTGTTTGTTGGTCCCAAGTCCTTCATATCAAACTCCCTAGCCAACTGTGTCTTCGTCTCCTAGATCTGATCATTGTTGGGGCCTGCAATCAACATGTCATCCACATGCAACAGAAGAATGATGAAATCATTACCATTCGAACCCTTGAAATATGCACAAGGATCTGAATGAAGTCTGTCGTATCCAAGGCCCATGATATAAGAATCAAATCTCTTGTACCAACACCTCAATGCCTATTTGAGACCGTACAAAGATTTGTTCAACCTGTAAACCAAGTTCTATTTGCCTTCTTCTGCAAAACCTTTCGGTTGGAGCATATAGATCTCTTCATCAAGATCACCATGGAGAAAAGCAGTCCTCACATCCAGCTGCCCTAGATGTAAGTTGTATGTAGCACACATTGCCAGAACTAACCGAATAGTCGTCAGTCTAAAAACAGGAGAAAATATTTCATTGAAATCAATACTTTCCTTCTGAGCAAATCCTTTGACCACCAATCTTGCACGATATCTTTCCACTTGGTCATTTCCATCTCGCTTGATCTTAAAGACCCATTTGTTTCCAATAGCATTCCTTCCATGAGGTAATGAAACAAGATCCCAAGTCTTGTTTCTGTGCCGGGCTTCAAGTTCCTCTTGCATCGCCGCCATCTATGAGGATACATCTGGACTCTAGGTCGCCTCTACAAAAGAAGATGGTTCTCCATCCTCCGTTAATAAATAGTACGCAATATTGCTCTCAGCGACATAGTCTGAGTGCCATACTGGTGCTCTTTTCTCCTGAGTTGACCGTCGTGGTCCAGACTCAACCGGTACTTAATCATCGTTCTCTAGTAATGCTTTAGAGGAAACTGATTCTTCCTTGGATTTTCTCTCTACTTCGACTGTTATAGTTTCTGTATTTTCCTTCTCCGTGTCTTGATCAGTTGTCATTTGCACCTTGTCTTCTGCAAAAAATGAAATATCTGCTGATGATAAATTTGTGGGTAGCAGGATCCCACAAACGATACCCCTTCACACCATCAGCGTACCCCAAGAAGATACATTTCCAGGATCTCGAATCCAACTTCGATCTTTCCTGGTCATTAAACAATGCATATACAAGACTTACACAAGTATGTAACTGAGAATAGTCAGTGGGTTTACCAGTCCACATCTCCATCAGTGTCTTTAGCTCAAACACCATTGAAGGAGATCAGTTGATCACATAACAGGAAGTATTCACTGCTTCTGCCCAAAATGTTTTGGCAATTCCTGCAGTCTTCAACATCGCCCTTGTTCTATCCAACAAAGTTTTGTTCATCCACTCTACTACTCCATTCTGCTGAGGAGTGTACGCCACATTGAACTATCTCTTGATTCCTTCCTGTTGACAAAAAGTATCAAATTCCTCGCTTGTATATTCTCCACCATAGTCAGTCCTTAGACACTTGATTTTCTTTCCAGAGTCAAGCTCCTTCCGCACTTTGAATGTTTTGAAGACTTCAAAAACATCTGCCTTCCTCTTGATTGGGTACACCCAACATCTCCTGGAATAATCATCAATAAAGGATACAAAGTACCTTGCTCCTTCCAGGGATATAACCGGTGCTTGCCAAATGTCGGAATTGATCAACTCTAAGATCTCTTTGCTTCGTGCTGTTGACGTCTCAAACTTTAACCTGTGTTGCTTGCTCAAAACACAATGCTCACAAAATGGTAAAGATACCTTTGTAAGACCGGGTAGCAACTTCTGATCCGCAAGAATCTTCAGGCCTCGTTCTGACATATGTCCAAGCTTTTGATGCCATAACGTCATCAATGCTTCCGTCTAGGTAGTTGATGCAACAACTATCTCCGCCTCCTTGTACGTTTCACCCAGAAGCACGTACAAGTTCTTTGAGATCTTTTTTTCCTTCATTACCACAAGCGTGCCCTTTACAATTCTCATCACTCCATTCTCGGTGCGAGTCTTGCATCTGATGTCATCAAATTGTCTCAAAGACAATATGTTCTTCTTAAGGCCCTTCACATGACGTACTCCTTGGAAAGTTCGTACTATGCCATCATGCATCTTCAGTTTGATGGTACCGACTCCAATGATCTTCAGGGTGTGATCGTTCCCCATGTACACAAGTTCTTCCGGGATAGTTTCACACTGATCAAACCATTCCCGTCGAGATGTCATGTGCCATGTTGCTCCTGAGTCGATAATCCATGCATCATCGAGATGTTGCCTGCTTACAGTAGTTGTCGCCGCTTCACTGACTAGTATATCTCCTTTTCCAGAAGTACTCGCCACATTCCCTTGAGAGCAGTTTCCACCACTCTTCTTATTCCAACAATCCTTCTTGACGTGCCCCTTCTTGCCACAATTGAAACACGTGACATTTCTTACTCATTGATTTGGACCTGCCATGATTTTGACTCCCACTGAAACCATGCACCATCGTTCTTTCTCTCTCCATTGACAGAGCCTCTGCTTAGTGTGAAGTTGTCTGTCTGTCCTCTTTGTTCTTGCACCGACTTTCTTCTTCAAAAACCGTGGTTGCAACATCATTGAAGGCCAACATATCCGTCAGGATATTGTTGGTGAGGTTGATGATGAATTGATCATATGAATTTGGCAAACTCTGGAGTAGAATCTCCGCACGTTCAGTATCCATAATTTTATAGCCCAACGCCATGAGCTGAGAGAACAGGGTATTGAGGTTGTTGATGCGGTCAGTCACTGATGATGACTTTTCCATCCGAAGAGTGTACAATTTTCTTTTCAGGAAAATTTTGTTATGTAGTGACTTGGCCTCATATAACTTCGTCAGAGTATCCCATATTTCATTTGCTATCTTTTTCTCCATAATGCTCGATAAGACCCCGTCTGCCAAAGCCAAATGGATGTTGGCAATAACATTATCATCCATATCATTCCATTTCTCCTCTATCACACCCGCCAGCTTTTCGGTAATTGCCAGTAGGCAATTATCCTTCCGCATTACTGCCTGTATATTCATTTTCCACAAAAAAATTATTCCCGTTGAATTTTTCGATCCCGAATTTCGCCACCATCTGGACACGCCGCCAGTCCAAAACCTCCTCCATTTCACAACGGTGTATTTAATAATCTCAATAAATTTTTTCTGATGTAAAAGATCAACCAGAGTTGCAATCATAGAGCATACTAAAATTTACGAGAATTATTAATACCCGAAAATGTGAACAGTACCGAGTCAGAACCTGCCCTCTGATACCACTTGTTGGGACCGTAAATGATTGACCCACCGGTGTAGTGATAATTATGATATAAAATAAAGTGAAAAATGCGGAAAAATAAATGACACCAGATGTAACGTGGAAAAACCTGTAAAAAACCACGGTCAAATAGAAGGATCACTATGGAGTAAAAGTGGGTACACACTCCCTCACTATTACAAGGAGAAAACCCTCGTAAAATCTCTTTTGAATAAGCGGGGAAATAAATCTCACAAAAATAGCTCAAATATGAGATCTGCGAGTGGTGATGAGAACATATGAAATTGATGGTGTTTGGCAGAGAGGAGAGCCTCCTTTTATTGGCCTCCTCACCCCTGCCCGTTGCCTTCTCCCGCTAGATGAATTTGTGGGGTTGGCCACCCACCACACCAGCCACACCCACCTCCCTTGACAAACAAGGTGGCAGCCACCGTCCAAGGATAAATCTTCCAATAGAGTTTTTGCTGGAGAAGGTTGACCGTGGTGTAGTCATTTGGATCGCAGCGTGAGGGATTGGCTGCTATTGATGACAGTGTTGCAGGTTGGTGTGTTGTAGCGCAAACCTTGGCAACCCATCATGAGTGGTTCGAGTGTTTTTTTTGTAAAGGGTGGAATGTTGTGTAGATACCTTTACTTTGTAGCGTGAAGCTCGGGAGACTGAATTCTATGGTTCCACTATTCAATTGGTCGTGGTACGTACATATGGGTCCCGATGCGCGACCTCTCCCCTGCCATCTCATAATAGAGCATTAAACAAACCTTAAATGAAGGAGATGTAGAGGGATTCATGGCGTGGATTTGAGAAGCGGTTTGACCATTGATAGTTGCAGGGTGGAAGAATTAATTTGCGCTACAACTGTAAAGACCCGTAAATTTCAAGGAAATTTTTTTCTTAATTTTCTTTGGAATTTTACAAGAATGCAGTTTCTGACGACACCTGATTCCGAGGCGCGGTGTGCCCGGAATCATTTTCCGAAGTTTGGCTTGGGTACGTTCAGTGAACGGACGAGCGGGTTTTTCTAACTTTTGAACCGGTGCCCGGAATCGAATTCCGAGGGCACCGATGAAATCGCAACGCCGGTATTTTCTTAGAAACGCCTCTTCCGGAGTTGCGTTTGCTCGGGTTGTCCAGGGCGACACCCCGCGGGTGCCGCGGGGGTGTCACGCGGGGGTGGCGGCTCCCCCCCCCCCCCGCGTCGCTCGGCCGCTCGGCCGAGCCGGGCCGGGCTGGCCGAGCCAGACCGGTCGGACCGGGTCGGACCGGGTTCGGCCGACCCAGGGGGGGTCGGGCCGGGTCGGCCCGGGCCCGGACCCCCCGTCTTCGGATCGTTTTCGGTCAAATGCCCTTATCTTGAGCTACGGGCCTCCAAACGACTCGCCGTCAGCGGCAACGCGATCCTTGGATCGAGACGGTCGTTTCAGTATATCGCACTCAAGGTTTCAGAGTACTTTGGGTTCGGCCGGGTTGGTTCGTACACGAAACCAACCGGGCCCTCGGAGCGGAAACACTCATATCTTGAGCTACGGACGTCCGATCGACGTGCCGTCGACTTCGTTGAATTCCTCTAAGTGAGACTGATCTTTTGGCTCACTCTGCTCGAGGTTTGGACGCAGGTGGAGTACGGTCGGGTTAGTTTTGACTTAAAAACCAACAGGGCCCCTGGAACGAAAAAGCCAATATCTCTCAGACCGGGCGTCCGATTGTCGCGCCGTCTGCGACGTTGAGTTCCTGTTGACGATACGGAACTTTTGGATACATCAATTTCGGACTCTGTGTCAGTTGATGTATCAGCCTCTCGGCTCGTGGAGCGGACCCTCCCGAACGAGCTTGCTGTGTGCGGGAACCCTAGTGCTGGATGCGACTGATACTTCGACAGCGACGACCGTGCAGAGATCCTTAGTGGACTGCGATGACGGCTGTGCAGAGATCCTCAGTGGACTGCGACGACTACTACACTCAGCGATCCTACGTGGATCAGTGCTACAGGTCCTGTGTGGGCCCGATCCTGTGTGGGTCCGATCCTGTGTGGGTCAGCGCTCAGCGGTTCTGTGTGAGCCAACGCCTACAGGTCCTATCTGGGCCCGATCCTGTGTGGGTCTTTGCGGGGGTTAGTTACCTATCGATCCTTTGTGGGTCCGACGACTTAGATGGATCAGTGATCATCTTTATCGTCATCCGAAGAAGTATACCTGTGTGAGCTGAATCTTGAGTTACTCATCTTTGTGGATTGTGTTGAGCCATCCTTTGTGGATTTACTGTTTACTCTCTTTTGTGGATTGTGTTGAGCTATACTGTGTGGATTTTCTGTTTACTCTCCTTTGTGGATTGTGTTGAGCTATCCTGTGTGGATTTACTGTTTACTCTCCTTTGTGGGTTGTGTTGTGCTATCCTGTGTGGGTTTACGTTTGCTTTCCTGTGTGGACTGCGTTGTGCTTGGGCTCGGACGTTGGAGCCGAACGAGAATTGATAGCTTAGGTATATGTATGGGCATATACCTAAGCCGTGTCAGATGTTACTTCGTGATTGTATCTTTCCTTTGTGGATTATCCTCTGTGGATTTCGGGAGACCTTCGGGGGTCTCGGGGTCCCTACTGAGTAGCTTATACTCACCCCTGCACGGGCTATGCCCGCACTACGTTGTGTTGGTTGCAGAAGACGGACAACGCTGATCGTGGTGGAGGCGTGCGGAGCAGGAGAGTACCTGGAGGTGGACCACTGGGCGGGACGTACTCGGAGCGGTCAGGTGGACCCGAGGAGCAGTGGAGGCTATTTGTACCCACCCTTCAGGTGGGACTTCTAGAGGACGGCTCGACGCTGCGGCTTTTCCTTTCAGTTGCTGTTTTTCCTTTCAGTTGTACTTTACAGTTGGGCTTGTATTTCCGGCCCCTTTTACTTTCAGCACAGCTTGTACAGTTTTTACTCAGTGTTTACTTTTCCGCCTGCTTACTCTGTGGTGCTTGTTTACTTTTCAAAGGCAATGCCTTCCCTTTTGTTGGGATTTACGCCTTGGTGCTAGTCGCCAGCCCCTGGCCTATGGAAGACGGGCTTGGGGTAGTCACGACACGGGCCCCGAGGACGGGTCGTGACAAATTGGTATCAAATGTGGTCGGTTCTACCGCAGACTCTGATCTTTCTTTTATGTGAAGCAATAGTGTTTAGCGTATTGGGTGTGGTTATCAGTCCAGGGAGTCCAGTGTTGGTGTGGCGGCCGACGTATCCGTACACCAGGACCCTGACTTCTGATTTCCGACTTAATGCACGAAAACATTGATTGCATGTGTGTTTCAAGTTTTCTTTGTGATTACTTGTGTCAGCTCACCAGGTATACTGTTCTGACCGTGGCGCATTTGTTTCCTTTTCAGGATGACCCCACGACGGCAGCCAGCTAGGGTTCCGAGAGTAGAGCGCGACGACAGCCCGCCGAGCGACGATGCCTCGGTACATGGCCCGTTGACAGCAGAGGTACCGGCGGTACCTTTACCCGCCGAGCCCCCGATGCTTCCAGCGCCGATCGCTGACGATGCACGTCGCCTCGGAGCTCTGCACGAGTTCCAGCGCCAGCGACCACCTAGGTTCCGTGGGGAGACGGACCCCCAGGCAGTCGAGGACTGGCTGGAAGCAGTCGTCCGAGTTTTCAGGCTAGTGAGGACACCAGCAGACCTCATGGTGATCCTCGCGGCGAGCCTACTACACGCAGCAGCAGGACGATGGTGGAGCTTGATGCTTCAGGTACACGATGAGGCCTCCCTTATCTGGACGAACTTCGAGAGCCTCTTCCGCTCAGAGTTCGTCCCGGCCACCCTCCGTGCGGTGCGCATTCAGGAGCTTCTTCAGCTGCGGCAGGGCAGCTTGACGGTCGCCCAGTACGCGGCGAGGTTCACCGATCTTTCTCGCTACTCGACCGACATGGTACGAGACCCCTTCTTCCGGGCCCGGACCTTCGAGCAGGGATTGAGACACGAGATCAGGGCATCACTGATCTCCCTCAGCATCCCGACCCAGGCAGGAGTGCTGGAGCGAGCCCTTCTGATCGAGAGCTTCCTGGCTGAGTCCACAGCGAGACCTACCGCAGGGCGGTAGGTAGCAGAGTCTTCGGTAGCTGGTAGCCGACTGATGACTCAGGGTTCCAGGCAGACCAGGCCTTCCGGCAGACGACCTCGGGACACTGGCTCAGCAGTGCGGGGCACACAACGCGGGGCCAGTCTTCCGAGAGGCAGGCAGTGCTACTCCTGTGGCGGGCAGGGCCACATGGCTCGTGACTGCCCGACCCGCCGTACCGAGGAGCAGCAGACGGTGGAGGGGCCATCCAGGCAGAGGCAGAGGGTTGACCGTGGCGGTCCACAGGGAGGAGGCGGACGAGGCATAGGAGCTGGCCGAGCAGCGGGTGGTGGGCGACGCTTTGAGGCTCTGCCACCACCACCACCAGGAGGTCCGCCCCGACCACAGGGAGCTGGCGGGCAGAGACAGGCACAACTCCAGGCAGTGGAGGCCTATGACCACAGTGCGCCAGAGATGATTCGAGGTACGATCTGTGTCTATTCCACCCTTGCTGCAGTTCTTGTAGACACAGGAGCGAGTCACTCTTTCATAGCCACTGCCCTTGTTCGGAGCTCGGAGATTCCGACAGAGCCGTTGGCTCGATCCTTACGGCTAGAGACCCCTACGGGAGCAGACTCGACGATTACGCACTGGTGCCGGCAGTGTGAGCTTACTCTAGGAGGTGAGAGCTTCGGCTGAGATCTTCTTGTAGCGGCGTCGAGGCCTTACGACGTCATCTTGGGCATGTATTGGTTATCTACAGTCCATGCTCAGATTGACTGCATTAGGCGCAAGGTGCGATGTGTGCACACCGATGGGAGCAGGTTCACCTTCACCGGCGAGAAGGGAGCCTTCGCAGCACAGGATGGACTCACGCAGAGGAGAGGGCAGCCCATCACTCATCAGTTGGCTAGCCTCATCCTTGGAGCAGTTGACGTGCGGAGTCCTGGTTTTCCTGCAGTGGTGGATCAGTATACGGACGTCTTCCCCGACGACGTTCCAGGGCTACCTCCTCGCAGAGTGGTAGACTTTTACATTGATCTGTACCCCGGGACAGCCCTGATATCCACTCCAGCGTATCGGATGGCCCCCGCCGAGCTTCGAGAGCTACGGGTACAGTTGGAGGACTTGCAGGGTAAGGGGTTCATCCGACCCTGTGTTTCACCCTGGGCTTCGCCGATATTGTTCGCCAAGAAGGCGGACGGGAGCTTGCAACTGTGTGTCGATTATCGTCGCCTGAACCAGGTGACAGTGAGGAACAAGTATCCGCTACCGAGGATTGATGATCTCTTCGATCAGCTCAAGGGAGCACGGTGGTTCTCGAAGATAGACCTCAGGTCAGGCTATCATCAGCTCAGAGTTCGAGACGAGGATGTGCAGAAGACGACCTTCAGGTGTCGGTATGGCCACTATGAGTTCTTGGTTATGCCTTTCGGCGTAACCAACGCTCCAGCAGTGTTCATGAGCCTCATGAACAGGATCTTCCAGCCATACCTCGATCGATTTGTCGTGGTCTTCATCGACGACATTTTGGTTTACTCGACCACGGAGGAGGAGCACACCTACCACTTGCGGGTTGTACTAGACACACTCCGAGAGCACCAGCTTTATGGAAAGCTCTCGAAGTGCCAGTTCTGGTTACGTGAGGTCCACTTCGTCATTTCTGAGGCGGGAGTTGCAGTGGATCCCGCGAAGATCGAGGCAGTGCTAGCTTGGGAGCCACCCAGGAGCGTGACAGAGGTGCGGAGTTTCTTGGGCCTAGCCGGATACTACCAGAGATTTGTGCCGGACTTCTCCAGAGTTGCGGCGCCACTCTCAGCTTTGACGAAGAAGGGGAAACCCTTTGTGTGGTCAGACAGATGCCAGCAGAGCTTCCAGGAGCTGAGATAGAGATTGACCAGCGCACCTATCTTGAGGTTGCCTGAGGAGGGAGTTGGATATGTAGTCTATTGCGATGCATCAGGGACCGAACTCGGGTGTGTCCTGATGCAGGAGCGGGCCGTGATTGCCTATGGATCACGTCAGTTGAGGCCGCATGAGCAGAACTACGCTACCCATGACCTGGAGTTAGCAGCAGTGGTCTTTGCTCTGAAGACATGGCGGCACTATCTGATGGGCGAGCGCTTTACTGTCTTTTCTGACCACCCGAGTCTCAGGTACATCTTCTCTCAGAAGGACCTGAACCTGAGACAGCGGCGATGACTCGAGTTCCTCCAGGACTATGACTTTGAGATAGTCTATACTCCTGGGAAGGGGAACGTAGTAGCCGATGCCCTCAGCAGGAGGACGGGCATCCAGCTACTTGAGGAGGCGACAGAGCAGCTAGCCGCTTTGCAGATATCCTTCGTGGATAGAGGCGGAGCAGCCTTCCTTCAGTCTCTCACCGTCTCTCCTCCACTTCTACAGCGGGTCAGAGAGGCACAGCGTGGGGACGCTGATTGTGAGACGCGGCGTGCACAGATATCCTCGGGGCAGGCACCTGATGGTTTCTCCCTTAGAGCAGAGCACGACGTCCTTTTCAGAGGACATACCTTGGTACCAGTCGCTTTACGAGAGGAGGTGCTGAGAGAGTTTCACACTTCTCCTTTGGCGGTACATCTTGGAGTGACGAAGATGTACCAGGATCTCGGACGACAGCACTGGTGGCCGGGCATAAAGAAGGCTGTGGCAGAGTTCGTTTCACGGTGCCTCACCTGCCAGCAGGTGAAGGCAGAGCATCAGGTACCAGCAGGCTTGGTACAGCCCTTGGAGGTCTCGGAGTGGAAGTGGGACGACATATCTATGGACTTCGTGACTGGACTTCCACGCACTTCCAGAGGTCACGACTCCATTTGGGTGATTATTGACCGACTCACCAAGTCGGCACACTTCTTACCCATCCGAGAGCAGGGCTCAGTGGAGAGCTTGGGGCGTCTCTACGTTTAGGAGATTGTACGGCTTCACGGTGTGCCATCGACTATCGTCTCCGATCGGGACGCTCGTTTTACTTCCCGGCTTTGGAAGGGGTTGCAGGAGGCGTTCGGGACGCGGCTACGTCTGAGCACCGCCTTTCACCCTCAAACGGATGGACAGACGGAGAGGACCATTCAGACTCTCGAGGACATGCTCCGCGCATGTGTCCTCGACTTTGGTCGCAGCTGGGAGGACCACCTACCCTTGGTGGAGTTCGCGTACAACAACGACTACCACTCCACCATCGGGATGACACCATACGAGGCGTTGTACGGCAGGCCTTGCAGATCTCCTTTGTGCTGGACAGACCCTGGGGAGTCAGCACTTGTGGGACCATAGATGGTCCGGGCCACGACAGAGAAGGTCCAGGTCATCTAGGAGCGGATGATGACAGCTCAGAGCCGGCAGAAGTCATATGCTGACAGGAGGCGGAGACCACTAGAGTTCGAGGATGGCGACCACGTCTTCTTGCGTGTCTCACCTCGACGTGGTTTGCGGAGATTTGGCCGAGGCGGCAAGTTGTCTCCACGCTTCATCGGACCCTTCCAGGTCCTCAGCAGGGTTGGCGAGGTGGCTTATCGCCTGACCCTACCACCTCAGTTGCACTGGGTGCATGACGTCTTCCACGTATCTCAGCTGAGGAGGTACGTGCATGACCCGACACACATCATTGACTATGGGGAGCTAGACATGGATGATGGGGCGACTTTTGCGGAGGTCCCGTTGGAGATAGAGGATCGACAAGAGTGGGTCCTACGTGGGCGATCGATTCCTCTTGTGCGCATCAGATGGCAGCACGGGAACCTTCAGGAGAGCACATGGGAGCGGGAGACTCAGATGCGTGCTCAGTACCCACATTTGTTTCCCTAGTTTTTGATGTATCTTTACGGGGACGTAAAGCCCTGAGGTGGGAGTAATGTAAAGACCCGTAAATTTCAAGGAAATTTTTTTCTTAATTTTCTTTGGAATTTTACAAGAACGCAGTTTCTGACGGCACCTGATTCCGAGGCCCGGTGTGCCCGGAATCATTTTCCGAAGTTTGGCTCGGGTACGTTCAGTGAACGGACGAGTGAGTTTTTCTAACTTTTGAACCGGTGCCCGGAATCGAATTCTGAGGGCACCGATGAAATCGCAGCGCCGGTATTTGCTTAGAAACGCCTCTTCCGGAGTTGCGTTTGCTCGGGTGTGGTTTTTAATTTTTCGGGCTTAAAGTTAAGAAATAAAATAATTTTTCGACAATTTTATTTTATTTCACTTAAACCACTTGGAAGCCACTTGAAGCCACTTAAAGGAGGCTTAAGCTGAGTTGATCCGGATAGGATGCTATCCAGAAATATCCTACCCCCTTGGTAGGATATTTGTGAGGTGGGGCCCGCACGAGCCCCGCCGTTTCTTTCCGCTAAGTAACGCACCCGCGAAAACCCGTCATTATGAAAGTCAAATGACGCGTTTTCTTAAATTCTTAACAGACCATTTAATTGGGCGGTTTATTTCGTGAATTAAATAAGCTGTTACTTTCGTTGAATTAATACAACGAATTGATGGGTCGTTACTTACCTTTTTCGTTTGTTGGCGTAATAATAAAATAAGACCAACAAGTCTTTTTGGAGGATTACTCGTTGAGAGGTTTTGTCAGAGTTCTTGAACCTTCAACCTCCTTCGCGAAGAACGCGAAGAACGCGAAGAACGCGAAGAACGCCGACCTCCGACGAAGAACGTCGAACCCGTGGAAGTCGACGACGCGACGCCGTGTTCCGCGACGCCAACGTTCCATTCCTGCAACGTTCTTCTGCGACGTCTCTTCCTCCGCAACGAATCTTCGATCTGCTGTTTGAGGTAAGAGACTCCCGGTTTCTCTTAAATCTTCCTTGTGTTTTTTTAACAAAACACGGATTTAATTTTATATAATTAAATTAAATCTGTTGTTTCTTGGTCCGTTGAGTTCGCCGACTCAACGCCGGATTCCGCGACGACGCGACGATCCCCTCTTTCCGCGACGAACAATCCGCGAAGAACGTGCGTACGACGACGACTACGAGGTAGGGGTTGTTTTGAATTTATTCCTTTTTCCCGTGATCGTTCCTTTTAAAAGTAAAGAACCGGACAATAAGAACAATTTTAATTTATTAAAATTGTTGAATTCATGTGTTGAATTTTGTTTCTCCCGTTGTTTATCTCTAACGCGGAGGGTGCCGGCCAAACGAACACGGCCCGACAACCCTCCGCCGTTCTTCGTTGATGTACGGATTTGACGGGCGACGACGGAACGTGCCGCAACAGAAATTTGGTGGTTCCACAGTGAAGAACGAGTCCCGGGAGGAGTAGCGGCGCAGACGAGAACAGAATCGGACCACCGGAGCGATTCTGGTGGCCCGCGGAACACGCCGGCGGCGCCGGCAGCCGGGAGCGGCGGCGCCCCGGCGCGCCGCCGGACGAGGCTGCGACGACGGCCAACGGACCCGCGGCCGCGCGGGTCCGGCTGCCAGGGGGACACCTCGCGGGTGCCGCGGGGTCGTCACCTGGGGGCGACGGCTCCCCCCGCGTCGCTCGGGTTGTCCAGGGCGACACCCCGCTGGTGCCGCGGGGGTGTCACGCGGGGGTGGCGGCTCCCCCCAGCGTCGCTCGGCCGCTCGGCCGAGCCGGGCCGGGCTGGCCGAGCCAGACCGGTCGGACCGGGTCGGACCGGGTTCGGCCGACCCAGGGGGGGTCGGGCCGGGTCGGCCCGGGCCCGGACCCCCCGTCTTCGGACCGTTTTCGGTCAAATGTCCGTATCTTGAGCTACGGGCCTCCAAACGACTCGCCGTCAGCGGCAACGCGATCCTTGGATCGAGACGATCGTTTCGGTATATCGCACTCAAGGTTTCAGAGTACTTTGGGTTCGGCCGGGTTGGTTCGTACACGAAACCAACCGGGCCCTCGGGGCGGAAACGCTCATATCTTGAGCTACGGACGTCCGATCGATGTGCCGTCGACTTCGTTGAATTCCTCTAAGTGAGACGGATCTTTTGGCTCACTCCGCCCGAGGTTTGGACGCAGGTGGAGTACGGTCGGGTTGGTTTTGCCTTAAAAACCAACCGGGCCCCTGGAACGAAAAAACCAATATCTCTCAGACCGGGCGTCCGATTGACGCGCCGTCTGCGACGTTGAGTTCCTGTTGACGATACGGAACTTTTGGATACATCAATTTCGGACTCTGTGTCAGTTGATGTATCAGCCTCTCGGCTCGTGGAGCGGACCCTCCCGAACGAGCTTGCTGTGTGCGGGAACCCTAGTGCTGGCTGCGACTGCTACTTCGACAGCGACGACCGTGCATAGATCCTCAGTGGACTGCGGCGACGACCGTGCAGAGATCCTCAGTGGACTGCGACGACGGCTGTGCAGAGATCCTCAGTGGACTGCGACGACTACTGCACTCAGCGATCCTACGTGGATCAGTGCTACAGGTCCTGTGTGGGCCCGATCCTGTGTGGGTCCGATCCTGTGTGGGTCAGCGCTCAGCGGTTCTGTGTGAGCCAGCGCCTACAGGTCCTGTGTGGGCTCGATCCTGTGTGGGTCTTTGCGGGGGTTAGTTACCTATCGATCCTTTGTGGGTCCGACGACTTAGATGGATCAGTGATCATCTTTATCGTCATCCGAAGAAGTATACCTGTGTGAGATGAATCTTGAGTTACTCTCCTTTGTGGATTGTGTTGAGCTATCCTGTGTGGATTTACTGTTTACTCTCCTTTGTGGATTGTGTCGAGCTATCCTGTGTGGATTTACTGTTTACTCTCCTTTGTGGATTGTGTTGAGCTTTCCTGTGTGGATTTTCTGTTTACTCTCCTTTGTGGATTGTGTTGAGCTATCCTGTGTGGATTTACTGTTTACTCTCCTTTGTGGGTTGTGTTGTGCTATCCTGTGTGGGTTTACGTTTGCTTTCCTGTGTGGACTGGGTTGTGCTTGGGCTCGGACGTTGGAGCCGAACGAGAATTGATGGCTTAGGTATATGTATGGGCATATACCTAAGCCGTGTCAGATGTTACTTCGTGATTGTATCTTTCCTTTGTGGATTATCCTCTGTGGATTTTGGGAGACCTTCAGGGGTCTCGGGGTCCCTACCGAGTAGCTTATACTCACCCCTGCACGGGCTATGCCCGCACTACGTTGTGTTGGTTGCAGACGACGGACAGCGCTGATCGTGGTGGAGGCGTGCGGAGCAGGAGAGTACCTGGAGGTGGACCACTGGGCGGGACGTACTCGGAGCGGTCAGGTGGACCCGAGGAGCAGTGGAGGCTATTTGTACCCACCCTTCAGGTGGGACTTTCAGAGGACGGCTCGACGCTGCGGCTTTTCCTTTCAGTTGCTATTTTTCCTTTCAGTTGGGCTTGTATTTCCGGCCCCTTTTACTTTCAGCACAGCTTGTACAGTTTTTACTCAGTGTTTACTTTTCCGCTTGCTTACTCTCTGGTGCTTGTTTACTTTTCAAAGGCAATGCCTTCCCTTTTGTTGGGATTTACGCCTTGATGCTAGTCGCCAGCCCCTGGCCTATGGAAGGCGGGCTTGGGGTAGTCACGACACGGGCCCCGAGGACGGGTCGTGACAACAACTCAGTGATTTTCCTAGATTATCATGGTCATCTCAGAGTAGATCTTTGACCAAACCTTAAATGAAAGAGATCTAGATTGATTTGTAGCGTGGATTTTGATATTGGTTTGACCTTTTTTAGTTGCAGCGTGGAAGAATCAAGTCGTACTATGACTCGGTGGTCATAGCATGACGATTGTTAGATTGATGTAGCCTGATCCGGTTAGGCCGAATGCGTGTGGCCCGTACTGCGCACCGGCCTGAACATTCGCAGGTTGAGCTCTACGGTGAGCTTGTTTGGGGTTGCAGGGGGAAGCGCGCCCCAACTTCGGGGGTCCTGGAGTCGAAGGTCCCCGAACCAATTTTTCGGGCACTGTAGCATCTCTGACCGACCGACACTGACATACCACTGTAGCAGTGCAGACTTTGGAGTCAACTTTACTATAGCCTTTTGGACTTTCAGCCGGTAGCCACAGTAGCACTTTTGACTTGGGTGACCACCTTTCACTGTAGTGACGCAGACTTCCTTTGCAGTTGGTGGGACAATGGATTGTCTTCTCCATTTGTAGCCCATTTCGGGCTATGGTTACTTACTAAAACACTATGTAATTGTGCTCCTGAATATAGTGATTTTTTGCCTCTTTGTGGACGTAGGGATGATTCCCAAACTACGTAAATCCTTATGTCCTTGTTCTTTTTTTTCCTTTTACTCTTCTATGTTTCGCTGTTTCTGTCGCTGCAACTCTCACCGTTTCCGCAATAGGGGTACCCTATCATGTTACAACATGGTGTTTTTTTGAGCTAGGTATAAACTGGTCAACCCCTTCGATTATTTTCTCATTCCTTCAAATTATTTTGGATTACAAACTATCTAGGATGTGTTTTTTTGAGACACTTGTGCCCCCTTGGGCGACCTTTCATCCTTGGCTTCATTAAGATCGAGTATTCCTTCGTATGAGGGAAGTTCCTTACCTTTCTTCTTGGTTTCCTTTCAATCCTCTATTCGGGAAGGTTCTGGTAGTGATTTGCGGTTGGTTTGCTGGCCTTGATTCATGGTTCATATGAGGATTTTTGTGTTTAAGATTCTTGTGGATCTCATTACATGGTTTTGACACCGGTGATCATCTCTTCCTCGTCTTTGTGCTTACACAACAGTTTTCAAAACTTCTATCGAGGAAGGAGATGCGTAACTTCTCTCTGTTTTATGTGTTAATGTCAAATTAGCATGTGTTGGATTGATGGATGAAATTGACTTTAATAAAGATAATAATATGTAGATTAAGGAAGGGAAGAATTGGAAGGATGTTGTGATTTGCATGCAATTATGTTGTGTTTTGATGGATACCTTGTGATTTGCTGGATATCTCATGATTTGTTGGATAGTGTGTTATTTTTTGTGCTTGTAGTTGTTTTCTAGAATATTTGTCATGTTGAAATTGGAATAACAATATAAAGTTAGTAAGATATGATGGAAATGAAAGAGCACATAGATTGAGTTATTATTTCCCCTTAAAACCGATGAACATGGAAGTGAGGTCTTGAGCATGTCTACTGTTTTTATAGTTGATATTATCCACTGTATAATATGACTCTTATTGCTAAAATTTTCTCATAATGAACCAATTAATTTAAGACAGTAATGGATAATATTTTTTGTTGGAATTAAATGTTTGGGGGATGTTCCGCAACTCAGTTTTGTTTGCTAATCTTGTGTGCTAGAATGATATGGACTTAGTTGCCCCTTGAATTTGATATGCTGGAAATTCATTTTACTTCTAGGTATGTGCCTTAGGAAGATATAACCCTGTTGTGATTGTTGTGAAACTTGGAGTGAGTACCTTCCAGCTGGGCCGCCTTTCATGGGTTTTCCCCTTTCTGAGTCATTCCTTTGTGTATCTTAGATGTCCGAGATGCCGGGAGAAGGTTTGATGAAAGGAGGGTGGTTTGGAGCTCGATTTTTTGCTGGAGAATGCTGGCCATGGTGTGGTCATTTGGATCACAACGCGATGGATTGGCTGCAATTGATGACAGTGTTGTCACGACCCGTCCCCCAGGGCCCGTGCTATAACTACCCTGAGCCTGCCTTACATAGGCCAGAGGTTGGTGACTAGCACCGAAAAGGCATATCCCAAAAAGGGAAGGCATTGCCTTTAAATCTGTATACACACACATCCAACCACATCCCAACACATTGAAAGGGGAAAACAAGTATATCACTAAAACAAATATGAGTGTAAGTACAGGTGAAAGTAAGTGGACCAGAATACAAACCTAACAAAAAATTGAAAACAGTAAAGTATAAAAAGGAAACTCTGATGACCATCCACGGAAAACCCCACCTAATCATGATAGTGAAGCTACTGGAATCCGAAGTAGTATGTCCTGCCTGCCCAGTCCTACTGGGCCCCACTTGGTCCTGGGCCACCAAGTCCACCATTGCAGCGTCCGTCAGTCCCGTTCCCCTGAGCACCTCTGTCGAAACGTTGACCGTATGCACCAGACACAACACGTGCCGGCGAAGCCCATGCATGGATGAGTATAACGATACTCAGTAGGGACCCCGAGACCCCCGAAGGTCTCTCAGAATTCGACAAGGAAAACACCAAAAAGAAAAATACCCCAGAGGTTAAACCACGAAGCAAGACCTCGACCACATAGCACAAAGTAAAAGATGTAGCTCACACCAGGTATACAACTTAGAGAACATGAATAAAGATGATTAGTCTTGAGTTAGATCATTTTATTCCGTTGAGGGGTTCTGGTGTTGATCCATGAAGGGTCGCTGAGCCGCTGATCCACACAAGGCCACTCTACTGTCGATCCACACAAGGTCGCACTACTGTAGACCCACATAGGGTCGCTCTATAGTCGATCCACACAGGGTCACACTACTGTCGATCCACACAGGGTCGCTCTACTGTTGATCCACATAGGGTCGCACTAGTGTCGATCCACACAGGGTCGCACTACTGCCGATCCACACAGGGTCACTCTGCTATCAATCCACGAAGGGTCGCTCTCATACCGATCCAAAGAGGGTTGCTCTTCACTTGACAGCCAGCTATAGGATTCTCGCACTTGGTGCGCTCGAGTTCCTGAGAAACCGCTCCTCAAGCCACTAGTTGTTTTTCATTTGCCATAAAGTCTCACGAAGAAGTAACCCGAAGGACCACCTTGTCATAAGGGTTCCAACGCGACAGACAGCGCGTTGATCGGACGCCCGATCTGTAAGATATAGGCAAAAAGGTAAATATGGTCCGGTTGGATTCGAGTCCGATCCAACCCGGCCGTGCTCCAACTTCTGCCGAAAATTAAGTGGAGTATTTCAAAAGGACCACCTCGTCGCGAGGGTCCTCACGTCATTAACGAAACGTCAAACAGACGCCCGGTTTGCGAGATACACCCAATTTTGCAAAACGGGACCGGTCAGGTCTGGGTCCGGCTCGTCCAGCGGGTCAGGCCCGCACGGTGCAGGCTGATTGCTGGACGCACCGACCAGACACGGTGCGTCCGGTTCGGCTAGCTGGCGGTGCCAGCGGGCGCCACCCCTCCTTCCGAAACGGCCGGTTGGAGCCGTCCGTTGGTCTAGACAAGCGGCCTGGTCCTCTCCCTGCACGTCGCGACGACGCCGCGCCATTCTACCTGTCGCGGCTCCTGCCGCCGCGCCGCCTGCAGACATCGCTCCTCCATGCGGCCGACTTGGCCGGCCGGCGCCGCTGCTCCGGTGGTGCCGCGCTGGCGGTTGCTTTCGCGGGCCACCAGAGATGCTTCAGTGGTCAGTTTTTTTTCTCGTCTGTGCCTATGGGCCTCCCGAGTCGCCGCATTCACTGTGAGGCTCTTGAATTCGTCTTGCCACCTCATTGCCCGGTCACGCACAAAAAATGCACATAAACCAATAATGGTGGGGGGTTTGGGCCTTGTTCGGATTGACCCGCACCCTCCGTGTTAGTGTTCTAACATGGGTTGATAACAATCATCAATCAGGAAGAACAATTCCCGAAAATAAGACCCCACAACAACTGCCCGCAAGAACAAACAAGATACAGATCAACCCGTTAGTCGGTTGGTCCGTGTTCGTTGTATTTTCCAAGAACGGGATGCGAGGAACCATAAAACACGTAAGCCCCCTACCTGGATTCGTTGGAATCCATTGTGGACGATGGAAGGAATCCGCATTCGAAGTCGTTCGTCGTCGTTTGTCGATCCCCATATCGATTCCCCCAACGGTTTTCGTTCGTCCACCATTCTTCGTCGGAGAGGAAAGTCGTCATCGTTTTTTCAGAGGTTCCTCCCTGTGGGTTCTTAAATCCCATGCCAAAGGTTTGATTAAATAAAAGAAACTGCACCATGTTGCTTTAATTAATATAGTTTATTAATGAACCGCAATTAATGAACCTTTAATCCACGAACATTGCGGTTACACATCCAAGGGGACGTGTCATTAAATGTCTCTTATTTAATGTCCGTCGTTACACTTCGGTCCCACCATCCTCCGTTCAATGGTAGTAGAAAGAATAAAATAACTCATTTAGTTATTTTATTATTTTTTTCCTAAAAAGTCCAAAAATTAACTTTTTCGTCTGACCCTTGCCGGTCGAAGTTAAGTTTCGCCTAAGCGAATCTCGGTGCTGTGAATCCAACGGTACCCTTGGATTTTCAATCTGAGCACCGGTTCAAAAGATAGAAAAACTCGCTCGCATGTTTACTGAACGTACCTTAAAAAATTTCAAAAATAATTAACATTCACCCTCGACTCGCGTCGATCGAGGTTAGGCTCCGCCAAAGGGAAACACGCCTCCATGAACTCAACGGTACTCTCGGATTTTCAATCCGAGTTACCGTTTAGAAGTTATAAAGATTTAACAATAAAATAATTATTACTTAATTATTTTATTTACGGCAAAAAACCAACTTTTACTGTTGGCCTGCACCGACCAATGTTAAGATCTACCTAAGGAAAGCACACACTCACGAGCTCAGCGGTTGTCTCATATTTTTAATACGATTCACCATTCGTGAGTTATAAGAATTTGAAAATAAAATAATTTTATTTAATAATTTTATTTACGGTAATGCCATTTTTGAGTTTTCTCACTAGAGGGCTGCGCCGACTAAACTTAAATCACGCCTAGGGTAAACCTGCCATCCTGAACGCAACAGTGCCATCCGATTTCTGATTCGAGTACCCGTTTAAGAGTTATTCCACTTTTTTAGGAAAACTACTCACGCGCGTTATTTAAAGCTTAACATTATTCGACGGATCATTCTGGGCACTCCGGGCCTCGGAATCACATGCCGTCAAATTTCACAGTCTCAAAATAATTCCATATAATTAAAAAAAATTATACAGAAATTTCGAGACATTACAAGTGTTGCAGGTTGGTGTGCCATAGTGCAAACCTTGTTGTCCCATCACGAGAGGTTCAAGTGTTCTTTTTTTTTTTCTGGTAAAGGAGGGAACGCTACGCAGATCCCTTTACTTTGTAGCGAGAATCTCAGGAGACTAAATTCGATGGTTTTTCTATTCGATTGGTCATTTTGCGTACATATGGGTTGCAACACGCGACCTCTCCCCTACCATCTCATAGTAGAGGTTTGACTAAACCTTAAACGAAGGAGATCTAGATGGATTCTCGACATGGATTTTAGAAGCAGTTTGACCATTGATGGTTGTAGGGTGGAAGAATCGAGTCGCGTTGCAACTCAGTGATTTTCCTAGATTGTCACGGTCATCTCAGAGTAGAGTTTTGACCAAACCTTAAATGAAGGAGATCTAGACGGATTTGCGGTATGGATTTTGGGTGCGGTTTGACTTCTGGTGGTTCTAGTGTGGAAGAATCGAGTCGCACTGTGACTCAGTGATTTCTCTAGATGGTTACAGCGCGGGGGAACCTTATCATGCCGTGACATAATATTTTTTCAGCCAGGTATAAACTGGTAAGCCCCTTCGATTATTTTCTCATTCCATCAAATTATTTTGGATTACAAGCTATCTAGGATGCGTTTTTGAGACTCTTGTCCCCCCTTGGGTGGCTTTTCATCCTTGTCTTCATTGTGATCGATGATTCCTTCATCTAAGGGAAGTTTCTTCCCTTGATTCTTGGTTTCCTTTCAGTCCTACATTTGGGACGGTTGTGGTAGCGATTTGCGGTTGGTTTGTTGGCCTTGAGTCATGGTTCGGATGAGGATTTTTGTGTTTAAGATTGTTGAGGATTTCCTTACATGGTTCTGACACAGGTGATCATCTCTTCCTCGTCTTTGTGCTTACACAACAATTTTCAAAACTTCTATTGAGGTAGGAGATTTGTAACTTCTCTCTGTTTTATGTGTTGGTGTGAAATTAGCTTGCTTTATCTTAGTTGGATAGATGGCTGAAATTGATTTTAATAAATATAATAATCTGGAAATTAAGGAAGGGAAGAATTGGAAGGATGTTGTAATTTTCATACAATTATATTGTGTTTTGATGGATACCTCATGATTTGTTGAATACCTCATGATTTATTGGATAGTGTGCTATTTTTTTGTGTTTATTTTTGTTTTATAGAATATTTTTCATGTTGAAATTGGAATAACAACATAAAGTCGGTAAGATATGATGGAAATCAAAGTGCGGATAGACTGAGTTATTATTTACCATTAAAACCGACGAACATAGAAGTGAGGTCTTGAGCATGTCTACTAATTTTTATAGTTGATATTAGCCACTGTATAACAGGACTCTTGTTGCTAAAATCTGCTCATAATGAATCAGTTAATGTAAGGCAGAAACAGGTAATATTTTTTGCTAGAATTAAATGTTTGGGGGCTGTTCCGCAACTCAGTTTTGTTTGCTAAGCTTGTGTGCTAGAATGATATGGCCTTAGTTTCCCCTCGAATTTGTTATGCTAGAAATTTGTTTTACTGCTGGGTATGTGCCTCAGTATGATAGAACCTTGTTGTCATTGTTGTGGAACTTGGAGTGTGAAGCGCGACCAATTGTCGCCTATCGATCGTTCAAGGTTTCGGTGCTTTGCTAATGTGTATAGCAGCACTCGGGTCGAATCCTCAACGATGATACTTTTTAATAATCGATTGTTTTTAGTTGATTGTATTTTGATTGAGGGGGGGGGGGGGTTGCATAGCTTAATTGAAATGATTGATTGATCAAGATTGATTTAGCAATTTGATAAATATTGGGGTGAGTTCATCATTAGGTAGTTAAGCTTGTCATATCTTTGAGCCTTGCTTTATATTGCATTAAATTAACACCCATGTCACAAGTTGACATTGATTGGGATTTCCAAGTTTTAAGGCTTTAATCCAAGCCTTAACATAACTTAGGGTTCTAATATTAAACATATCTTGTTTATGGTAGTGTATGTATGGTTCCAATAATCCATGGAAAGCACTCGTTAAATAAAACAAGTCATTAATCCATGACATGTCAAGTCCAACATACACAATGTTAATTTCAAGAATATTCATCGATCAAAAGCAATCACTTAACATCTCTAAATTATAACTCACCCCAATGAGAGCTTTACTCAGCCATTAAAATGATTATTAATATGGTGTATTATGTTTATGATAATGAATTAAAAAGAGAAGAAAAAGAAAGGGATAAGAAAAGAGTGGTGCACCGAACACACACACGAGCGATGAAGAGAAAAAAACACGGACTTTCGATTGAATGAGAAAGCCAAATAGAAAATGGATTTTAACTGGATTTAAACTATTTTAAAACAATTACTATTTAATAATATAGGTTGGACGATTCAAAGAGAATATGAAGAAGAAACTTTCATTAAAAGAGAATTACAAAAACAAACACTTACACAATTATAAACGAAGAACAACACAAAAGTAAATGAAAGGAAGTAAGGAGGAATGGTTTCTCAAGTAAAAACTTGAGTATGGAAGATTCTACCAAGCCTTTGGTAGAGCCTTGGTCGTGCCAACCTATCCTCTACTATGAAATGCCATCCTTTTGCAAGAAGAGGAGGGGGGAGTATTTATTGCCCAAGGAAGTGGGTTGTTTGCATTCCAAAACTACCCCTCCACTTGCATCACCAATTTGAAATTTCTGACAGCCAAATATGGAGAAATCTTCTTCTTCAAAGTTGTAGATATTAAAATTTTCAGTCGACTCTCAAAATTTGGTGGTATTTGGACTTATGGAGCCAAAGTTATGGTGGTTTTCATAGACAATGTTAAACTGTCCATTTATATCCATGCTTTTTCGATAGCTGAAATGTGAATGAATTTTTGAACAGGAATATGCCTTCAAATCCGAATGTTTTCTTCAAAAAAGTCGTCCACCTATATCTTATCTTTCACACTTCAAAATATCAGATTTAATTGATTTGTAGATAAGGGTAAAAGTAAATTTTGGTGTGCTGATCTCATTTTCTGGACAGAATGGTGGGATGGACTTAATAGAATCATTTGAGCCCCTTGTTATTGGAGTTGGGCCCTGGAATTTTTATTCATGACTCCTTGCATTGTCTCCCGAACTTTGGAGGATAATAAAGGAATTTGGACTTCTAGATTGAGCCCAGTAATTCAATCTTCATAGATGGTCCAGTTTTATCACAAATTATTTAGGTCTTCTTGTGTGGTCCATATGACCCTTAAAATGGAAGAATTGACCCAAGATCCCTTCTAATGAACTGTTGTATATTGAATGAGGAAGCCTAAAAAATAGGAACTATGCAATTTGGATAAGTAGGGTGAGAGTTATAATTAAAATAGTAAACTGACTCAATTGGACTACTTCAAATAATGCTAAAAAAATATATTTAATATTAAAACATGAGTATCTCACACCAATTATGCACTTTTACATGAAATTTACTAAAGGGAGTATACAAAAAGTTATGAAAATATTAATAATATCAAATCCCCCACACTTAGTCTTGTGCATGTCCTCATGTGCAACGAATATAAAAATATAACAAAATCATTTTCACTCACCAACAAATATTAATTTTTTCCCCAATCAGGGGAGGTTTAGATCATTTCACTCTTCCATATTGAATTTCACCACAAACTGTTACAGAAACAATGTTCCAAAAACAATTCATTTTTCATGCTCCAATTTAGAAATGGAAAACGTGGACACTGAAAACTCACACCTCTCAAGATGATAAAATTCATTTATGGAGGTTAACTCTTTGACTAACCAAAAGTGAAAATTTTAGAGTTTGAAAGAGCTCTCAGCTTCCATTCTCTATCCTAAAGTGCACAAGAATCAAGAGATCTTTTTGGGGGGTTTTCTGTGGCTTTGAGATGATAGGAAAATGATATCCAAAAGATAGGAAAAAGGGGTAAAACACCAACATGGAAAAAGTAATGCATGATTTTTTTTTGTTTTGAAATAAGGCATGAAAGGAAATGGAAACACATATTTACATGGGCATGATTGTGTGAATCAAAACACAAAAGAGGAAGGAAATTTTAAGGGGATGAGAACATGAAATATTTACAAAACACCAAAATTTTCCCAATGACATAAGTGTTCTTTTTTTTTTTCCCGAAAGTTGAACTTGAAACAGATCTCACACTCATCTCCCAACCCATGTTTGATCTCCTCATGAAACTAATTGCAATAGTTATAACAAGATCAAAGGTTGAGAAAGAGTGATTTTTGACCCGTCGAAGACACAACCCATTTTTTTGTTTTTATTTATTTTTTTCATCATTTTGTTGAACAATTTTCAATAAAATTTGAACAAGATAAAAATATATACATTCCTAAACCCCACTGAATGACCACCTCTCTCCCACACTGAAATGAATGTTTTTCCTTAAGCATATGATAACATGGTGAAATCAAAAAAGGGTACCCAAAATGAAATCCATTCCCCCACACTTAAATTTCAAAAAATTATGTATTTAAAATCCATGTAGATATTAGTTGGGATAAGGTATTGTGCTTGTAATGTGGCTATCAAAGAAAAGGTTTTCATAGGCTCGAAGGAGCTTTCAAAAGGAGGATTAATGCAAGGTTAAAGGGAGACTATTTGGTTATTATGATGCTCATGAGGTTCAAAAAATGCCTCTATCATATTAATGTAGACTAAAGTAGGAAATTAAACTCGAAGGTCCACAAAATCAAGACTCACAAATGGGGGTAAAAACACACATTTTGAAAAGATGGCCATAGGTGACCTTGGCATGACAGCTAATGTTGTTCCTCACGGTTGGGGAAAATCATTTTCCAAATTAAAAATTGAGCATTCAAAATTTGTTTGTTTTGACACAATGTTCTTTATCCAAATATATGATGAAAACACAAATTTTTTGAGATGAAACCATGTCTTTTGACTCCCAAAAATGGTTAGACAAAATTTCAAAAGTTGAAGGTGAGTAATTATGACTCTTTCTTTTCCATATTTTTAAGTGATTTTTATTATTGTTTTTCAGTTTTCTAAGATTTTTTTTAGTTTTTTTATAAAGACACACCCACACAAAAGAGAAAGAGTAAATAAAAATTGTGATGAGGAAAGTGGTAAAAAAATGAAAGAGAGGGGAAGAAGAAGAAATAGGGAGAGGGAGAAGAGGAGTTAAAGGGAAAGAGGTGCCCCTAGTTTGGATTTGGCGGGTCACCATTTACATCCAGTAGTGGGTCAAAAACAGGAGTTGGGGATTCAAAGTCAATGTGGTCCTCGGGATGTGCGTCCTCTCATGGTGATGCTTCTACTGATGTCCATTTACCATGAATGTCTTTTTGGAGGAGAGGTCTTGGATTTGCAATGCACCAAATGGGTAAACATTAATAATAATAAAGTACCTTCCCAACGAGAATTAAACTTACCTGGGTGAAGACGAAATCATGGATTGAAGAGCATTGCCTTTTCACCTTCATGAAATAATTTTCACAAGATGTGTTTGTCATGGAGTACCTTGGACTTTTCTTTATAGAGAATGGAATTATTATAGGAATCAAGTTGAATCTCCTCTAGTTCATTTAACTATAACAATCTCTCTTCACCAGATTTTTCACAATCAAAATTACAATTTTTCACAGCCCAAAATGACTTATGTTGGATTTCAACTGGTATGTGACACACTTTACCAAAAACTATCCTAAAATGAGACATCCCAATGTGTGTTTTATAGGCTGTTCGATAAACCCAAAGTGGTTCACCAAGTCTCTCAGACCAGTCTTTCCTAGTGGGCTTAACAATTCTCTCAAGAACTCTTTTAACTTCTCTATTAGAAAGTTCAGCCATGCCATTTGTTTGGGGGTGATATGAAGTTGAAGTTTTATGTACAACACCATTCTTTTTTAAAAGAGATTCTGTGGTTCTATTACAAAAATGGGTTCTTAAGTCACTGATCAAGGCATGAGGAGTTCCAAATCTGTGGAAGATGTGGGTTTTTAGGAACTCACTAACAGTATGTGAATCATCCATTCTAGTGGGTTTGACCTATACCCACCTAGAAACATAATCTATTGTAAGAAGAATGTATGAGAATCCATTGGAAGGTTAGAATGGTCCCATGAAATAGATTCCCCAAACATCGAAGATCTCACATAATATTAAAGGCTTTGGGGGCATTTCCTTTCGTTTGAAAATTGTGCCAAACTTCTGGCAAGTGGGGCATGACTGACAGAACTCATGTGAGTCCTTGAAGAGTGAAGGCCATAAGAATCCAGAGTCTAGGACCTTTCAAGAGGTCCTTTGTGGTCCAAAGTGGCCACCACCAGACATTGAGTGAAAAAATTATAAGATAGAAGAATCTTCATTTTCATCAACACATCTCCTCCCAGTTTTCCAAAGTTTATTATGTTTCCAAAAATAGTATTTTGAATCACTTTTCAACTTCATTTTTTGTTCTTTTGAAATATTTTCATGGAAAACACGAGAAACCAAGTAATTTAAAATTTGGGCATACCATGGTAACTTTGGAGTGAGAGATGAAAGGTTCTCAATGGGGAATTCAAGATCAATGATTTCTAAATGTGAAGAATTAGAAATTCTATTCAAGTGATCAACTACAAAGTTTTTTTCCTGGTCTATCTTTGATTTCAAGGTTTAATTCTTGAAGCATTAGGATCCATCTTATTAGCCTTGGTTTGGAATCACTTTTTTTGAGTAAGAACTTTATAGTAGAATGGTCTGTGAAGATGATGATTTTGGCACATAAGAGATTAAAAAACCACTACTAAAAGATTCTTTTTATTCACGGTGTAGTGATTTGAGTTTCATCCAATGTTTTTGAGGCATAAAAGATGACATGAGGATTTTTTTTCTCTTCTTTGACCAAGAACGACCCCAATGGCCCTATCAGAAGCATCACACATCAATTCAAAGGGTAATGACCAATCTGGGGGTTGGATTATTGGGGAAGATGTAAGAGCATCTTTGAGTTCAATGAAGGCTCTCTTGCAAGCCTCATCGAAATGGAATGTGACATCATTTTGGAGTAGTTGAGTGAGTGGGAGGAAAATCCTACCGAAGTTATGGATAAATCACCGATAGAAACCAACATGACCTAGGAATGAATGAATGTGTTGAACTATTATGGGTTCAGGAAGAGATTGTATCACCTCAATTTTGTTAGGATCGACTTGAATACCATTTTTTGAAATTATGTGACCTTGAACAATCCCATTTGCAACCATGAAGTGACATTTTTCAAAATTTAACAGAAGGTTACACATGACACACTTTTGAAGGACTAGAGAGAGTGAATGTAAGAAGGATTCAAAAGACTCACCATAAATGGTAAAGTCATCCCTGAAGATCTCCATGTAATGTTCAATGAATTCCGAAAAGATACTCATCATACACCTTTGGAATGTTGCAGGAGCATTGCAAAGGCCAAAATCCATTCTCCTATATGCATATGTTCCAAAGGGGCACGTGAAAGTTGTCTTTTCTTGATCCTGAGGTGCAATTGGGATTTGAAAATAGCTGGTGTATCCATCAAGAAAGAAATAATGCGACTTTCCATCTAATTGTTCTAGGATTTGATCAAGGAACGTAAGAGGGTAGTGACCTTTTCTTGTTTCAACATTCAATTTTCTATAGTCGATGCACACACACCATTTGTTCTTCACTCAAGTTGTGACTACCTCCCCACGTTCATTTGTGATAACAGTTATCCCACCCTTCTTAGGTACAACTTGAATTGGACTAACCCATTCACTATCAGAAATTGGGTAGATAATACCATCTTGAAGAAACTTGGTGATCTCTTCCCTAACTAACTCAAGTATGAGTGGATTGAGTATTCTTTGTGGTTTTCTAATTGGTTTGGATGATTCTTCAAGATGGATGTGATGCATGCAAAGGGCAGGGTTTATTCCTGGTATGTCATCTAGGGTCGAACCTAAGGCCTTTTTTTCCTCTAACACCTGAACAAGTTTGAACTCCTCAGTTTGAGTAAGTGAAGCTGAGATAATGATAGGATAAGAGTGATCACAGAAATGGAATGCATATTTTACATGTTCATGAAGAGGTTTCAGATCAGTCTCTTCTTTCATTTGTGGGTTAGACAACTCACGAATGGGGGAAGGGACTTCTGTTGGTTTTGATTCATTTTCCTTAATACTGTCCAAGGTGGAGCAGTAGAGATCAGAGTTTATGTGGGATTCAAGAGAGTTTTCATGATCCTCTAGATTGATGGAGTCTATGAAGTAGAGGTCCACATCAACTTCACCATTTATAACTTGGTTAATCATGGTGAAAATTTCACAATATCCTCTCTCATTAGAACATGATGAACATGATGGAATGGTGTTCAATTGACTCTCAGAAGTGTCCTTAAAAGCATGGATTGAGAATACAGAGTGATCCTTATATGAGTATCGCATGGCTTGGAAAATGTTGAACTTGACTTGTTGGTCACCAAATTCCATGGATAAGATGCCTAAATGGACATCAATCTTGGTTCTCGCTGTCATTAGGAATGGTCTTCCTAGAATTATGGGAGATCGATAAGAGGTCGTCTCACCTTCCATGTCAATAACATAAAAATCAGTAGGGAAGATATGATCATTCACACGAACAAAGACATCCTCAATTATACCATCGGGACTAGCAGTGCTTTGATTGACCAATTGAATGAAAACATCGGTTGGATGTAAGGGACCTAGACCAAGGTTGGAGAAGATGGATTTGGGCATGACATTAATTGAGGATCCTAGGTCTATGAGTGCATCATCAAAGTTGGAATTTCCAATTTGGCATGGAACTGTAAAGGTCCCAGGATATTTTCACTTCATGGGAATGGATTATTGGGTTGAAACATTCTCGATGGTCTTATGTTGTCTCTTATGCGTACAAAATTCCTTGAGAAACTTTTCATACTTGGGTATTTTTTTGATGGCATCTAAGAGGGGAATGTTCACTTCAACACGTCTAAACATGTCGATCATTTCAAGATTGGGTTCAAAGGACTTCTTTGTCTTAGAAATGGCTTGAGGAAAAAGAATTGGGCTCTTTAGAGAAATGGAAGGAGGTAAGGGAATGGATTCATGTTGCTTTTCTGGTTTCTTTTTATTCTCATTTTCTAGGTCAACATTTAAATGGGAGTTGGAGGACTCATCATAAGGCATAGAAATTTTCTTTCCTGATCTAAGTGCAATTGCCCTTACATTACCCTTGGGGCTGGGTAATGGTTGAGATGGAAGTTTGGAAGAATTTGATTGTTTTTTCTGGCTCAGGTGGGATGCAAGTTGACTAATTTGGGTTTCAATATTTTTAAGGCTGGAAGGGGTGAAGGAGACAAGATCTTCCACTGCACTTTCCCATGGTTGCTTAAAAGAAGAGACTTGTCCAGGATTGGGATTACCTTGATTTTGGTTCTTGGGAAAGTAATTGCATTGGTTTGGAAATTGGGAAGACTCATTAGGATAGTGGAATCCAGAAGGAGCAAGAGGAGGATTGATCATTTGAGGTTGAGGAACAAAAAGGTAAGGTTGTTGGAAGTTACCAACACCTTGACCATATTGGAATTGGTTTGGTTTTTGAGGAGGGAATTGAGGGGGATGAGAAATAGGATTACCATACCTCAAGCCTCGGTTAAAGGTAGAAGAGAAGGGCTCAAAGTGGGGTTGGTTGATGTTTCTAATGAACTGACCTGATTATTGAGGGTTGGGGTTCTGCTGAGCATATACTGCATTGAGCTCCATTAGTCCAGATGAATTAGATGGATCCTCTTGAAGTTGTGGACATGTATCAATTGGATGAGCTGGTGAGCTACAGATTCCGCAATTCTTGATAGGTATAGGGAATAGAGATTATGGAGACGATGAGGTTGGGGCTTTGGCCACCACAACTAGTTGTCTCACAAGACCAGTAAGTTCACTCATCCACTTGGTCATCTTGTTGGGATCTATGGATTTATTCTCTTGGACTTGTTTGACTTGAGTATGTGCTCGAGTATGTAATTTTTTTTATTTGAAGCCATGTTGCTTATGAGATCTCTTACAGCTGTGCGAGTTTTATCAATAAGAGAACCATCACTTGCGACATCAATGAGAGTTCTCTCCATAGCCAATAACCCCTCATAGAAGTATTGGATCAAGAGTTGGTCAGAGATTTACTAGTGTGGGCAGGTTGTAACAAGATTTTTGAACCTCTCCCATTATTCATGGAGTGTTTCATTTGGGAATTTATGGATACCACTTATTTCCTTTCGAATAGAAGAAGTACGAGAAGCATGAAAGAATTTTTATAAGAAAAGTCGCTTCATGTCATTCCATGTGGTTATGGAACCAGGAGGGAGATAGTAAAGCCATGACTTAGTAGTGTCAACTAGGGAGAAAGGTAATTCTCAGAGTTTGATTTGTTCCTTAGAAACCCCTTGAGACTTCATGGTAGAGAACACCACTTGGAACTCTTTAAGATGAAGATGTGGATCCTCACCGGATAGCCTGTGGAAATGAGGAAGAAGATGTATTAATCCCGATTTGAGTTCAAAGTCAACATATATGTTTGGATATTGAATACCAAGGGGTTGGTAATTCATATCAGGGGCAACAAGTTCTTTAAGTGTTTGTTCCCTAGGATTGGCCATATCTAATTCAATTGGATGGACATAGACAAGTTCTTGAATGATTTGATTATCCCTAATGTTCCTCATATGTTGGTGAAAAGTTCACTCAATTTCTGGGTTAAACAAATCTGAGGGATTGTTTGGGAGGCTACGGGGCATTCAAAGAGATTTTGGAAGAAATAAGAAGATGATTTTTTCTTTGTGATTTATTTCCATTTATGATTTTTATGGGAAGACGAGTTTTTCTTTGTGTTTTTTTTCAATTTTTTTATAATTTTTTTTAAAAATAACCAGAAACTAATGACTACTTAATTAACCCTCCCCAACAACAACTCTATTTAAAGTGAGGTCAATTTTCACCTATCGACCGTTCAAGATGCCGGTGCTTTTCTAATGTGTATAGCAGCACTCGGGTCGAATCCTCGATGATGATACTTTTTAATAGTCGATTGTTTTTAGTTGATTGTATTTTGATTGGGGGGGGGGGGGGGGGTTGTTTGCAGAGCTTAATTGAAATTATTGATTGATCAAGATTGATTTAACAATTTTATAAATATTGGGGTGAGTTCATCATTATTTTAGTTAAGCTTGTGATATCTTTGAGACTTACTTTTTATTGAATTAAATTAGCACCCATGTCACAAGTTGACATTGATTAGATTTCCCAAGTGTTAAGGCTTTAATCCAAGCCTTAACTTAACATAGGGTTCTAATATTAATCATATCTTGTTTATGGTAGTGTATGTATGGTTCCAATAATCCATCAAAACCACTCATTAAACAAAAAAATTCATTAATCCATGACATGTTAAGTCCAACATACACAATGTTAATTCAAAGAATATTCATCAAGCAAAAGCTCTCAATCACTTAACATTCCTAAATTATAACTCACCCCAATGAGATATTTACTCAACCATTGAAATGATTAGTAATCTGGTTTATTATGTTTATGATGATGAATTAAGAAGAGAATAAAAAGAAAGGGATAAGAAAAGAGTGGTGCGTTGAACACACACACGAGCGATGAAGAGAAATAAACACATGCTTTTGATTGAATGAGAAAGAAAAATAGAAAATGGATTTTAAGTGGATTTAAACTATTTTAAAACCATTACTATTTAATAACAGAGTTTGGATGATTCAAATAGAATATGAAGAAGAAACTTTCATTAAAAGAGAATTTCAAAAATAAACACTTAGATGATTATAAATGAAGAACAACACAAAATTAAATGAAAGGAAGCAAGGAGGAATGGTTTCTCAAGTCAATATTTGTGTATGGAAGATCCTCCCAAGAATTTGTAAGAGTCTTGGTTGTGCTAACCTATCCTCCTTTTCTCTAAAATGCCAACCTTTTTCAAGGAGAGGAGGAGGAAGTATTTATATCCCAAGGAAGTGGACCGTTTGCATTCAAAAACTACCCCTCCACTTGCATCACCAATTTTATATTTCAGAAAGCTGAATCTAGAGAAATATTATTATTCAAAGTTGTAGATATGAAAGTTTTCAATTGAATCTCAAAATGTGGAGGCATTTGGACTTATGGAGCCAACGTTATGGCGGTTTTTATAAAAACTGTTAAACTGTCCATTTCTATCCATGATTTTTCAATGGCCGAAATGTGAATGGATTTTTTAATAGGAATATGCCTTCAAATTCGAATCCTTTCTTAAAAAAATTCAGCCGCCTTTATCTCATCATTCATACTGCAAAATCTTAGCCCGGATTTATTTGTAGATCAGGAGAAAAGTCAATTTTGGTGTGCTGATTTCATTTTCTGGACAGAATGGTGGGCTGGACTTCATAGAATAATTTGGGCCCGGAAATTTTTATCCAGGACTCCTTGTATTGTCCCCCGAACTTTGGAGGATAATTAAGGAATTTGGACTTCTGTATTGATCCCAATAATTCAATATTTATAGATGGTTCAGTTTTATCACAAATTCTTTGGGCCTTCTTGTGTGGTCCATATGACCCTTCAAATGGAAGAATTGGCCTAAGATCTCTTCTAATGAACTATTGGATATTGAATGAGAAAGCCTAAAAAATAGGAACCATGAAATTTGGATAATTAGGGTGAGATGTACAATTAAAATATTAAACTAACTCAATTGGACTACTTCAAATAATGCTCAAAAATTATATTTAATATTAAAACATGAGTATCTCACACCAATTATGCACTTTTACATGAAATTTACTAAAGGGAGTATATAAAAAGTTATGAAAATATTAATAACATTAGCATGGTTTGTACATATGCGAGGGATGGGATGGTTTTTCGTGGTTGTGGTAACAATTTGATGTGGATGGTATTGAGAAGGATTTGATGTGGCAGATAGGTGTCGGGGATGACACCAGGATGGTTGTTTTAGATTGAGTGCTGGGATTTACTATTAATTTTTTTCTTGGTGGCTATTTTTTTTGATGATTTTCTTTTTCCTGTTGTAATTGGTTTTTCTGGTTTTCAAGTGAATCTTTCGTATGGAAACTCTAGTTGAGCCCTAGAATACCCGATTTATGGAATGCTAATCTATTGTAACAAACTCATGGGAGTGGCTATTAGTATTGGTAATGATATATTAATTGGAAACTGAAAATCAGTTGGAATAATTCTTAATAGAATGGTCATAAAATTGGGATTGAAGGGATGCTTACGAAATTGTCATAACTCGATGAATTAATGGGGATGGTTAAACCATAAATTATAGCATGGTTTAGTAATAATCAATAATTGAATAATCACTAAATGATTCGTGAGGATGAACTCTTAATGCTTGTGTTCTTATACGAGTATTATCTTATAGTCTCAATGATGAAAACCAGGTTGTGAGAAGGGACACTAGCTAGTTTGAGTCTAAGGTAGGGTAGTTTCTCATAGAATGGTTGTGTGTTATATTATCCTTATGCTCTCCACCTGAGTTGGTAAGACACCTGATACCTAAATGTTTTGGGTTTCAGGTATTTTTCCCAACATCAATATTGGTAAGAGAATAGATGGTTGAATACTATCTCTTTCCCACTCTCCCTTCAAACACGATATAATGTGTGAACATATTAGGATTGTGACAGATTGATGTGTAAGTTATGTGCTCACGAGTTGTAGTGGATTCCAAAGACACTACCTAGTTATGATGGTGACAATGTGGTTGTGATGGGATTCATGGGGTGCGGGATGAGATGATGATGTGGATGATATGGTTGCCCAGTTTGGGGCAGAATGATTTATGGAAGGGATTGAGCATAGGGCATTTTTTGTTGGGGCGTGTGTAAGGGTTAGATTTTTTTCAAACCCTTTGTATTTTCTTGATTGTTAAGGGATTTCGGGGGTGTTTTCAGTATTTTTTTTGAGATTCAAGAAGGTTTAAATCAAATTTAAATGATTTTTAATTAATTCTATATTTTTTGGATGTCTTTTATTTAATATTAGAAAGTTTTTTAATTGATTTTTTTTAATTTATGTTTATCCTTACGCAAACCCCCCTTGCTGCGTAGGGGTAACTTCAAAAAACCCTTATGCAAACCCCACTATGTAAAGGTGACTGAAGGCCCCACTATGTAAAGGTAACCACAAGCTGCCTTGAGTCACGTAATGGTAAAACAACATACCTTTACATAGAGGCTTTTTTCATAAAGGTAAAATAATTTACCTTTATACAAAGTCTTTCTGCATAAAGGCAAAGTAGTTTACCTTTTCACATGGTCTGTTTTTTGTGTAAAGGTTAGTCCATTATGTAGAATTTCTTTTTATTCTTCCTAGACTCTATAGAGACCTATAATTTTCATACATATATATTAAATCTCAATAGATGAATATTCATTGCATTTTATAAAAACATGCCTGAGGACCGTAAAGGTTTAGTGTCTTTGGAAGCTTAGATACATAAAAAACTTGTTCATAAGTGAACTACATCATGTCTCACTATGTTCTTCATAACTAGAACCCTTTATAGACATATCATACATAATAAATTTATTTATATCTTGGGGAAAGGAAACATAAAAAAGGGTGAGATCTAATGCTCAGTAAGGGTAAAAATGGATGATATCAATGAACACTTAATCATAACATGAGAATAAGTGTATGAGAATACAAGTATAACATTTGAAAATTATACCCTGCACATCATAGATCATAATCTTGAGTCATGAAATAAAGCTTGGAAATTCATAAGACATGAATCATAAAGGAATAAAAGAACATGAACCATGAGAACATAACATTGACATAAGACATAAGTTTGTGTCATACACATAAGCATAAAAAATCATTTCCTTAGTAGTCATGTCTTACTGCCCAGACTATCGTAGTTGATTACGTTTACTCCTTAAATTATTTAGTAGTCAAGGTTCACTCCCAAGACTATCATAGTGGATAGAGTCCCTTACTGAATTGGGTTCACTCCCCATTTTGGTTCTGTATATCTCATGAGATATCTATATTTACTCAATGCATTGGAGGACTATATAATTTATGACCCACCCATCACATAATTAAAATCATACATATATGTGTCATAAGATCATAAAAAATTCACCATATCATAACCTATGAAAATGAAAAAAATTATAAACATTTCATCATTTCATTATAGTATAATATGTAGAAAAGAAATACTTTTTCATAACATAATTGACCCATGGGAAAAGAAATGGGTTTCATAAAATTATCCTTAAATCACCATCATTATAAGTTATCCAAAGAATAAAATCTGATAGTATCATTGGATCATATCCCCAATACATCATAAGTAACATTAAAGGATGTAATCTTAGATGAAAATACCTTTAAAAGATACACAGAATATTTCTTGAGAAAAATAACCTTTCTATTTTGAAATCAATTATTTAAAATCTAAAAATTTCCCAAATATTAAGTAATTTTTTTCTTTTATAAGAACCATGGAAACTTATAAATGAATCTTAAAAACATTGGGTGGTCATGATGGTGAGAAATTCCATTCATGTCGTATAAGTTAAAAGAAAACATTCCTTTCATAATTTTATAAAATAAGTCAAAAGTACTTCACTTGAAAAATGATAAGAATATTGATTTTAAACCATTTTTTAAAAATTTAATCATGAGTAAAAATGACATTAAAAAATCATAAGAGAATATTACAAACACTCTTGATAATATTTTTAGAATACATGAACATGGAAGAAAAACGATTTTTGAGCAAAGAGGGAAATAAAATCGATTTTCCTTAAAAAAATTCTTTTGGTCTTTTGAGTACTTAAAGAGATGAAAATGAAAGGAAAACACATATTCTATATAAATAACAAATGTAGAAGAAAATTCATGATATTCTTGAGAGGTAGATCATAAAATTTCATCATCAGAAATATAATCATAAACAATCCCAATAAATAATGAGATTTTAATATAAAACTCTTACCTAGAGTTCCACTTGCTTTGAAAGTGATCTATCCTCCTAAATAATAAATTTAAATTTATTATACTTCTATACCGGAATCATGTACATACTTATAATATCACATATGATCCCTTTATAACATTTCAACACCCATTTATTAATAATCCCTTAATAAAATAATTGTTTCTAGGTGTTAACTATTTTGTTTTTTCATAAGAATTTTAGTTTGGTAGTTTCAATCATTGTACTTTGATCCCGATTCCATCATCTTCAGTCTGGTAAGCTTCATTATATGACTTCTTCTATTTGGCCTTTTATTAAATATGCTTTTCCTCCATTTTAGCCAATTCTCGATGGATTTTCAGTAAGGAATCTACTTTAAACTTTTGGTTCGACAACTGGACTGGCTCCCCCCTTATTTCTATGATGCCCAATACTTGCACTCCTGTCCCCACTAATTGCACCATTAGGGACATGATCAATTTGCAGAGTCTTGACTTACCTGATAATATCAAAGATGTGGTTGATAATTATATCTTCACAACTAATGATGATCTTCTAGTTTGGGTACCTTCTCAAAATGGCATGCTTGATTCTAAGAGCTACTATAATCACTGCTTTGCTAATTCTGATGAAAATCTATGTTGGATAAACAACTTCAACAAAGCTTGGATAAAACCATCTCGTTTCACTCTTATTTGGAGAATAGTGCACCAAAAAATTCCCACTGATTGTTGTCTTCAATCCTATGGTTTTAATCTTTTCTCTAAATGTAGAATGTGTAATCAGCATCGGGAAGACATAAATCATATTTTTTTATCCCGTGACACTGATATTGCTCTTTGGAATTACATTTTTGATCTTTTTGAGTGAAGATGGATTTTGGACAGTTTCATTTTTTCTCAACTTAAAAGGACGATAGAGTTCCAGAGATCTCTGAAGATTAGAAACTTATTTCTCATTGCTGTTGCAGAGCTACTCCATGTCCTTTGGTATAGTAGAAATGATTACATTTTTAACAATAACTCATTTAGATTAAATGCAGGTAAAACGAGGATTATTCTTGCCATTAAAGAGGCCGCTTTGATCTAAAATAATCACCGCGACAACTCTGTCAAAGATCTTGAGATTCTTCGCCATATTGGAGTTAATGGAATCTATCCAAATCCGAACTATACTATTAAAGTTTTTTTGGAAAGCTCCTCCTCCTGGCTGGATCAAAGTCAATGTTGACGGAGCCTCAAAGGGAAACCCAGGCCTTTCGGGCTGTGGTGGTGTCTTTCGAGACCATATTGATCAGATCTTAGGATGTTTCTATGGAAGCTGCGACATTGCATCGACCTTAGAGGTGGAAATGATGGGTGTCATCCATGCCGTCTCTTTTTCCAAGCAATTATACTAGAGCAACATTTGGATAGAAAGTGACTCAACTACTATTGTGCAAGCCATCTAGAGTGGTGTTACTCACCTTGCGTGGTCCCTCACCTCCAGATGGATGGACTGCCTGCACTCTCTCATAAGTCTCAATTCATTGTCACACACACTTATCGCGAAGCCAACAAGATCACAAACGGTCTTGCCAACAAGGGAGTTCCTCATGATGTCATCTGGAGGGATGACCTCCCTCCTGATCTACTCCACTTTTTTATCAAAGATACCAAAAAACTGCCTTCTTTTCATCTTATGTAATCTTGTTATGTACTCTTTCTTAATTTAATAAATTTCAGTGTTCTGGTCTTTGACCAGAACACAACCATTAAAAAAATATTTAGAGTCATCCATAAAAGTTAGCGATAGAAAAATGAATTACGCCGTTCATGGAGATGATAGATCGTACGTACGAATGGATATTGTTTTTACTTTTTGATAGATGGAATGAAAGAATAGTAAATAATAATTCTGATATATAGAATCATTATTATATCATACACATCATATCTTAGTACCATCCATGTAAAATATAAATAAAAAATGAATCACATCACTTCGTGGAGGCGGTACTCCACACGTACGCACGAACGACATCATTGTTTTCCAACAGATTTAAAGTAAATATAGTATATATAATGTTATAATTTGAGAAGAATAATTATTTCATAAATATCATATATTAACATTAAACCCATCATAATACCCATCCATGAAATATGGTGATGAAAAATGAATTGTATCGCTACATGGAGACGACAATACATACGTAGCACGACCAATAATTTCATTTTCTATTTGATAGGAAAGAGGGAGGATAAAGGTGGTTCCATAATCATAATAATATTTTATTATATTGAGGATATTTAACTTTTTATTTTATAATAAATACCACAGATTTAGAGGAGGTAAAAGAATAACTAAAAATAAAGTTATTGGTTAAGCCGATTACCTCTTCTTTGAAAGAACTCTTTGAGACCTCTTAAGGATTCCAGGGTTGGTCTTTTAGGAAGACCATAAAGTCTAGAAAATTTCTATGGAAATTTGAGAAAATAATTGGACATGGGTTGGTCGATCTAGAAGGCTCAAAGTGGTGTAAAGAAGAGAAAGGAGGAGTGTCCTTTTAAAAGTGAGGGAGATGTAGTGCAAGTGGAGGGGGAGAAAAGCATCACATATACCAAAGGTTGATCCCAATTTTCAAGGTTTCTTTTTCTCCTTTTCAACTCAGTACTTTTTTTATCTTGGATGTTTGAGATTTCAGGATAAGGCTTGAGGAAAGGAGTGTGGTTTGGAGATGGAGTTTTTATTGGAGAAGGTAGGTCATGACATGGTCATTTGGATCACAACGCAGGGGATTGGATGTAATTGATGACAGTGTTGTAGGTTGGCATGCTATATCACAAACTTTGGTGTCCTAGTGCAAGAGGTTTGAGCATTCTTTTTGGGTAAAAGGGGGAATGCTGCATAGATTCCTTCACAAGTATCTCGGTCATGGCATGTAATTTTATGTCACAACATGGGACACATATTGGGTGTTTTTGATCTTTCTAGGTGGATGTGCCTCATGGAGTAGAGTATATGTTTCACAGTGCAAAGCCCTTGAGGCCTATTTATAGGGGTTTTCCTAGGTGAGCTTCCTGGCATGTCCATTTACTTTGTAGTGTGAAGCTCGGGAGGCCGGATTCGATGGTTCTATTATTCCATTGGTCACAGTGTGTACATATGGGTTGTAGCGCAACCTCTCACCTGTCATCTCTGAGTAATGCATTGACCAAACCTTGAATAAAGGGGATCTAGAGGGATTCACAACATGGATTTTAGAAGCGGGTTGACTTATGGTGGTTGTAGTGTGGAATAATCAAGTCACTCTGCAACTCAGTAATTTATTTGGATGGTTGCAGTCATCTCAGAGTATATCTTTGACCCAACCTTAAATGAAGGAGACCTAGAGGGATTTTTGGTGTGGATTTTGAGAGCGGTTTGACCTCTGGTGGTTGCAGCATAGAAGAGTAGAGTTGCGCTATGATTCGGTGATTTCTCTAGATGGTCGCAACATGGGGGTACCTTATCATTCCATGCCATGGTGTGTTTTATCTAGGTATAAACTGGTCATCCCCTTTAATTATTTTCTAATTCTTCTGAATTATCTTGGATTACCAGTGATCTAGGATGCGTTTTTGAGACTCTTGATCCCCCTAGGGTAAAATTTCATCCTTGGATTCATTAAGATCAATAATTTCTTTGTTTGAGGGAAGTTCCTTCCCTTTATTCTTAGTTTCCTTTCAGTCCTCCATTTGGGAAGGTTGTGGCAGCGATCTGGGGTTGGTTTGTTGTCCTTGAGTGCATAAATCGAGTTATTATTTCTCCTTAAAACAGATGAACATGGAAGTGAGGTATTTTGCATAGCCACTGATTTTTATAGCTGATATTATCCACTGTATAATACGAATCTTGTTACTAAAATTTTCTCATAATGAATCAGTTAATTTAAGGTAGTAACAGGTAATATTTTTTGTTATAATTAAATGTTTGGGGGATGTTTTTCCACCCAATTTTGTTTTCTAAGCTACTGTACTAGAATGATATGCCCTTAGGTTTCCCCTTGAATTTTTTATGTTGTGTTTTACTATGAGGTATGTGCCTTAGGATGATATAACCATGTTGTAATTGTTGTGTAACTTGGAGTGGTTTGTACATTAGGTGAGAGATGGCCTGATTTTCCCTTGTTATGGCAGTGGTTTGATGTGGATAGTATTGGGATGGATTTGATGTGGAAGATAGGTTTCAGGGTTGACACTAGGATGATTGGTTTAGTTTGAGAGATGGGATTGTTTATTAGTTTGCTGCTTGATGGCTATTTTGTTTGACAGATGGCCATTGTGATTTTCTTCTACATGTTGCAATTGGTTTTCATACATTTCTAGTGAATCTTTCATATGGTAGCTCTAGTTGATTCCTAGAATACCTAGTTTATGGAATGATAATAAATTATAACAAACTCATGGAAGTGGGTGTTAGTGTTGGTTTTTATATCTTAAATGGAAACTGATAATCAGTTGTAATAATTCTTAAGAGCATGGTCATGAAATTGGGATTGAAGGGATTCTTATGAAAGTTTCATAACCCAATGAATTAATAGGAATGATTAAACCATAAATTATGGTTTGGTTTAGTAAGAAATTAATAATTGAATAATCAATAAATTATTAGTGAGGATGAACTCTGAATTCTTATGTGCTTATACGAGTCTTAGCTTCTATAGTCTTACTGATGGCAGATATGTCATCATTAGGGATACTAGTTAATTTGAGTCCAATCTAGGGTAGTTTCCTGTAGAATGGTTGGGTGTTATATTATCCTTCTTCACCTATGTTGGTAGCATACTTGATGCCTAAATGTTTTGGGTTTCAAGTGTTTTACCCAAAATCTAGATTAGAAAGGGAATAAATGGTTGACTACTCCCTCTTTCCTGCTCTCCCCATAGACATGTTATAATGTGTGGGCATATGAGGGCTGTGATGGCTCAAGGTGTAGGGTATGTTCTCACATGAGACATGGTGGCTCTTAGTTTTACCATACCTATATGTGTGGGTTATAATGGCTTGATAGGATATACATGTATTCTGGTTGTGAAGACTATGGTTATTGCAAGTGTATTGTGTGCATGCTATAACAGTTTGAGGTATAACACATGATACATGAGTTGTGGTGGATTCTGAAGACACTACCTAGTTATGGTGGTGATAATGTGGTTGTGATGGAATTCTTGGGGAATAGGATGAGATGAAGATGTGGTTTTCATATGGTTGACTGGTTTGGTGTAGGATGATTTATGGAAGGGATTGAGCATAAGACATTTGTCGTTGGGGCATGTGTAAGAGTCCAAATTTTTTGAACCCTTTATGTTTTACTGATTTTTGAAGGATTTTGGGGGTGTTTTCCAGTATTTTTTTGAGATTCGGGAAAGTTTAAATCAAATTTAGATGATTTTTAATTAATTAATTATTATTTTTGAACGGAAAACACAATACCCCCATTACATGTCTTAAGATTCCAATTGAGTAGCCCACCCCTGGTATACTGGTATTAATTCTTTATTTTTTGTAAGACCCATTATTTGAAAGTTTATTTAATTGATTTATTTCTTTTTACCATTTTACAGATCCCCTTACTGCATAAGGGTAACTTCAAAAGACCCTTACGTGAGCCCCACTATGTAAAGGTAACTATAAAAGACCCTTAAGCGATCCTAAGCTAAGTAAAGGTAAAACAATTTACCTTTATGCAAAGGCCTGTTGCATAATGGTGAAACAATTTACCTTCACATATAGGCATACTACATAAAAGTTATTGGCAATGTTTTTCCATGGATGGTGCCACCTCACTTTGTCAAAGGGGATGGGTTGGATAAATGGTTGGTGGCCAAACCGCACCAAACCTCCAGTGGGAGAAGGCAATGGGAGGGAGGAGATCCAGCCTATAAAAGGGACCCCCCAATGGTTCTAGCATTAATAGCTTTACCATCTCATCATAGGTAGTCCATCTATGTGTGGTATTTTTTGAGGCATTTTCCCCACTTATTCAAGAGATATTTTTACAAGGGTTTTCTCCTTGTAATAGTGAGGGAGTGTGTAACCACATTTACCCATAGTGATACTTATATTTTCCCATGGCATTCCCCCTTCCATTTTGGGGTTTTTCCACGTTACATCTGGTGTCATTTATTTCTTCATTTTTCACTTTATTTTTATCTTGTGATTATTACTGCACTGGTGGGTCAATAATTTTTTGATCCCAACAAGTGGTATTAGAGGGAAGGTTCTAGAACAATGTTGTTCATGTTTTCGGGTATTAATAATTATTGTAAATTTGAGTATGCTCTATGATTGTGACTCCGGTTGATATTTCACATCAGGAAAAAATTATTAAGATTATTAAATACACTATTGTGAAAGAACAGAGGTTCTGTACTAACAACGTGTTCATATGGTAGTGAAATTCACGATCAAAAAATTCAACGGGAATAATTTTTCGTTGTGGAAAATGAAGATACAGGTAGTGCTGTGGAAGGATAATTGCTTACTGGAAATTGGAAAAAAGATGGTTGGTGTGGTGGAGGAGAAATGGAATGACATTGACAAGAATTTTATTTCCAACATCCATTTGGATTTGTTAGATAGGTTCCTATCAAGAATTGTAGATAAAAAGATAGTGAAGGAAATATGGGATACTCTCACGAAGATATATGAGGCCAAGTCACCGCACAACAAAATTTTCCTAAAGATAAAATTGTACACTCTTCGGATGGAGGAGTCAACATTGGTGATCAACCACATCAAGAACCTCAATACCATATTCTCTCAGCTCACAATGTTGATCTAGAAAATTATAGATACTGAACATGTGGAGATGCTACTCTAGAGTTTACCAGATTTGTATGGCCAACTCATAATCAACCTCACCAACAATATCCTAACAGATATGTTTCCCTTAAATGATGTTACAACTGCGGTTCTTGAAGAAGAAAGTTGGCCTAAGAACAAGGAGGACATACATATAACTTTGCACCAAGCTGAGGCTCTGTCAATGGAGATAGGAAGGATGATGGAGCGTGGTTCTAATGGCAGCCAAAATCATGGAAGGTCCAAATCAAGGATTAAGAAGAAGAATGTCACATGTTTCAATTGTGGCAAGAAGGGGCACACCTTGAATGATTTTTTGAACAAGAAGAGTAGTGAAAAGAGATCTTAGGAGAATTTAGTGAGTACTTCTAGAAAGGGAGACATTCTTGTCAGTGAAGCGAAGACGACTGCTGGAAGTAGGAAGCATCTCAATGATGCATGGATAATCGACTCAGGAGAAACATGGCACATGACTTATCATTAGGAATGGTTTGACCGACATGAAACTATCCTGGAAGGACTTGTGTACATGGGGAACGATTACACCCTATAGATCATTGGATTCAGTACCATCAAACTGGAGATGCATGATGTCATAATTCGAACCATCCAAGGACTACACCATATGAAAGGTCTGAAGAAGAACATATTGTCTTTGGGACAATTTGATGATATCAGATGCAAGACTCACACCAAGAATAGAGTGATGATAATTGTGAAGGGTGCTCTTGTGGTAATGAAGGTGGAAAAGATCTTGAAGAACTTGTACGTGCTTATAAGTGAAACGTACAAGGAGGCAAAGATAGTTGTTGCATCAAATACCTTGATGGAAGCATTGAAAACATTATGGAATCAGACGCTTATCCATATGTTAGAACAAGGACTTAAGATTCATGCAGATCATAAGTTGCTGCCTAGGCTTACAAAGGTATCCTTGACATTTAGTGAGCATTGTGTTTTGAGAAAGAAACACAGGTTAAAGTTCGGGATGTCCACAACACAAAGCAAGGAGATCTTAGAGTTGATCCATTCCAACATTTGGAAAACACCAGTTATATCCCTAGGAGGAGCAAGGTAGTTTGAATCATTAATTGATGATTATTCCAGGAGATGTTGGGTGTACCCAATCAAGATTAAGGCATATGTTTTTTAATTCTTCAAAACATTCAAATTATGAAAGGAACTTGAATCTGGAAAGAAAATCAAGTGTCTGAGGAATGACAATGGTGGTAAATATACAAGGGAGGATTTTGATACTTTTTGTCAATGAGAAGGAATTAGGAGATAGTTCACGATGACACACACTCCTCAACAGAATGGAGTGGTAGAGGGGATGAATAAAACCATGTTGGATAAGAAAGGGTCATGTTTAAGACTGTAGGAATTGCCAAAACATTTTGGGCAGAAGTTGTGAATACCGCCTATTATGTGATCAACCGATCACCTTCAATGACGACTAATCTGAAGACACCGATGGAGATGTGGACTAATAAACCCACTGAATATTCTCAGTTACATTATTTTGGAAGTCCTATATATGAAATTTTTAATAACCAGAAAAGATCAAAGTTGGATTCGATATCCAGGAAATGTATCATCTTGGGGTATGCTGATAGTGTGAAGGGGTATCATTTGTGGGACCACACTGCTCCCAAACTTATCATCAACAGATATGTAATTTTTGAAGAAGACAAGGTGAAAATGATAATTTCTAGAGACATGGAGGAAGAGAATACAAAAACTTAAAGGTGGAGGAAAAATCCAAGGAAGAACCAGTTTCTTCTGAGGCATTACTAGAGCATGGAGATCAAGTACCGGTTGAGTATGGACCACAACGATCAACTTAGGAGAAAAGAACACCAGTATGACACTCAGACTATGTCACTGAGAGAAATATTGTGTACCATTTATTGATGGAGGATGGCGATCCATATTCTTTTGTAGAGGGGACCTAGAGTCTGAATTTATCCTCATGGATGGCAGTGATGTTGGAGGAACTTGAAGCCCTTCACAAGAACAAGGCTTGGTATCTTGTTCCATTACCTCATAGAAGGAAGGATATCAGCAACCAATTGGTCTTTAAGATCAAGTGGGATGTAAAGGACCAGGTATAAAGATATCCTGCAAGAATGGTGGTCAAAGGATATGCTCAGAAGGAAGGTGTTGATTTCAATGAAATATTTTATCCCGTTGTTAGACAGGCGATTGTTCAAATAGTTCTGGAAATGTGTACAACATAAAATTTACATCTAGATCAGTTGGATGTGAATAAAACTTTTCTCCATGGAGATCTTGATGAAGAGATCTATATGCTTCAACCGAAAGGGTTTTTAGAAGAATTCAAAGAGAACTTGGTTTGTAGGTTGAAAAAAATATCTGTATGATCTTAAACAGGCACCAAGGTGTTGGTACAAGATATTTGATTCCTATATGATGAGCCTTGGATACAACAGAATTCATTTAGATCCTTGTGCATATTTCTGGGGTTCAAATGGTAATTATCTCATCATTCTTCTATTGTATGTGGATGACATGTTGGTTGCAGGCCACAAAAAAGATCAGATCTAGGAGATGAAGGCATAGTTGGCTGGGGAGTTTGATATGAAGGAATTGGGACCAATAAACAAGATTCTTGGGATGCATATTTACTAAGATATAAATAATGGGAAGATTTGTCTATCACCAAAGAATTACTTACAGAGAGTCTTGAAACTCTTAAAAATGCAAGAATGTAAGACAATCTCTACCCCTTTTCCCATTAATTTTAAGTTATCCTCCATGATGAGTCCTAGCAGTGAAGCAGAGTGGATGAAGATGTCTTGAGTACCGTATGCATCAGCAGTGGGAAGTCTGAAGTTCGCTATGGTTTGCACTAGACTTGAAATTACACATGCAATGGGAAAAATTAGTTGGTACACAGTGAATCTAAGACGAGAGCATTGGAGCACAGTGAAGAGGATCCTAAGATACATCAAGGAGACCTCAAATGCTAAATTATGTTATGGAGGATCAGATTTCACTAGCAGAGGATATGTTGATTCAGATTTTTTAGGTGATTCTAACCAGAGAAAATCCACTACTGGTTATGTGTTTACTCTTACAGGGGGATCTGTGAGTTGGTTTTCAAAGTTATCATCAGTTGTGGATTTATCCATGATAGAGGTGGAGTACAAGGAATCTATACAGGCTTGAAAATAGGCAATTTGTATGAGAATGTTGTTGGAGGAGCTTGGGCACAAACATAAGTAGATTCCATTGTTTTGTGATAGTAAGAGCGTCTTGAACATTTCAAGGAATGCATATTTTCATTCCAGGATGAATCACATTGGGGTACAATATCAATTTATTCAAGATGTTGTGGAGGGAGGAAGTGTGGAAATGCAGGAAATTCACAATAAAGAAAATCTGGAAGATTTCCTATCGAAAGCAGTTGAATTTGATAAGTTTAGATGGTTCAGATCCTCGAGCGGCCTTGTAGAGACTTGAGAAGAATGTTTGGAAGATAGAAAGGACGTGGATATGTGATTTATTCTCAATCAAATCTCGAAGTGGGAGATGTGTTGGTAGCATTTCTCCATAGATGGTGCCATCCAAGTTTGTCAAAGGGGGTGGGTTGGGTAGGTGGTTGGTGGCCAAACCCCACCAAACCTCCAGTGGGAGAAGGCAATGGGAGGGAGGAGATCCAGCCTATAAAAGGGGAACACCCCCAATAGTTCCAGCATCAATAGCTTTACCATATCATCATAGGTAGTCCATCTATGTGTGGTATTTCATGAGGTGATTTCCACACTTATTCAAGAGATATTTTTATGAGAGTTTTCTCCTTGTAATAGTGAGGGAGTGTGTACCCACATTTACCCATAGTGATCCTTCTATTTGCCCGTGGTTTTTTACCCCTTCAATTTGGGATTTTTTCCATGTTACATATGGTGTCATTTATTTCCATATTTTTCACTTTATTTTTATCTCGTGATTATTTCTGCACCAGTGGGTCAATCAGTTTTCGATCCCAACAAAAGTAAAATAGTTTACCTTTACGTAGAGGCTTTCCACATAAAGATAAACCTGTTTACCTTTATATAGGGTTTTTGTGTGTAAAGGTAAGTCCATTTTGTAGAATTTCTTTTCTTCTTACCAAAATTGGCCTGCAACATGATTTGTATAAAAATATGAGTATTTTAAGAAAAAAATAATGGGGAATAAATACTGGAAACCATGGAATAATATTTTTACAATTTAAATAATTAAAATTCATGAATAAAGTGGAAGTTTAAAAATTAAATTCTGAAACATTCAAAATATATATTCATGCCTAAAAAAATGCTATAGGCCTATATATTTTTATTCTCCCATGATACACCTATCATTGAATGAATGATGAAACATGTATTTTTGAATCACCACATCCATCCTCTTTGTTTGTATCAAATTTGGTGGGGGTGGAGAACCTCTCCACATTTTTCATTTTATATGAGAAATATTTTCTATCTTTCCCTATCATTTTTTCCTCATGTTTTACTTTAAGTGTTGCACATCCAAAATTCCCATAGGAAATATCTACCTTTTAAGTGTTTCAATCCTTCAAAGCAGATTAGTCTGAGTTTCTTTACAAAGCCCAAGTTGTGCGAGCCCTTCTCTCTCCTCCTACCCGTGTGCAATGATTCTTTCCAGATTCATTTCTAGGTTGGAGATTGGTGAATCTCTCTTTTTATTTTTTTAAGTGTGGAATTAACAAGCTCATGTCTTCATTGGATAAATAGTGGATTTGAATTTAATAAGATAAAACATGGAATAATAATTTTCAAATGGGAAGGGGAATGAAATTAACATTTTGTTGTTTTTGAAATATTGAAGATGTTAATTAATATTTAGTGTCATATCTTATGTTATATTATCCTTCCCATATGTAATGTTTAATTATGAAATTATAACTAGTTAATTAAATGATTTTAAGATTACAAGATAAAGAAGTGTTTTTATAGAACAAAGAGATTCCACATTCATGGATTATCAAATATGATAAGTGCAACTTGTTTTTATTATTGGGAATATTCACAGCCACCTTAACACTATTAATATAAGTTTATAATCATATAAATATGCTTGTAATAAATTCAATAAATATTGTAATGAATTGTTGATGTTAAAAATAAAAATATAAAGGCCGAATTCATTAAGAACATTTATTTATTTTTTATTCTTAATTATAGATTATTAATTATTGTTCATTTTTGTTTTCATTGTATTATGTTTTATTTATTTCATTTCCTTAAATAAATTAATCCCTTTTGTGGTTTCAACATGGTGAGAACAGTGATATGTTGATTTTAATTTGGGTTGGTTGCATGTTGTGGTGGATAGTGGATTTGGTGGTTGGTTGGAAAGGTTTTGGGTTGGCACTAGGTTGGTTAGCACGGATTGAGAGTTTGGCTTTCCCATGCTGCTTGTTCTTGATAGAGATACATGCTTTCTAACTACGAAATTTATGCTAGTTTCCTTTGGAATATCTCTTTGTTGATAAGGATTTTTTGAGTCCTATAATACCTGGGATTATGGAATGATTATAAAATAATAATCGAAATGGAAAGAATGGGGGTTGATGATGGTAAAGATACATAGTGAATGGAAACCATGAAATGGGTGTGAATTTCTTAAGGGAACAGTAGTGAAATTTGGAAATGATATATTAATTATTAAATAATTGACATTATATGAATTATGAAACTTTTAAATGAGGATTATGATGAGTTATTAAAGAAATGATGATTAATAGATTACTCAATGAATTTGGGGGATACACCTTTGATGGTTGTGAGCTTAAGGCTTTAGCAGTATAGTCCTAGAGATGACATTTGAGATGTCACGTGGGATGATAGTTATAGCTTGGGTCATGGGTAGGTAGTTTCCCCTAGTGTTCTTGTGTGATACCTATATCATTATATTCTATGATTTTTTATGCTCCACCACTCGATTCATTTGGTGTGATCAATGACCATATTGGCCCTGGGTTCTAGGTGTTTCCCAATATCTAGTTTGTTAAGGGAACTGTAACCTCCTCTGGACCGCAGCCATTAATTAGTGTTAGACCAAAAATCACCATGTGATCTCAAGCATGTTTCATCGAATTCAAGAGGCTGATGACTAGCAGTAAGGGTATAAGGTGGTGTGGTGGGTGACTATATCCTCATATCAGAGTGTAACAATAGAGGAAATAATAACAATAATATACATAAATATAAGTAAATAAACATCATGGTAAGTTCCAATAAATTATAGAGATCATGCTATATCAAAATAATATATATAAAATGATATAATGTCATACACACAAAAGAATATCATATAAATTAATATACCCAAAAGGAAAAAAAGAAAAAACTGAGAAACTCCACCAAAAGTGGTCCCAAGCCCTAGCCTGGTCTCAATATCTCATGCTCCATCCTACCTATCCAAATTAATCTTTAGTCATATGACACTTTCCAATTTAATATCATGGAACCGTGAAGTTAGCTCAGGTACCAATGATAGCCCGAGATGGGTATGATTACAACTCAATCAGCCACCACCAATAGTGTCTATAGCATATCTAGTTTGAGTATATGGTTCATGCTAATGCGCATAATAAAATAAAGGAACAACATAAATTAATAAATCATCATTGATCCTTGTGTTCTATGGTGAAACTCAAGATCGACCATACATACATTAGTTAGTGTCATATGTCTTTGGTCATAATTTATTATCAAGCACAAGTTACAACCCCTATGAACCACTCATAGGTGGTCCAAAGTAATCATGCGTCATTTCCAACCCCTAGGAGGCAATCTTAGGTAATAAATAATAATCAAGTGTCATCATCAATTACTAGTGGGTTACCCTATGAAATCAAAGCATCATGAAACATCAACGAATCCAAGGTGGATTTCCATAACGCATTCTAAGGTCTCAAGCATCATCATTGATTTCTAGGGGGGTTACCCTAGGAAATCATATTATCAATCATCATCATTGAATCCAAAGGGGATTTCCCTAAGACATTCCAAATTACAAGGAATCATCACCAATTCCTAAGGTATTACCCTAGGAAATAAAAGTATTAGATATCATCATTAAATCTAATGGGGATTTCCCCAAGTAATTCCAAAGTCCCAGGCATCATTTCCGATTCCTCGTGGGTTACCCTAGACAATAAAAGTATTATGAATCATCACTGAATCCAAGGGAGATTTCCCTAAGGTATTCCAAGAAGTTATCATAATTCAAGTACATAGGAACTTCACTCATACATCCCATTGATTCAATCATATTTGGTATCGAAGAATAAATATGATCACCAAATCCTAGAGAACAACCCAGGTATCCTTGGACACACACACACGAGGTTATATCTTAAGTTCAAGTCACCCCTAGGGTCACCCCTATTCATTTACAATTCAATTTCCAAAGTCATGTACACCTCATGGGTGGATAAATTCTCAATCTAAAATTTCCAACATTCTACTCATGGCCCAGGAAGGGGTTATATTTTATGATCTAGGGATAAATAATATTTAATAATATTTTTAGTTGAGCGTGTGGCATGTGATCACGTTGTCATGGAACATCAAATTTAATATGATTTTAAAGGGTATTTATCATATATGGAAGACCCTAGGTTGTCTCTCAAGGAGCGTTGATAGGTTTAGAGTGTGTATTTTTAATAAAAAGTACTAAAAGAGGGGGGTTATTTTGAAAACAGTTTAAAGAAAATAACTTAATTTAAAGAGTTTAATAGTTAAAAAACAAAGTGGATTTTTAAAACTATGAGAAAAAAGGTTCATTGTGAGTTCACTGCACATATTTCAAGTTCATTGTTCTTAGAGATTAATTAGGGTTTTATGTAAGTCTTTGGTTGAAATTAATATGAATCCTGATTACTTTCCATGTTTTTATATTAAAGAACGTTGAGCCAAACCTTGACATAAAAATCATATAGCCAAGGTCCAGATCTCATGCATGGTATAATAGCATCCAAATAAAATTTAAATCTCAATTAAGTGGGGAAGAAAAGGATTCTTGTGCTATCCAATCAAAACAACACAAGCCACCCACTCAAGACTTCACATCGATCGATTAAAAGTAAAGAGAATTTCATTTGATTTAATCAAACAAAGAATTCAAACATGAATCAAAGTAAGATAATTCTAAATGAAATGTTTTCAAACCCAAAATACACAAATCTAGTAGTAGTAAAAGTTCCAGAACTCCCTTTACAAGATGTGTAGCTCCCTCACAACGAACACCCATTGTTTATCCCAATATCGAGAGGAGGAAAGTCAGGTGGAACTCATTCTTCATCATTGACCCCCCTATGAGGATAGGGGCCTCATGCAATTCTAGGATAAGGAGAGGAATACTCTAGCACTCAAAAATAGTAGATCTTTTATTATATTTTGATCTTTCAAATGAGGTACACAAGGTATCATTTTATAGGAAATTTGGAAGGTGGTTTTGATCCCCCATATTTCAGAAAAACCACTTGGCCCATGATTTTAGACCTCCATATAGTATTATCTCGCTTTGAAGAAAATAAAAAAGTTTTATCCCCACCTCCTAACTATCTACATAAAAAATTTGGCACCATTTTGACAAATACAACTCAATATTTCAACAAAACACAACACACCACTTTTGGCTTTGAGTAGATTCAATCCCCTAGAAAAATCATCTCGGATGGGCCCCTTAATGGATGAATGAGGCTTGATTTTATTCATTTTAAATGTATCCCATTTAATTTTGGACAAGAACATAAAATATCATCCCATTTTGATGCACAATTAAGTAGTAGTGTGTAGTTGAGTCCACTGGCGTGCTTGGATCCTACACAGTTTGACCCATTTTTTTGAACTTCATCATGGGCCCTTCAAATCACCTACAACTAAAATGAAATTATCAAAACAAGTAACATTTCCCTTTATAACAGTGATAAAAAAATTGAATCAAACATGAAGTGAGTTTTTTTAATAAATTTCAACACAAAACTAGTTTAACACAGTGGTGTAAGGGTGAAAATGAAACAGTGAATCACGGTGTGATCACACCCCCACACCCAAACATTTTCACTCATGTGCAAAGTCATATTTCCAAAAATTATGCATGTAGATATTTCCAACTTCATAAAGATTTAACATTCAATGAAAATTTAATTCCTGATATAAATGTGATTGAAGGAAAAATCACACTGAGGAGTTATTCTTACTGATTATGGAAGAAGACGTCTCAAAAATTGTTTCAGAATGAAATCCAAAGAGATGCATGATGACAATTAAAGAAAATAATTCAAAATTTAATCATGTCACTAATTATCCATGTGTGTGTGTGTGTGAAAACCATTTTATGCTATTCTTTCCACTTTCTATCGAGTAAATATAAGTTATTTTAAAAATTGTATACTAACATGATTCTTCCCACCGAACCTACCCTACATCCATTGAAATAAAATTTCAAGACCCACTCACTTAAGCATTCCTAGAAGTCAAACCATAAGCTACTGACCTATATATCCCCATATTTTGTACATTTCATCACTCCCCTATATTTTTTTACAAAAGTTACACATGGAATAAATCTCACACTCTTCCCTCAACCCTTGTTTGATCTCATCACGACACTAATTTTAATAGTTATAACAAGATCAAAAGTCGAGGAAGGGTAGTTTTTGACCTGCAAAATATACAACTCTTTTTTATTTTTTTGAGGGAGTACGACAGTCGGATAATAGGTACACATGCACAGGTCAATCTGGTATAGTAATGAAATAGATCGAAAAAGGAACAAATGTATGGAAAAATAATTTTGGAAAGTAGAGAAAAATTAACCTAACTTATATTTTCCTTCTATTAGGTAATATATTTTCACACTTCATGGTTCGGTGAAAAGGTGTGTGGAGAAATTAAGTGATAAAATTTTCCCTTAAATTACTCACACAAAGGGTACCATTCTTCTAAAAGGTTTCAAAATGATACAACCATTTATATCATAAAAAAACCAAATTTCAAAAGAAAGTCACACCACAGTATTGAATTCTTACTGAAATGCACATTTCATCATTTTTTTGAATGTTAAAATAATATGAAATACATAAACTCCTTATGCATTTTCAATAACTTCCATGATTAAGAGGATATCATTTTATATGATAAAGTGGGAATAAAAAATTAACATTTCGGCACAAAATTGAGGGGCAAAACAAGGGTACGAGGGAGTGAAAATACTATACAGTAATAGAAAAATAGAAAAATAAATAAAGTTGATGAAAATTCTTAACTAAACCAGGAATATACAAACCCCCCACACCTAAAGTGTGAAGTGTACTCACTATAATGAAAATAGAATGTGGGAAGGAAGGATAAAACCTGGTGGGTTTCATTCACAGACTACTTCTTGAACTCAGAGTTCCTCCATCGAGGAATCTAGAATGGCTTCGTGGAAGTGATTCAACCAATACCCATTGAAAGTGAAGTTTTGATTGGTTTATTCAGTTTGAACCTGAAAAAAACCAAATGGAGAGACATTAGTAACATTGTATGGTCCAAACCGGTAGGAATGAAGCTTACCTGGATGCAACGTCAACCTTTCATTGTAGAGGAGGACCTTATGCCCAATGTGGAACTGACAATGAAGGATGGGATGGTCGTGGAAAGCCTTGGTCCTATCCTTATAAATCTAGGAGTTCTCATATGAATCTATTATAATTTCCTCAAGATCATGAATCTATAACTTTCTTTGAGCACCTGCACCATAAAGATTAGAATTGCATTGTTTGATGGCCCGGTAGGCCCGGTTCTCAATCTCAATAGGTAGGTGACAACGCTTTCCAAACATAATTTGATAGGGTGACATTCCAATGGGAGTTTTAAAGGTAGTAAAATAATCCCATAATGAATCATCGAGTCTAATACTCCAATATTTTCTATTAGGTTGAACCATTTTTTCATGAATCTATTTTACCTCCCTATTTGACACCTCAGCTTGACCATTGGTTTGTGGGTGATATGCAGTAGACACTCTATGCCCGACCCCATACTAATGAAAAAGAGATTTCATTGTTCGGTTGTAGAAATGAGAACCCTGTTCATTGATGATGAACCTAGGGAATCTAAGCCTATAGAATATTTGGGTTCTCAAAAATTCCACAACTTCCTTAGAATCATCAGTCCTTGTAGCTCGCACTTCTACCCATTTTGAAACATAATCCTCTACCAGAAGAATGTAAAGGTTCCCAAATGAATTAGGGAATGGTCCTATAAATTCAATGCCCCAAACATCAAAAATATCATGAAAGAGAAAGGGTTTTTGTGACATTTCATTTCTTTTAGAGAAATTCCCCATTCTCTGATAGTGAGTAATGTATTTATAGAAATCACAGGCCTCCTAAAAAAGTGTTGGCCAAAAGAGACTAGAATTAAGGACCTTGCGAGCAGTCCACTGGGGACCAAAGTGGCCCCCGCAACCAATAGTGTGGCAAAACCTAAGGATAGACTAAAACTCACTATCAGTAACAAAACACCAAAGGACTTGATCACTACATGTGTTCCAAAGGTAGGAGTCATCACAAATGTACCAATGAGACTCATGTTTTAGACAGTCAGCCTAGTTTTTATTGAAATTAGTAGGAATGAAAGACGCTACTAAATAATTTATAATTTCATCATACAAAGTAATAACATCCTGCATTTGGTACAATTGCTCATATGAAAACATGTCATTTATGGGAATACATGGGGATGAGTCAATGTCCGAGGATGGGTGGATCTTATTGATATATTCATACACCACATTATCTGATCCCTTTTTATCTTTAATTTCTAAATTGAATTCCTGAAGGACGAGCATCCAGTGAATGAGATATTGTTTGCCTTTCGGTTTATTAAGGAGATACCGGATGACTTCATGGTCTGAGAACACAATGACTTTGGACCCTAAAAGGTATGACCTGAATTTATCCAAGGCAAACACAATGAAAATGAATTCTTTTTCTGTTGTGGTTTATTTAGCTTGCACATGGTCCAAAGTACGTAAGTTATAGGTAATGAAATGTGGAGCTCGATCTACTCTTTGTGACAAGACTTCCCCAACTGCATAGTTAGAGGCGTCACACATGAGCTCAAATGGTAAATCCCACTGAGGTGTTTGGATTACCATGGGTGACATGAGAAACCATTTTAACTTATTAAAAGCTTCCTCACATTCTATATCAAAAACAAATTCCTTTTCTTTTTGGAGAAATCGGGAGAGGGGGAGTTCAATTTTACTAAAGTCATGAATAAAACAATAGTAAAATCTAGAATGACCTAGGAAAGACCACACATACCATACATTTTTGGGGAATTGTAGGGAAGAAATGACATCCAATTTTGATTTATCTACTTGTATACCATCCCTAGAAATGACATTTCCAAAAACTATACCTTGTCGCACCATGAAATGGTATTTCTCATAATTTAATACGAGATTCTTTTCAATATATCAATGTAGGACTCAACCAAGACTACTCAAACATACATCAAAAGAGGATCCATAAACAGTGAAATCATCCATGAATAATTCCATGAAATTCTCCATGTAATCCCAAAAAATACTAACCATGCATCGTTGGAAAGTACCCAGAACATTTTATAGACCAAATGACATCCTTCTATATGAAAATGTGCCAGAGGGGCAAGTGAATGTTGTATTTTCTTGATCCTCAGGGGAAATATGGATTTGAAATTATCCAAAATTCCCATCAAGGAAATAGTAATGGGACTTCCCTACTAGCCTATCTATAAATTGTTCAATGAATGGTAATGGGAAATGTTCCTTCCTAGTGTGTTGGTTTAATCAGTGATAGTCTATAGAGACACGACAACTATTCTTCACATGAGTTAGAACCAATTCATTGTTTTCATTTTTTATTATAGTAAGACCAATTTTTTTTTGGAACCACTCTTACTGGACTGACCCATTGGCTATCAGATATGGGGTAAATGATTCCAAAATCTAATCATTTTGTTACCTCCTTTTTAAAAACATCTAGGAGGTTTGGGTTCAGTCGACATTTTGACTACCTCACTGGTTTAGCCCCATCATTTAATAATATATGATATGTTCAAATTGATGGGATAATACTAGGAATGTCAGTAAGTGTCCATCCCAAATATTGTTTATACTCCCTCAAAAGTTCAAGCAGTCACAATTCATGCTCTGGAGGGAGTGAACTAGAAATGATGATAGGAAACTTGTTTCCATTTTCAAGATAGGAATATTTTAAATCTTGAGGTAGTTGTTTTAGTTCTAATTTAGGGGGATTTTGGATTTATGGGAGTGTGTGTAAAAGTGAGAGGTCACTAATCTCATCTAAATGCTCAATGGTATCATCCTCAGATGAGGAATGAGCTTTTACATGCTTAGTAGTATCATAGATGGTCATGTGATCCTATGTGTTCAAGAAATTATCAATTAAAAAAGATGCATGACATTTTTCTAAACTACTACAAAAATCAATGCATGAATCATTTACTAGAATTTCAATCAATGGAGAAAACTCAAAAAGGGGATCAGGGGAATGAAAGGATGTTTTTTTAGGGGAAGGGAGTACATCAATTGAATTAATAGGGATAAAGGAATATTCTTCTGAGGGGTGCTTCATGGAATCAAGGATATTGAAGTGGATAATGTAACCACCAAAATACATAGATAATGTACCATTATGGAAATTAATTATTCTTTTGGATGTTTTCAAGAAGGGTCTCCCCAATATAATCGGGGTATGTCCATTTATCCTACCATCTTCCATTTTAAGCACATAAAAATCAGCAGTAAATATTAAAATTTTCACCCTCACAAGAACATCCTATAACACACCAGTGGGGTGTATTATACTCAAATTTTCTAATTGAAAAAAATTCCAGAGGGCTTTAGTTCCCCAACCTGCAATGAAGAGTAAATGGAGTGAGGTATCACATTTACAGAAGTACCCAAATTGAGCATAGCATTGGAAAAGGAATACTCCCCTATGGTGCACAGAATTGAGAATGTTCTATGATCATTGCATTTAGTGGGAAGTGATGGCTCTATTAACGATAAGATGTTCCTCCCAAATCTCACCTTTTCATTTCCTTGAATTTTTCTTCGATGTGTACAAATATCATTTAGAAACTTAGCATATATTAGAATTTTCTTCATGGAATTAATCAAGGGGATGTTAACCTACACTTTTTTGAAATTTTTCAATATTTCCTTATCATGTTCCGTTTCCTTTTATTTTCTTGGTTGGGTGGAACTTTTGGGAAATGGAAGATGAATGGTTGGGATAAGTGACTCATCAACAGACACACTCTTTCCTTTTTAAGGGATTCTTTCAGGACATGTTTTTTCAACATTTGGACTAATTTCAATAGTTGGGTTGGTTTTTTCTCAGGAGGGGATGCCTCTAAAGGAGGGGTAATTTTTCTTTTAAGTCGAGTTCCACTCCTAAGGGTGATGACACTAACATTTCCCTTATCCATATGGTTAACTACTGGTTGAGAGGGTAGTTTACCCAACCCATGACTTTGAATTCCCCCACAGAGTTAGTGAGTTGGTCTAATTTGGTTTTTAGGTCTTGTATGGCTGCTTGGGTAGTTTGTTGAAATTGGAGATTGTTGGCAACCATTTGTTTCATCATATCTTCTATGCTAGGATTTTGTTTTGGAGGGGGTTGTTGTAAAGGCCTTTGTTGTGGTTGGTTATTTTTGGGTAGTGGTGGTGGATGACTACTCTGCCCTGGTTGGTTCCATTGTTGTTGAGTTTGGTTTGAATACCCCCTTAAATATAATATTGGTTTTATTTCCAACCATGGTTGGATGGATAATAAGGTTATTTCATAAAGGATTGATTATAGGGGAGGCCTGGAAATATTTTCTCACAACTCTTAGAAGTTTCTATTAGTTGGGGTAATTGGTCAGAATAATGGGTTTCAGAAGAACATATTCCATAGTGGATAGGGGGAGGATATTTTGATTTCCATTGGGAAAGAGGAAGTTGTCAAAGAAGGTTACTTACCTCTTCGAACTTTATGTCCACATTCTTCTATAATTCAGTACATTGCACCTCATGGACACCTCTAATGGGTACATTGGATCTTGAACCAAATTATTGAGTGTTCTGAGCTATGTTCTCAATCAGGGTTCTTGTAGTAATTGGGTTTTTATCAACTAGTGCACCAACTACACCATCTTCACTCATATTTTGATCAATAGGAATTAAACCTTCATAAAAATATTGAATTAAATGTTGATCACTTATTTGGTGGTGTGGAAAGATTGAACATAACCTCTTAAATCATTCCCAATATTCATGAAGTGTTTCCCCTTCTGATTGTCTTATCCCACAAATTTATTTCCATATTGTTAAGAATTGAGAGGAAAGAAAATATTTTTTAAGAAAAAAGCGTTTCATGTCCTCCTAACCTCTAATTGGTGAATTAACATAATACAACCAATCTTTCACAGTGTCTTCTATTGAAAATGGGAATGATATAATATTTACTTGTTCTTCATACACATTATAAAGATTTAATGTAGAACACACAGTATGAAATTCTTTTATGTTCTTATGTGGATCTTCCACCATGATTCCATGGAATCTTGGTAATAAATGAATTAAACTAGATTTAAGTTCAAAATTGGGTGCCTCACCTTATAATTGAATGTAAGTGGATTGGATATGAACATTCAGTGAGGTTAGTTATTTGAGTGTTCTTTTATTTTTAGTCATGTTATACATGTTAATTTCAGTTTTAACGTGGGTTCTAGAAGAAGAAGAAGATGGATCAAGAAGAGTATCAATGTTTTGTGTGTCCTCCTTCAAAGGGTTGTCTTGTGTGTCTCGGTGTCACTGACGTAAGATCCTCTCTGATTTAGGTTCAAAAGGTGGTATGTTTCCCAAAGTAGAATGTGTAATTCACAAAACCTAAAAAATAAATAAATCAAAAAAACAAAAAGATAAGTAAAGGTATAAGATAAAACAAATAAATATTCACAAAATTTACAAAAATATTATAAAAAACACGCACTAAAAACTAAAGCACACCCCAAAAATAGTTCCAAAATTTGATCACACTATAATGAAACATCAAATTTATTATTCTTTTAAAGGGTATTTATAGTCTAGGTAAGACTCGAGTTTATCTCTCGAGGAGCATTGATTGGTTTAGAGTGTATATTTTTAATATAATGTACTAAAAGAGGGGGGTTGTTTTGAAAATCCTTTAAAGAAAATTACTTAATTTAAAGAGTTTAATAATTGAAGAACCAAGTGGATTTTGAAAATTATGAGAAAAAGGGTTCAATTTGAGTTCACTATACACATTTCAAGTTTATTATTCTTGGAGATTAATTAGGGGTTGATGTAAGTTTTTGGTTGAAATTAATCAGAATACCGATTACTTTCCAAGTTTTTATATCAAATCACGTTGATTGAAATATTGACATAAAAATCATATAGACAAGGTCTAAATCTCATTAATTTTATAATAACATCCAAATAAAATTAAAATCTCAAATAATTAGGGAAGAAAACGATTCTTGTGCTGTCTAATCGGAACAACACAAGTCACTCACTCAAGACTTCACACCGATCAATTAAAAGTAAAGAGAATTTCATTCGATTCAATAAAAAAAAGAATTAAAAAATGAATAAAGGTAAGATAATTCTAAATGAAATGTTTTCAAATCCAAAATAAATCAAACTAGTAGTAGTACTAGTTTTTAACTCCCTTTACAATATGTGTAGCTCCCTCACAACAAACACCCTCCGTTTAGCCCAAAATCAAGAGGAGGAAAGTCGGGTGGAAATCCTTCCTCATCCTTGAACCCCTATGAGTATAGGGCCTAGTGAACTTCTAGTATGAGGAGAGGACTCCTATGGAACTCCAAAATGGTAGATCATTTCTTTTTTATTCAAACTTTCAAATGAGGTACCTAAGGTATCATTTTATAAGAAAATTGGAAGGTGGTTTTGAGCCCTCAGATTTATAGAAACCAATTGGACTGTGGTTTTAGACCTCCATATTGTCTTATTTAGGTTTGAAGAAAATAAAAAAGTTTTATACCCACCTCAATAGTATCTCCACTAAGAATTTGGAAACATTTGGACAACTACAACTCGAGATATCGATCAAACACAGCACACCACTTTTGACTTAGAGCAGATTTGATCCCCAGGAAAGATCAGCTTAGATGGGCCCCTTAATTAAAGAATGTGTCTTTAGTTTATTCATATGTAAAATAGAATATTTAGTTTTTGATCAGACCACAAAATATCATCCCATTTTAATTCTACATTTAGTAGTAATGTGTGATTGACTCCATTGGTGTGCTTGGATCCTGGGTAGTTTAGCCCATTTTTCTTGAACTTCATCATCATCCCTCTAAATCACCTCCATATAAAATGAAATTACCAAAACAAGTAACATTTACCTTTTTAATAGGGATAAAAAAATGAATCAAACATGAAGTGAATTTTTATTATAATTTTCAATACAAAACTAGTTTAGCACAGTGGTGTAAGGGTGAAAATAAAATCGTGAATCGCAGTGTGATTGGAATGTCAGTGCGACACACATCACATACAAAAATAAAAAAAAACAGACATTGAGGGAATATATTTAATACCACCTACCTTATACTCATAGATTTCCACTTGTCGAAAAATGGCCACTGGTTCAAGCTAAAATAGTAGAAATAAAAAAAGTAGAAGAATACCATGGAAATAGGGCATAATAGATGAAAATGGCATGAGATCACTTAATAGTTAAAGAAATTAAGAATGGTTGGATATAAAAGGATATCCTTACCTCAGGTTTCCCATTGCAATGAATGATGTTCGATTCCATGGAGAAACAAGAGAGTAATCCACCTTGAAGAGGAAGAAAACCAGGGGGAGTGTTTCACATGTATTGTGCAAGGGGAAATCACTCTTCTATTTCAAAATCCCCTTAAATTAAATTAATTAAAACTAATAAAAGACCAAAAATCAGGACTGAAAACTAGAAAGCTCATTTAAACCATGAATAGGTGTAACGCCCCAAAAATCTAAAGTAGAAACATTGTATTCAATAGCGTGTATGACACGCAACACCAAGTGCATAAGAGAATATAATATCCCAAGAATTTATAATTTATTTATTATTTTAAAGAAATTAAATATAATTTATAGATTTCAATGCACGTGACCTTGAGTTAGCATATGTCGCACACAGCAAAGACTTCCTTTGAAAGCTTACATTACACGCAAGATCGAGTTTTAATGAACAATATATTATTAAAATATTATTATTTAATACAATAAGATATAAAAAATCTGTTAAATTAGCAGTTATAAATAGCATCAAATAAGTTATGAAAATATATGGTTCAAAAAAATATAAAATGAATTCATTTGTTATAAATTAATTAGAAATTAAAATAAAAACCAATTGAATATAAAGAAAATATTTTATTTTTATAGGTGTTTTTTCTTAATAAATTAAATTATTTACAATTAGTGAATAATATTAATGAAATATATATTTTATATATTCAATAAAATATTTTTTTATATTAATCCAATAGATTTGATAAGCATAAGATAAGAATAAACCCAATATTATACATAAAACCTATATTTTTATTAAGGCACTTTTACTGATTTTTAATGAGAACCTATTTTAAATTAAATTTTTAGAACTTTTATAAATATTATATTTAAAAATAACTTTAATATTTGAAATCAGAACATAAAAATTAGGTCATGTTGAATTTTTGGTATTTTTTCTGAAGTTTCTTTTTTTTGATGAATAGTGAAAAATACTGAATTTTAATTCAAAACTACTTTTTTCATATAATTTATTTATAGGGTTAAATTATATTTTTAATTGGTTTTAATGTTTAATTAGATTAAATTTTTATTAATTAATCCTATTTGTGTCATTATAATCAATTTCACTTTGAAATTTAATATAAAAACATAACATACTTTTGAACATTTTTACTTTAAAAACTCGCTTTGTTGTCCCGTCTGTGAGATTAAATTTAAATTAATTTCTGCCACTTATGTGGTTGTAATTTGAAACAATTAATTCCATATTTGTAATCAGCATATTTTATAATTTCTAATAGTATCAACATAGTTTTTGATCAAAAATATCAGTGAAATTAATTAAAATTAATTACAACGATTAAGATGAAATTAAGATTAAAAAGGGATTGAACCACAAACTTAAGGGTCAAAATGACCAATAAAATTTTCTAAAATCTATTGGATGACCATATTTTGACTCTATAATTATTTGGATCAATTTTGAATCATTTTTGGTGCCACTTGCAATGTGAAAAACATGTGTGAAATTCCATTTTCTAGAATTTATAAGAGTGCCACTCTTCCTCCACTATAAAAAGGAAATCAAGCCTCCCAAATCCTAAAAACAATCAAGACACTTTGTATTGACCAATACATACCTAAATAGATCCTAAAAATACCTATCCTCATACTAGAGGCCTACTTTTGTGAAGAAATCAATCCAAGAAAGCCTTTTGGTGAAAATACCCAAAGAAGCGGTAACTTTATTCCTCAAGCTCTTTAGTTTTATTTCTTTCTCCACTCCATAAACTCTCCTTATTACATGATTATATAAAAAAAGTATCCTAAATATACTTATATGTTGTTATGTAGAGTTTTGGACCAACTCTTTCACACAATTCTATCTAATGGGTAATGAACTTATGTTCGTGTAAGGCAAACTACCGCCTCACAAAATGATGATTGTTTATTTTTCCTTTAAATCCTTTCATGGTTATAAATTATGATGAAAACTATATTTATATATGTTATATATGATATTTATAATGTATTTATACTTCTTTAATTCTTATTTAACTCATACCTTCATACTTTTCATTTTGTGTAAATATGATAACATCCTTTGTGGAAGTGTGGACTACTACCTCCTAAAAGCAACATGATTTGTTCATGCGATACATGAAACATATAAAGGATGGTTTTAATTAAAACTATGTGACATAAAAAATATATATATGATATTCATGAAATAATTACCTTTCTGGAAATATAATATATATATCATTTTCTTTATTACCCTTTCACACACTTAAAAAGTGATAATGTTGTTTGTGGATGTGTGGACTACTGTCTCCTCAACACGATGTGATTCATTTTACATCAAAATAATTATATATATAAGTATATATGATTAAATAATATGGTATTTATTATATAATGATGATTATAGAAATATTAATTTTACTTAACTTCTTTCCATAATGATCTTTGAAAAATGGGAGCGTTACTCATGCGTACGTACGACCTACCATCTCCATGATTGTAACATTGGTTAATTTTTCATAACCATATTTAATGATTGGTTTTAAAACTATAATTGATGTATAAATATGATAATTATTTCATGATTATTATTCTGGAGATGTTATATAATGACCCCTTTGACCATAGTTGACCCACCAAAGTCATTTTTGACACATAAACCGAATTTGGTCAAAACACCCAACTTAAACGTAATTGTTTAAGTAGTTGTATAAAAAATGGTAATAAGTAAAATAAAAGTAATGATAAACATGAAAAATGTTATTAAGTAAGTAAATAATTAACATAAGTTTATTATTTAGGAATATAGATTCACAAGACAAGTGAGACTCAAGGTAAGATATTTTCATCTCACTTTTTACATCTTTGAGATAAATTTCATATTCACCACTTAATTATTTTGTGTGGTGTATCTACTGCCCCCTTTTATACATTATATCATTAATAATTTTATATTAATGGTATTTAAAACTTTCATTTAATTTTATTCATTCATGAGGCTTATTATTTAGATTGTTTCAAAGTGCCATGAGACACTTTGGAATGTTTAAAGATTATTTTCCTCAAGAATAATTTTAATGATATTTAAATGGCATTTACATTAAAGGAAATTATATAAACATTTTAAAATAAACCCTTTTATTTTCCTATACTCTTTTTATTAATTATATTTTTCAAGAATTATTAACATTTTACCACTCTTTGGTACTCAAAATGTTTTAGAAAATGTTTTTAAGAAAACCTGAATTCATTTATCTCTTTATTCAGAGAACCCGTTTTCTTTTAAAAACCATATTTCCTAAGAAATTTCTCAAACAATGTTTTCAACATTTACAAAATTATTTTATTAAATACAGTTTCCCCTTTATATCTTTTATCAATGTTTTCAGAGGAATCTTATTATCACTTTTTGAACAAGGTATTTTTTTTAACCTTTTCTCCCTAAAAAATGAATATTCTTTTTACCTCATATGGCATGTATGAATTTAATAGTTTTCATTTATTTGAAAATTATTTTTCATGTTTAAAAGGTTACTTTTTAAAGAAAATGTCTTCAAAATTCAATTTCAAAGAAAATATATTTTAAAAGGTTTTTTCAAAACAAAAGGATATTTTCCTCAAGAATATTTTTAAAAGATATTTTTATAATATTTCCATTTATCAATGAAAATAACCCTTTATTTTAATCCACCTGGGATATGTTGTATTGATACCATCCTTATTCTTAGTCTGTATGGTATATGATTTATTTGGCCACAGATAGTATTTACATTCGATTCCTTGATTCCTTTATCAATCCCCTTGAAATATTCAATTTATAATGATCATTAGACATTGAATTTCCCCTAATTATCCATATAATTTATCATGGATATATTAATTGCCTAAACCATATATAATTTTTACATACGGTGTTTATTTTTATAGTTATTTGATTAACTAGGGAAATATTGATAAATCCAAAATCTTTATTTAATACAAATATTTGATAAGGCATATTATTTATTTCAACTATTCGATATAAGGAATGATTTGGACTAGAAATGACGGTTGGGGCTTGGAATTTATATATCCCCTCGATGCATTGACATGTTATCATGAGAAAAATAAGTTTCACAAATTAAACGTGTTTCTATCTGTAGTTTTAAATCATCTTTTGAAAGGTATTGACGGTATAGGTTTTCTTATGCCTGATACATGACACCCAATAATTAAGCATTTCTTTCATTTCAATTCAATTATTATTTATCCATGATATTTTTCATTGACATATCTATGGATGAAATTCATTTTTAGTTCACTGATTAAATGACATGTGTTCCAGTTTTTTACCTTGCCATATTTATTTTTCCTTATCTAGTTATTTGAATGGAATGTGTTTCCATTTTTTACCCTACCATTTGATTATTCTCATAGATTCATTATTTCTTCCTCTATACTTTACCCTTATTGAGAATTTAATCTCACCCTTATTTTCTTTCTTTTCCCCATAATTCTAAGAAGGTTTCTAAGAAAGATATTCATGGATAAACTAGATAGAATAAAGTTATTATCCTTAAAAATAAAGAAAAACATTATTCTGTAATTAGTGAATTAATTTATAAAATAAGACTCATGTATGTATCTGGTTTAACAATACTACTAAACATTTTGGTTCTTTGGGAAGCGATTTATTTCTATCTTTTATCAATGTAATGGTAGTTGACACTGGATCTAGGCCTTCTGGGGTTAGGTCACTATAGTTGGTATCAGATAAAGTTTAGTAGCAACCTTGTGAACTAGATCTAGAAAACATAGATTAGAGAACATAAATATAAGGTATACTTTAAAGATAAGTATATAATAACATCCTAGAATTTTGGGAATGTAGATATTATGTGGGTCTTTCTAGAAATACATCCCTTCTTGGATACTACAAGTAGATGTGGTTCTAGAATAAATGTACCTAGGAGTAACAATTCTGAAAATGTGCATCAAGACTATATCGGTGTAACTTGGTATACGAAAATGGGACTTAATACACATTTGTCTTGACAATCCTAGGAGATACTCTTAGGATAATTCAAAATTTCTTTACAAATCATTATGAAGGATTTAAATAGATAATGACAATGAATAATATAGAATAAACCTAAGGTGTTTTAGATCGAAGATAATGCATCGTGATTTAGAAATCCTATAAATGATTATAAATTTTTCTATGACTATTTTTACTCACACTATGATTTATGGTTTTAGTCAACGGATGGTACTCGAAGTAGTCAAGTTAACATTGAACATTAGGACAATGCAGTGACAATAAAAAACTAGATAAGGTGTTGATAGGAGTGAACAATATCGTGTTTATTCCAAATCAGTTTTCCCAAAATATTATTAACAACATATACCTTAACAAACTCCTGATCTCACCAAATAAGGGAAAGTTGAAGTTTTCTAAGAGATCAAGTGGTGGAGACCATAAAGAGAATAAGGCTCGATTTCCCTCATGAAAGAAATGTATAAGGAGACACCTAATAAAGTGTCTCAATGGAACTAGGAAATTCATTATGTGCATGAAAGGACACAATGCAAAGAATTACTCAGGAAAAATGAAGTGCGATGGAAGGAAATGAAACTCATCATAAGTAATCATTTACAATTTGTTTCCATAAATATGGAGAACCTGGACATTACCTGAATAAATGACCTCTTCTAAAGGATAAAACTTTAGATTAAGGAAGGATCTGTGTGAAAATAAGAGGATAAAGTATTTATGTATTGGGGTTGTTAAAAGGATATTTAGTGATTGAAATTATTTCAAATATGTCCATCATATTTATTTTGTAAATTATATTAATTTTGATTTGGAAAAGGATAATTTTTATACTAGATGAAAACCAATCATGTTCGGAAAATCCATGGGTCTTGAACCCATGACGAAAGACGATAAGGTTTTCACACCAAACACTATCCTACGCAATGTCCTTGTTAATATTTCATTTTTTTAGTTGAAAATTTTGAAGAATAAATATTAACGATGAACTAGTAGTGTAACTTTTTAGGTTTAGATATTAATAACCAAACCATTTTGGCTTTGTAGAATAGTTTGAGTAAAATGTAAAGACTTTTCAATCTTTTATGGGCCTTAAGATACGTTAAATATTTATTTTAGTGCTTCAGGGATCAAATTTAATATTTTAATACCCATTTCTTGAAGTAAAGGATGAATTAGAATTTGATCGAATCACAACAAAAATATGGAATTGTTCACATGAAATTAAAACGTATCATGTATATTCTTAGAGAGTAAAGAAAATTTTCAACATGAGGAAAATGATTCTAATGACCCAAGATTGATGTACATGGACATTAAATTACTTTTGTGGAATACTTAATACATGACACAAATAGATTCAAAAATACCATATTTGTTTAGTGCCTTTGGAAACTAGAAAACATAAACAACTGGTTCATAAAACATCTACATTGTCTCCTAATTTATCATTCATAACTAGAACCCCTTTTGACACATCTTACTTAATACCCTTATTCAAATCTTGGGGAAAATGAAACATGAAAAGGGGTGAGCTCAAATGATCAGTAAGGGTAAGCATGGAAACTATATTAAATAAAGTAAACATATGAATGTAAAAAAATGAACATAACTTTTGAAAAATAACATACCAAATTTAACATATACCAAAATTTTGAGTCATGAATTAAATATTGGTAGTTCAAAAGGCATAAATCATAATGGAATCATGAACCATGAGAAAATAGAATTGGAATAAAACATGGAATTTTGGTAAACAAATAATCACATAATATGATTTCCATAGTATCCAAGGAATTGCTGCAAAGACCATCATAGTGGACAAAGTCCATTACTGAATGAGGTTTACTTGCTGTTCCAGCCATGTATAACTGAACCAGATTTACTTGTCATTCCAGCCCTGGATTACTGAACTAGATTTACTTTCCATTCTATTCATGTATATCTCATGAGATATAAATCTTTATCCAATGCATTGGAGGGAGATATAGGTCCCACCCATATCATAATGAAATCATTCTTACATGTTCCACAAAAACATAAATCATTCATCATAACATAACCTAAGAAATAAAATGGGTTTCTTAAACATCATTCCATCATAACATAATCCATATAAAATATCAATCCATCATTAACAAAATAAAATCATAGTAATAATAGGGATAGAAACATAACCCTATTTAAAGAGCATAATTTTAGATGGAAAATAATTTTGATAAAACACTTGAACTTAATTATTGATGAAAATATCCTTTCTTCTTAAAAAACGTTTTCTTTTCTCAAAATGTTGTGCAATTTCAAAAGAAAAGAATTTAGTTGGAAATAAACTTAAAATAATGTTGAGTAAGCTTCATGGAAATAAGTTTTTATGAATATTTAAAAATAAATTCATGTCATATAAGTTAAAAAAATATTCTTCTCATACTCTGGTAGGAAAAGTCAGAAAGTACCTCGTATGGAAAATAAAAGAAATAATCCTTTCACACCATTTAATAAAAATTCACCAAAGGGTAAAATTATCTTTAAAAAATTATAGAATAATATAAATAATATTAGATAATTAGGAAATATGGATGTGGATGATAAATATACCCTAGTAAATACTTACGTATAAACAATCTTGGATAAAAAATGAGATTGAAAAATTATCCCTTTCCTTAGGTCCAATTTCTTCTGTTTATGTCCGAAAATCCTATATAGTCGGTTTAAACATATTGTTAACTTATAAAAAATCCATAATAATATCTATTATATCATATATGATTCAATTATGACTTTATATTTCCCATTTATTTATCAATTCCATATTAAAGCAACGTTTTGGGTAATAATCGTTTTATTTATCGTACATGTTTTGACTTATTATTCTTAATATTATTACTTAGATCCTGATTTAATTACTTCAAGAATGTAAAAATTGATTTATATATCATATATATCTAGTACATAAATATATATAATAGATAGATAAATGAAGTTGAATACACCGTTCATGGAGAAGGTAGGCCGTACGTACGCATGAACGCTGTTTCCATTTCCCTATTGAATAGAATGGAAGAAATTAAATGAAATATATATATATATATATATCCAGTAGAATTATTATATCATATATTTCATGCTTATTTATTATATATACTTTATAATCATTCTTGACTGGTTAATGTGGAGAATGAATCTCATCACGTCATGGAGATGGTAAGCCGTACGTACGCACGAGTGACAATATAATTCAATTAATGGTTAAATGGTATGGAATTTGAAGGAAAATTAATTATATATAATAATTATAATGTTATATTAATTATTTAAATCCATTATACTCATCATTATATCCATAAAAATTAAGTATTGTTGAATAGAAAATTACACCACAACGTGGAGATGGTAAGCCGTACGCACGCACACATGGTGATATTGTTATTCATAGGATGAATAAAAGGATGTATAAGGTTTTCACATAATTATAATAACATATCATAATGTATAATATACTATATTTATTACTTTATTATGGAAACAACATAAGAAGAGGAAGTAGAAGAAGAATATAATTCTGAAAGCGGTGATAAAACAATTACCTCCTTCTCGAGTATCTCCTTTTGATTTGAACAAAAGGTATCCCTAGGATAGATTTATGACCAAAGTGTGTAATATTAGAGGAAGGTAGGTATGTTTGGAGATTATTTGAGTAGAGTTTGGATGATAAAAAGTGCTTGAAATGTGTGAGTAAGTGAGTAGAGGTGGTGGCCTTTTATAAGAGGGAGGAGGGGCACTTTTGGGAAACTCTTGAAATATTAATTTATTATAAATTGATTTTCGGTTTATAAGGGCCTCAAACTCATTTATCTCAAAGATAAGATGCGTATGGGTCAAAATAATCTCAAAAAACAAAATTTAGTTATGTTTTGAGTTTATTTTAAACATTATCATTTGGATTTATCCTTATTTAATCTATTTAATTTTATTTGTGGTAATAATATTTAAAATATTAAATGGTCATAAATATTTACTTATGTGTTGTAAATTTTCCATAATTGGATAATTTATAAAATTTTAGACAATATAATTTTCACTTTGTAATTTTGAAATATTTTTATGATTTTTAAATAATTTAATAATATGTTATTTTTATAAAATATCAATAATGTCAATTTTGACACTGTTAATTTATTTGAATTTAAATAAAATAAACACTGAATATAAATTTTAAAAAAAATATTAATACACTCCTATCATGTCATATTAACCTATAAAATCCATGGAGCACATTAATTAGTTCATATGATATTTATTTTAATATTTTTAAAACCATTTATTTGATATTTCTATCAATAAAATAATTTATACTTCACTATTGTATCATCATTAATAGTAATTATTTAATCTCTAAAAATTATGAATAAATTCACATGATGTAGGTAATTTCATTATATTTGTGGAGACTATTTATGTTCAATGTTTTATCATGTTTATCACTATATTAAAATTATTATATTTATAAGATATATGAGAGTGACATGTTGTCACTTTATTTTGTTTAATTTATAACTAGCCAACGAGCCCATACCCGAGTGGTAAGGGATCCTGCTTGGAATACAAGAGACCCAGGTTCAAAACCGGGTGGAGGCGAATTTCTGGGTACTGCATCAGTACTGTAGCAGTTACTATTCGGTACTGTTGCAGCCGAAACTATTCACCCGATTTTTGGCCTTCGGGCCACTGGTTTGGGCCTACGGGTCTCAAGGGCCTTCAGGTCATCAAAGGGATTCAGGCCATAGGGCCTTCAGGCCACAAAGACCATGGAGTATCCTAGTTCACACAAAACATGACCCAGAAGAGGATCAGAGCAACAAGAGTAGCAGCCACCAAATACAGAGCTAATCAGTTTGGAAGAATGAGAGGGTATGATAGCCGCCATCGAGACCAGGCACCGTGCAGCTTTATACGGGTCAATGCTAGCCGATCAGCAATGCAAGGTGGGGAGCTAAGGTGATCAATGACGCAGAAGCTGGGGAGGGGCATTTCAAGTGGGCTGGGCCTACGGGTCATGTATTGGGCATGGTATGCCTCTGGGCCTTTGTGTCATGTATTGCGAGTCAGTCGGGCCTTGTGCCTTGGGACTACATGTCATGTACGGGTTCCCCTTCAACCCTTAAAAGGGGGATTATCCATAATAAAATAAAAAAGAAGGCCTTCGGGCTATTCATGCTAAATTATAACTACATCATTTTCATGGAAAAAAGTACATTAAATGAATAAATTATGACCCTTAGGTGATATTTTTAAACTTTAATTCATCCAATAGTATTTTGGCATGTGTTAGGGTAATTTTATTATCTTATAATATTGTTTTTTACCCTAATTTACCCGATTTAACATTAACTATGGCAAATAAAAATTACCGTAGTTACTATTCATAATATCCAAAAAATAAAAGTAGTGTATTAACATATTTTTGGACCCACTAATTCAAAATATGGAATCCATTTTTCTAAATTCAAAAAACATAATTTTAATTAATTAATTTAAAATCAATTCCCGTTGTGAAAACTAGAAAGCGAGTTTTTAAGAAGTAAAAACTATCAAAAGATTGACACGTGTTTATGTCAAATGTAAATGTGAAATTACTTATAATGACCAACATTGGATTAAATTATAAAAACATAATACAATTACACTCTAAACTATTTAGAAAATATAATCTAATTATATAAACAAATTAGATGAAAAGATAGTTTTGAATTAAAATGCAGTATTTTTCACTATTCATTAAAATATGAATTTTATCAGAAAAATACCAAAAATTCAACCAAAGTAAATTTTTATGTCCCAATTCCAAAAAATATGTTTATTTTGTCAAATATAAAATATTAAAGTGTTAAAAACTAGATTTAAAATTGGTGCGCCATCAAAAGGTGGAAAAATAACATTTTTTTGAAAAATACTTCTTTTATCTAAAAAATTGAATTTGTTCTTATATCATGTTCTAGAAAATACATAAGTTGAATTTTAATGTTATATAAAATTCAAAATGTAGTTAATACTATTCATAATGGCTAGTTTATATCCCATTAAATAATAATATTTTAATAATATATCATTGTTTAGTGAAACTCGGTATTGCATACAATGTAAGCTATCGAGGAAGGCCGCTCTTGCGTGTAACGCAAACCAAGTCAGTGTTGCATATAATGAAAGATAATACGATGTTGCATATAGTGAAAGATAATCTTGGTGTAGTGTAAAATACAAGAAATAAAATAAAATAAAAAGAATATATCTCATAAAATCTCAGTGTGTTACATTATACCCCACTTAAAATGAATTTCACCCTCGAAATTCTTCGTGGTTATAAAAGGTTTACTACTTGAATGTTTCTTTCATAGAAACCCACATCATAAAAAGAAATAATAAAACTTCATTTTAAAAAGGAATTTTATAAACATAATGGTTACCCAAAGTAACCCATAAATGGATTTCCTCATAAGAGAACATAGGTGGGAAGTGGAAACATGGATATGGAAGAAAAATATAACCATAAAGTTTTGATGGATAGTGATAGAGAACAATGTTTGGAGAAAGTTAGAAACCAGAAATCCATAAATATGTGATTATATAAGGGATCATGTGATTCATTGGATAAGAGGATACTAGGATAACATTTTTGGGTTTGAAGATCCTTTTCTAAAAGTTGAAGAACTTGAGAAGAAATACTTACTTGATTTTAGTACAATCTCATCATTTGTCGTGCCATGAATAATTTCCACTTAATCACTCATTCAAATAAATGAAGTTGAATTTTTCATTCCTGAAGTGTTAACAGATCATGTGATCCATAAATGGAATGATAGATCATTCCATCTATCTCAAAAAAATGTTAGCATAGGTAATCAAATATGAATAAGTCCACCTATAGTGAGATAATACATCAATCTAACAAACTTCAAATGGAATATAACTTACACTATCCATAAATGGATAAAATTACAATCCTTCCAAAAATAAAAATATAAAACTTTAGAAAGAGGTAATCTAAATTGACATAACATTTATCTCCTATATCTCATATGGTAGTTCCTTTTTTTGTAACATTCCAAACATGTGAATACCTTAATCATGTATTCTATTGAAACATGGTAATAACATGAATCACCATAGAACCTTAGTGAAAACATGAATTCCTTCAAAATTAACTCTTTCCATATACCAAAAAACCAAAAATCACTTTGTCATTATATCAGTCATGAGGTCATTAATACTATTAGACATCTCATTATCTCCTTATCCCTTCATTATGCAAATATCATGTGCTTTCAAAAAAATAATTCAATCACTTTTCATGGTTACTAGTACCATATACTTATGGAAAACCATAATGTACCAATACATAGATATTCCAGTATTCCATAATACTATAAAAGAGATTCTATAACACTATTTTGGAATCCCATTACATAAACACATAATCATTCCACCATTTCATTGTCATACTCAACATCAAAAATAGTGATCGCTTGTGATTTTCCTTTGTATTTGGCCTTAAGAGGTTGTTGACATTGATAATCATCCATAAACCTTGGATTAGGGCATTGGTTAGCATAATTTCCCATTTCCTTACACTTGTAATATTGAAGGCTGGGTGGTACATTCTCTATAGTCTTTTCTCTATTCACATCATTAGCAACATTTTTCCCATTACTTCAGCACTCAAATGATCAATGGCCTTTTTTCACACTTAAAACATTTTCTAGTCCCTTTAAGACAATCCCCACTATGTGTCTTTCCACACTTTGAGCACAATGAAAAATTCATCTTATTTTCAACATTGTTTTGAGATTTTCCCTTGAACTCCATCTTACATTTCTTATCAAAACCATGAGATTGATATGTAACTCCAAATTCCATTTATACCCTTATATCACAATGAAAAATCTCTTCATAGATACTAAAGTCTCTTATAGCTAATTACCTTCGAAGACTTGGTTTTAATCCACTGAAGAATCGATCACCTTTACTTTCAGGTTAGATTATAAAACTAGAAACATACTTTGAAAGTCTTGTAAACTTTTACTTGTATGTACCGATGAATTCATCATCCTTTTTCTTAAGATCAAGGAAATACATTTCCATATTTGTTCAAATAATTTAAGTGAAGTACTTATTGAAGATTTTTTTCTTGAATTCATCCCATTACATGGATTCAATTTCATCTTGCTGCCTTGTATTGTTGATTAGAGTCTACCACTGATCTGCTTCAAATTCTGAATGATAAATAACCAAAATTACTTTTTCATGTTCTGAACAGTGAAGGATGGAAAATATCTTTTCAATGGTACTAAATTATTGTTCAGAAAAAAGTGGATCAGAAGACCCACTGAAAGAAGGTGGAAGATACCTCATGAAGGACTCAACAGAATGTTGTTCCCTTCTATGCTCATTTGGAAGTCAAGAATTATTCATATCTTGTGTAAGTATAACAATAATATTTTTCATTCCATCTCCCATAAAATTTGGTTGATCTAGAGGACAATAATTTTATTTCCCAGTGCATTGATCATTAACACATTTCCTTCATGTTCCATCCATTGTCTAAAACCCAAAAAGAATAGTGTGAGTGGCAAAAATCATACTAGGAAAATAAAATAATCAAGGTGGAGTGCTCTCAATCTTTAACACATTAGGTTTAATCCTAAGTTATTCATGATCATTTCCATAATTATAGGGATTTAACCTATAGTTAGACTTATCCTTAGGGACATCCCTAGACATACCTTAGAAATTTATTTTGGGATCTCACTAAAGTTTTCACATCCTAGTTTCTAAAGGTTAACTAAACCTTCGATCTAATACCAAATCTAACGACCCAAGCTTGACGTACAAGGAAATTACAATAATTCTATGGAATAATTAATACATGACACAAAAATACGCCAAAATAACGTATTAGTTTAGTGCCTTTGGAAATTGTAAAACATAAACAACTGGTTCATAAAACATCTACATCATCTCTGACTTTATCCTTTATAACTAGAACCCATTTTTGAAACATCCTACTTAATAACCTTATTCAAATCCTATGGAAAATGAAACATGAAAAGGGGTGATATCAAATGCTCAATAAGGGTAAGAATGGAAAATATCTTACAAAACTTAAACATAATAATGTAAAAACATGAACATAAATTTTGAAAAATAACATACCACATTTAACCTATACCAAAATTTTGAGTCATGAAAAAAATCTTGGTATTTCATAAGGCATAAATCATAATGGAATCATGAACCATGAGAAAATATCATTGGAATAAAACATGGAATTGTGGAAAATAAATAATAAAATAATATGATTTCCATAGTATCCAAGACTTTTCTTCCAAGATCATCATAGTGGAAAGAGTGCATTACTGAACCTATTTTACTTTCCATTCTAGCCATGTATAACTAAACCAGATTTACTTGCCACTCCAGCCCTGTATTACTGATCTATATTTACTTACCATTCCATTCATGTCTATATCATGGTATATAAATCTTTACCCAATGAATTTGAGGGACATATAGGTCCCAACCATATCATAATTAAATCATTCTTACATGTTTCAAAAAAACACAAATCATTCATCATAGCATAACCCAAGAAATAAAATGGGTTTCTTAAACATCATTCCATCATAACATAATCGATATAAAATATCATTCCATCATTAACAATATAAAATCATAGTAATAATAGGGATAGAGACATAAGAAATATTTAAATAGAATCATATTATATGGAAAATAATTTTGATAAAACACTTGAACTTAATTCTTGAGGAAAATATCATTTCTTCTTCAAAAACGTTTTCTTTTATCAAAATTACGCACAATTTTAAATGAAAAAAATTTATTTGAAAATAAAATTGATTTTTTTTATAGGAATATTAATAAAAATTAGGTTTTATGAAGATGTAAAAATCTTTTCATGTCGTATAAGTTAAAAAACATTCTTCTCATACTCTGGTTGGAAAAGTCAAAAAGTACCTCATATGGAAAACGAAAGAAAGATTCATTTCATACTATTTAATAAAAATTAACCAAAGGGTAAAATTATATTTAAATTTTTTTATAAGAATTGAAATAATATTACATAATTAGGATACATTGATTTGGATGATAAATATACCCCAATAAATACTTATATATAAACAATCTCAGATAAAAAATGAGATTGCAAAATTATCCCTTACCTTAGGTCTAATTTCTTTGGTATGTGTCCAAAACTCCTATATAGTGGGTTTAAAAATATTATTAACTTGTAACATAAGAATAATAATATATATGATATCATATATTATTCACTTATGACTTTATATTACCTGCTTATTTATCTATTCCATATAAAAGAAATGTTTTGAGTAATAATCGTTTTATTTATCGTACATGTTTTGACTTGTTATTCCTAATATTATTACTTAGATTGTGATTTAATTAATTCAATAATTTAAAACATGATTTATATATCATATATATTTAGTTCATAAATATATATAATATATAGATAAATGAAATCGAATACACTATTCATGGAGACGGTAGGCCATACGTACGCATGAACGCTGTTTCTGTTTCCTTATTGAATTGAATAGAAGAATGTAAATGACACACACACACACATATATATATATATAAATTAATTTTCATTATTATGTCATATATTTAATTCTTATTTATTATATATACTTTGTAATCATTCTTGAATGGTTAACATGGATAATGAATCTCATCGTGCTATGGAGACGGTAAGCTGCACGTACGCACGAGCGACAATATCATTCACTTAATGGTTAAATGGTATGGAATTGGATGGTATATTAATTATAAATAATTATTATAATGTTATATTAATTATTTAAATTCATTAAACTCATCATTAAACTCATCCAAATTAATTATTATTGAATAATAAATTACCCCACGATGTGGAGACAGTAAGCCGTACGTACGCACACATGATGATATTATTATTCACAGGATGGATAAAAGGAGGTATAAGGTTATCCCATAATTATAATAAAATCTAAAAAATGTATAATATAATATATTTATTACTTTAGTATGGAAAAAACATTAGAAGAGGAAGTAGAAGAAGAACATAATTATGAAAGAGTTAATAAAACAATTACCTCTTTTTCAAGTATCTCCTTTTGATTTGCACAAAAGGTCTCCCTAGGATAGCTTTCTGCCCAAAGTGTGGCCTCTAGGAGAAATTTAGGGATGGTGGGATATTATTTGAGTAGAGTTTGGATGATCCAAAGGGCTTTAAATGTGTGAGTAAGTGAGTAGAGGTGGTGGCCTTTTATATGAGGGGGAGGGGCACTTTAGGAAAGTCTTGAAAAATTAATTTATTATAAATTGATTTTCAGTTTATAATGGTACCAAACTCATTTATATATAATATAAGATGTGTATGGGTCTAAAAAATCTCAAAAAATAAAATTTATACATGTTTTGATTTTATTTTAAACCTTATCATTTTGATTTATCTTTATTTAATATATTTAATTTTATTTGTGGTAAAAATATTCTAAATATTAAATGGTAATAAATATTTACTAATGTGCTATGAATTTTACATAATTGGATACTTTAAGAAATTATAGACCATATAATATTCAATTTTTAATTTTTAAATATTTTTTCGATTGTTAAATAATTTAACAATATGTTATTTTTATAAAATATCAATAGTGTTAGTTTTGACACTATTCATTTATTTGAATTTAAATAAAATCCACACAGAGGATAAATTAAAACCAAAATATTTAATACACTCCTAACATGTCATAGACCCCTATAAAATTCGTGTAGAACATTAATTAGTTCATATGATATTTATTTTAATATTTTAAAACCATTTATTTGATATTTCTATAAATAAAATAATTTCTACATCACTATTATATCACCATTAATGGTAATTATTTAATCTATGAAAATTATGAATAAATTTAAATGATGTAGGAAATATCATTATATTTATGGATAATATTTATTTTTTAATTTTTATCAAGTTTATCACTATATTAAAATTATTATACTTAAAAGATATATGAGAGTGACATGTGGTCACTTTCTTTTGTTTTAATTATAATTACATCACTTTCACGGACAAGAGCCCATTAAATGAATATATTCCTACCATTAGGTTATATTGGTCAAATTTAATTCATACAATAGGATTTTAGAATGTGTTAGAGTAATTTTATTATATTTATCATATTGTTTATTACCCTAATTTACCGAATTTTCATTTAAGTGTGGTTAATAATAATTACCATAGTTACTATTAATAATATCCAAAAACATAAAATTAGCCTATTAAAATATTTTGGAACTGCTTATTCCAAATATGGAATCCATTTCTCAAAATTAAAAACACAGAAGTTGCATCAATTAATTTAAAATCAATTCCCGTTGTCAAGACCAGAAAGCGGGTTTTTAAGATGTAAAAACTATCAAAAGATTGACATGTGTTTATATCCAATTTAAATGTGAAATTACTTATAATGACCAAAATTGGATTAAATGATAAAAAAATTATCTAATAACACTTTAATTTTTTTAAAAAATATAATATAACTATATAAATAAATTAGATGAAAAGACATTTTTGAATTAAAATGTAGTATTTTCACTATTCATTAAAATATGTATATTATCAGAAAAATACAAAAAATTCAACCCAAGTAAATTTTGATGTCTCAATTCCAAATAAGTCTTTTATTTTTTCAAATATAATATATAAAAGTGTTAAAAACTGTATTTAAAATTGGTGTGCTATCAAAAGGCAGAAAAACTGTATTTAAAAAAAATACTTCTTTTATCTGAAAAATTGAATTTGTTCTTAAATAATGTTATATAAAATAAATAATTTGAATGTTAATGTTATATAAAATTCAAAATACAGTAAATACTATTCATAATGGCTAGTTTATATTCCATTAAATAATAATATTTTAATAATATATCATTGTTTATTGAAACTCGATATTGCATACAACGCAAGCTATTGAGGAAGGTCACTCTTGCGTGTAATGCAAGACAAGACAGTTTTGCGTATACTTAAAGATAGTACTGTGTTGAATATAGTGAAATATAATTTTGGTGTAGTTTAAAATACAAGACATCAAATAAAATAAAAATAATATATCTTATAAAATCTCTGGGTGTTACAATCATCTTAAAAAAATGTTGTCCTAATACCTTAATTTTTATTGAACCGATGGTCTTATAAATCATTGTAGATTTATGGATTTGAGTCCATAAAATTTCCATTGATAATTTAATTGTTTTATATTTATGAACTAAATCACTCCATATTAATATTTATTCTTTTCCTCCAAGTAGTTTCTCTACTTTCCACAAATGTTCTCTTACTTAGAGACTTAGTTATATGTTATTCCATGTGACCTTTTCACTTAAAATTCTCTATTTTCTAGAGGATTTATTATGAACCCTTCTCATGATTTTGTATTTAAACATAAGAAATATCAAACAATATATTACCAAGATAAATTTAAATTGATAGGACATAATTTAATTAAGGTGGAAAGAATATAACGGCTAAAAAATTTAAAGTAGGAACATTGTATTCGATAGCGTGTATGACACGCAACACCAAGTGAGTAAGGGAATATAATATCTTGAGAATTTATAATATATTTAATATTTTAAATAAATTCAATATAATTTATAGCTTGAAATGTACATGACACTGAGTTAGCATATGTCGCACGCAACAATGACTTCCTTTGAAAGCTTACATTACATGTAAGCCCGAGTTTTACCGAACAATAATATATTATTAAATTACTATTATTTAATACAATAAAATATAAAAAATATGTTAAATTATAGGTTAAAAATAGTATTAAATAACTTATGAAAATATATTGTTTACACAAATATAAAATGAATTCATTGGTTACAAATGAATTAGAAATTAAAATAAAAACCAATTGAATATAAAAGAAATATTTTATTTTTATAGTTATTTTTTATTAATAAATTAAATTATTTACAATAATTGAATAATATTAATGAATTATATATTCTATATATTCAATAAAAATATTTTTAATATTCATCTAACAGATTTAATAAACATAAAATAAGAATAAACCAAATATTATACATAAAACCTATATTTTTATTAAGAAACTTTTAGCACCTTTTAACGGAGACTCTATTTTAAATCAAATTTTTGAAACTTATTTAAATCCTATATGTCAAAATAAGATTAATATTTGAAATAGGAACATAAAAATTTGGTTAGGGTGATTTTTTTGTATTTTTATGTGAAATTTTATTTTTTGATGAATAATGAAGAATACTGAATTTTAATTCAAAGCTATTTTTTATTTAATTTATTTATAGTGTTAAATTATATTTTTAATTATTTTTAAAGTTTAATTAGATTATGTTTTATTAATTAATACAAAGTGGGTCATTATAATCAATTTCACTTTGAAATTGAATATAAAAACATAGAATTTTTTTGAACATTTTTACTTTAAAAACCCGCTTTATCATCCCATGTATAAGATTAAATTTAAGTTAATTTATGCCACTTATGTGGTTGGAATTTGTAAAAATGGATTCCAAATTAGGAATTATTTTAATTTATAATGAATAATAATGTAAACTTATCTTTTGACCAAAAATATTAGTGAATGTAATTAAAATTAATTACAATGATTAAGGTGAAATTAAGCTTAAGAAGGAACTAAAACTTAAACATAAAGGGAAAATGACCTAGATTTTTTTAAAAAATAATTTTTATGGACATATTTAGACAATATTATCTATTGGATCTACTTTTTTCCATTATTGGATCCACTTTCAATTGAAAAAACGTGGGTGAAATTCCCTTTTCCAAAATTTACAAGAGTGCCATTCCACTATAAAAAGGCACTCAAGCCTCCCACATCCTCACACCTCTCAAGAAACTTTGGATCAAAAAAGATATGTGAAAATATATTATCAAAATATCTTCCCTAATCCTATAATTCTACTCTTAGGGATCAAACCACCCAAAGAATACCTTTGGTGTAAACAAAAAGGATTTACCCAAAGATGAGCTAACATCTTTCCTCAAACTATTTAGTTTTATTTCTTTCTCCACTACCTTAGATCTCTTTATTCCATTATTATATAACAAAAAAATATTCTAAATATACTGATATTTGTTTATGTTAAGGGTTCTACCAACACTTACACACACTCTCGTCTAATGGGTGACAAACTTATATTCGTGTACGGAAAACTACCGCCTCGCGAAACGATGATTGTTCATTTTTCCTTTACCTACTTTCATAGTTGGATATTATGATGGAAAATTTGTTTATACATGTTTTATATGATATTTATAATGTATTTATTCTTTTTTAATTCTTATATAACCCACACATTCATACTTTCCATTTTGTGTAAATATGATAACATCATTTGTGGAAGTGCAAACTACAACCACCTAAAAGCGATGTGATTCGTTGACGCAATACATGGAATGTATAAAGGATGGTTTTAATTAAAAATATGTTAAATACACAAAATTTATATGATATTAATGATATAATCACATTTTTGGAAATATATAATATATATATATATATAATTTTCTTTATTACCCTTTTACACACTTAAAAAGTTATAAAGTCATTAATGGACGTGTGGACTACCGCCTACCCCGATACTATGTGATTCATTTTACATCACAAGAATTATATATAGAATTATATATGTATAGATAATATGGTATTTATGATATAATTATGATTATGGAAAGATTAATGTTACTTACATTCTTTCCACAACAATCATTGAAAAATGGGAACGTTACTCATGCGTACGTACGACCTACTGTCTCCCTAATTGTAACGTTAGTTCATTTTTCATAAAAATATTTAATGATTGGTTTTAAAAGTATAATTTATGTATAAATATGATAATTATTTCATTATTATTATTCTAGAGATGTTATATAATTACCTCTTTGACCATAGTTGACCTACCAAAGTCATTTTTGACATAGAAACTGAATTTGGTCGAAACACCCGATGTAAACTTAATTGTTCAAGTAATTGTATAAAACATGTAATAAGTGAAATTAAAGTAATTATAAACATTAAAAAGGTTACGAATCAAGTAAATAATCGACATAATTTTATTATTCAGGAATATAAATACACACTATGCAATTCTAACTCAAGGTAATGGATTTTCTCTCACTTTATACATCCATGAGATAAATTTGATATTCACCACTTACTTATTTTTTGTGGTGTATATACTACCCATTTTGATATATTATATCATTAATCCTTTTAAATTAGTGGTATTTAAAACTTTCATTTAATTTTATTTCTTTATGAGGCTTATGATTTAGAATGTTTCAAAGTGGTATGTGACACTTGGGAATGTTTAAAGATTATTTTACTCAAGAATAAATTTAATAACCTTTCAACGGTATTTCAATTCAAGGAAATTATTTTACCATTGTTAAATAAACGCTTTAATTTTTATCTCCTCCAGTTATTAATGAACTTTTTCAAGTATTAGTAACATTTTCCTACTCTTTTGTACTCAAAATGTTTTAGAAAATGTTTATAAGAAAACCCAACTTCATTTCTCTCTTTAGGAAGAGAAGATATTTTCTTCTAAAATCCCTATTTTATAAAAATGTTTTCAAAAAAAGTTCTTAACCATTCCAAAATAATTTTATTATAGAAACTTTTACCCTTTATGTCTTTTATCAATGTTTTCAAAGGAATCTTCTTATTGCTTTCCAAACAAAGAATTTTTTATAACCTTTTCACCATGTAAAAAGAATGTTATTTTTAACTCATAATTCATGTATGAATTTACCCAATGTTATTTCTTTGAAGATTCCTTTTTCAGGTTTAAAATTTTAATTTGTAAACAAAATGTTTTCAAAATTTATTTTCAAAATGTATTTTCAAAACAAAAGGATATTTTCATCAAAAATATTTTTAAAAGATATTTTTATAATATTTCATTAATCAAAAACAACAATCCTTTATTTTACTCCACTTGGGATATTTTGTATTGATGAAATCATTATTTTTCCTTTATATGGTTTATGATTTATTTGGCCAGGGATAATATTCACATCCACTCACTTGATTCCTTTGTTAATCCCCTTGAAATATTTAATTTACCATGATCATTAGACATTGAATTTCCCCTAATTATCCATATCATTTATGATGGATATATTCATTTCCTATACCTTATATCATTTTTACATACATTTTTTACTTTAATAATTATTTTATTAACTGGGGAAATATTGATAAATCTATATTTTTTATTTAATATGGATATTTGACAAGGAATATTATTTATTTCAACTATTTGATATGAGGAATTATTTGGATTGAAAATGATGGGTGGGTCTTAGAATTTATATAGCCACTTGATGCATCGACATGTTCTCATGATAAAAATAAGTTTCACAAATTAAAAAGGTTTCTATCCATAGTTTTAAATAATCTTGTGAAAGGTTTTGATGGTATATGTTTTCATGTTCTTGAGACATGACATCCAATAATTAAGCGTTGATTTCATTTTGATTTAGTTATTATTTATCTATCCGATTTTATGTCTACATATCTATATATGCATTTAATTTTAAGTTAATTGATTAAATGACATGTGTTTCGGTTTATTACATTTCCATATTTATTTTTCCATATCTATTTATTTGAGTGGAATGTGGTTCTATTTATTTACCCCATCATTTGATTATTCTAATTGATTCATTATTGCTTCCACTATACTTTACCCTTACTAATAATTTGAGCTCACCCTTATTTTTTTTCCTTCCCCATGATCCCAAGAAGGGTTTTAAGAAATATATACAAGTATACACTAGATGGAATAAAGTTATCATCCTAAAAAAGAAATAAAAAAATTATGTTGCAATTAGTGTATTAATTTTTAATACAAGACTCATGTATGTATCTAGTTTACCAAGACTATTAAACTGTTCGGTCATTTGGGATGCAATTAACTTGTATCTTATTCCAATGCAATGGTAACAGACACCAACTCCAGGGATTCTGAGGCAGGGTTGCTATAATAGGTCAAGGTAGGGGGACCTCCCCTTTTCCCAAGCATTTCATGTCATGACGCATGGACTTCATGCTACGAATGGATACAACCTATAGTTTTTGTCAACTATAGTACTTCTTGATCTTTCCAAAAGTGCTCTCAACCCATTCGTGACCCCCAAAACATTTATAACTAGGTAAAATACACAAGTTTCAGAAAAATTCAATATAAAACACACCACAAAGAGGTTTGTGGTGTACAATCATCCCACCATACAACAGTTCATCCTCAAGATGCCCCCCATACATCACTGGGCCTCATTGGAAAAAAAAATCATCAATTGGGCCTGTATATTGGAATACTGATCCCATGTATCCTATTGGATATACTCGTGCAACCATTGTACATGCACCAAAGGAATTGTCTTACCGATAATATCATTTTCATTATGACCAACTATGTGAAATGGACACTCCTTAAAGGATGTGCCAGACTCAAGCTTAATATCATCAATATTGAGAACATGAGATGGATTAGGATAGTATCTCCACAAATGTGATATGTATAATACATCGTTCATAACACTAAAATGCTATGGAAGATACAACTGATATGACACTAAATCAATCCTCTCCACTATCTCGAACTAACCATATACTTGGGAAAAAACTTACCCTATCTCTAAATACGATGATATCCCAACCTTGGTTACACTTGTAAGAATGCACAGTCACCCACCTCAAACACAATAAGTTAACATCACCAGTATGCATAAGATATCTGGATACTCTAGGAGGTATCCATCCATTTTTAAATAAATTGAACATTATTTTATACCTCTGACATGAGACTTGGTCTTGTAATTATTGACTCACCAACCTTTAATAAACATAGAGGTCAATGACATGATCTACCTTATAAACACTCGTAAGGTGTCATCTGTATAGAATTATGATAACTATTATTGTATGTAAAATCCATGAGGGCCGAGTGGTTCTCCTAAGAACCACTGAAGTATAGGATGCATTATCTCAACATGTATTCCATGATATGAATCATCTGCTCATAATTTCCATTGGTCTGCAAATGATTGTTAGTTCTCAAAAGTACTAGTGTGCCCAGTTCTTTTTACAAAACCTTTGAGTAATGTCATGTGAAATGGGTGTATTGATACAAAAAAATACTCTCAGGTATCCCATGTAATTGCACTACACCGCAAATATTGATCTTACATAGCTCATCAACTGAAAAGGTCTCCCAAATCATCATTAAATGAGACACATTCATTAACTGATCAATGATTACCCAAACTGCATCACCGCCTTAGGGTGTCCTTGATAACCCCATCAAAAAATACATGGTTATTTCATCCCATTTTAAATCAATAATTGGAAACAACTATAAGATACTATTGGGCCTTTGGTGTTCAACCTTCACCTATTGAGAAGTGGAGAAACACATAAAAAATCCAATACATCCTTCTCCATCCCTAACCACCAGTACTACCAATGTATGTAACAATACATCATGGTCAGACCTAGGTGCACTAACCACTTTGAGGTATGATAATATCTCATTATATCCTCACACATGTTTGTAATAACCAAGACATGACCATGAACATGGAGAATATCATCATCTCTAAGGATTCATTATGCTGTTGAATACATACCATATATATTGTCCCTCTAGGATAAACACTTTAGATATAATAACAATCTTCACTTTATTTAGTTGATAAGTAAAGGGACAATGGATAAACACACAAGGGTATATTGAAATTAGTACTCCCAAACATCCAAGTGCATCTCAATAAATAGGGTCATCAACTACCACTCATAGTTTGACTCCTAAACCACTTGAGTTTTCATCTTTCAGTTTAAATAATCTATAACCACATTAACCATATAGGAGTGTCAACTTGCTCAAATTAAAATGATTGCAGATACCCAACCCACCTTTGCTACTGAAGGTTTAGTCCTCATTATAAAAAGATGTATTTTAGGATTTTGTGGCTAGTTCACATGAAAAATCTCTCAGAAAAAAGTAATGCCTCCAACACCTCAAGAAATTTATTATTTCTGCCAAATCAAGGTCGTGCATAGGTTAATTCCTCTCATGAGAACACATATACATAAACCTCTATGTATCCACAAGACATCCCTATACCCATATTTCTCCCAATATAACCTCTGATGCATCATAATACATGGTTTACTCCCTACCTAGATTGGGTAAGGTAAGGATCAGTGTTGTAGTCAACCTTCTCTTAATATTCTAGAAAGAACTCTTGAAAGAATCTTAATAGATGAACTTCACTCCATTTTGATCGATATCATCATTGACACTATCAAATGGGAGAAGTACTAAATAAACCTTTAAAAATAATCAACATATCCCAAAAAGTTGTGTATATCAAAAACATTCTTGGGATGCTCACAAGAAACAACCAATCTTACCTTCTTAGGGTCGACATATATTCTAGTCTTAGATATCATGTTCCCCATGAAATATACCTCATCAATCCAAAAGTTTCACTTAGAGATCTTGGATTATAGCCAATTCTCTCTAAGTTTACCTAGAACAACCTATGGATACTGTATGTGATTCTCCCTATACATGGAGTGCACAAGAATGTAATCAATAAAAATGACCATGAAAGTGTCTAGAAAAAACTGGAAAACCAAATTCCTCAAATCCATAAATACTTCTCGCTCATTCTTCAGGCTAAAAAACATCACCAGATACTCATATAGACCATAACTGATCCTAAAATTAGTACGATGTATGTTTGAAGGGATCACCCTAAAATGGTGATAACCCAATTTCAAATTGATCTTAGAGAATACTCAAGATTCCTTAAGTTGATCAAATAATTCATCAATACAAGGAAGTGGATATTGGTATTTAACCTTCATTTGGTTTAACTTATGATAGTTGATGCAAAACCCCAAGGAATCATCTTCCTTATTGGGGTAAAGGACTAAAGAACCTCAAGGAGTGGTACTCTACCATATAATCTCCTTGGACTCCAAGTCCTCTATCTGATCCATAAGCACCAGTAGCTCTGCATGATCTATCTTGTAGGGTGGAATGAAAATATATTTAGCACTCAACATGAGCTCAATAGTAAACTCAAATACCCTCATGGGTGGTAAAACTAAGAAATTTATAGTATATGTATCCTGAAACTCTTCAAAAATAGGTGAAAGAATATCCTACCATGCATCCCCATCATCCAAATCCAGGCTGGAAATCTGAGTTGAAATCCTTCCCAGCTATGAACGATCAGTTTATACACAACCTTCATGAATATCCCATTCTCCAGCATGCACATACTCACTACTTTTAGGAGATGTGAAATACATCCATCAATAGTAATAGTTGATGTGTTCTCAGTATGGTATAAACCAACCCATCTCAGGAATCCGATCAAAACCAGTCACCCCAAACATGAAGAAATCACATAAGAATCGATAACCATCAATCTCTAGGTCAAATTCCCCATGAAAAGACCCTTAACCTAGTAACCCAAAGCTGATGGTTACTTTATTACATTGGAACTGTATAAAATTAATCACATCACAAAGTATTAAATAGGTTGGTTATCTTGTAAAACTAGATACATACTTGAATATCACATTGCATTTGAAAACTCAAAATACATAATAGTATTTTATTTAAGAGAACCATTATTCCATTTACCATATCCTTTCATGTCAATAATAATACACATCCTAGCATTATGGGGAAAGGAATTGTAAAAAGGGTTGAGCTCATATACTCAGTAAGAGTATGCATACAATGGAAACTATCTTGAATAAATAAGAAATAATCAATATGGTAGAGTAAATAACTGAAAAAATATTCCATTTAATCAATAATATGATCACTATGAACAATATGGAAGGAATAAATGATCAAATAATGTCATATAAAAAATCACATGAGTTTGAAACTTATCCATGAACATCATAACTAACCAGATAATCACATGGAAATAAATAACTGATTTGATAATGAGGGAATTCATAATGTCAAACATCATAAACATACCATCAAGGCCTCGTGCTAATACATCTTACATAAATGGGTAAATACTTGGCCAAATAACCAAGCTAGTTTATCTCATGAGACTGACTGATGAATCAAGGGGTTATAGCAGGCCCCATCCATCGCTTACTAAGACCAATTCATTCCTCATATGAAAGTGGTGAAACATAATCAATGTAATCATTTGTATTGAAAAAGTAACATAAAAAATGTTAATAATTTCCCCAATCAATAAAAATAATCATAAACTATTCCAAGTAATATGATTAATGGGACCAAAATAGCACATCCCCATTCTAAATAATCATAAATCATATAGAAAAATAATAAGGATTTATCATTAAAACCTATCCCTAGTGGTTCATAAATAAAATAAGGTTTGTTGTCATTAATGACTAGAAATACCCTAAAAATGTCATTAAAAACATTCTTGAGGAAAATATCATTTTCACTTCAAAATTCACTTTTAAGAACTATTTTTTAAAAAAATATTAGAATTTATTTTGAAAAAAATCATGAAAAAATATAAATTAATCCCCAAGGTAATGATCAGTCATGATGGTGAGAAATTTCATTCATGTCGATTATGTTAAAAAAAGATTCCTTTCACATTTTCAGTGAAAAGTCAAAAAGCACATCATTCAGAAAATGAAAAGAAGATTAATTTTAAACCATTTTGTAAAAAGTAAAACATAGGTAAAAATGAATTTAAAACAATATAGGATAATAGTAAAAACCTTCTTCAAAACATTTTTATAAATCATGGATATGGAAGAAAAAAGTTTTTCGACTGAAGAGAGAAATAAAGTTGATTGTCCTAAAAACATATATTTGGTCTCTTGAGTACTTAAGGTGATAAAAATGAATGGAAAACTTGTATTTTTTAAGAAATAACCATATTACAAGAAAATATATTGGGTTCAAGGTAAAAATATCAAATAATTCCTCTATATAAGACATTAACATAAGCAATTCCAAATAGTGATGAGTTTGTGAAATAACTCTTACCTCCAGTTTAACTTCTTTTGTATGTGTTTGAAACTATTATAGAATAAATATAGATTTATTATAAATTTATTACATAACCATACATGTATATTTAATACCATATATTATTTAATTATAACTTTTTATCACCTGTTTATTGATAATTATTTATTATTATCACTATCCTAGGTCACAAATGCTTTGTTTTTCATGTATGTTTTGGTTGAGTAGATTTCGTAATTGTACTTTGGTCATAGTTACATAATATACATAATTTTAATAATGATATAAATATCATATATACTCATTTTATATATATTTATATTCATCTATAAAATTTAGAGATAAAGAAATGAATTACACCGTTTATAGAGACGGTAGACCGTATGCTCACATGAATGCTGTTTTCAATTTTTTAATAGATGAAACAAAAGAAAGTTAAATAATATTTCACCTTTAAAGAATAATAATTATATTATATATATCATATTTATTCATTAAATTTATCCTTATTACCATCCTTGTAAAAATAAAATGAAAAACAAATCACATCGCTTCGTGGAGGTGGTAGTCCACACATACACATGAGCAGCGTTATCGTTTTCCAATGGATTGGAAGGTAAGAAGGTAGATGTGATATTATTATTATATAAGTATAAATATGTTATAAGTATCATATATAAACATTAAACCCATAATAATACTCATCCATAAAATATGGTGATGTAAAATGAATTGTATCGCTATGTGGAGACGGTAAGCTGTACGTACGCACAAGCAATACTTTCACTTCTCATTTGATAGAAAACTAGGTGGATAATGGTGGTTTTATAATAATAATAAAAATTAATTTTTTTACACTTAAGTTATTATTTTATGATAAATACCATAGATAGAGATGAGGTATAAGAAGAAATAAATCTAAAGAGGTTGGGTAAGACAATTACATTTTCTTTGGGAGACCTCCTTTAGATCATTTCTTATGGAACATAGGGTTGGTATTTTGGGTAGAAAATAATATCCATAACTTGGATAAGTATGTTTATAAGATAAATGGATAGGTATTGGATGATATTGGTTTCTTAATGTTGTGTAAAGAAATGATGTAATGAGTGTCCTTTTATAAGGGAGGGAAATGACACACTTGGAATTACAGAAAAGATTAAAATATAACTAAGTTATTTAAAAAAAAGAATTAAAAATGACCATATATTTTAATACAAGGTATCATATGGTTGAAATATCATCAAAAAATAAAATTTGGACTGGTTTAAGTTATATTATAAACCTTATCTTTTGGTTTAACCCCTCAATTAACCTTTTTTAACCTTAACTATGGTAACGACCTTTTCACTATTAAGGGGTTATAATTTTACTTGTAAGGTTATAATTGGTTCATAAATTTCAATTTATTAAATTTTAGACTATATATCACCCCTTGACTCTTTCAATGTTTTATTTATTTTAAATAATTTAATAAAATATTATTTTAATAAAATATCATTAGTGACAATTCTAACACTATTCATTTAATTTGACTTGAAAGATATAATAAAAAACTTGGAATTTAATATAATTTTTTTAAAAAATAATAACATGTAATAATAATCTATAAAATTCATGTAGAGATATAATAATTAAAATTATATTGCTTTTAATATTTTTTAACATTATTTATTTTATTTTTCTATTAATTGAAAAAAATACTACGTTGGCATTTCATAAGAATTTAAGGTAATTATATAATTAATAAAAAATAGAAATAATTTCCACCATGAATTTTTTTCATTTTTCTCAAAATATAAATTTATATTCATTCATAACTTTCTTTTTTTCCCATGTGGACACATAAGAGGTATTTAAAACTAAGAGATTGACTCTTTGTAACTTTCATTGCTTCAAATATTATATAGGTCATTTTCATGGAAAAATATCCATTAAACAAAAAAAATTTGATACTAAGGTAAAAATGGTAGAATTAAATTCATCTAATAAGAATTAGGATGAACAATTATGGAATTATCACTTAGTTTTAACAAAGATTAATCCGATTTACCCTTTACCGAGGTGATAAATTTTACCACGGTTACAATTCATAGTGGCTAAAAATAAAAGAGATCTATTTACCAAATTTGAAACTCTTGATTAAAAATATGGAATATATTTTATCAAATTCAATACCTATAATCAGTATAAGTTATTTTTATAATAATTCCTCAAAATTTGATGACAACCAATTTTATAAAAAATACAGTTTTTACATATAAAACTATATTTATACATATCCCATGTATAGTAAAAATATCAGATGAATGTTAAAATATTTTGTTTCATATATAATATATACATTTAATTAAAATCATTCAAAAATAGTGATTAATTTAATTTATTAAGATCAAAACATTTTTGACGGATAAATATAATTTTTCATAAAAATGTCTTTTTATGTATACAAATATTTTTATACCAAATTTAATCCTTAAATTGATTCCAATGAACACAATTGGATTATTAATAAAATAATACAACTAATTTTACATTTAAATCATTTTAAAATAAAATGGAACCTTGTAAATTCTTGAAACAAAAATATAGATTTCAATAAAAATCTTTATTTTTAATTATTCACTGGAAAATAATTCTTTTTAGAAAAACACTAAAATTTCATCCTAATATAATTTGATATACCGATTTAAAAAATGATATTATTCTTATAAAATTCATTTTATAGAATTTACAAAAAATTATTATAAAATGTTCTCACAAAAAGTAATAAAAACCATTAAAAAAACATATTTCTGAAGAATGAAATAACATTATTGAAAATTGGGTATTTATTTCATAATAATTAATAAATGATTTTTTTTTGAGTAGTTACATTATATATATTTCATAATTTAGTTAATACTATTCATACCCGCTAATTTAACTACTATGTTATAAATATTATATTTAAATAATAATATTTTGTGGTTCATTTAGGCTTGGTGTTACGTGTCTTATACATTATCTAACATTGTGTTATTTTAAAATATTAGGGTTTTACATTCCACCCCTTCAATACATTTTTTCCTTACAATTTGAACTTATGATCAGTAATCAAGGGTTTGAAATTTGAAAATTCCTTTTTAGAAAACCCAGATCATAAAATGGTTTACTAAAAATTTCTCTTAAAAAGAAGAAAATTAAAATCTGATGGTTATCTAGAATAAATCATAACTAGGTTTAGAAATAAGAGAACATTAGTTAGAAATGAATATATATATATATATATATTAAAGAAAAGTGTAATGTCTAAATAATGATTGAGAGTGTCAAAGATCATTGATCACACAAAAGTGAATGATCATAAGAAAGTTAAGGACCACAAAACCATAAACTAAAAAGGTGTGAAAAGACCATCAATTCATAAAAAATGAAGGTAATAGGATACCATTTTTGTTTCAATATCCATTTCCTGAAATTTAATGGATTATTTTACTATCAAGATAGAAAAATGAGAAAATATACTTACTTGTTTTCTTTCCATTTCATATGAAAATTTTCATCCTTTGGTTTCTCTTTGAAAAATTTCCACTTAATATCTTAATTCATGAAATGAGGATAAATATTTAGGTTGGAAGTAAAAAAATTAACTTTTAGTTGATAATAGGACCCATAAAAGAGTAAAAAACTATTCCTCCGTCCTTTATGAAAACCAAAATGTTCAGCACAATGTATGATATTACCCAAAATGAATAAACCTTTATATAAATAAATAATACATTAATATCTAAAATTTTAACAATAATGCCCAAATTTCAACTTAACCCATTTCATAAATAGTTTACCTTCCTCTAAAATATTTCCAACCATATTTAAAACCCAAAAATTGAAAATATTTGATCAAACATTTATCCTTAGATAACATAAAGTATCTCATAATCTCATATATCAAACACATGAATACCTTAATCAAATATTATCTAAAACACACACTAATTAACTGAACTAACATAAAACCTAAAATTAAAACATAACCACTAAAAATTAAATTTATCCTTATTATATATATCCCTCAAATCCACAAATGCAGTAAAATCTGTCATAAATTACTTTTTCATCAAATCAATAACCATTTTCAAGGTCACCAGTACTATCCCATTTACTTTTTAAATATCAATCTTCTCATTATCCCAACTAAACATTATTTACTCAATATCAAGAAAACATTAAGAGTTATCTTTCCCTTATTAATATATTCTATAAAAACACCACCTTACTATTAATCACTTTTCTTGGTTATTGGTACCATTCAAAATAAGCTTTTAAATACTTAAATAAAATCTACTATAGTATAATATTTATACATTTCATAATTCTTATAACTAGGATATCTTTAATAAAACAACTCTACAACATAATTATTGAATCCAAATACACAATCAATTTTAGTCATTCCACTTCATTTGTAGTAATTACATAGGCTTGACCTTGACCCCTAATCTTCTTTTTAGCTATATTTCCTTGATGTTGGGGGTATTATATTTCATAGTGACCCATATAATTGTAGTTGAAACACTAAAAATTAGTGGTTTCTTTCATACCATTTCATTCACATTCTTGATGTACTTTATCTCTACACTTGAAGTAAACTCCCACCCCCTTTAAGGAAGCACCATAGTGCTTCTTTCCACAAATATCACATGTGGAAAAATCCTTATTTCCATTCTTCCCCTTATAGAATTGTTTCTCTGCCATAATTTTCTTCTCCTGCTTTCCTTTGAGGCCATAGGACTTAAAGAATTATTTATCTATCTTAATAGCACATGATATTATTTCCTTGTATGATGTGAATGTTTGGGAGACAAGTGACCTTCGAAGAATTGAATTAATCCCATCTAAGAAACAATTAATCTTTTGACAGGTTACACGCATATTTCACAACATTCCTTACAAACCTTGTAAAGGCGACTTTATACTTAACAATATTTTCCTTTTCCTTTTATCTAAGACTCAAGAATTTTCTCTATATCTACTCATTTTTCATGAGGAATTTTTTTCCAAGAAACATTCCTTAAAATTCTTCCATTATATGCTTGATATTTCTTTCTCATACTTAGTGTTTTGAATCAATGACCACCATTGATTTTCATCCCATGAGAGATGATAAACTTCCATGATAAAATTATCCCTTTCATCACTTCCCAAAGTGAGAAATATCTTCTCTAAGGAATTTATCCATTATTCACCTACAAATGGATTCTTAGTTATATTTAATGATGGAGGTTACTAATGCATGAAGTAGTATAACATTGTTACACTATATTGTGGATCGGTAGGATGCTCCATACAGGCAAGGTTATTGGTCATAACTAGTGTCAACTACTCCAATATAGTTATAATTTATTCAACTCTAGTTGCATCTCTAACTCCAGCTTCATTATATTTCCTAGGATAGAAATCCCTACATAGATTTTGTGCATTGATATAGTTTCCATTCCTTTTTCAAGACATCATTTATAAATAATTACATACACTATATTATATCATAACATTATGCATCATGGTGTATAATTTCAAAACTAGTGAAACACTTAACATAAATTGAGATATTTTTGCATACCTAATCTCAAAATCTTCAACTTGATTTTTTTGGGAATATTATTAAATCATGAAAATATTTTCAAATCCTTCATAATGGTTTGTAAATAAAATATTAATTAACCCAATAATATCCCCTAGGAGTGTCAAAATAGGTATTTAGTAAGACCCATTATTGTTCACCAGGTGATGATCGATTCAAATCCCAATGAACCATTTTCTGATTTATTACACCTAGGTACAAATGTTCTAGTTCCAAATCCACATGTAGTATCTATATAGGTATGTATTTTTAGGAAACCATATAATCTCAACCTTACCAAAACATTAAGATGTTATCCTATACTTAGACTTATCCTCAATGTTATCCATATAGCTATATTCCCTAATCCATGTTTTCTTAAATCTAGTTACCAAGGTTTCTACTAAAATTCCATTGATACCAATAGTAAATACCTTGAACCTCATAACCCAAAGTTGGTGGTTACTTTATTACATTGTAACTAGATACAAGGAATCACATTCCAAAGGACCTAATAGTTTAATAGTCTTGAAAAAATAGTCACATACTTGAATCTCATATCACATAAAAAAATTAAAACACAACTTAGTATTTTCTTTGATAACACCATTATTACCTTTAGCATATCCCTGTATATCAGTCATAATACACTTCCTAGAATCCTTGGGAAATGAAACATAAGAAAGGGGTGAGCTTAGTTGCCTAGTAAGGGTATGCATACAACTAAATCTATCATGAATAAATAATATTTAATCAATTTGTAAAGTTAAATAGATGAAAAAATTACCATTTAATCAATAAATTGATCCTAAAGAATAATATGTTAGGAATAAATGATGATCAAATAATTCCATATAAATAATCCCATGAGCTTGAAAATTATCCATGGATATCAAACTAATAAAATAATCATATGGAAATTAATAAATATTCTCATAATGAGGGAATGTATAATTCAAGAAATCATAAAAATATCATCATAGCCTCATGCTAATACATATTACATAAACATCCCTCACTCAGGTTCCTCACTAAAATAAGTGTCAGGTTCATTACCTCAGAAAAGTTTGAAACCAGAAAATTTTCATGTAAACTCAAATACCATATCATAGCCCATCCTGAGAGAATATCTCTTGGGATATCTTATCACCTATTGTCATAAGGGAAAATAATTTCAATTTAGTGAAATAATCATCATATACCATGAGAAACATTTTCCTCGACTTGATATGCATGAAATATGTAGACCTGTCATCTCTAAGGTTATCTGGAAAGAAATGGTCAAATAAAAATTCTCAAAGTCCTTCTAGGAAAATCACACATTCTGGTATTCCTAGACTAGATTGTACCACCATCACTTTTCTAAATCCCAAAGCATATAAACTTTCAATTTCACCCTCCTTTCCGGTGGTGTATCTAGGTTGTCAAAAATCATCTAGAGTGGCTCAATCCAAAACTCAACTACTTTTTCAACACCATCACTAGAAAATTATGGTGTTTTTGTAGTTTAAACTCACTGGTAACACATACATCATTGATAGAACATGTATATCCTCTCTCTCTATCTCTTGGACCACTCATAGTAAGCCTATTCAAAGATGATTATAAATCTATTGTCTTTGTAATGTAGAAGGGTATAGACCTATACCCTTTGGGGTGTGATCATAACCACCATTATAGTTTTCAAATGTATGTTTTCATAGAGTAATTTGTCTACAATTACAAACACACACCTCATAACACGTTTCTAAGAGAGTTCTTGATATCACAGTTTAAGGAAAGTGATAATATGAATAACTGTATGCTATCTTTTACATCTCGTACTACAAGAATATCATAAATTGGGCACTCTAACTTGAACCATATAACCATACATAGGTTCAACACCTCACACACAATATGTATACCTCATACAAGCCGATCTTGAATATGTTAAGCTTGAGCGGGACTGCCTACGAGAGAAGTGAAAGTTGATAGAGATTACCACCCGAGCAATGTTATCCAAGCCACCACAAGAGTCTATCACCATCACACACATTACTCTTTGGTCTTATAAAGGTGTTATAAGGGTTTATGTAACAAGACCTTAGTACTATGGTTATGTACATTATTTTTTTATATAATAATGAATATACTTTCATTTTATTATTGGTACATTGTAAATAGTTTTTAAAGCACAAATAGTATTTTTGGTTAATGTTCAACTAAGAAATCTATTTTTATGAATTAATGGATTTTTGGAATTAAATAATATTTTAATAAAATACTATTATTATTATTAAATTAATTTCTATTAAATATAAATGATCTTATAATTTTATGAATGCAATTGTAATTTTTATTAAGGTTTGAAATCCATTTTTGTCAAAACCCATAAATTTTCAATAAATGTTAGTTTTTATTTTAAAAGTTAAAATTAACATATTTTGAAAATTATTTAGATAAAAATAATATTATTTCTGTAATTAGGATGTCAAAATTATCCAATTGGTAATTTTTCATAATTTTCTCAGACAGTCAAATTTTTGGGTAAAAATTAAATACCGTTTAAATATATAATGTGTTTTATGACATCATAATGACCCAATAGTGATGTAATAAAATAATATAAACTTTATGTTCGGCCAATAAATGTTTTACCATTAAAATAATTTTATTTTGGGTTTGTTTGATTTATTTTAAAAATCCTTAGTGGACCCTTCAAGACTTGTTAAAATATTTTGTCTTTTTAAATTATTTTCCTTGGGAGTGTGACTCACCTCCACATAAGCCACCCCTTTATTTTAAGAAGTTAAGAATTTGGACTTATAAAATATTTTTTCCCACTTCCCTTTTCCAAAAACCATGGGCAAAAACCATGGGCTGGTCTATGGTTTGGATTAGTTTAATGTGAGGTGTCCCAAACCTAAATAATAAAGAATTCCCTCACCTTTCCTATATAAACCCACCCAAGCTCCCACTTCCTCCTCACTCAAAGCCTTTAGAGTTTTTCCAACCTCTGCCATCCTCTGTGTTGAATCCTCCCATGGTGCCCCAATCTCCCAAGAAGTCTCTCTCAAGCCTCTCTCAAGCCTTTGGAAGCACACTTCCAAGTAAGGGTTTTTCTTCCTTTCTCATTTTTGTCCAATATTCTTTAAGTTGTTATAACATTTTAATTTCAATTATAAATATTGGGTTATATTTTTTCACCTCCCCCATAATTCCCTCTTTATGTTTTAATTATGGGATACCCCTCTCTCTCTCATTAAATTCCTCCCATGTACACCTGTTACTATGCCAAAATTATGAAAGGAATTTATCACTCTTCATTTACATTCAAGAAATTATTTTGTATCATGAATCTAAATTCCATTCAATTTTTTGGGACATGTATATTTATGAACACCTTAATTTCCATGTCATGTAAATATTATGAGACACCCCTTTATCTCTCATCAACCATTTTTATTAGTTATTATGTCACACCGTTATGCTGCCGAAATTGCACCGCATTTTTCCAAGCCAAGTCATTGTGTAGTGAATACCATGCCCATTTCTCTATCAAGGGTATTAAACTTTATGCAAATTTAATTATTGTTTAAAGAGTTCCATGTATGTATTCCACATTTTTTTATCGTGGAATAAATGATTATGTTGAATGATTCAATGTTTTGTGATCCATGTGGCACACTTATGCATGAAATGAAATGTTTAAGTAGGGTGCACCCTTATAGCGCTCCAATGCATTGGGTAAAGTATAGTATCATGATACTTCATGTGAAATGGGTTTTTACTCATACTAATTCAAGTTAAACAATGGTTTACTCATGATTCATGTGCAATGAGGGTTTACTCATGCTCCATGTGCAATGAGCCTTGGCTCATGCTAATTCCATGTTAAGTGTTGTTGCCACATTTCCATGTTATGATTATCATGATTTATCATGCCTTTATGTTTATGCTTCTATTATGCTCTATTTATATTCCTATTATCTAACATGTATTGTATTCCTCATGTTATTCCATGATTATTCCCTTACTGGGCTTTATATCTCACCCTTTTCTTATGCATGTCCTCAGGTTATCCCATGAAATGCTAAGTATGAGGGAATGTAGTGTCCATGTAAAGGAAGTTTTCAATAAAGATATTGTTTTTAATGTTTTAAGTTGTTATGTAATGATAATAATCCCCAAAGACATTAGAACACTCGATTTTATATTTTTTATCAAATTAAGTTTATGTAATAAATTATGTTTAATTGTGTAATAAAAGATCAGGGTTTCCATAGTTGGTATCTGAGGGAGGTTTAGTTATTTTTGGGATTAAGACTAGAAAACCCTAGTAAAGACTTAGATACAATAATAAGTATAATAAAAACATCCCTAAGTTTTTGTGAGTATTGAGTAAGTGGTTTATCAGGAAAATACATTCCTGTCTGGATACAAGAAGTTAGAGGCGGCTCTGGTATAGATGTATCCTAGGGGTAAAACCCGAAAACACTGCTTTGTGTTAGACTTGAACGGAAACTGGTGCATGAAAATGGGCCTTGTTTCACTCTTGGTTATGAAACTCCTAGGGGATATGCTTTGGTAAATTCATAAGCTCAGTATGAACCCTTATTAAGGGAATTAAAAAAAATTCCCCTATGAATATATGTTAAAAAGTAGATCATGGATAACATAGACTGAATCCAATAGATTCAAATGTTAAGGAAATAAAAGTTATTTATAAGTCATCAGTTTTTTCGTCGTATTAACCTTTATGTGTTACCCCTAACTTTACTTTTATTCTAGACAATGGTCGGTAATAGGAGGACTCAGGCTAACAACCAATGTGAAGATCAATGTGATGACTGTACTAATGAGATGCCAAATCCAAAGGGAATGGGAATCGTGAACTTTGTCACGATTCTCTCTCATCTAAATCAATATTTGAATAGAAACATGGATTAAGAGGAACGTTCAACCCCCCCCCCCCCCAATAAAGAACAAGTCGCTATCGAGAGCTTCATTAGACAAAGGCCTCCTAATTTTAATGGATCATTCGATCCCTCAATCGCTGAACAATGGATCAACTCCATTGAAAAGATCTTATCCATCCTTCAATGTTCTGAAAAAGAGAAAGTTCTCATGGATGATTATCGTATGGAGGGTGAAGCTGATCAATGGTAGACGTTGATAAAAAATACGAAGCCCGAGGAGGATATCGAAGCGTTGGAATGGAAGGATTTCTAGAAGATGTTTTTCGATAAATATTTTCCGCACACACTCTGGCTTAAGAAAGAAAAGGATTTCTTTTCTCTCAAGAAAAAAGACGATGAATTTGTCAGAGTGTATGGGAAAAAATTCAGAAGTCTTGCACGATACGACTCTGACTTTGTCGTTACCCCCAAATGCAAGGTTGACCACTTCTTTGGTGGGCTAAAACCTAGCCTACGGAAAGCACTGATGATCCATGACTTCAACAGCTATGAGGAAATTTTCTGATGTGCCCTCAAGGTTGAAATGAAGATCAGATAATCTTAGTGGTATCATGGGGATAAGACGTGTAAGGTGTACTTCAATGCTCGGGGTCCGATGGATAAATCTAACGGTGCTAAGAAGATCTAGCACCCCACTTGCCAAAGGTGAGGAAAGAAGTACTCCAGAAATTGCCTGAAGGGGATGAGGAAATACTTTAGGTGTGGACAAAAAGGGCACCTAGATATTAACTGCTGACAAGAAAGACCTGAGGCTGCAATAGAGGAGAGGAACACTGCGTTCGAACATCAATGCATGGTTCATTGCTAAAACTTCAAAGAATCATGGAATCTTGCAAATTAGTTCCCTAAGATACAGGTTTTTGGTGGCAACCAACAACCTCCAAGACAACAAGGGTAGGATTTTTCCATCACTACTGCCGAAGTGAACCTCGACAACGAAGTGGTGATAGGTATTCTAGTTATTCATTCTAGAATAGAGGACATACTTTTTGATTCAGGTTCTATGCATTATTTTATATCTCAAAAGTTTAGTAGAATAATCCTAGCACCACCACAAATCATGGAAGTGAAGATGTCGGTGAGTACATAAAATGGGGAAATCATTGCATCCCATGAATATAACTCCTCCCCTGTCATAATCTGTGGATTGAACTTCCTGGAAAAGCTCGTCATACTCCCTCTGGTGTAATTTGATGCAATTATTGGCATGGATTGGATTTCCTTATATAGAGCCGACATAAATTGTCGTGAGAGAGAAATAACCCTCCATGTGAAGAATTGACCCCCGATTATTTACAAGTGAAAGGAGGAAGATGAATCTTCTTTATATCCATTATATCAAGCGTGGATATTATACCCTATGAGAACGCGTATCTGGCTTAGATTATTGAGTCTAAGGAGGAAACCATCCTAGAATACATGCATATTGTGAGGGAATTCGTTGAAATGTTTCTCGAGGAATTGCCTGGTCTTCCTCCTAGAAGAGATGTTAAATTATCAATTGATCTTATACCTGGGGTGTTGCCAATATCCAAGACTCCATATAGAATGGCTATTGTAGAGCTTGAGGATCTAAATAAATAACTACAGGAGAATTTTGATAAAGAGTTTATATGCCCAAGTGCTTCACCATGGGGTGCACCAGTCCTCTTTTTCAAGAAGAAGGATGGGTCAATGCGCCTTTGCATCGATTATTGTGAGCTTAAAAAAATCACGATAAAGAACGAGTATCCTCTCCCACGAATTGATGACTTTTTTGATCAGCTGTGTGGAGCACAATACTTCTCCAAGGTGGATTTGCGGTTGGGATATTATCAAGTGAGTTTGAAGAAGGAAGATATCCCCAAGACTGATTTTTGTACAAGATATGGGCACTATGAATTCATAGTAATGCCTTTCAGACTCATTAATGCTCCAAAAATCTTCATGGACTTGATGAATATAGTCTTTAGAGAATACCTTGACAAATTTGTGTTAGTCTTCATAGATGATATTCTGATATACTCCAAAACCAAGGAGGATCACGAAGAGTATCTAAGAACTATACTAGAGACCTTGTAGAAGGACAATCTCTATGAAAAGTACAGAAAGTGTGAGTTCTAGTCGAAGGAGGTCTCATTCTTGGGCAATATCATCACAAGCAATGGGATATCTATGGATCCCTCAAAAATAGATGCAATTGAGGGATGGATGAGGCCAACATCAGTAATATATATCTGTATATTCTTAGGTTTACCTATATATTATCGATGATTTGTGAGAAATTTCTCATGATTGTCCAACCCTCTTACTAAGATAACTCAGAAGGAAGTAAAGTTTTCTTGGAGTGATGAATGCGAAGAAATATTCATGGAGTTGAAAAGGAGGCTTATCACTATGCCCGTGCTCACTTTACCCATAAGTGGAGAACTTTTTTTGGTATTCAGTGATGCTTCGAAGAAGGTCCTGAGATGTGTGTTGATGCAAAATGACAAAGTCATTGCCTATGATTCAAGTAAATTGAAAGTTCATAAATAGAACTATCCAAGACATGAACTCGTGTTGGCTTCAATGATCTTCGCTTTGAAAATTTGGCAGCATTATCTCTTTGGGGAGAAGTGTGAAATATATATAGGCCACAAAAGCCTCAAGTATATATTCACATAGAAAGAGTTGAACATGCACCAACGAAGATGGTTAGAGCTGATCAAAGACTATGAATGCTCAATCCATTACCACACTGGGAAAGCGAACAAGGTGGAAAATTCCCTAAGAAGAAAGGACCCATCGATTCTATCATTGATGAGAATTTAAAAGGATCCAATATTATTATATTTGATGAAGATAGACATGAGAATCATAAAGAAGGGAGCATCATCAATACTTTCACTAATGATTGCTCAATAGTCACTTTTGGAAAGGTTAAAGGATGCTCAAAAGGATGATGTGGGAATTCAAAAAAAATTGGAAGCTATCAGAAAAGGAAAATCCTCAGAGTTAATGTTAATGAAGAAAGAATTGTGAGATTTGGGAAAAGACTATGTGTTCCATCAAGTCCGGAGATGAAGAAAGAACTTGTGGATGAGACACATAGTTCAAATTTCTCTATTCACCCAGGAAACACAAAGATGTATCAAGATCTCTAAGATAATTTTTGTTGGGATAACATGAAGAAGGAGATCACTGAATATACATCAAAGTGCCTGGTGTATCAGTAAGTGAAGGCAGAGAGGTAGAAGTTTAAGGGGATGATGCAACCATTTCCCATACCATAATGGAAATAGGAGAACATCACCATGGAATTTATCACCAGACTTCTGAAGACATCCAAAGGCAAAAATGAAATATGGGTTATTGTGGATCATCTTACAAAGGCTGTACACTTCATTGCTATTCGAGAGGATTTATCATTGGATCAACTGGCACAGATATATATCAGGGAAGTGGTAATGATTCATGGAGTACCACTATCTATTATGTCTGATCGAGATCCAATATTCACCTCTAAGTTTTGGAAGAGTCTTCAACATGCTCTGAATACTGAACTGAACTTCAGTACGACCTATCATCCTCAAACTAATGGACAATCCGAGCGTACTATCTAAACACTTGAGAACATGTTGAGAGCGTGCTCAATGGACTTTAAAGGAGGATGAGATCAACATATTCCTTTGGTTGAGTTCTCTTATAATAATAGTTTCCACTCGAGCATCCAAATGCACCATATGAAGACCTTAATGGGAAAAGTGTAGAACACCGATATGTTGGGATGAGGTTAGTGAGTGTAAGCTGTTTGGACCAGAAATGGTCGAAGAAATGCTGGAGTAGGTGAAAACCATTCAGCAGCATATTAAGGCAGCCCATAGTTGACCAAAGAGTTATGTAGATAACCATTGATGAGACCTTGAGTTTAAAGTTAGAGACATGGTATTTCTACACATATCTCTATGGAAGAAGGTCATGAGGTTTGGAATTAAAGGGAAGTTAAGTCCAATGTACATCATCCCCTTTGAGATTCTTGATCGTGTCGGGGCTGTGTCCTATCGACTAGCACTTCCAACTACCATGGCCAAAATACATGATGTCTTTCATGTATCCTTCTTAAGGAAGTTCATACCGGACCCTTCACATGTAATCTCTTCAGATGTGGTACAGTTAGAGGATGATATTTCTTATGAGGAGTAACCAGTGAAGATCTTAGATCGTAGAGAAAAGGTTCTACGGAATAAGACAATGCCCCTCATCAAGGTGTTGTGGAGAAAACACAAGTTTGAAGAAGCGACATGGGAATCAGAGGAAATGATGAAGCAAAGTTACCCACATATGTTTTAGTGTGGGAAAAGGAAATTTAGAGGGTGAAACTTCTTAAGGGGGGAAGATTGGAATGACCCAAACTTTCATTAACGGAAATCCCTCTTGTTCTAATTAAATGTATCTCTATGTAAAATTTTTATATAAAATGTAAAATTATTTGGTTTTATATTTTTGGATTTTAAAATACTATTGAAAATTGTGACCATTTTTAATACAACCTTTAAAGAGTGATCACCTGATTAGTATAAATATAATGCTTTAACAAATCCAATTTACTCAGAAAAAGGAAGCGATGAACTCATCCAATAGACGTAACCCATACGAAGACCATTTCGCAGAGCTCGAAAAGGAGGTTGCTTCTTTCAGCTTCGATCTTGACCAAGAAGAATCCGAGCTTGAATATGTTAAGCTCGAGTGGGACCGCCTATGAGAGAAGTGGAAGTTGATAGAGATTACCAGCCGAACAATGTTATCCGAGCCACCCCAAGAGTCTGTCACCATCACACACCTTACTCTTTGGTCTTATGGGGGTGTTATAAAGGGTTATGTAACAAGACCTTATCATTATGGTTATGTACATTATTTTTGTATATAATAATTAATATACTTTCATTTTATTATTGTTACATTGTAAATAGTTTTTAAAGAACAATTAGTATTTTTAGTTAAAGTTCAACTAAGAAATATATTTTTATGAATTAATGGATTTTTTAATTAAATAATATTTTAATAAAATATTATTATTTTTATTAAATAAATTTTTATTAAATATAAATGATCGTATAATTTTATGAATGCAATTGTAATTTTTATTAAGGTTTGAAAGAATTTTTTGTCAAAACCCATGAATTTTTAATAAATGTCAGTTTTTATTTTAAAAGTGAAAATCAACATATTTTGAAAATTATTTAGATAAAATTAATATTATTTCTAGAATCAGGATGTCGAAATTATCCAATGGTGAATTTTTCATAATTTTCTGAGACAGTCAAATTTTTGGGTAAAAATTAAATACCGTTTAAATTTATAATGTGTTTTATGACATCATAATGACCCAATAGTGATGTAATAAAATACTATAAACTTTATATTAGGCCAATATATGTTTTACCATTAAAATAATTTGATTTTGGGTTTGTTTTATTTATTTTAAAAAGCCTTAGTGGATCCTTCAAGACTTATTAAACATTTTGTCTTTTTAAATTGTTTTCCTTGGGAGTGTGACTTACCTCCACATAAGCAACCACATTATTTTAAGAAGTTCGGACTTTGGACTTATAAAATAATGTATTTCACTTCCCTTTTCCAAAATCCATGGGAAAAAAACATGGGCTGGTTTGTGGTTGGGATTAGTTTAATGTGAGGTGTCCCAAACCTAAATAATAAAGAATTCCCTCACCTTTCCTATATAAACCCACCCAAGATCCCACTTCCTCCTCACTCAAAGCCTTTGGATTTCGTCCAAACTCTTTACAACTCTCTCTATAATCCTCCCAAGGTGCCCCAAGCTCCCAAGAAGCCTCTCTCAAGCCTCTCTCAAGCCTTTGGAAGCACACTTCCAAGTAAGGGTTTTTCTTCCTTTCTCATTTTTGTCCAATATTATTTAAGTTGTTATGCCCTTTTAATTTCAATTATAAATGTTAGGGTATGGTTTTTAACCTCCCCCATACTTTCCTATTTATTTTTTAATGATGGGATACCCCTTTCTCTCCCATTAAATTCCTCCCATGTATACCTGTTACTATGCCAAAATTCTGAAAAGAATTTATCTCTCCTCATTTACATTCAAGAAATTATTTTGTATCATAAATCTAAATTCCATTACATTTGTTGGGACATGTATCTTTATGAACCCCTCACTTTTCATGTCATGTAAATATGATGAGTCACCCATTTCTCTCTCATCAACCATTTTTATGAGTTCTTATGTCACGCTGTTATGGTGCCGAAATTGCACCGCGCTTTTCCAAGCTAAAGCCATTGTGTAGTGAATACCATGCCCATTTCTCTATCAAGGGTATTCACCTTTATACACATTTACTTATTGTTTAAATAGTTTCAAGTATGTATCCAACATTATTTTATCATGGAATAAATTATTATGTTGAATGATTCAATATCTTATGATCTATGTGGCACACTTATGCATGAAATGAAATGTTTAAGAAGGGTGCACCCTTATAGCGCTCCAATGCATTGGGTAAAGTATAGTATCATGATAAGTCATGTGCAATGGGTGTTTATTCATGCTAATTCAAGTGCAACAAGGGTTTACTCACGCTTCATGTGCAATGAGGGTTTACTCATGCTCCATGTGCAATGAGCCTTGACTCATGCTAATTCCATGTTAAGTGTTGTTGCCACATTTCCATGTTATGATTATCATGCTTTATCATGCCTTTATTTTTATGCTTATCTTGTGCTCTATTGATATTCCTATTGTATAACATGTAGTTTATTACTCATGTTATTCCATGATTATTCCCTTACTGGTATTTATATCTCACCCTTTTCTTATGCATGTCCTCAAGTTATCCCATGCAATGATAAGTACGATGGAATTTAGTGGTCATGTAAATTAATTTTTCAATAAAGATATTGTTTTTAATGTTTTAAGTTGTTATATAATGATTCTAATCCCCAAAGAAACTATACCTATCGATATTCTATGTTGTATCAAATGAATTTTATGTCATAAATTATGTTTAATTGTGTAACAAAAGATCAGGGTTGCCATAGTTTTCAGTTTTATTGGGATGAGAGTTTAAGGTTTTCATGTAATGAGGGATTAGGGTTTTTAGTTAGTAAAAATATATAAAAATATCATACTCAATAGTTACCATAAATAGATATCATAACCAACATCATTTTACAATTTATCAAGAATAAATATATACAATATCCATTTTACAATGTAAACAAAAGTTGAAAATGGGATCAAGGCCGATGAGGCTGATACCTAACATCCTAATGATATAAAATACCAAAATTATCCACACAAGATGAACTCTATGAGACCATTTTCTCCACCATCCCAAACTAACCATGAACAATGGTAATCAAGAGGAGCCACTAAATGACATGGTGCTCTTATGTTTACCTATGTTCTAGAAAACCAAATATGCATAGACATAAATTCATATGCAGGGTGTAAGGAAAAATCCAAATAGGATACCACCATGAATCTACATAAGGTATCTATACATGAAAATAAATAACTATAGTTTGAAATCTATAATTAAAAAAAATTCACTTTGAAAACATTTCTATGGAAATCTATTTGGTTTTACACAAAACAAACCATGTTTCAAAAGTATAAATTCCCAAGTCTCAATAAAAAGGAAGGGAGGCTATATGGTACAAACAAGATCAAATCACCATAAAATGTAATAAGTAAAAGAATAAAAATAATAATATTTACAAAAAAGGGGTTTAGTTATCAACTTAAGGGAATCTAAAATAAATAAGGCACAAACAACAAGCATCATGTGCCCTAACTATTAGGGTCTAGCATGAATTAATCTAACACAAGGTTCACTAGTCGATTAAGTGATTAAAAAAAGTTTGGAAGCTCCCTTGGTATTCCCTAGGACCTACATTTTCCCCATGGTCTCCCTAGGTCCCTTGGGTAACATTCCCTACATAGTTTACAACCTAGGATCAAGCTTCAATTGTCTAAGACACCCACACAGCCAAGGTATCCCATATGACATACATTTCTAATCACATAAATCATTATAAATAACTATTTCTTGAACCAAACATGACCATAATAAATTAATAATCAATCAAAATGAAAAAAACTTTAAAAACCCCTTTATAAATTCATTTTAAAGCACAAATCCTATTCGAGACATTTTTTTAAAAGCATTTCATACATTAAAACCCACTTCCTTCATAAAAACCATTAAAACCATTAAATTTACATAACCTTTAAATAAACATTGAAAGAATGGATAAAACATCATTATCAATACAATTTAAAGGAAAGTTAATGAATCATAACCAAAGGAAATCAATAACCAAATGAAATCTATGGAAAATAAGGACTAGGTAAAGACACATACCTTAAACCAAATTGAAACTCATCACCTTCAATGAAAACCATAAGAACCAAGTATGAAAGGATATAATAAACCAAAATAGCCAATAAATACCATTAAAACTCTACCCTACACCCTAGTTTTATACCTCATGGCATATTAGGGTTCCAAAATTCTATGGAAATGAAAAAATAAGGAAGAAGAATGGTGTATAAGGAAGAAAATTATGATAAATCATGATTACCCCAAGAAAATCCACCTTGGAAGCAACATAATTCTCTATGAAATGAAGGGGGATGAAGATATAGGCAATGGGGGAGGGATATTGCATGAATGTGGATGAATATGGGCGAGTTAGGCTTAAATTACATTCAAGGAAACATGATAAGTTCCAAGATTTTTAATGATATGGAAAATCACCACAGTTTGGTATCACAGTTTGGAAACATTTGTTCCAACCAAGTGGAAGCCACCAATATCCCAAAATAAGGTTTCATGGTTTATAGAGACCATTTCATAGTTTTAAAAACCATGAAAATACCATTCAAAACATCACTATCCCCCAACCCCACCCACTTTCATAGTTGACTATACAATTAACATTAATTATGTACTAACCATGTTCTCAATACCATTTATCCAGAAATCAAAATTTTCAACCTCTAACTCTTGGGATCTCTAAGAATAAATAAAAATAAAAATAAAAATAAAAATAAGACATACCAGTGACCTAGAGGTTGTCACACACATTTTATTGAGAGGATTTAGGGATTTTTCTACTGAGTATACATTATATTCTTACCCCTATATATATAAAAACTATTTTTAGGTATTCTAGACAAAGCTTTTGATTGATCTAGGTGATACTAGCTCAGGGACTGTTTGTGAGTTGTGGGCGATCGAGGCCGCCACTGTAAGAGTGGTTGATGCTTTATTTTTGAGTTTTGTTTATGCATTTTATGTCATATCATGTACTGGGATTATATGGATGGTCATTTATAATTTGGGGTTGGTTAGTGGATGTTTGTTTATTCTTAGGATTATTGAGGGAAATACCTCTCACTTGAATATATGATACCCTCAATGCTAGTCCCCTACCCATGGTTTATTGTAGGTGGGATTCAGGGGATCACTACCCACTTTAACTATTGGATTAGGATGGAAACTAGTGGGGTCATGTCATGAAAAAGTGGTATCAAAGCTTCTGGATGAGGGTTAGGATAAAGTTGAGAGATATGCACTAGTAAGGATTGGATGGGTCGATATAGAAATAATATCATATGGACTTATTTTGAAACATAAACAAGGTATACCAGCTAGGAAATATTATTTTTGGTACCCCTATGATCCAACATAAGGATGTTAAGTTTACTAAAAATACTAAGAAATGTGATGCTTCTTGTAGTCTATATACCTAGGGGAGGATCATGCATCATGATTATTACCACAATAATTAAATAGGGGTAGATAATGGGAATTAGTTTAGATATTAATTAATAAATCCTTAAATATTCTATAATATGGGTTTATAGATTACCTAATTGAATTTTATTGTTCATTTATGGATTGAGGTCAACATCCCCTTCAAGTTCATACTGATGATGTTCAACAATATGTACCAGTAGATGACTGTGAGGAAGAGGTCACTGATGATGATGATGCTTGGAGGAAGATACTCCATTAGTTTTATCTATAGAAATTATATAAGTATGATGGATCTATGTCATATTTAGAGATAAAGTATATTTTATTGGAGGAAGATATTACCATAATTTCTATTCATGCTTGGAGGGATCATTGGGTTCCACTAGCAGTCAAGATATTGTGTGGGGAAACTCAAATGTGGTGGTTTATGTTCCTCAAGGATTTTGAGGAGTCAAAAGTTTTTTTGTATAAGTTCCATTAACAATTTAATGACTACATTATTTCATCAATATCGAAGAAGTATTTTCTCTAATAGATTCATAATCTCCACCAAGGTAGTTTCATTTTACGGGAGCTCATTATTCACTTCAAGAACCTTATTCATTATGCTTCAGACCTTCTGTTGGATGAGGAGGCCAGGGAAGGGAATTTCAAGTAGGGTTTTCATCTAGAGATCATATTATAGGTCACCCCATTTATGTTTATGATATATATCTAGGTGATGGTGAAAATGGAATTTATTGAGAGAACATTGTCCATGACCGTATCATCTCAGGAGGGGAGTCACTAGGACTCTCCGTAGAATAGTGTTGTATCTAGAGGTTTATAGTTGTCTGGTCAGAAGATGTTTTAGATAGGAGGGATTAAATTAAATCCTTATTTATCTCATTTCACTGGTTCCATATATTCTTAGACCACTGTCATATGATCAAACATGGTTTTATTTTCTTATGGAGATTTTGGCCACTGAAGTCTTGAGTGTCTAAACTTCCTCAGCAGTCAGCATGGATCTTGAGGACTACTTCCAGTATAGTCATTTCATTTGTATAATTGGAGGCATAAACCAAAGTAGGGTGGTCCCCACTTTTATTCATAGAGAGGATATGAGGTAGGAATAAGGAAACCCCAAGATAATCTTCATCCCTATATACATAGAGTGGAGCACTGCTGAGGATGCGGTATTCATAAGGCATTGAGGGGACATAAAGTAGATTGTGGTGAGATGCATGCCTTAGAGTTATAATCTCTAGGTTAGATAGAAATATTATGAGGTATTATATATTTATATTATACCTAGGTGTATTCTTTATTCTATTCAGGAGATACTCATTCCTTCATTGGACCCACCCTGGTCCATTCTTTGGGACTAGAGGTGGAGAGGATTCCAGTGCCCTTGTCATTAACTACAACATTTGTGGGTCAATTTATCCTATATGACGTGTGTAGAGATTGTGATATGATTATAGGGAAACATTAGTCAGTGGGGGTTTCCTATTTTTGAAAATACAACTATAAAAAATTATACATGGCATGAAATGGTTGTATTCAGTATGGAAAATCATTGATTGCTTCCATTAGTGAGTGGAATTTTATGATGTCAATAATGAGTTTTTCATGTTCATTGGAGAGTGTGATAATTGGATGGGTTAGAGGTTCATTGAGACCTTATCATTCATTGTGTCTAAGATGATGATGAGTTTAGTGGATGAACAACCATTAGTGTTTCTAGGGGTTGTGAATGAGTACCCTGATATCTTACCTGAAGAGGTTGTGATTCCCTTCCCCTTGGAAGTGTGATTGAGTTTAGGATAGAGTTGTAGTTAGGAATCTCTCCAATTTAAATTTATTCATATGAGATGAAAACCTTTGAGTTGGGAAATCTATGGATCCAAGTTTATGATCACATGTAGATAGGTTTTATTCAACCTAGTGTATCTCCTTGGGGTGCTTCAGTATTGTTTATGAAGATAGAAAATGATAGTATGTGATTATGTATTGATTATTGTCACTTGAACCAGTTGAAAATGAACAATCACTATCCCCTTATATAGATTGATGAGTTATTAAATCAGCTAAAGGGAGCTAGTAGGTTCTCTAATATTGACCTAATAGTTGAGATATCATTAGATGAAAGCAAAGGATGATGATATTCCAAATACTATCTTCAGATTTCACTATGGACACTATGAGTTCATGGAAATTCCTTTCAGTACCATGAACATGTCAACTGTATTAATGGGACTCATGAATTATTTCTTTCATGTGTTCCTAGACTATTTTGTGGTAGTATTCTTTGATGAAATTCTCATGTATTTTGCAAATGAAGAGGTGCTTGTAGAGAATCTATGAGATGTTTTGGGGGTTCTTCGGAATGAGAAACTGATTAATAAGTTATATAAGTGTAATATTTGGGCACATGAGGTTCATTTCCTAGTCCATGTTGTGTCTCAGTAGGTAGTAACTGTGTGTATTTTGAAGATCAAGGCAATTGTTTACTGGGTATCCCCTAATAATGTTGCATAGGTGTGGAGTTTCCTTCATTTAATAGGTTATTAGAGGATATTTTACTAAGAATGATCATGATTTTGTATGGACCAACTGATGTTAGGTTTTTTGTGTGTATCTAAACGAGAAATTATTAAGTGTTCCTATTCTTCATTTACCTAAGGAAGGAGTTCAGTTTGAGATCAATTATGATGCGTCATCCTTTGGATTGGGTTTCTTATTAAGGAATCATAGAGAAGTTAACTCTTATGGGTATCAACAGTTGTAAACTCCTAAGTGTAACTATACCACCCATGACCTTGAGATTGTTGTAGTGTTTTTTACCTTGAAATTGTTTAATATTACCTCATTGGTGAGAGATTCATGGTCTTTATAGATCATTACACCTTGAAGTATATCTTCTCCCAGTGTTATTTGAACTTGAAATAGTGGAGGTGGATTGAATTATTGTAGGATTAAGACTTAAAGACATCCTATACACTAGAGAAATGGAATATTTCTACTGATGTGTTGTTTAGTACGCATTGTGGAGATTTTTTTTCGAGAATATGGGGATGATTGGAGAGTGATAGAGAATATTGAAATATTACACCTTGATATAAAGGAATTTTATGGTATAAGTTCTCTCTATTATATATATGTTAAGTCATACTTGGTGTATCAAATAGAAGAATCTCAATTGTAAGATTATTAGGTAGAGGTTTTGTGAGATCAAGTTGTTTGTGGTGTTTCCCTAGAGGGATGGTCAACATCATGTATTGTTTTAGGGGAGGCTCTTTGTTCCATCAACAATGTGTGACGTGATTCTCAATGAGTTCCATAATTATCATTTATTGGTACATATTGGTGCGAATAATATGTATCATGACTTGAGAGTTCATTTTCTATGGAATGAGATGAAAATATCAATTGTAGAGTTCATATCTCGATGTTTGGTCTACCAGAAGGTGAAAGTTGAGCATCGTGTTCTTATCAGGTTTCTTCAGTTGATCAATGTTCCTTAGTGTAAGTTGGAGGATATATTGATATAATCACTAGTTTTCTATGATCCCATGGTGGATATGATTCTATATGGGTAGTCATATTCCACTGGATAAAGTCATCTCACTTCTTAGTGACTAAGCAGTCGAGCTTGGTGGTTGTTTAAGCAAGGCAGTATTTAGAGAAGGTTATGAGGCTCCATGGGTTTATGAAGATGATCATCTTTGATCATGATCCTTGTTTCATATCATAGATATGGAGAGGTCTCCAACATGATTTTTTCCTCCACTATGTCTTAGAACTTCTTTTCATTCATAGAAAAATGGTCAGACAGAGTGTATTATCTAGACATTGAATGCTATATTGTGTATTTTCATTCTAGATTTCAGAGGCTCATAGGTGCATAATTTACCAATGATTGAGTTAACTTATACTAATTAATACCAAACTACCATTGATATAATCCAATTTGAAGTTTTATATAGTTTAAATAGTCGATTTCATTGTATTATACTGAGGTTAGAGAGTAATCTATTCTCAGAATGAAATTGGTACAGAGCATGATAGAGAAGGTGTGAGTGATTTGTGAGTGGATGAAGGAGGTTCATGATCAAAAAAATTCCTATGATGATCATATAAGGATACCTATAGAGTATTACATTATAGATCATGTATCCTTGAAGGTATCTCCTCATCATAGGTGGCGAAGTTTTGGCCATGGGAGTAAGCTCTATCCCTGATTCATCAGACCTTTTGAGGCATTGGAGCATATTGGTGCTATTGCATATTGGTTATCACAACCCCTATAGATGAACTAGATTCATGATAATTTCCACATATTGTGGCTTCTTAATTATCTTCATGATGATTCTCATATCATTTACCAGGGTGAGCTGGATGTCAGGAATGATGTGAAATTCGATGACTAACCTATTAAGATTCAAGACCTCCAAGAGAAGGTGTTTCATGTGTGTGTTATTCCCTTAGTTGGAATCTTTTGGTGGCATGTTGTTTTAGAAGAGTATACTTGGGAATGTGAGTAACAAATTCACACTCAATATCCCATTTATTTTAAAAATTGGCCATTTTGTGATGGTATGTATGATTTTTGGCCGATTAATGAGATGATTGAGATATGATGATGTTGCCTACTCTATGGTACTTCTAGTGATGAGATGTTGTTCTTATTCTATAACAAGATATTAATTTGATAGGTATATCATGGGTAATTATATTATTCTTGATTTATTTTTATTTCCTTCTTAGGATGGGGTTTGATTCTTGAGGGTGAGAATCATTTGAGAGATATTTGATGTAAAGGATTGGATTTTTTCGAACACTTTATTTGTCTTTTACTGGTTGTTGAGGGAGTCTGGGGGTGTTTTTTAGTATTTTCTTTAGTTTTATGAATGTATAAATAGAATTTTGATGTATATTAATTAATTAATTTTTTTGGAAGTATATTCTTTGTCATTTGAAATATTATTTAATTGAAAATTTCTTTTTTTATTTTTATTTATCCTTACACAGACCCCCTTTCTGAATAAGGGTAACTACAAAATACACTTACATGAGTCCTGTTACATAAATGTAAATTCATATAAACCATGAGTGATCCTAATCTTTGTAAAGGTATATTAATTTATCTTCACACAAATGCTTATTATTTAATGATAAAATGGTTTATGTTTACATAGAGGATTTCTACTTAAAGGTAATGCAGTTTACCTTCACACAAGTTTTGTTTTTTATGTAATGGTACATCCATTATGAAGAATTTATTATTATACTTCCTAGACTCAACCTATGACATGATTTTTTTGGAAATATGAGTATTTTAAGCTAAAAAACATGGGTAATAAATACTCAAAATCCTAGAATAATATTTTTATAATTTAAATAATAAAAATTCATGAATAAAATAGAATCTTAAAAATTAAATGCTGAAATGTTGAAAATATATATCCACACTAGAAAAAAAAATCATAAGACTTTTATATTTTTATTCACTCAAACTGATTCCTACTACTAAGTGAATGATACAATGTAGACATTTGAATTACCACACCCATCCTCATTGTTGCTATCAAATTAAGATGGGTTGGTGAATCTCTAAATAGTTCTAATTTTATTTGAGAACTCCTTTATCTCTCTTCCATTACCCTCCTCAAGTTTTCTTTGAGTGTTTCACATATATAATTCCTAAAGGATCATATCTAGTACCTTTAAAGTGGGTCAGGCCTTCTATGTAGAGTAGGTTGAGTTTCATTACAAATCCCATATTGTTCAAGCCCTTATATCTCTTCCTACTAATGTGTAGCAAGTCTCTACAACTTCATTTCCTGGAAGGGAATCCATGGATCTCACTTTTTTATTTTTTTAAGTGTGTAATTACCATGCTCTGGGTTTCATTAGATAAATACTGGGATTAACTATAATAATACAAAACATGGAATAAGAATTTTAAATGAGAAGGGAAATGAGGTATACATGCTACTATTTTTGAATTTTTGAAGTTGTTATTTAATATTTAGTGTGATATATATTGTTATATTATCCTTCCTACATGTAATATCTAATTATCACATTAGAATTGGTTATGTGATTTAAATATTACAAGATAATAAATATTTTATATAGAAAAAATTAATTTTCATTCATGGATTATTAAGGATGATAAGAAAAAATTTCATATATTATTATGAATATTTAGTGCTCCTTTAGCACTAGTAAAATAAGTTTATAATTGTTGAAATATACTTATAATAAATTCAATAATTATTTTATAAATTTTTTGATGAAGAAAATAAAAATATAAAGGTCAAATTCATTTAGATTATTTATTTATTTTGTATACTTAATTATAACATACTAATTATTATTGTTTTTTGTTTCCAATGTATTATGTTTAATTATTAATATTTCCATGCTTAAATAAATTAAACCTTGTTTTGGTTTTGGTATAGTGATAATTATTATATTTTTATTTTAATCTGGTTTGGTGGCATGTTGTGGTGGATAGTGGGTTTGATGGTTGGATGTAAAGGTGTCAGGATGGCACTGATTGGGTTAAAATGGGTTGAGAAATAGGATTTCCCATTTTTTTCCTTAATAGGGATGCATAATTTCTACCTTCTTTGATTTTTCTATCTAACTTTGAAATTTCAATTTTTCATAAGGATTTTTTTGAGTCCTAGAATACTCATGATTATGGAATGATTATAAAATAATAACCAAACTAGCGGGAATGGGGGTTGATGATGGTAAAGATACATAATGAATGGAAACCATGAAATGAGTTGAAATTAATTAAGATCATAATTTTAAAATTCATAAGTGATATAATAATTATTAAATAATTTTATTTAGATAAATTATGAAATGGTTAAACCAAGATTATACTAGGTTATCAAATAATTTTTTATTGATTGATTACTGAATGAATTTGAGGGATAAACCTTTTATACAATTGTTCTTAGTGATTTAATAGTATAATACTAGAGATGAAAGTGGATATTTCATGTGGGATGATAGATATAACTTGAGTTTTGGGAAGGTAGTTGAACCTAGTGTGGTTGTGCGATACCTATGTCATTAAGTTAAGTGATTTATTTTTCTCCACCAAGTCAGTTGGGGAGATTGACACGATATCAGCCTTAGGTTCTGTGTGTTTCCCAACATCTTGGTTATCATGGGAACAAATGGTTGGATACCCCATACCAAGATATCTCATCAAGGATGACTATTTATATACACATAGTCAATATGTGATGATTTTTTGTTGATTTTTACTTTTATATGCATTCTGTTTCAGATTGAGGTTATATTATATAATAATATTTCAGATGTAATAGATATGGTTATTACAGACATACTCCAACAAAAGCTATAATGAATTGAATTTTAGTATGAGATATGATGGAAATATGTACTAGGTGAAAATAAGTGATGATAATGTGGATATGATGAGTTTCATAGGTTGTAATATGTGATGGTGATGATGTGATTGGCCAAATGGGAAGGATGGCCTAAGAGGAGATGAGAGAATTAGTTTTTAGGGTTTAAGGTAAATATTTCAGTAGGAATGTGGTGGTGGGGTTAACTTATTTATATATATTATTTGATATGATTTGACCATATTCTATGTGTTACTTGGTGAGTGAGACTTAGTGAGGTCGAAAAATTAGTTTACCTAATTAGGTGATGAGTTAGTTTCTCTGTTCATTAACTAGGGATTTATCATGATTCTTCCACATTTTCACAAGAGGTTTCATATAGGATACTATCGAATATACATGTTATGATAAATCCTATATATATATAAACCACTTTTCAAGTCCACCAAAGGGATTTGGTGATTGAGATCGGAGATACTAGCCAGTGGACTATTCATGAATTGTGAGTGGTCGAGGTCATCATCGTAGGAGTGGTTCATGCTTTATTTTTCAGTTATATTTTTTATTGTATTTCATATCATGTACTTGGATTATATGGATGTTTATTTATGATTTATATATTTTTATTTGATGGTTATTTATTCATAGGATTATTTAAGGAAATGCATTCCATTTGACTGTGTGATACCCTTAATGTTAGTTACCAATTCATGGCTTGTTAGACGTGGGCTTCGAGGGATCACTCTACACCTTCATTGTAGATCCAGAAGGGGTAATAGTGGGGGTGGTTTGTGAAAACATGATAGTGAAGAACCAATGGTTAAGTATATATGGGGTACCATATTTTATATATATGCATTGATATAATGTTACATACTTCTGCACGTTACTTGGCGGGTGATCCTTGGTAAGGTTGAGATTTAGTTCACCTGATTAGGTAACAAGTTGATTTTATTGATTTTTTCACTAGGATTTAGCATAATTATTTCATATTTTTACATGATATTTTAGGGAGGATCCTACTGAGTATACATGATATTCTCAACCATAAATATATAAATATGTTTTTATGGTCTGTATGAGTTGATTAGAGATCGAGTTGGGCTTTACTAACTCATATTCATTATTTAGGATATTCTAGTGTTCATGGTCACTATTAGAGGGGTGGTTCATTTTTTATTTCTATTTTTTATTTTCCTCAACATGGAATGATTATTGGAATTTATAAAATCATTCCACACACTTTTCTTCAAAATCCATGATGTGGTCCTCATTTAGACAAGAGAAGGAGAGTTTGAGTATAAAAGCATCTCTATTCCCGAAGAAAAATAAATTGGATCTCCATATACCGACTGATTGATTGAACACATAGGGATAAATATTTCCTAAAAAATGTTTTCTTGTCTAATTATGTGGTGGTGATAACATCCCTCTAGGATTAGACTGTGGATTTTATCGATTACTAATAAAAGGGTGTTGAGACCATAAAACCCATTTTTATGTGTCTTCTAAGCAATTTTTGGCCCATAAAACACCTTAAAAATAATTTTATAGAAAAGGGAGTATTTATTTCCATAGTCTTCAATTTTATTGGTATTTTATCCAAAAATCACTTACCTATCAAAATCTATGGTTATCCAAAGTTGAACATTTTCATTAAGAAATTTGAGTTCACGTTTAGGGTTACACACCCAAGTCCCATGCGATCAGGTCTTCTTCACCTAGATCCTTCAACCTTATCCTATTTACACCAAGTTATATTCACCTAGATCTACTAGGTTAATAAATAGACCCCCCATTCCTCCAATTTTCAACACACACGTACAAATTCATGAAAGAAGAAGCGAGGTACGATCCTCGTTCACCCTACCCATTCCGAAGCCCCCTCACTAGAGTTCCATGCGAACTAGTCATCTAGGGGATCATATACTAGGGATCTAATCACCCTAATCAACCTCATAGACTCATAAATATATAGAACCTTCACCCAGTTCCCCTCATTAAGAAGACCCTTTTCATAGGTCCCCTCACTAGGGTGACCCTTCACCCCGACCCCACTTACTAGGGTGAATCTCACCCAAGGCCATCACACCTAGGAACCCATTCTATCTAACCTCTACTAGGGTGAACCACCCCAACAAACCTAAAACTGATCTCCATTTATCCACAGTCCCTATTATGACTCAAATTTTTCCTATTCCCATAATTTAGACTCCCATTTTCCCAAGACACCCACTTGAGCACCTAATCATTAGGGCCTCCTACCAAGTGTATGCCCCAAAACATACCTTCACCAGAACCATTTATTAGGTGCGAAATCATTGATAATACAAAAGTGTAATCCCCACTAAATTATTTATTGTTTTACTTTCAATGCACAAATATTCTTATTGCATGAAATTAAATTGCATGGACCAATTTTTTGCCTGAACTTAAACCCTACAACTCAAACTATGTGAGTCTTGATTATTGTTCTCACAAGATTCGTAGAACTCCTCTTTGAGGTTCAATATTAAAACCTTGATAACGCATCCCTCTTTAGAGAGTGGTATCTGCCAATCATTATTCCCCATTATACTGAAAATTGATAGCACCTACCTATACAGATTTAAATTTTCGTCCCACCCTATGTGATGATCATAGTGGACCTTTTCTTTGGTGATTAACCTTATATTCCTTCATGGCCTTATATGAGGAATACTTATCTATCTATAATGCGATGATCATAACAAACCCATGCAATGAGCATGGTTTAATCCATTTCTTCATCGGTGATGATCTAAGACCTACTTCCCCCATGTACCTTGAGTGAAGATTCTACTCTTGGTTTCCATATATGACTTGAGTTGAGATATTGTTCCTAGTTAAATCAATTTATTGATTCAAGATCCTCATCAGGGTTTCCCAAAGTACCTAAAACTGGATCACCTACCATAGTGAACCCAAACATGCATCCCCATAAATAAACCCCACACATATCCTTCCAACTCCCCTGGCATGACATGGTCTTCCTAATTGGTGTAATCCCTGACCATACCTTCTCATGTTTTGGTACCAATATTTAGGATGGAACATAAAGGGTTTCAAATATGTAATTCACAAACTAACTATTGTTAGGAACCTTTTACCCAATAGTATATATGTCCTAGAAACATGACCTTAAAAGGCACTTCACTTGGTCATGTTTATATGACCTTAAAAATCACCATTATGGTCCTTGTTGCATGAACTTAAAATTTATGACATGTCTCATTAAGTGGAAATGAAATATATGGGTTCCAATTCCCTTCATAGTGATATGTAGGAATCCTATTTCATGGGATTGATCCTAGCATCAGAAACACCAACTACATCCTTGTATGAAAATATATTCCATATTTTTTGATCATGTGGATTTAAACCATAGTATCATTATTTAGAGAAAAATGAAGAACCATCAATATATACAGATTCACACATAAAATAAATGATTTTGATCAGATTATTAGAATAGGGGTAAATAGTCCTTCAATGTGATTTGGTGAGGATTTATGAATATGAATTAAATCTATAAGAGAGTCCTAAAGTAGATCATAACCCCCCATAAGGGTGTGATGAGATCCACCTATCATCCCATCAACCATTTAACATTCCATAGTGACACTTGTAAAGTCCTAGTGACTGCTTTTCTTTAGAAGGAATGCCCATGATGACTCAAAACACCATAGCTAGGATGTGCATCTAGGTTTCCACTGGAAACAAAATTCTGAACTCGACATGAATCCTTTACTTGTGAAAGAGATTGATAGATTATTCACTCTTGTGATGATGCATTATAAATTTCAGTATTTTTAATCATTTTAGGAATTTTAATGAACCCCACTAAGTTCCATTTAATCCAAATAAAAACATCAAGATGTGTATCATATCATATATCCCATTTCTAAAAACTAATACCCAACATGGAAATCCTCATTCTACCACTACTCACCAGCCATAACACTTGAAGATTGTAGACCTGCAACCCCATAGGACATTGTCTCTAACCCAATATCAATAGGTGAATACCTTGGTTTATGGATACCATCTCAGTAGCTCTATTATGAATTTGGAGATAGCACATAAGAACCTTCAGGTGATGAATCCCCATAGACCATCCCATCATCAGATATCCACGATGAACCTATTGGTGCCTATTGCCATATTAAACTACTTTGGGAGCCTATCCTTAGAGAAGAATGACATATCAATTACTTAATTTAGGGAGGTGTATAAGGTCATCCACCACATCCAAAAATATATCTGAGAGCTATCTGGGGGGTTATTCATCATGGTTTTAACTTCCTTGTCTAACCCACTATCTTGGGTTGTGTCAAAGGTTCCACTAACCTTAGGGAACATCCCTATACAAAAAATAATGAAAATAAATTCCAAGGTCTTTCCTGAACACTATGGTAAGATTTTACCTTTATAAAAAAACACAACCAAACTTAACAAAATGAAAATGTAGACAAAATCTATATGATTCATGATAAAGAAACTATTTCAACAAAATAATCAAAATAAAACAAACACAAGAGTAGAAATTAAAACAAAATTCCTCAACCAAAAAAGAATTAAAGACAACAAGAATCTATGAAACCAAAGTGGCATCATTCCAAGCATCTCTCGAACTAGATCCAAGATCTAACTCCACATGCCTTTCCCACAATATCAAGATGCATCACTAGATAATTATGAAACATTTTCATTTCTAATTTCTAGGTAAAAAACATCTACAAATGCACCAAAGTTTCCAAGAATGGGGTGAGTATACCTATCAGTGGGAAATCCCTAGAGACTTATCAAAACATGCCACTGGGATAAAAATGAGTTAGTATATTTAATATCAAAATAGGTGAGAAGAAGATAAATAGTTTTATACAAAGCCATGAATTTGTTAAATATAACAAAACATTACTTAAAGAATATTACCATTTCTTACCACTAGGAATAACCATCCCATCTTCACACCCACACACCGATAAACATACACACACATTCATTCCATGAACCTCTATATTATTTTAAGTGGGGACTCATCCTATCACCAATATATCACTTGGTGACCCCCATTGATAGTGGTAATTCACTACAATGCTCCATCCTACATTTATGGTGGTAATCAATGATAATGCTTCTTGCCAATGAACACCCACCAACCCAATTATTCCAATTACAATGAAAATTCATTTCACATAAAATAATCCTTCCTTTTAATACATTTCATCAAACACTTTTCTTGGATTAAAAAAACCTTAATTTAAAAACCTTTATTAAAAATTATAAAACAAGGGGTTTTCCAAAATCCATACAAATTCCCATGTTCCAATATTATAAAATAAAATGGGTTCCTTACAAAAATAATTAAAAATTTCCTTTTCAAATTCTAGCAAATCATTCAAAGAAAAAAATTCATCAAGTTAAAGAACAAGTAGAGAAGATAGAAAATCCACCTACCACTCAATGGGTGACAACAATGATTAACAACACAAAGAAACCTCTAAAATATAGCTTAAAAAATACATACTTCAATATATTCAATAAATATATGATCCAAACCCATAAAAGATAATATATCTATACATAACATATTAGATGTAATGCTCTAGGTGAGAGAATATGAGGATATCTAAGAAGAAAGAGAGAAAATGCAAAATTACTATTGATTTTGGAGATCCAACACACTTTAATCCATAAAAACCAGACTCTAGATCAAAAGGAATTTCTAATAAAACTTAGGGAAGTAGAGGAGTTCAAGAGCTCAATATAGGAGAAGATAAATGAGGGGTTTAGGGTAAAAAAACTAGAGTTAAATTACAATTTTCAAAAAAATAAATGCATGTTGCATGATTAGGCTATATAGTTTGGGAAACCATGTGCCAACTGTGTATATGATACTATCTCTAAACCACCCACTCACATGTATTGGGCATGATTCAACAAACCATGTTCCCACCATGCTTTTACCCTATACCTCCACTTGTAAGATTTTTCCTGGGCACCCACACTGTTTGACTAAACCATGTAGCAACTACGAACCTACCCAATGACTCCCAAAATATCTTTCATAGTTTCTTAGAGAAGTTTCAATATTTCCTCAAACTATTCACCCTATGAAACCCTTAAAAAATTCATTAAAATCATTCAAAAAATCCCAAAACTCAACCCAAGTATTATATAACATAAAAATAAATAATAAAATGGTAAATTATTTGAAACTAGGGGTATTATATTCTCACCACAATTAGCCATTTTATCCTTGGAAAGATGGATATTCTTGGTTCTTTGGAAAAGTTTAGGCCATTGCTCCATCATATAGTATTCTTGTTCCAATGAATCTTTCTAAATCTAACCATGATGCCATAAAACATATACTAAACATATACCCTTCCCACATAAAAACTTCTCTTGTATATTAACAATTCGTATCAACATATAGTTACCTAGGACTATCATAGATAGATGTTACATCCTTTTTTTATGAATATTCATTACATTACACAAACACACGCCTAAGGACCATAGTAATTTAGTGCCTCTGGAAACTTGAAAACATAAAAATTGTTCCATAAGTGAGCTACATTGTCTCCGGCTGCATTATTTATATCTGGATATCCTCTTAGAAATATCATACATAATACATATATTTATAACATGGGGAAAGGAAACATAATAAAGGGTGATCTCAGATGCTCAGTAAGGGTAAACAAGGGAGATACACAAGAATAACATGAGTATAAAGGCATAAGGACATGGGAATAACATTTGAAAACCATACTATACATATCAATGATAATAATCTTGAATCATAGAATAAATATTGGTAGTTCATAGGACATGAATAAAAAGGTAATAAGATAACATGATCCATGAGAGCATAACAATGGAATAATACATGGATTTGTGGCATACACATAAGTTTAGGAAATAATATCCATATTATTCAAGGATCAATTATAAGGGTATCACATTAGAATGAGTTTACTCCCAAAACCATCATAGTATTAAAGGTTCACTCCTTAGACCATCATAGTGGAAAACTTCCCTTACTGAACCAAGTTCACTCTTCGTTATAGTCCTGTATATCCCATGAGATATAAATATTTACCCAACACATTAAAGGGAGATATAGGTCCCACATATTACAAAATTAAAACCATATTTATGTGTTCCACAAGATCATAAGCATTCATCATATCATGAACCATGAAATGAAATAGTTATCATAAACATTTCATCATATCATAACCTGTGAAAAAGAGACATATTTTATAATCATTTCATCATAGCATAACTCATGAAAAGAACCAGGTTTCAAAAGAATTTCCTCATGGTGTAACTCATGGAAGAGAAATAGATTTCATAAAAATTATTCCATCATAAATATAAATCAATATGATAAATAATAATAATGTTAACCATATATTGTATCCCCAATAAGGCATAGGTAACATCAATAGATATCATCTTCGATGAAAAATGATTTTGATCGATCGTTTAAAATATTTCTTAAGGAAAATATCCTTTAATTTGATAAAAACTTTTTAAAACGTAAAATATTTTTAAAATAATTTTTATTTCAAATAACCTTGAAAATTTATAAATTAATATTTTAAGTAATTATTGGTCATGATGTTAGAAAATTATCTTCATGCTATACATGTTAAAACGAAGATTTCTTCCACATTTTCTGTAAAATGAAAACGTGAATTATTTGGAAAATTGAATTAATATTCCTTTAATTTTTTTAAAATTAAAACATGGGTGAAAGATTATTGTAAAAATATAGTATAATAATATTTTTTTGAAAATATATGGTTTTGGAAGAAAATATATTTTTGACCGAAGAGAGAAATGATGTCAAATTTTATTATAAACATTTTCACAATTTTTTAAGTACCAAAGAGTGGAAAAATTGTACTATTAATTTAGAATATCATGAATAACAATAGGAGAATAAAATTCATTACTTTATTTAAATATTTATCATAATAATTTATCATCAAAAACATAATCATTAACTATCTCGATAAACGAAGAGGCTGTAACATAAAATCTTAGCACTTTGGTAACCTTGATTCGTAATCCCCATGAAGGAATAACATAAAATTAAACTTAAAATATCACGAGGATAAATAAATTCATGATATTACATTTAAAATACTCTCTATATATTCCTCATGAAATAATACAGGTTTATAACATAGCGTACGTCTCAAAGAAGGAAAATTGAGACAAAATCCCTTACCTAAATCTTGACTTCAACCGTAATCATTAAATCCTCCAGTGTAATAAATATAATTTTTTTATAAATATATTAAATAAACATATTAATATATATAATTATGTATATTATTTTCTTATGACCTTTTATTACTCTTTTATTAATAATTCCATGTTAAATTTTCATTTCAAGCAATATCTACTTTGTTTTTTGTATATGTTTTGACTTTTTATTTTTTGGCCTCTTACATGGATTATGGTTTCATAATACATATAATGTTAAAGATGATATTAATATAATATATATTATATATATATATATTTATTTAGAGTAACGCTTAAAATTTAGTGATAGAAAATAAAGTACACCATTCATGGAGACGATAGGTTGTATGTACGTAAGAACATTGTTTCTATATTCTTGTTGGATTGAAAGAAAGAAACATAAATGATATATATTATCTTTCTAGAATCATAGTAATTTCATATATATCACATATTATTATTGAAACCATCTTAAATACATTCTTTATAAAGTGTGAATAAATCACATCGCTTCGTGAGGCGGTAGTTTGTTGTACACATGAGCGACATTATCATATTATCACAAAATGGTAATCATGAAGATATTTGTGATATAAAAATTAAATAAGAATATAAGAATATAATAAATATCCTATATAAACAAAAAATACATCATTATTTCCTACCATTAGAGGTGGTAATAGAAAAACGAATAACGTTGGTTCGTGAGGCGGTAGTCCACCTTACACACGAATGATGATTTTGTAACCCATTTTATGGAAGTGAAGATGGTTACAGGTGATGAAATTAACAAAAAATATCTAAGTATATTGAAGATAATGAAGTTATTATATCATCATGGTATAATAATTATTTAATTACTTTTAGGAAGAAATAAAACAAAAACACTCATTGATGAACGCCACCTCTTTTTCGAGTATCCTTCTTAGGTTTGCACCAAAAGCGTTCCTAGGTTGTATTTATGTCAAAAATGAAGATGACATGAGGTAATTTTGGAATCTATTTTGTTAGGTATTTTCCAAAAAAAGTTATTTAATTTTTGAAGAAGAGAGGAGAGTGGGTGTCCTTTTATAAGTGGGGGAGAGGACACACTTGATATATTTGAAATGAATTGAGTCCTCCGACATTTTTAATATGTAAAAAGGGTCCAAAATGGTATATTATTAAACATTATAAGGTGTAATGGTATAAATATGGTCATAAAATAGTTTTTATACAAATTAATAGGTCATATTTATCATTATATTTTTAGTTTAACCCTCTATAAACTCATTCTTACCTTAACTAAGGTAATTAATTTGCACTGCAATCACTATTCATTTTGGAAAAAAATTAAGTTAAACATATTAGATAATATAAGTTATGATTATTATAAATATGGAATCAATTTTTATAAAATTACATTCACATAAGCATAAAATTTTAATTTAAAATCAATCCTACAGACGCGACCAGAGAGCATGGTTTTTAAAGAGAAAATGTTTAAAAGTTTACAAAGTTTTTATATCCAAATTCAATATGAAATTGATTCCAATGACCTACATTGAATTAATGAATTCATAATTAAAGTAATTTAACTTTAAAATCAATTTAAAATACAATATAACTTTATAAATAAATTAAATTAAAAGGATTTTTTCAATTAAAATTCAGTATTTTTCACCATTCATCAAAAATGAATCTTTTCAGAAAAACCAAAAAAATCACCCTAAGATAATTCTGAAATTATGATTTCAAAAATGAATTTTATTTTATTAAATTTATTTTCTAAATTTTTCAAAAATTAATTTTATTATTGTTCACAAAAATACAAAAAAACATTTATTTTGACAAAATAGTATTTTTGAGAATTTACTGAGATTATGTATTTTATTATCAATATGTTTCTTTATATAAAACCATTATAATTAGTATTTGAAAATTATTTATTAATATTCATATTAAAATGTTTAATGGCTCATTTATAATGGAATCATTTAAATAAATATATTAACAATTTATTATGGTGTTAGTAAAACTCAGTGTCATATGTAACACAACCTAAACTAGTGTTGTGTGTTGTGAAAGATTAACTTGGTTTTTCATGTAGCACAAGCTATCAGGGAAATTTAACTTATTTGAAAAAAATAATTCATAAAAACGTGTAGTGTTACACTCTACCCCCCATAAAATTATTTTTCCATCAAAATTCATTACTTTGATACAGAAAAATGAGGATACTTCTACCTCATCATATCCTCAAGTTCCCACATAGCTTCCTTAAACTAGTGGTTTTGATTTTTTTTGAACAAGTGAGTGGTCTTGTTTCATATAAATTTCTCTGTATGATCCATAATCTCCACTAGTTTTTCATCATAATAAATAATTTCTATAGTTTCATGACTTATGAGTTTAGTAAATGTCAATGGTTAGGTATGTACTTCCTTATAAGAGATACATGTAACACATCATAGACTTGAGAGAGGTTTGGTGGGAGTTCCAAGTTATTGGATATGGTCTTGATATGATAAATAATTTAAAAATCTTAGATATACCTAGGTATTAGTTTCCCTTTCATCCTAAATCTCACAACCTTATTCCATGGAGAAGTTCTTAGAAACACCTTGTTACCAACATCAAACTCTAGATCACACAGATGACTTTCAACATAAATTTTCCACCGAATCTGAGATGATTTATTGTGTTTATGGATGACTCTAATATTATCTTCCATTTATTCATCTATCTTAGGTCCTAATAGATTTTTTTCTCCAACTTCATTCCAGTACACTGGACCTCTACATTTCATTCCATAGAGGGATCTATAAGGATACATCTGATTGCTTGATTGAAATATATTTTTGTAAGAAAAATCAACTAGAGGAAGTTATTAATCCCAAAAACCTTTTAAATATAAAATAAAATGATCTCAAACTATCCTCTAAGGTTTTAATTATTCTTTCATACTAACCATATATCTGAGGATGATACGCTGAGTTAAAACTCAACTTCGTATTAAGAGCTTGCTAAATAATTTTCCATAACTTTGAGGAAAACCTAATATTCTGATCAGATATAATAGAATGTGGTACTCCATGCAACCTTACAACTTCCTTAATGTATATTTTTAAATGTAGATCAAGAGATAATTCATCTATGATAGAGATGAAGTGTGTCAACTTTGTAAGACGATTGACTACAAACCGTATAGAATTATTCCATTTAGATGTTTTGGGGAGTTCATCGAAAAAATCCATTGTGTTTTTTTCCTATTTACATTCTGTTATGGGTAATGTATGTAAAATCCCCATATAATTTTGTCTTTTATCCTTAAATTGTTGACATACCAAGCTCCGTGATACAAACTCTGTGATATCTCTCTTCTTTCCTTCCCACCAGAAGTATTATTTCAAATATCTATATATATTCATAACTCTAAGATGAATAGGTAATGAATAACTATGACCTTCCTATAATAAATCCTTCTTTAATTCTAGTATGGAAAAAACACAAAAATAGCTCCTGAACCTTATCATTCCAACATGATCAAGGTTAAAATCAAGAACACTTATAACCTACTTTTGTAGCTCTACATATTCAGTCTATGCCTATTTAATCTTCACTTGGATAAATGGTTGAACATTTAATTGAACAATATTATATTTTTCCCCTTATTTCATGATTTATAGATCCGTTATTTGAAAACCTAGAAATATTGGATCTTTTGTGATCCTCATCATGGATAATCTAGCATGATCCTTTCGACTCAAAGCATCAACCACCTTTTTTCCTTCATAGGGTGGTAATGTATTGGGAAGTCATAATCATTAATCAGATCTAACCATATTATATGGCTCATTTTTAACTCCTTCTATGTAAATATATACATTAAATTTTTGTGATAGGTATATATGTCACACCTTTATCCATAAAGATAGTGCCTACATATTTTAAATGTAAAAATGACCACATCTAACTCTAAATCATGTGTTGGGTAATTTTTCCTATTAATATTCAATTTTCATGAGGAATAAGATATAACCATTTCATTCCACATAATAATAAATCCCAATCCCTTCTTGGATACATCACTATAGATTAAACACCCTTCTCCACTACATGGTAAAGTAAGAATCGGTGTGTTGACTAATATTCCATTTAGCTCCTTGAAAATTTCATCATATTCATCTGTCTAAAGGAACTTGGATCCCTTCGAAGTTAACTTGGTTATAGGATTAGATATTCATGATAAATTATCCACTAAACCATTGATAATATCCAGCTAAACCATGAAAACTACAGATCTCAATCACCATGGTTGGTCTTTTACAACATTCAATATCCTTTTTCTTCGATGGATCTACTAATATACCCTCTATTGTGATTATATAACCCAAAAATCAAACCTTTTGTAGCCAAAATTGACAAATTGTTCATATACTTTCTCCTTCCTTCGGGTATTTAGTATAATTATAAATTTATATTCATGATCTTCCTTTCTCTTTGAGTAGACAAGAATATATTTTGTAAATACCACCACAAACTGATCAAGATAATCTCTAAAGGATCTATTCATTTAATCTATAAAGATAGTAGGGGAATTAGTAAGACTGCAAGGAATTACTATATATTCCTAGTGTCCATACTTAAATCCTCTCTTGTGTATATCATCCTTATTGAACATAAATTGATGATATACAAAATGATGTTCAATATTGAAAAATTATTGAGCTATGTTGTAACATCCCAAGTTTTTGAACTCGTTGAATTTCCCAACCTTTTTGAATTTTCAAGTTTGGTGAGCATACCAACATTTTTTTGGGATTTGGAACCTAATTACAAGAATTTAAATTATTTAATTCATTTTTTTCAGAAGTTTATAAGGCTTAGAAAGTGCCTCAAGAGTTTTAATGGGTTTTGGATTCATTAGGCCTGGAAATCTAAGTTTGGGGAAAAGGAAGACATGGGAACATGGTTGACGCATAGTCTGTCTAACCGTTCAGCCTAAACCATGCGGATTTTTTTAAAATGGGAATGATTTGATATAACCATGAACCAATTTTATTAAATATTTCAGGTGTGTACAAGTCTTCTCAGTGGGTGTGCACGATCTGTGCATGGTTTGTCAAACCATGTGGCCAGACCGTGCGAGGTGTCTTTCCTCTTGAACAGTGAGCACCGCATGGTTGGAAGACAATTTTATAAATAATTTGGTAATAGTGTGACTCTTTAAAAAGTTTCAAATTATCTATTTTTACCTCCCACCTTTATATCTTCTTCTCCTACTTCTCCTCATCACTCACACACATGGTAGGGGAGCTCTTCATTTTTCTTCTCCCTCTAGGTTCCTTTGGAACTACTCCATCCAAGCTCTAATCTGAGTTTCATCTGTCTCATTGGAATAATATAAGTAAGGAATTAAATCCTATTTATTATTTTTCTTGTTTATCTCACCATAAATAATGCAAAATCCATGTGATATATTTTGACATATTTTTAGGTATTTTTTCTAAAACTCTGATTTCCCTAGTTTTGGCTCAATTTATAAGCTGATATCGGGCGAGTGAGTGCCTAAGATTATAAGGTAGGTGGTTCCTAGATTTATCCTTAATTTTCTAGGTATTATGGGGTGAATTATTAAATACTCACATATGGTATGTCCATGAGAGACTCCTAATTAATCAATGCTTGACTTTTAATTGTTTAATTGATGATATGGGAAGCCAGTAGGAATGTTCTTGCTTAATTGTAAATGGAATAAGACAAGTAAGGTAATTTTGACCAATTGGGTAGGGTAGGACAATTTCTTTTAATAAATTAATTAAATTTTATGTGATTGCATTGGTTCCTTGGGAACATGATGGGCATGCCCCAAGGCATTGAGGTGATGTTAATCATCAGGACTGACGCGACATGGTTGGTCAACTTGGGCTCAAACTGAGATACATGGGGTGATGATAATCACTAGGTTGAGGTGACATGGGTTGTTAGGATTGAGGTGATGTGGTTTTCAATATGAGGTAATGGGCTGCGGGATTTGAGATGATGTTGAAAATCAGGATTTGGGTGACATGTTTGTATGAGCATGAGAAATAAAATGATGTGTCTTAAGGTATATGTTGGTGATTTACACTAACTATTGTTGGTCGAAACACAATTGGATTAATTTTCAAAAATATAGGACTCATATGAGGTGGTGTTGATCACTCATTGTGGGTGGAGGCCTCTGTAGATATTTCAGCTTAGGGGATGGTGTTGAAAATTAGTTATATTAGAGGTTCTCACCGTAGAAAGCCACAATTGATGGTGATGGACCATCAGGTGATAGTGTTGAGACCATTGGTTGGGGGATAAGGTTCTCCATTGTATTTGGGTCCAATGGTACATGATTATTAGAGTACGGACATCATCATGACTCAGGATGTTGACTGATGATCTAGTGATGACTATTATTTATTGAAGTATGGATATCACCATGCCTTGGGATGTCGGGCTGTTGAGATGAGGGTGAGTTTCTAAGAAGAGGTCCAAGGGACCTAGGAGTTATTTATGGGCATGTAATTAGGATTTTGAATACTTGATTGGCAGAACTTGAGGTGTCAGATGACATGAGGTGCCGTTGATATATTTATGGGAGGTTCTAGAGGGATCTCTAGGTATGACATTCTTCTGGGGACACATGGGCACTAAGTCTTGGGTCATATCCACTAAAAATATATATTTAAGGATATGTAATTTCTTCCAAATATATATTTGGGGGCATGTATTCATATATATACTAGCATTTTCCAAATTAGGTAAATTCTCACTTGTAGATGTTAAGCACAAGTAGAGTGGGTTAATTAATAAATGTGTGGGTTGATGCTATTTACTCACATATTCATGCACTGTATAATTATGGATGTAAGATAGGCACACATTGATAGTAGCCTCTTGAGTTCATACTCACACCCTAAATTGGCCCCTCAAGATTCATGTAAACTTTATGGTTTTGAGATCAAGTAATGGATCAATATTGAGAGGTAGACCTTAGTGGTTGAGATGTATTTCTTTTGTGTGGGATGGATGGTAGTGGACCCTATGGTTCCACTGCATCAGGCTTGTCCTTCTTTTGATATTTTCTATATATGTACTTATATGGTCAGTCACAGGTGACCTTTCTTGTTTATATTTTTATGACCTTTATTGACATGTATTTATCAACATATGGTAATATACCTTTGGGATTGATTTTTTATTGCTGCTGTTTATTTTTCTCCCGCTGAGTTTTATTATTTCTTACAATGTTATGGATCTTATTCCACTATGTTATATATATCTATATATACCATTATTATTATCATTCCTAGAGGGAATAGTCTCCCCACTATCACCTAATCAGACAATCACTTCTAGTCGGTAGCCTTTTTCATATAGGGTGGCATGCCTAAGGCATAGTGGAAAATTGGTTTGAAGAACTATCAAGTAGAAAACTGGGTTGGGGTGCTACCAATGGTATTATAGTAGGTTTATTTTCCTTATGGTCTTACTATTTTGGATATGGTGGAGTAGAGACAATGATATATTTGGAACTGGGTAAGGAGATCATGCTTGAGTGGTTGTGGCCCAATGCATGGGGGATATACAAAGTTTCCAGGGGTGGTAAATTGATTTTATACTTTGTGCTTTTATAGTTATTGATTTCCAACTTGAGTGGCGCACTTGGGTGTGATGTTACTGGATTATGTTGTTTTGACCCTTGGCCTAGTATAGAAAGGGAGGAATATTTGTGAATCATGATAGTCACTTAGGATCATATGATGTGTGTTTTTATTATTATTTTCATTGGGAACATGGAATGTGCTAAGAGGGGATGGGTTGCTTAAAGTGTCAACAAATAATCTAAAAAATATTTTCCTGCTTATCATTTTTGGTGGAATTCTACTTATCCAGCCTAAGTATATGTTTACTGATGAGATTAGTATGTGATTCTATGTGTATATAGTATGTATGGCCCGAAATCTATTAAGGTAAGGAATGGGTAATGAAAGCAGGTGAGTTGTTTAAAGTGTAAACTAAAAGCTAAACATTAGCCATTTAGTGGTATCTTATTCAACTACCCTGGATTTATTATATCTAATATGCATGATAAGTGATTCCTGGATCTTTTATGGGCAAGAAAGGTCCATGAGACATGATGCTATATGATACCTAACTCTGATATGGGTAGGTAAGGGGCCAAGAGGCAATATTTCATGTGACATGGTTGCGGTAGGGGAGTGTAAGGGCGATGAAATGTGTTGCATGTTACTACTTTAACTATATGTGATATACATATGACTATTATGTATATTTTACCATCATTTTTGGTCTTTATTGTGATACACCTAGATGGATTCTAGTGGAGCATCTAGAGGGAGGAGATATGGTTCCGCATGAGCATGCATGGGATGAGGCCCCTGGGGGTCAGGATGATCATGAGCCACACATATAGGCTATGGTACAGGTGGGGAAACCATATTATATAGAATATTTTGGGCCATGAATAGATGAAAATCTTAGGGAGAGCTTGGTACGAGTCATATAGGGCATTGACTGGGGAGATCAGGGAGCTACGCCGTCCATAGATTACTTGAATCGTGAGTTCTAATCTCATTGCCCACCTTTGTTTTTGAGTAAGGGTGGACTGAAGGCAGTAGTGAATGAGATTGAGTATGTGATGAAAATTTTAAACTAGATTGAGGAAACCCTAGGTAAGAGGGTGAAGTTGGTGACATACATGCTCAAAGGACCGACAAAGCGATGGTGAGATGTGCAGGTTCAGGTAGGCAGACATGAGGGACCGACTTGGAAGGATTTTGAGGATAGGTTCTTTGAGAAATTATTCCCGTAGTCCTTGAGGGAAGATTAATCCTATGATTTTATGAATCTATAGTAGGCAGATACATCTATTATGTATTATGTTGAAAACTTCACAGACCTGTCCCGATTTTCTACTTCTATTGTGGGTGATGACATCGCCAGGGTGAGGTGATTCGAGAATGGATTGAGGCATGCCATCAAGGTTCATGTGAACATATTTAGGCTAAAATAATTCCCATAGGTGGTGAATGTGGTGCTGATAACTTAGGTAAACTTTATAGACCGATCATGTTTATTCTAGGTGATGGTGTCAGGTGAGCTTAATAGTGATACTTCAGGTATCCAGAAGCGAGATCGGGAGGATTCTTAGCAGGGTAGTGAGTCCAGAGACTCAAGTATTCCACAAGGGAGTGGGTTTTTATGATGTTCTTCTAGTTTGGGAAATTGGGACATGTTAAGACTTAGTGTGAGTAGGCTCTAAAAGAATGTTAGGCATGTGGTCGGATGTGGAACCTGGAGAGGTTCTACAAGATGTCTTCTTTGATTTTTGGGAGCTAGGGACTGAGTTAAGATCATGGATTTATTGTAGGAATGGGAGTAGTACTAAGAGATGGTATCAAATATTAAACTACATATGTAGGTCATGGTTGGGTGAGAGAGACCCAATAGTAGGGTTAGTGGCTAATAGTTGGTGCAACTCTGTAGGAAGGTCAGACCATGGGTAGTCAGGCTCTAGGCCAAGTGCATATTATTGATATGGTAGATTGAGAGTAGTTTAGTGATCTGATAATGGTTACAGGCATGCCTTGATAATGGTGTGACCTTATGTTTTATTTTGTAATGGACAATTTTGTTGCATGAGGTGCACGTGTGTTGTTTTTAGATGAACCAGGTGCTGGTTAGTATGTGTAAATTGGTGTGATGCTGTTATGTATGAGGTTCATATGTATCAATACTATTATAGAAAGATAAAACACACACACACACATGTGATTTTGGATTATTTTTTATCATACATTGAGGTTCATGAATTATGGGCATCTGATGAGATATCAGACTCATAAGTGTCATGTATGACATAAGTACTAATGAGCATCTGATGAGATCCAGGACTTGATGGGGGTCATGTATGACAGGGTTATGAATTGAGCACCTTGTGAGGTGTAGGGATGAAGATATTTTATGGGAGAGAGTTTACATCTGGGGATGATTTGTGGAACCATCAAAATATTTTATTGGTCAGGAAGCGATCAGGTAGGTAATTCCTAAGGTAGGGAGTTCCACAAGAGGAATTATCCTATGACCGAATGAAAGAGGTAGACCAAGGTAATGTGAATGTGATGAGTATGTTTGGTACCATCTCTGGGTAAATCCTTATATATTATGGATGATATATCTTAAGGCGGGGAGACTATAACGTCCTGGGTTTTTAAGCGGGTCAAATTTCCCAACCATTTATAATTTTCATGTTTGGCAAGCATACCAACCTTTATTTTGGGATTTATAACTTAATTCTAAGAGTTTTAATTCCTAAATTCATTATTTTTAGATATTTTTAAGTCTTATAAAGTTAATTTAGATATTTAAGGGGTTTTCGATGTTTTATGCTCTAAAAATCAGTTTGGGGAAAAGGAAGATAGGGGAAAATGGTACGTATAACCGTACGACCTAAACTTTGTGACCTATTTTCAAAGGGGAATGGTTTGATTTAACCATCAAAACCTTATAATTCAAGTGTATGAGTGTATTTAGGTCTTATTAGAGGGTGTTCATGGGCATCACATGGTTTGTCAAACCATACGTCCATCCATGCGAGGTATCTATCCTCTTGGACAATAAGCACCACACTGTTGGCATAGAGTAAGGTATTCAATCCTATTTATTATTTTTCTTGCACATATCTCCATATGAAATGATATATTTGTGTGAGATATTTTTCCTTATTTTTAGGTTATTTTTCTAAAACTTCAATTTAGCTCGTTTTGGCTTGAATTAGAGGTCAATATCAGATGAATGAGTTCCTACGAGTATAAGGTAGGTGCTGCTGAGGTTTATTCTTAATTTTATGGGTATTATGGGGTTTCTTATTAAATACACACTTTTGGGTTGTATGAGAGTCCCCTAATTAATTAATGACCAAATTGTAATTATTTAATTGATGATATGAGATATCAATAGGCATGCTATTACTTCATTATAAATGGACTAATCCAGGTAAGGGGATTTTGAACAATTGGGAAAGGTAGGTTGGTTTGTTTTAAAAAATTAATTAAACATTATGTGATTGTATTGGTTCCTTGGGAACATGATAGGGATGACCTGAGGCATTGAGGTGATGTTGATCACCGATACTGAGGTAATATCGCTCATCATCATGGGATTATCCCGAGATACATGGTGTGATGAGGATCACCAGGTTGAGGAGACATGAGTCATCAAGATTGAGGTGAAGTGGTTGTGAGGATGAGGGCATGGTCCATGGATGTACAACCTTCTCACATAATTGCCTGAAAAATGTACAGAATTGGAGTACAACAACAATAACTTTTTCAGGTAATAATGTACGCAATGCCAATGGTAGTAACTGCTGTAACAAAATATGTGAATCGTGACTTTTCAATCCATGTAACTTACGATTCTTCAAGTCAACACACCTCGATATGTTACTCGAATACCCATCAGATACCTTCACATTCTTTAAAATTTGAAGGAACATATCTTTATCCCTATTTTTCATTGTGAAAATGGCCGGAGCATACTTTTCATTCTCATCTGGCCAGAGATCGCGTTTTATGTTCATTAATTGTAAGTCTTTGCAAGCATTAAGATGATCCTTCGACTTTCCATGCTCATTAAGTAATGTGAAAATCAAATTATCACAGACATTCTTCTCAATATGCATCACATCAATATTGTGGCGCAACAAATTAAATCCCCAATATGAAATTTTGAAGAATATACTTTTTTTCTTCCATTGTTGCATTCTGATTTCACTTGACGATGCACTGCGGACCCGTTTTCTGCTATCATTCAAATGATGAACCTTCCCAAATTCTGTTTCAACATTTTCAAGGTGTGTTAATATTTCATAACTGGTTAACAACTTTGGAGGTGGTCTACAATCAATGAAACCATTAAATTTTTATTTGTTCAGCTGAAATCTATGAGATGCATCGAGAAATCTTTGATGGCATAAGAAGCACCATTTTCTACTGTGAGGTAGCCTTTTGGGCTCAAAATCAAAGTTACAAACGGGACAAGCCAAACCCATATAAGTGTTCCAACCAGATAAATTCCCAAGACCAGGAAAGTCACTAATGGTCCACAGTAAAGCAGGATGCATTTTGAACATTATTTTAGAAGAAACATCAAATGTCTCAACACTGTTACTCCATAACTCCTGCAATTCTTCAATCAAAGGCTGAAAGTATACATCAATATCATTTCCAGGCATTTGTTTTCCAGGAATAATCGTTGAAATGATAAAAGATGATTGTTGCATACACATCCATGGAGGCAGATTATAAGGGATCAAAACAACTGGCCAAATGCTATAACTTGTACTCAAATTCCCAAATGGGTTGAATCCATCGGTAGCCAATCCCAATCGAACATTCCTAAGATCAGATGAGAAATCTGGATGTAATGAATCAAATGTCTTCCATGATTGGGAATCTTGTGGATGTCTCATTAACCCATCATTGTTATTATCTACAGAATGAAACTTCATGTGTTCGGCAGTTTTCGATGACATGAATAATCTTTGCAATCGAGGCTTAAAAGGAAAGTAACGCAAAACCTTTGCAGGTGTGCTCCTTTTATTCTTCTTCTCCATGAAATTATGTTCATTCAGACTTCCAACATCACCCTTTTCCTTCCATCTAGAAGAAGAACATTTCTTGCAATTCTGTCTACTTGAATCCTCTCCCCAATAAAGCATACAATCATTGGGACATTTCTTGCAATTCTTACATTTGGCTCCACAGAATCAAGAGGAGTATCCAATGATATGTGACAATCTTGATCTGTTTGGGTTACAGTCTCAATAACATCACTTGTCACGTTGCAATTTGTAGCACCCTCTTCTGGTTGTTCTGATATGTTTTGATGCTGATAGTGGTGCCTTGCAGTGCCGAATGCATCATTTATTAGGTTTTTCATTTCATTTTCCATTGTTGACGAACTTGTGACCTCATTCTGTGGATTAACATCAGTGCTCAATCTTTCTGTAACGTTCGATTCTCCATGCCAAATCCAACACAAATATTGATCAAGGAATTGCTTCAGTATTAAATGTTCATAAACCTCATATCTCTTCAACCATGTTCTAAATTTACATTTAGGACATGGACATTTTATTCTCCCTTCAACGGATCGATTAGAAATCGCAAAATCTAAAAACTCATTCAAACCCTTAACATACTGAGGTGTGTTCCTCGGTAATGTGATCCAACTTTTATCCATGTATATCACAATGTGCCTACACAAAATATACGATAGTGTAATATTGCAGAATCATAATATAATAAAGATGACCCATTTATCATAAAGTATGCATAATATAATAAAGATGATTCATTGATCACATTTACCACTTAGCATGCCCAGACAAACCAAACAAGTCTGGTCCCTAGGAGACAGCATGAACACCTCATTGAGGAGCAGTAAGAATATCGGGTTACACAATTATCATAACACTGTCAATCACACATTTATGTTGCCTCAAACAATTTCTATCTCCACTACATTAATGAGATACATTGGTCCACTCAGATTACTTCCACACCCTCACAAAAAATACTACAACTTTCCTGAACATCTCATATACTCAAGTGCTTGGTCATCTCAATTAAATGTTTTATTTTATTTTCCATATCTAGAAATGGGATACCATTTGGTATTTATAACATCCATCCAAAATCACTAATATAGAATACCAATGCATGGTTTCCCATTTCTAGAGTTTCCCCTCATTGGATTATGTTTAATAATCATTACCTTCACTTATCAATATTATAGATCAATAAAAATAATATGGAATATTTTTTTACCATATTTAGTTTCATAATTTGAACAATGTTGTTGATACTTGTTTATATGACAATGAATATTCTTCTCACTAGATCCAACACAGTGATAACACATTATGATAATTCCCCCACTTAATTTCAATGTTTTTTCATCTATTAACCATTTATTTAGTCATGATTACCTATTCTTCAAAGATGGAAAATGATTATTTAATTCATTAAAAATATGAGTTTTATTTTTTTGGCCTTTATCAACATTACTATAAATTATTATCTTTTCATTACATATAATCAAGTACCTTTTGTTTATATAATAAGCATATGGTTCAAGTGATATTTTATTTTGAGTGATGATACTTTTTTTAAAATAATTAAATGGTTCGGTCCCATTTATCCTCATAAACCAAAGAAAAATATTCATATATCTATTATCCATATATATTACATGGTTGTACCTTCCATGAGTTCCCCATGAGGGTGTCATTGAGTTGGAGACAGAGAGCACGAGTCGTTGATGAAGGAGCAGTGAACTCATATTTTTCCATGGATTACATCTTTTACATGACTTATTGAGGACAAAAATTATTTATAGTGGGGAGTTTGTAAGATCCTATTACTGATCTATCAGGTATTTTTTTATCCTCTTCATGGTTTTCCTTTTATCCATTGTCTGTAAAGGACTATGAAGGAATTGGTAAGATACCTAAAATGGTGAAGTCAGATATTTGTTGTAATTTCATCTTTAACCAACTTTTTCTACATGATTCAAAAGTCATTCACACTGTATAACTAGGTTACACACCATGTAACTATTACTAGATACAAGTCATGAAAGGGTATTCATGCTGTGAAAGTTTACACCTCGGGAAGAGTGGTTTCACATCGTAAATTTTAAAATAATGGATTTTTAATTCGAGGTGAAGGATTTTTCAACATACTAGAACACCATGGATTTTACAGTAGGTAATAGTATTACACATCATCAAATGTCCCTCGTGTAGTTTTTAAAATAGGCGAGTGGCTATTTTGGTTTCAGTTCTTTTCTCTAGGCCCTTGGATCCCTACCTAGAGATCTTCTCGGGTTATTTTGGGAGACTATGCTCCATCTAGATTGATCCATTCAACATTGGATCTTTTATTGTAGTCGTGGCGCATCTCTCTGGGTAAGAAATATTTATGATTCTTCGTTTCTCTTGATAATGGTGGCACCCTAGGGTAAGATTATCAGATCTGGTGGCCTAGGTTTTTGAATCTTTGTGTATTTTTATAGATCCTTTGGGAGATCTCATTATGGAGGCCAGTCCTTGGTTAGTTGTGGTGCGACAGATGTCTGTTCTTGAGGTATTTGGTGTTTTCCCTTTCCACCAACCCCTTCTTTTCTAATTTATATCAATATTAAGGTTTTTATTATATTCTAGGGCCTTCGTTTTCATCATTGGGTTTTCATTGTTGGTGGATCCCATTACGGGAATGTGTGACTTGAGCTTTGAGGTAGGTGGTTCCATCTCTAGCCTATGATAATTAGCCTAATTTCTATTAATTTATAAGTTGATTTATCAAATTGGAATGACTATTTTCATTTGTTTAAGAAGGGGTTTTTGAGAGAAATGTTTTTCCATGATTTTTGATAAATGAAAATGAAATGGGTACTTTTAAAATATTGAAATTGATTTGTGAAAATGAGCACTTAGGTTACCTTGGGTACTTAGGTGGAAGGTTTATCTTGAGTCCATCGTCCATGTTTTATGATTATTAGGAGATTTTCTCATGGGTATTTCCTTGGTTTCCTAGTCCCATTGTTCTAGGGGACAAATTAGCATTTTCAGGGGGGGGGTTTACTCATGGGGTATTCCTCTTCTTCCTAGGCATGTGTTATAGGAATTGGATTTTTCACATGATTTATTATGGTATAAGTATTCTTCTAGTCTAAACTATAGTGTTCCTTGGTACTTATTCCTCTACTGCTTATTTTATTTTGTACTGATTGGATTTCGGAGTTATAATTGATATACATTATGTGCTTACTTTTTTTTAGAACTAGGAAAAAGGGAAATGTTTACCCATGTTTTCTATAAAATTTCATTACTGCTTATCATTCCATGTTATCACCCAGTAGACTCCAAGAAAAACATATCCTCATTAATCTAACAGTTATTCCAAGGTTCAAGTTTCTAAACTACTAGACCAGAAAATCCCTAATAGAGCCACTAATGATGTGATTCCTTAATTAAACTAAATCACATCACCCCAAAAATGAAACCACACCAACCAATCCAATTGGATCATAGACAGGGTCAAAAAAAGTTGGAAGAACCCATAATATGAACACTCTAATTTCATAATAGATCTTTTTTGGAGGGGGTGATCACATCAAATAAACTAAATCATAGACCCTTAAGTATTTGTTTCCCCAAAATCACACCAAGATATCCCAAAAAATCCTAAATGGAACATCACATTCTCCTATAAATTCTTTTAAAACAAAAAAATTCACAATAGAATAAAAAAAACATTCTAAAAAAATGCATTTTCCAAAAATAAATTTTTCAAATAACACATGTTCTTTTAAAAGAACCAAATTGCATGCGTAAATCCTAAAACATTATCAACCATTTCTTGATACCACCTAAGATTCTCAAATCTCAATATTTAATTAATGTAAAAAACATTTCCTATATCAATTTCATTAAATGAAAATAGTCTGTTTTTCAAACCCCCCATGGGGTTCCAAATTCCTTTAAAACTGAATTGGTTTTTAAAAGAAAAAATTATTACAGAAAACCAATTAAAATGATTTAAAATATGAAAAAATCCCAATAATTTTCCAAAAAACAGAAAATTAGGAAACAAATCCCAAAGGATTCCTATCAAATTAGAATGATTTTCCATAAAACACTCATTTAAAAAACACACATTTCACACAAAAAACACATCAATTATTTTCTAAATTCCTAATAAAATCAATGGTTTAAAAATATTTCATCAAACCAAGCACATTTTACAAACAATTTATATGGCATTGATTTATAACCAAAGGAATGTTTTCTAGGGAAATCTATTTTTTGATGCACATAAAATGATTTTCACAGCACATCCACAAACTGAATATCAAAGAAACAAAACAATACTAAAAATTAATCCAAATATTCAAATATAACACAAGACCTACCATAACCATAATATATATCAAAATTTTGTATATTTCAAACCTAGTTAAATGGATACATACTTGGAAAACACGGGTCGCCGGAGATGGAGGTCGCAGGGTCGCCGGAGACAGAGGTCGCGGAGTCGCCGGAGGTCGCGGGGTCGCCGGAGGTCGCGGGTCGCCGGACGGTTGGGGGTCGAGGGTTGCGGGTCTCCAGGGGGGTTAGGGGAAGAAGGGAGGGCATGAGGGTTTGGGGGAAAGATCGGGGTGGGGGTAGGGAAGGGTCGCGACTGTTTTAAAAATTTCGGGTTTCGAGGTAGTTTATTAAAAACCGCCGCGAAACCTTTCGGCGAAAACGTTTAGCGGCGGTTTTGTGAACCGCCACCACAAAACCGCCGCTAAACCCGGTTTTTGTTGTAGTGTGAGGTGTAAAATGATATGACTTAGGTATATGTTGGTGATTTCCACTCACCATTGTCAGCTGATGTGCCTTTGAAGTCGTGTGTACATAGATTGGACTTGGATGAGGTGGTGTTGACCCCTCATTATGGGTTGAGGCCTCCATAGATATTGAGGATTAGTGGATTGTGTTAACTATCAGTTATATTTGAGATGATAATCATAGAAATCTACATTTGATAATGATGTACCATCAGGTGATGGTGTTGAAACCATTGGTTGGGAGATGATTCTCTCCATTGGGATGTCAGCTGATGAGCTGATAGTGACTATTATTTATTGGAGGATAGATATCACCATACCTCCAGACATTGGATTATTGGGTCAAAGGGGAATTTTTGAGTAGAGGTCCAAGGAACCTGGGAATTATTAATGGGAATTCCATTATGATAGCAAATAATTTATTGGTGGCATGTGAGGTGTTAGAAAAAATGACATGCCGATGATATATTTATAAGAGGTTTCCGAGGGCTCTCTAAATATGATATTATTCAAGGGATGCCTTGGTACTAAGCCGTTGGTCCTCAACACTAAAAATATATATTTTTAGATAGGTACTACATGCCAAATATATACTTGGGGGAACATATTCAGAGATATACCAACATTGGATGAAGCAGGTAAACACTCACTTGTGGATTTTGAGCACAAGTGAAGTGAGTTAATTAATAAATGTGTGGGTTGATGCTATTTACTTAAGTATGCACACACTATATAATTATGAATGTAATATAGAAACACATTTGTGGTCGCCTACTGAGTTCATACCCACACCCCACATGGGCCCCTTGGGATGCGTGCATACTTTATGGTTTTTGATTAGGAAAGTGATCAAGCTTGAGAGATGGACCTTAGAGGTCAAGATGTATCAATTTTTCATGGATGGATGATAGTGTTCCCGGTGGTTCCTATATATCAGGCTTGAAATTCATTTGATATTTTCTATATATGTACTTATATGGTTGGACATAGGTGACCTTTCTTGTCAATATTTTTTATGACATATCTTGAATTTTATTTATCTGCATATGGTATTATGCCTTTGGGAATAGTTTTATTATTGATGTTGTTTATTATGCTTCCACTGAGTTTTATTATTACTTTCACTATTATTTTCCTTATTCCACTAGGTTATATATATATAGACCATTATTATTATCATAACTAGAGGTTATAGTCTCACCACTCTCATCTAATCAGACCCTCACTGCTAGTTGGTAGCCTTTGGTGTATGAGGCGATGCACCTAAGGCCTAATGGGCAATCGATGAAGAGAACTATTGAGTGGAAAACTAGGTCAGAGTGCTATATATGTGCAATTGATCAAACAAGTCATCAATACAAGAAATAGGATACTTGTTCTTAATTATGATATTGTTCATCTTCTGATAATCAATGTAGAGTCACATTGATCCACCTTTCTTTTTAACAAAAAGACCAGGTGCACCCCAAGGTGACACACATGGCCAAATGAATCCCCAATCAAGGTTCTCTTAGATTTCATTCTTTAATTCTTGAAACTCAATCAGGTCCATTATATATAAAGTCTTTGAAATTGGTATGATACTAGGTATGAGTACTATTGGTAACTCAACTTCACTTTTTGGTGGAAGACAAGGCAATTCTTCTGGAAAGACATTAACAAATTCCTGCACAATAGGCATATCATTGATTTCAAGTTTCTCCCTAAAAATTTCAGATAAGAACCCACTATAAATGGGAATTAAGACTCATACAATGGATTTGATATAAAACAAATGTTATTTATTATCATCACATTAATAGATGTTCATAGGTTGGTTTGGAATATCACACATGACTTCCCTTCCTCGACAATTGATGTCAGATTTATATAGTGAATTATAATCCATGCCTAAGAAGACATCAAATTCCACCATAGGAATAATGATAAGATATAAAGGAATCACATTCCCACAAACATCAACTAGATAGGAATCATATACTTGTGATGCGATAATCATACCGTTATGGGTTTTCACTACTAATTATATATCTAATTGTTCAGCTGGAATCTTGATACCCTTAGAAAATTCTTTAAATATAAAAGTATGGTTATATCCATATTCAAATAAGACATTAGTAGTTATAAAGTGGATGATAAGTGTACATTTCACCATGTTGTTATCACACCCCTCGTCAGAAATAATTATCACATGAGATTTACCCTTGTCCATTGGATTAAGAGGTTACTAAGGTTAATTATCATCATTAACCTTCTAATTTAGGCACTGATTAGTATAATACCCGTACTCCTTACATTTTAAACACTAGAGTGAGGGTGGGGAATTATGTTATTATTTCTATTTATTTACATTCTTATCTAGTTGCTTCCCATCACTTCAACAATAAATTAATTGATAACCATCCCTCACACACTTAAAACATTTACTATTCCCTTTAAGACAATTTCCTATATGCTTCTTCCTATAATTTGAGAATAAAGGAAAGATTCTATTTTTCTCTCCATGGTTTGTATATTTTGCATTGAATTCCATTCTTCTCTTTTTATCAAAACCATGAGATTAATACGGAACTCCAACCTCAATTTCCACCTTGATAACACATAAAACACTATTTTCATAGCTACTGAAGTATCTTATGGAAAATTCCCTTAAAATAATTTTTTAACCCACTAAAGAATCAATAAACCTCACTTTCAAGTTTGATGATAATACCATAAGTGTACCATGAATGTCTTGTAAAATTTCCCTTATAGTTACCAAAAAATTCATCATCCTTTTACTTTAGATTAAAGAACTCCTTATCCATATTCACACAAAGAATATGGGGAAACTAATTATTTAAAAATAAGTTATTGAACTCATCCTAATCCATGGATTTAATTTCATAATGTTGCCTCATATTCTTGATAAGAGTCCACCATTGATGTGCTTCACATTACAAATGGTCAACAACTAAAATGACCTTTTCATGTTCCAAAAATTAATGAATGGAAAATATCATTTTAGTGGTACTATTCTATTACTCAAAAACTAGAAGATTAGTAGATCAACTAAAGGAAGGTAGATGTTTTCTCATGAAGGAATCAAGATAATGTTGTTCCCTCATTTGTTCGTTTGGATTTCCATCATTATTCATAAATTGAGAATGCTATGTGAGCACAAAAATGATATTTTTTTAATTCCATCTCCCATAATATTTGGATGATTAGGAGGAAAATCATTTCATTTTTTGTCACACTCAGCATTAATGTGGTTCCTTTGGGTTCATCCATTGACTAAAACAAAAAATCATAGTGTAAGAAACAATAATCACGATGGGTCACCACATAATCATGAAAAATAACTTATAATATGTCTAAATCATAAAACCTTATTATTTAATATATGAAAAATTATGTTTATAATAGTTCATCCATAATCATATTCTATTTAAATCATTCATGATGGTTTGTAAGGAGTTTGTGAATTTACAAGTCATATCCCCTAGGAGTGTCAAACTAGTTGTGTAGCAAGGCCCTTTTTTATGCGCCAGGTGATAATAGAGTCTCTCTCATTGTGACATTTTCATAGTTATTACCCCTAAGTACCTCTGTTCTAGAGCCACATCCACTTGTAGTATCCAGATAGGGATTTAATTTCTTAGAAATCACTCACTCTACCCTTTACCAAAATTATAGGATATTTTCTTTTAATTTTACTCATCCATAGATATATCCTTAAACATGTCCTTAAGAATCTCACTAAAGTTTTCTCATCCTAATTTTCAAAGTTTCATTAATTCTATAAAATGATACCAACTATAGTGACAAAGGATTATTAAACATATATATTACATCATTTTTTATGAATATTCATTACATTACACAAACACATGCCTGAGGATTATAATATTTTAGCACCTTTTGAAATTTGGAAACATAAACACTGGTCCATAAGTGAGACATGTTGTCTCACAATAAATTATTAATAACTAGAAACCCTCTAAAAAAATCATACATAATACATATCTTTATAACCTTGGGAAAATAATCATAACAAAGGGTGATCTCATATGCTCAATAAGGGTGAAAAGGGAGATACATAAGCATAACATGATAATAAGTGTATGGGGACATGAGAATAACATTTGAAAACCATACCATTCATATCAAAGATTATAATATTGAATAATGGAATAAAGATTGGAAAATAATAATACATGAATCAAAATATAATCAAAGAATATGATCCATGAGAGCATAACATTGACATAATACATGGATTTGTGGCATACAAATAAGAATAAAAAATAATTTCCATAATAGTCAAGGATCACATCCAAAGCTATCATATTGGAATGGGATCACTCCCCATACCATCATAGTAGTAGAGGTTTAATCCCAAGACCATCATAGTGAACAAATTCCCTTAATGAACCGATTCCACTCATTTTCCCAGTTCTATCTATATCATGATATATAAATCTTTACTGAAATAATTGTAGGGTGATATAGGTATCACCTTTTGTAAAATTAAAACCATATATATGTGTTCCATAAGATAATAAAAATACATCATATCATTTCCCATGAAATGAAATTGGCATCATAAACATTTTATCATATCATAAACTATGGAAAAGAGACAGGTTTCATAATCATTTCATCATAGTATAACCATTGAAAATAAGAGGGTTTCATAATAATTTCATCATGGTATAACCCGTGGAAGAGAAAAAAGTTTTATAAACAACATGAAATAATAAAAATAAATAAATATGAGAAATAATAATAGTGGTATCCTTGTATTTTATTTCTAGTAAAGAATAAGTAACATCAACAAATATCATCTTGGATGAAAAATGATTTTGATCAATCTTTCAAAACATTTATTGAGGAAAATATCCTTTGATATTTGATTTTTTTTAAAATTTATAACATTTTCAAAGTAATTTTATTTTTAAATAACCTCGAAAAATTATAAAGGAATTTTTGAAATAATTATCGTTCATGATGGTGGAAAATTATGTTCACACCGTACATGTTAAAACCAATATTTCTTTTACATTTTTGGTAAAAACCAAATGAGCATTGTTTGGAAAATGACATGAATATTCATTTCAATTTTTTTAAAAAATAAAAAAAGTGTAGAAATTTATTTTAAAAATCACAGGATAAATATACAACATTTTTGAAAATATTTTTTTAGAAAACATGATTGTGGAAGAAAATGGATTTCCCACTGAAGAGATAAATAATGTCATTTAAAAAAAATATTTTCTCAATTATTTTAAGTAAAAAAGAGTAAAAAAATGGTACTATTACACGAGAATATCATGAATAAATGTAGGATAATAAAATTCACGAGTTTATTAAAATACGGATCATAATATTTTATCATTTGAAACATAGTCATAAACAATCTCGATAAATGAATAGGTTGTGACATAAAATATTACCACTTTGGTAACCTTTATTCATAATCCCCATGAAGGAATAACATAAAATGAAACTTAAAATATAATTAGGATAAATAAATTCATGATATTACATGTCAAATGATCTGTATATACACATCGTGAAGTAATATAGGTGTATAACATTACGTACGCCTCAAAGAAGTAAAATTGAGACAAAATCCCTTACCCTAAGTCTTGACTTCCATCATACTCATTAAAAAATTCTGTATAATAAATGAATTTTTTTATAAATCTGTTAAAAAACCATATTCATATATATCATACTATATATTATTTTCTTATTACCTCCTATTACCCATTTATTAACAGTTCCATGTTAAAGTCACATTTTAGGAAATAACTACATTATTTTTCTTGTATGTTTTGACTTGCTATTTTTGGTCCTCTTACCTTGATCATGGTATAATAATACATAGAATTTTAAAAATGATATAAATATAATATATATTCATTATATATGTATTTATATTAATCCATAAAATTTAGTGATAGAAAATGAAGTACACTGTTCATGGAGATGGTAGGTCATACGTATGTATGAACGACATTTCAATTTTCTTGTCAGATTAAAAGAAATAAAATTAAATGATATATATATTATAGTTATAGAATCATGATTATTTAATATATATCACATATTTTTATTAAACCCATACCTAATACATTCCATGTAAAGTGTGACTGAATTGCATCGCTTCACGAGGTGGTAGTCAACCATATAGATGAGCGACATTATCATATTCCCACAAAATGGAAATTATGAAGGTATTTATGATATAAAAATTATATAATCTTGATAATATCATAAATATAATATATAAAAAATAAATCAATCATTATATCCAACCGTTAGAGGTGGTAATTGAAAAAAAATGACATCGGTTCATGAGGCAGTAGTCCATCGTACACACAAATGATTATTTCATAACCCATTTTATGAGAGTGGAGATGGTTGTAGATAATTATAGTAACATAAAAACATCTCAGTATATATAAGATACTAAGGTTATTATATCATCATGTTATAATAATAATTGAATGAGGTGGAGGAAGAAATAAAACAAAAATTCTTATTGATGAACGTTACCTCTTCTTCAGGTATCCACCTTAGGTTCGCCCTAAAATACTTCCTGTAAGGTCCTAGATATATGTGGTTCAACCCTTTATATGTTTTATAGACTTGTGGATCTTGGAGGAGGCTTAGGGGAAGTATGGAGGTGTTCAGGTGCTGAGAGATCGAAGTAGGGATCTTTCACAACATGAACGTGGGTTTCATATCATATAGAATAATTTCACAACATGATTGAGGGTTTCACACAGTGTAATTTTTTGGGGTTTGAAAATTAAAATAAATACGAATGGTAATGTTTTTTCGGTAGAAACCGACCTCGAGGAATTACACGATCTGAATGGGGATTACATGTCGTGTAATCCTCTAATGTTGTATGTTTTAAAACATTTACAACCGCTTGGGTTTATCAACCCCTATGGATGAAATGGATCTCTCTCAACTCCAGGTGACCTGGTGACCTCTTCTTCGACGTTTTGGTAATTCCTTCGATATGGATAATTCCTAGCTCCCTCCTTCGATACATATGGGTCTATCTTAAATCCAAGATAGGTTCTACCTCATTTTTTGTGGTTTTTTGATCTATTTCTTCCCTTATCTTCTCAACATCATATGGAGGATGAACTTACATGTTCCTAATGGGGTTTTAATTTGGTTTTTGGTTGGTTTAGTTTTTCCATGATGTCCTCAGGTGGATGTAGTTGTTGACGGCGAGGTGATTGAGATCTGTTGTGTTGATCTGTTCTTCTTTGAAGAACTTTGACGACCATTTGAATTAGGGGATTCATTTCTTCTATATCTAACTACATGAAATTTTAGAGTTAGTATGATTTATCCCCTTTGATCACAATGAATTTGACCTAATAATTATTTGAACTGAATTAATGAATTGGTATTGATTGTATATTGATGTTGTTTCTTAATACCATGATAATGGTTTTCTGCTTGATTTTCTAGATTGTGTGATATCTATTCCTTGCATGTTTTAGCATGTTGTTCTTGAATTAAATTGTTAAAGAAAGTAAATATGGAATTAATTGATAATTAATTGGATAAATGGTTAAAGTGGCATGTTTAATGAATCTGGTTGTTGTTGTTCCAATTTGATGATAATCAAATTGATGTAGACATGCTTGTTTAATTGATTGGTTTTTGAACCTGAAGAAAGATTATTCTTGTTGATAAAATAATTAAATTCATGTTAAATTAATTGTTCAATTAATTTGTGATATCTTGTTTCTTAGGTTTCCTGAAGTTGGAACCTATGGATAATGAATCGGTTAATTCAAGATGGAATAAGAATCAGTTGTGTATACCTTTTTAGGGTATGAGTTTCCCACTTTCTTGTAAATTCCAAGTGAATTTTGTTTTGGAGTTGTGAGAGCTCATTGTGTGTGAAGGATGAATGCCTTGCTTTAGGGCCAAGAGCCCGATTGATATGTTTGTTTCCTACTGCTTTTTTTATGGTTGAGCCTAGAGGGATGTTGTGGTATGTGGGGATAGGGATGCCTGGATGTGACATGAGCCTTGGATAGATGATCCTAGATGACCGTTGTGGTATGTGGGGTGATGAGGCCCAGTTTTTGAGTAATTAGTTGATGCCTGGGGTGGAGAGATGCATCCGTTTATGCATGTGGCTTCGGGAAGGACACCAGAGATGACAGAAATGGTTGAAGCTGAAGGACCCTAGACCACCCTGAGGGGGGGGGGTGTGAATCAGGGTGTAAAATTTTCCTCTTATTTACTAGATATTGTTACCACATTGGTAGGAACATGTTTAAACCTATATGATTGATATGTGCAGTAATTAAAACATAAACATGCAGAAGGTCAACAAAACACTTTTTACTTGGTTCACCACTAAGGGCTATGTCCAAGGAGCATATGCTGATAGGTTTTTGGTCATACATAATTTCATTATTCTTCACTAACTGTAGATTAAAAAGGTTTGATCATAGTCACTGTTTCCTAGGCTCACTACCTAAAGGTTTAGGGATAGCTCATTGCTTCCCCTCTGGTTACTCCCGTTGACTCCCCCTAGCTCACTGCCTTGGGTGAAGTCCCACTCAGTTTATAGATGTGAATTTCTCTTCAATAGATAATCATGGAAGTCTTTGTCTTCTAATTAGCATGAGAAATTTCTTACATCAGAGTCCTAAATTAATGCTCTTCTATATTCAACCTTCTTCTTTAGTGAAATAACTAAATTCACTAAATCTTCTTCTTCACTTCAACTAGAATCATAAGAACCGTTGTGATTGGTCATAAATGAAGACCAGTTCACTGGGCATCATCGTAATCCACTCTTCTTCTTCCATGTATGCATGTGATCATGCATGTAGTAATATGGATGAAATCTTCCTCTTCACTTATTCTTCTTCTTTAAACACGTGCACTCACTGTTTTGATTCTTTCTTTGAATATCTTCATGTGTGCATGTGGATGAAAGAATACATGAACTATCCACCTCTTCCTTCTTGTGTGAAAACCCCAAAGGACACCTTTCACACATGTACACCATTTCTATTATTCCCTTTATCTTTATATATTTTCAATTATTTAGGATGTTAGAATGGATGTAGGCCTTTAGTAAGGTCCTTACTTATTATTTACATGCACACACACATTTCCACAAGCTCCTTCAAATCATGCATGTGGATTCATGCCAACACATACTGTGCATCCTCCTCCAATATCCTTATTCAAAAAAGACATAGCCCATCAAACAATATCTATATATTAGGTGACCAGAGGGTGTTTACCTTCGTGCAAGAAAAGGGCTCCATGGGTCTTCTTCTTCACACAGAGGGTACGTGTGGATCTTATTTGCATAGAAAACAAGGAGAGTTCTTGGATATCTTCTTTGCACAAGGGGTGCATATCCTCTCTTCTTCGCAAGGACACTTCAATAGTGCATCACACTTGTTGAAGGCCTGTGGTACTTGGATTTCTCCTTCACGTAGAGTGATGAATAGATAATGTTTTGTTTTGGTACAGAAGCACTCAGTTATGCCATTTGAAGCTCTTTATTTGGATCGGATCTTCTTTATTTATCAGTAGAGATCATATCTTTTTCATACATTTAAATCCTGTAGGATATTGTCTTCAAATCTCTTCTTCGAATGGATGAGGTCTTCTAATTTTTTAAATATCTTCAAAGCCTTGTCAAATATATGATGATATTCATGGTTTTTTCCTTTTCATGAGCATGACCATCTCCCTTTCTGATCAGGTGCATACATTCAATATTGTATTAAATCTTATTTTAAATCGAGCACAATCTTTTCCACATGGCGTCACAACTTTGCTTTCTTTAGCCGAGATTCTTCTTTGAGTTTTATGCATGCATTCAAGAAAAAGATTGCATGCATGGTCTCATTATACTCCCGAGACCTTGATGAGCATCATATAGTGTCCAATCATCATCCATGGTGGCTCGGTCTTTTCTGTGGCGAGTGGAAGTAGTGGCATCGGGCACTGGAGGAAGACGACGACAACATAGGAGAGCTTCAAATGCCATGAGATATCAACAATATTCATTTATCATGAAAGGCATTGGATGATGGACAATTATGATTGGATCATGGATGCAGAATGAGACATGTGACTAGGATCTCCTGCAAGATCAGATGGACGGTCAAGATTACATCGCTCATTTTAAAAACCCATCCCACATAGAAATGGAAATGCGAAGATTCATGGCTTAAGTATCATGTCGTCCTAGAATTAGGTCATAATTCTCCTCCCCTATCTATGGTACCACCCTCTACCATGTTCTTCTGGCACGCTATGCACCCACCATATGCCTCCTTACCTCCGTGCCACCCTGCATGGTGGAACGTGCTCTGCAGGCATGCTATGTGTTCCCTATGCTGCTCTCAGGCAGGCTCTGCCTGACTTCCCCATGGGTGCGATTGACTCTTATGGTCCTGCATGTGCCTCAGGTTGAGGCTGGGTAGCTAGCTCATGGGTTGGACCCATTTTTTAAGTAAATCCAATAAAAATACTTAGTAGAAAACTAAGTATGCACTCAAATTCCTGGCCATCATTAAACACAAACCAACCCATGCATGGAAACCTTTATCTTTATCTTCTCATCTTCTTAAAACATTTCTTTTTCAAACTTTAATTCCAATGAACTTAAATCATCCTTGAAAGGATGAATCCTCAATGTTGTAAACAGTGTATCACACATGATACAAGTTCTTTGAAATTAGGAATAGTTCATCAATTGTCTGAATTCCATTCTCCATTTAACCTAGGAGAGTTCCTTTGTTCATGTTGATCATCATTAAAATCCATTGACAATAAATAAAGTCTTTATACACAAAGTGGTCCCAACATTATCCCGCTTTGTGTTTGTTTTCAATAATTCAGAGTTATCTAAAATGGGTATGTCAATATAAAAATGAGAGTCTTTTATATTCTCTCCCCCCTTCACTTATATTTTCACATTTCACCTTATCTCATTTCAATTTCTCTCCCCCTTTTTGGAAATAAATACAAATTTCATAGAAGAGAGGGAATAAGTCCATACTTAAGCCATGTTCTATCAATAATTTCACTGTAAGTCTACTTAAGCAATGCTCAGGGTAGAAAACAATAGGATTTGATATAGACAACAAAGCTGACCATTATCCATTGATCATGATACCTCCTGATATGATAATTTATATACTTTTCTTCAAGGGTCTTCCCACTTCCATTCTAGGTTAAAGATATAAAATCCTTTTAATAAAAATCAACCTGAAACTCCTGCACTCACTTTAATAAATGGATCAATGCATTCAAGTGCAATAATCAAGATAAGTGATATTGAGGCACTTCCAATTTTCTTATGTTACTGATTGATTTAATTACTCCCCCTTTATAAAATATTTTTTATTTTGTGTAACCAAGGAAGAGATATTGAGAAAAGATATACCTTTTCTAATGACAGGATCTTCAGACAATCTTCAGAGTAATTGAATTTGATATCAACTGAAGTTGATATTAAATGTAATAATAATTCTGGAAGCTTCTTTATGTGTCTCCCCCTCAAGGGAACACTTCTCAAGTTCTCCCCCCTAAGATCTTGCTTCACCTTTAATTCCCTATATTATAAGAACAAATACAATACACAAAGATTTAAGGGAATAAGGTGGATCCTTTTTCCTTTATCAACGTGAATAGATAGGCTGAGATGGTTTTCTCAACCAAGATACTCCATTTTATCCACTCTTCACACTTGAACATTTGATTTTCAATTCTTGTTGTGCTTGTGTGGTTCTGACTACTTGCATTTTCCTCAATCTTTCCAAATCCTCTAGCCAGATAACTAATATATCATCAGGAATTGGGAATCAAGATTGGATATTTCACATGGATTCTTCTATGGTATTCTCTTATTATTATTTTTTGATTCATGTTGAGATGAGCCTCTAACAACCTTGTGACCACTTCCATTGCATACATTACAGATGTTTCCAAGCATTCCAAATTTTTTTGTAGTGTACTGATGTTTTTGGACCTGATGATGTTGCTTCTTCTTCTCTAGATTTCTCCCGCTTGAGATGTGCTTCATTTTTGCTTTTTGATTTTGAGTATTGTACCAAAAATCTAATGCACAATTCCCAAACCTATTTCAGCATGATCATTGGCCAAAAAATATTAACTTCTTGATAACTTCTGGATAAGGTTGTTGGGCCTTCTTCTTGATTTTTTTGTGCACTCTGTGGGGAACCATATTCCAAATTATTATTATTCCTATCCAACCTAGCCATAGTGGTAGGTATATCATCACCTTTCCTCATTCATACTTGTTTATAATTTTTCTTCCACCCTTCAGTTTTTGTAGAGACAGCTTTAGAAACATTAGTACAAGATGGTATGGATTGTACCTTTACTTTCTCAGCTACTTGTGATAGATCATTAAATGAAGTCATGATCTTCTTATCACATGTTAGAGGTCTTTTGATAGTAGAATCATCTAGTGAACAATGAGTTCCAGCAGCTACTGTTTCCTTCTTTTTTGGAGACTCAATATGTGTCTTCTCAAGATTGGTCAAATGAGCTTCCAATTCTAGACATCTCATATTAAGGATGAATTTCTGGTCTTCAATCATAGTCATATTCTCTTCACAAGATTACTTTATTCTTTTAACTTCAACTTCATGCAACTTAACTTTGTTTTGTAACAAAGAGTCAAGTTCCTTGAATTTCTTGAAAGTTTCTTCCAAATATAAACTCTTGACTTTAGTGATCTTCTATAGCTCATCTTCAAGTTCATGGATCTTTTCTTTTAGAGACTTATTTACCCCTTAATTATTTTCAAAGACTACAATATGTCTGGAGAGCTTTAAACATTCTGAAAATTTTCCTAATAAATTCTTTTCCAAATTATCAACTTCTCTTTCCAGTTAGGTGATATCAACCTACATGCATTGAAATATTCTACAAATTGAAACAACTCTTTATTTAGGAATATCATGAAGATAGGTTCTTAATTTCTCTTGATCACTTGCAAGCTCATGTGAGGTAAGAGTTTGATCAACATCACCACTTGTGATCGAATACTTGTTTTTGGTGGATACCTAAGACACTTTATCTTTACTTTCCAAGCCTGATATTTATTCATTATTGGAAGGACATGGATAACCAGATACTACCTCTTCTTTAGATAAGAGGGACTTATTCAACTACTTATTCTCCTTATTTTCCTTTTTGTCAAGGTATTTATGGATACAGACTTCTGCTCATAGGTAACTGATTCTTCAACAAAACTACACTTCATTATTGACATAAGAAAGAAAACTTAAATCCTACACTGGATAAAATTACTGTATAGTATCCAACATACTTGAACCTTCCTTTGATACCAATTAAATAACCCTAGACAACCCTAAGAGGGGGGGGGGTGAATCAGGGAGTTAACTTTTTCTTTTCATTACTATATCTTGTTCCCATGTTGGTAGGAAATTTTTTAAACCTATATGATAGATATGTGTAGTAATTAAAACATTCACATGAAGAAGGTCATCAAAAAACTTTTTACTTGGCTCACCAATAAGGGCTATATCCAAAGAGAATACACCGACATGTTGTCAAACATACTTAATTCCACTATTATTCACAAACTATGGATTATAAAGGTTCAGGCACAATCACTCTATACTAGGATCACTGCCTAAAGGTTCAGGGATAGGTCACTGATTCCATTGGGTCACTCCCACTGACTCCCCATGGATCACTACCTTGGGCGAAGTCCAACTCATTTTATAGATGTGAAGGTCTCTTCAACAGATAAGCATGGAAGTCTTTGTCTCCTATTCAGCAAGCGACATTGCTTGAATCAGAGTTCTAAATTGATGCTCTTCTATATTCAACCTTCTTCCTTAGTGTAATAACTAAATGCACTAAATATTATTCTTCCCTTTATCTATAATCACAATCAATGAATATCAGTTCACTGAGCATCATCATAATAATCTCTTCTTCTTTTATGTATGCATGTGATCATGTATGTGGCAATATGAATGAACTCTTCCTCTTCACTTCTTCTTCTTCTTTACATATGTGCACCCACTATTTTAATTCTTTCTTTTAATTTCTTCATATGTGCATGTGCATGCAAGAATACTTTCACTATCCACCAATTCCTTCTTGTATGAAAACCCCCATGGACACTTTACACACACATACACCCTTTTTCTTCTTACATTTCTCTTCTTCTCTCTGCACTTGGTTAGGATGTCTGAATGGATGTAATCCTTTGGTCAGGTCCTTCCTTCTTCTTCACATGTACACACACATTGCCTTGATCTTATTAAAATCATGCATTTGGATGCATGCCAACACATACTGCACATCCTCCTCCAATCTTCTTCTTCAACAAAGACACAACCATACAAATAGTATCGATATATCTTGTAACTAGAGGGTGTTTACCTTTGTGCAAGCAAAGGGCTACAAGAGTCTTCCTCTTTACATAGAGGGTATGTGTGGACCTTCTTTTCACAAAAATTAGGAGGGTTCATGGATCTATTCTTTTCACAAGGGGTGCATATCCTATCTTCTTTTCAATGACGCTTCAAGAGTGCATCACACTTTTTGAAGGCATGCGGTACCTGGAATTCTCCTTGGAATAGAGTGATGAACAAATAGTTATCTATTTTGGAACAGAAGCACTCGTGTATAGAGTGGGTAGCTCCTTCTATGGCTTGTTTCTTCTTTATTTGTAGGTAGGGATCATATACTCTTCATGTATTTAAATCCCGTTGGATATGGTCTTCAATTATCTTCTTCAAATGTTTGATATCTTCTGATTTTTATAAATATCTTCAAATCCATGTCAAATATATTCTAAGATTCATGGTTGTTTCCTTTTCATGTGAATAACCTTGTCCCTTTCTGATCACATTCATGCATTCAAGATTTCATGCAATCTTATTTTAAATCCAGCACAATATTTTCCACGTGGCCTTATAGCTTTTCTTTCTTTGTCCGATATTCTTCTTTGAGTTTTACACATGCCTGCAAGACAAATATTGCATGTATAGTATCAGTATACTCCTCATACCTTCACAAACCTCATATGGTGTCCAATAATCGTCCATGGTTGATCATTATTTTCTATGGAGAGTGGCAGTAGCGGCATCGGGTGCTGGAGGAAGATGAAGACAGTGCATGAAAGCTTCAAATTCCATGGTATATCGACAATCTTTATTTAATCATTAGAGGTGTGGGATGATGGACGGTCAGAATGAGACATGGAGCCAGGATCTCCCGCAAGATCAGATGGATGATCGAGATTACATCGCTCATTTTAAAAACCCATCCCACATCGAAATAGAAATGTGGAGATTCAAAGATTAAGTTTCAAGTCATCCTATAATTCATTAATAATTATCCTCCCCTATCCATGGTACCACCCTGTACCATGTTCTTCAAGTGCACTCTGTGCCCACCCTATGCCTCCCTGCCTCCATGCCACCCTGTACGGTGGCACATGCTTTTCAGGCGTGCTATGCATCCACTATGCCACTCTTGGGTTGGCTCTAACTGGATTCTCTATGGGCATGGTTGACCCATGTGGTCCTGCATGTGCCTTAGGTTTAGGCTGGGTATCTAGTTTGTGGGTAGGCCCAATTTTTTTAAGTAAATCCAATAAAAATACTTAGTTGAAAACTAAGTGTGCACTCAAATGCATGGTCATATTTAAATACAAACTAACCCATGCAGGGCTACCTTTATCTTAATCTCCTCATCTTCTTCAAACATTTATTTTTTGAACTTGAATTCCAATGAACTTAAATCATCCTTAAAAGGATGAAACCTCAATGTTGTAAACAATGTATCACACATGATAGAAGTTCTTTGAACTTAGGAACAATGCATCAATCATCTGAATTCCATTCTTCATTTTACTTAGGATAGTTTCTTTCTTCATGTTGATCATCATTGACATACATTGAAACCCATTTACAACAAATACAATCTTTATACACAAAGTGGTCCCAACAGAAGCTGGTATTACCCATTGTTATGAAAGCTAGAGGATTATTGAATCTATTGTTTGTTTTTCTACTTTCCTTTCCCCACTGGTTGATGTAGATGGATGTTTTTGGTTACTCTATTTCCATGGTAAGCTAAGACACATGGGGTATGCCTCTTTATTTTTGTGTTTAGATTCTCATGGTTGGACAAGTTTACTCTCTTGCTGTAGGGGCAAATACTCGACGAGCAGTTCATCTACTCACTATATTGATCCCCTTGTGTTTTGGGAGTTTATAATGTTTTTATAAAATACCTAGGAATACATAAAGTGGTAATGTTGTTAATAAATGAATAAATGTTTAATCCATGGGGTTGGAACTTGATGGGATACAATGTTGAGGTTGAATTCTAAGAAGCCGTGGACTCAATTTGGTTATGCCTGGAGGGAATGGGTATTTTTTGAAATGATAATGAAATGTAATGTGGAAATGATAATGGTTAATTAATGGTTAAAGAATTAATTAACATAAATTGAAACTAAAAAATGGATAATGTAATTTAATATAGCTCTTTAAATGGTTGCGTGCTTATAAGATATCTAGTCTTAGTAGTTGAAGTCGGTAGTCTGAGAGACGTTAGCTGCAATTGATTCTGAGACTAGGTTACTCCCTTAGTGTGGTTGTGAGCTATATTATATGCTATACTATTTGTGTTTCTATACGATACTTCACCCTATCAGTTAGGGAAACTAACACCCTGGGGATTCTGAGCCCTGGGGGTGTTTTCCCCAACATCTTGGTGGGATGATGGATGGATGACTACCCCCTTTGGCCCTACTATCTTCTCTTAGTAGTTACTTATGCTAGTATGCACGGTGTTTAGTTTTCACAATATATGTGTGAAAAGGGATGTAATGGCTTGTGATAATTTCACACACATATATTCTAGATCTAGTTTCCTAAGGACTACTATAGGTATAACGTGTATAGGCTGTGGTGGCTTGAGGTATAATAACCGACGTATGATACATGTTATATGAGTTATGGTGGCTCCCAGAAACTACTTGGTTACTTTTGGTTATGTGGATGTGGTGGTGTGTTACATGAGGTTCATGTTGTGGTGCTTCGCCCAGGTGTCTGCGGGCTAGCCTTTTCAGAGAGAGATTCTTAAGATGTGCGACGTTTGGGTAGAGAAACAAAATAGTGGGGAATTGATAGCAGGGTAACCTTGATATTCATTATTATATTATATTCTCTTGTATGAGATACTTGGTGAGAGTGGCCATGGTGAGGCTTAGAACTTAGCATACCTGTTTAGGTGATGAGTTAGTTTCACTTGTTGTTTACTGTGCTTTAGAATTATTTCTTTAATTTTTCATGAGAGGATCTGGGGAGGATCCTATTGAGTATACTGTTATACTCACCCTACATATATATAGATTATTTTTTAGGTTAGTTGGAGCAGGTTGAAGATCATGTTTGTTACTACTAGCTTGTGGGTTACAGGAGCTGTTTGGGCTTCATGGCCATTTTTGTCTTTACTTTATTTTGGTACTTGCAGTTTTCTATTTCAGTTGTATTAGTTCTTTCATGAAATCACATATGAACACTTGAGTTTAATTCTATATTGTAGTTTGTGCAAGATTTGGTCGGTTTATATCTTATTTCTCTCTTTCAAATGTGTTTCTCTTAGAGGTTAATGCCTCCCATATGCATGTTTATTATACCCTTGGTGCTATTCACCAACCCAGGGCCTACTGGAGGTGGGACTCAAGGTTCACTATCTCTCTTCTCCCATTGTTGGCCTAGGAGGGGTACACTTTGTGGGGAGGGGGTCATGAAACTTTCTATGTTGGATTTATATCCCAAATAAGTCTTATAGGATGAGAATATGGAATTTTGGAAGTGATTTGGGTAGGTATTGTCTTAAGAAAGTTTTAGAATTTTGATTTAAAAAAAAAATTATTTTATCAAATTAATTTTCTAAATGTGTAAATAAATAATTTTGTTATTGTTCATAAAAATTCATAAAAAACTTTTTTTGAGAAAATAGTATTTTTGAGACTTTATCAAAATTGTGTATTTTATATCAATATGTTAATTTATATGAAACCATTATAATTAATATTTTAAAATTAGTAATTATTACTCATATTATTAAGTTTAACATATATTTTATAATGTTCATATTTTAATTACTATACTAATTATATATCGTTATTTTGTTTAAACTTAGTGTCATGTTCAACACAACCTAACCCAATGTTGCGTGTAGCGCAAGTTTAACTTGGTGTTTTATGTAGCATAAGATATCAAAGAAATTAAATTTCTTAAAAAAATATAATTTATAAAAACTCAAGGTGTTATAGACACCTGTAAAAAATTAGCATCCTATGCAAGAAAAAAGTGTTCCCAATGAATCACATTGTCAGGATCAGGTTGGTACTTCTTCAATTGAGATACGTGAAATATATTGTGCATGGAGAAAAATTATTGTGGTAAATCTAACCAATAAGACACATTACTAATCTATTCCATTATTTTAAAAGGTACAATATATAGAGGATACAATTTACCTTTCTTACCAAATCATCGATTCACTAGCCATGGAGAGACTTTAAAGAAAACATTATCTCCCACATCAAAAGATAACGGTCGACGATGAAGATTCACATTATGTTTCATGACTATGAGTCATCACCATCATTTTCCTAATCTTCTAAATCCTCATAGTTATCTCCTGAAAAAGGCTAGGGCCTAATAATGAATCTTCTCTAATCTCTACCCCACAATGTGGAGATGGATAAGTATGACCATACAATGCTTCAAAATAAGCAACATGTATCAAGTCTTGATTAATATTATTGTACAATAACTACACTAATGGTATATAATCCTCCCATGAGCCTCTAAAATCCATTAGACAATATTATATCATGTCTTCTAACATTTTTATTATACATTCATATTGTCCATCTATTTGAGGATGATAAACCATGCTCATGGTTAACTAAGTACCAAAAGATTACTATAAATATCACCAAATTTGAGAAGTAAAATAAGGATCTCTATCAGATATTATCACAATTGGTATTCCATGAAACTTTACAACCATGTGAATATCATGTTTCTCCACTCAGTCCATTGCATTGGATTTAAAAATAAAGGTTAAGTGTTTTTAATTTTTTATTTGACCCACAATCACCCATATGTAATCTTGTTTCTAAACCATTCTTAGTAGACTTTTGAAAAAAACCATTGTTAAGTGATCACATTTCCTAATCAGTATGAGTAAATATTTTAACACACCAGCTAGTTTTTGGTTCTCATACCGACCTGCAAACAAGTGATGCATCTCGACACATACTCTACCACTTTACTCTTAACTACACCCCACCAAAAATGGGATCTAATAAACTTATTTATCTTTTAAATTCTAGAATGAAAAATCCATTTCAAGTGGTGATAATAATAAAGGAGTTTCTCCTGAAAAGATATAGGAACACCCATTCGATCATCAAAAATCAACACATAATTCTCATAATTTTTCCATCTATAAATGGTCTCCCCAACATTTTTTTTGATGTTATAGAAAGGAAATCAGGATCCAATATTTGAGGATTCTTGACATGTTCATCCAAGTTGGGAATAGAGTCACTGGATAAAAAATTACAACTTTATCTTAATCAGTACAATCCAAGTGTATATTTTCTATTATAACCATAAATTTACACTAATCACAAACTTATTTGTCTAATTGATTGTATAAATTTTATCTCAAATAATCCTCCAAAAAATTCATTTTTCCAAATGTATAAACTAAGTTAAATTCAAACACTCAGAGTTATTCCATCCATTTTCTTTATCATGGATTCAAATCCCTTAGTGAAAATTTCTATTTCAAACTATTATGATCTATGAACACAATGAAATTCTCACCAAAGAGATAATGATGCCATGTTTTCAAATCATGGAATACTAAAACCAATTCCAAATAATGGGCCATATAGTTATCTTCATCAATTTGATATTGTTATGATCCATAATCTACCACATGATCTCATTTCATGAGAAAAAAACTGATTCCAGATCCAATTTCATCAAAATAAACCACATATCCATTCCCAAGTTCTAGAAAAAACAAGAATTTGTGGGGAATTGATCATTTATTTAACATCTAAAATGTATCCTTGACAATCCTATCTCCAATAAAATGGAGTGATCTTTCTCATGAGTGCTTTCAGTAGAGAGGTGAGTTGAGGGATGTATTGGTGAAAATGATGATAGTAACCTACTAATCACAAAAATATATGTACCCAAAAGATATTTTTCAGTGGTTACCAAGATACAATGACTTATATCTTTTCAATATTTACTAATACTCCTTTATAAAAAATTAAATGTCAAAGGAAATGAACTTCTTATATGAATATATTTCATTTAGATAAATTTTCATACAACTGATGTTATCCTAAAATTCTCAACACAATCTATAAAAAATTTTAATGTTATTTTTGAGTATGATAATACATTAGGATTCCATCCACAAATACCATAATTAAACAGTCTAGGTATTACTAGAAGACATGATTCATTAATGCTATGAAAACCAATGGTGAATTTTAATGACCAAATGGAATGACCAAATATTTATAATTATTGTAATAGCTACTGATTGTTTTCATTGGTTTATCCTCTTCCCTAACAAATATTTGGTGGTACTATGAGCGTAGATCAATTTTATAGATTCATCGGGCTCCCTTTAATTGATAAAAAAGGTCATCAATTCAAGGTAGTAGATATATATTCTCTATCTTAACCTAATTCAACTTATGATAATAAATTAAGAGCCATAACAAACCATTATACTTCTTTACAAAAAACTGGAGTAGCCTAAGGTAATTTGATCGGTCTTATGGACCCTGTACTTAATAATTCTCCCAAATAGATCTTCAAATCCTTCAATTATTTTGGGTACATTATATACGATGGAAGTGAAATAGTATTTTCCTTCCATAAGGATATCAATTGAAAATTACACTTCCCTTTTAGGTGGGAAACTAATTAAATTATCAAGAAACATGTCTGGATATCGACCCACTATGGTAGGAAAATTTCCTGTTTCAATTATGTCATTAGTTCCCAAAGTGACTGTTGATAATTGATAAGAAATGTTTTAAACCATTTGTGTAAAAGGTACTATTTTTTTATCCTTCACATCACAATATCCTTTATAGAGATAAATTGACCCATCAGGAGATGTAAACATTACTCACTATGTATAAAAATAGATATGGGCCTTGAAATCAACCAACTAATCCATTCTAATGGTCAAGTAAAAAACAACCACCACCAAAACAGAAAAGTACCAATAAAGATATTCACCACTGATTTATAAAGAAAAAAAATGTGAATTTAAGTCCCCTACACTTTCACAACCTAAGAGGTGTTTTAATACTCATAACATATGGAATCATCTCGATATGAAACCCTATTTGATCAATGACACCTAAATAAATAAAAGAGTAAGATGAACCAATATCAAACAGAACTTGTATAAAAGTTATGTTAAGAAGAATGGTACCTAAAACAATAAAAGGATATGATTGGTCTTATATGATCATATTCTCAAGACCATAAAACTGTTTACTCGCTCCCCCTTGATCCTTGCTTCCATGCCTTTATTTCATTACCCAAGGAGTTGGTGTATTCCTAGAATAAACTTGGCTCATTTAGTTATGAGGTTGAAATTTTTCCGATGAGACCATCTAGATAAAGCATATGATGTCTAGCTTACATGATATGTATTCCTAATATTTTACTTATTAACATAATGGTAATAATGTTGAAGATGTACCATGTGATTATAGTTATGATATACTCTTGGCGGTGTCATAAAATCTTGATTGAAATACTCGAGTAAACCATGTTGGAAAAATCAAGACATAAATTTGGGTCATGGAGGAAGTCTAACTGATTCAGTAGTCTTGTTTTGAGATGATTTACCACCTTTCAAGTAGGTGTCCCTCTTCCACTTGTTCCCAATATTAGAGTTTCCACCTATTCTCATGAAGACAAATGTACTTCCTCTATTTGTATTTATAATGATATCTATAAAGACCCAAACTATTATAAATAAAATTCCATTATGATTTAATGTTTTATTATGTAATATGGGTAAAGAAAAAGCATGCACTTATTTTGTTATATCCAATTGGATTCAAATGACCTTTAATAATCTTTACTGTTGATAATACATCTATTAAATAGTGATAACATGATTAGTATAAATATAGGGATTTAACAAATATAATTGACTCATAAAAAGGATGTGGTGGCCTCATCCAGTAGGATTGTACCCTATGAAGTCCGTTTATAAAATATTATAAGGGATACATTATCTATGATCTTTTACCTTGAACAATCCCATGTTGAGATTCAATAACTTAAGCATGAGCAGAACCGTTTATGGGAGAAGTTCAAGCTCACAGAGATCATGACCCAAACCATGTATGTCGAACAACCCTATAAAGTCTCACCATCATGAACCTTACTCTTAGGGTGTACACTAGTTTATTAATTGGATATTTATCAAGACCTTAGAAAATTTATTATGTACATTATTTTTTAAATAATAATGAATATATTTTTATTTTGATACTATAAAACACTAATAGTATTTTTGGGTCATATTCAATTAAATTAAGGAATTTATTTTGATGGATTATTTTATTTTCAAAATAAATAATATTTCAATTAAATATAATTATTAAATTATTATTATTAAATATAAATGATCATATACATTTTATGAAGTCAAATGTAATGTTTTATTAGGGTTCAAAAACTGTTATTGCCAAAACCAGTCATTTTCAATAAAGGTTGGTTATAATTTTTTAAAAGTAAAAATTAACATATTTATGAAATTATATAAATAAAATGAATATTTTTTTAGTAAGAAAATTTTTTATCCAATGGTGATTTTTTCATAATTTTCTAAGAAAGTCAAATTTTTGGGTAAAAATTAAATACCTTATAAATATATGGTATGTTTTATGAAATCATAATGACCAAAAAATGATGAAATAGACACTATAATGGGTATCCTAGCCCAAATATATGTTTTCCCATTAAAATAAAGCATTTATTATATTATTTGATTAATTTTATAAAGCCTTTATGAATCCTAAAAAACATATAATATATTTGATGATTTTAAATTCATTTATTTAAAAGTGTGACTCACCTATACATAAGAAAGGGTAATATTCTAATAATTTAGGCCCTTATCCTAATAAAATATTTAAAAACACTCCCATTTGGCACAAACCATAGGCCAAAATCATGGGAAGGTTTGTGGCTTTGAATATTTTTTTATATAGAGTCTAAAACCCATGTTTGTGAAATATTAAAGAATTCATCTCTCATTTCCTATATAAACCCACCCAATATCCCATTTATCTTCACTCAACATCATCATATAACATCCTTAATCTTCCCTAATACATCAATAATCCTCCTAAGGTTCCTCCAAGAACTCAAGGATCCCGTTTCAAGATTTTATTGCTATACTCTTAAGGTAAGAGATCCTCTCTTTCTCAATTTTATTTAAGAATCTCCTCTAATTTATGCCATTTTATTTTTAATTACTAATTATGTCGTATGTTTTTTCACCTCCCCCATTATACCCTTATTTTGTATAAATAATTATATACCCCCTTCTCTTTCATTAATCCTGCCCAAGTACACCTGTTACCATGCCGAAATTTAATAAGAGTTCTCCCTTCCTCTTCTTTATTCAAGTTTCTTTATTATCACATGCCTTCTATTTACAATTAATATCGATGGGATATGTATTTACCTGACCCTATTACTTCCCACTTTATTTCCAAATTATTAGAGTCCCTTTTCATTCTCATCATCCCATTTTATGAATTTTTAAGAGACGCCGTTAGGCTGTCAAAATTTCACCATGATTTTCCTTTCCCAAGAAATTGTGTCGTGAATAACATACCCATTTACTATAAAAGGTTTTCAACTTTATACACTTATTCAACTTTTAATTTGGAATTACATGTATTTATTCCACACTCCATTATCATGGAATAATTTTTGATGATGAATGAATCCATGTTTTATGATCTATGTTGCACACTTAAGCATGAGATTGAAATGGACGTGATAGGTGAGACCAAAATTATATAGTTCTCCAATGCACTGGGTTATGTTTAGTATCATAATAAGTCATGATGGGATAGGGATTAAACCTTATTCATTTATGGTAGTTTTTTTATTATGATGTTCTGGCAGTTATCCTTGACCTATGATGCAGTGTTTTAAGTTGTTTCCACATTTCCCATGTCTCCCTTATGTTATCATGCTATATAATGTCTAATCATTTGTATTTATTATTGATACTCTTTTTATACCCCTTTATATTATTATTTTCTGACATGTTTTACCTTATTCCATGTTTATTTCCTTACTAGGATTTATAGATCACCCATTTCTTATGTATTTCATCAGGCTATCCCATGTAGTTTTAAGTGTGTGTATATTAAATAATTTTTCATTGAAGATATTGTATTCCATGTTTTAAGATGCAATGTAATGTAAATAATTCAAAAATACACTAGACTTATCATTATTTTGGGTTTAACAAAGTATAATTTTATGTAATAATTCACGTTTTAATGTGTAATAAAGGGAATAGTTGTTATAGTTGGCATCAGAGGAAAAGTTTAGTTATTTTTGGGATTAGGATTAGAAAACTCTATAAAATTCTTTAGGGATAGTACTAAGTATAAGAAAACATATCTAAATTTTGGTAAGTATAGATTATGTGGTTTATCAAGAAAATACATCCCTATCTAGATACTATAAGTGAACATGGTTTTGGCACAAATGTATCTAGGGGTAATAACCCCAACAAGGTGTCCCAGGCCTGACTCGAGGTATCCTGGTACACGCCAACATTCCTTACTACACACCAAGTTTGGAACTCTTGGGTGATATGATTTGGTAAATTTATAAGCTCATTATGAACCATTATTAGGGGAGTAAAAAAATGCACATAACAGTATATGTTAGGAAATAGATCATGGATGACATGGACTGAAGTCTATAAATTCATAAGTTAAGGAAATGCATGTATTTTATGAGTTAGCCTTTTAATGTGTTTGGATTCACCCTTTATGTGTTTAAATATTAAATATAATCATCCCTAATTTTCATTTTATTATAGTCAATGGCCGGAAATAGAAGGAATCAGGTAAACAATCAATGTGATGAGCAATGTGATGACTAACCCAATGATATTATCAACCTGATAAGAGCATGAATCACACACTTCATAATGATACTCTCTTAGTTGATTTAGGTTCTGAATAGAATCATGGATCAAGAGGAGCATCCAAATCCCCCCTAAGAGAGACCAATCCATAATCGAAATCTTTATGCAACAAAGGCCTCCAACTTTTAATGGGTTACCCAATCCCTTAATCGTGGAACAATGGATCAATTCCATTAATAATATATTATCCATCATTCAATGTTCTGATCAAGAGAAGGTTCTGCTAGCAGGAAGGTGAAGATGATCAATAGTGGACATTGATACAAAATAAGAATCCTAAGGAAGAGATCAAAACAATGGGTGGAAGTATTTCCAAAAAATGTTTTTCAATAAGTTTTTCCTCACACTCTTCATTTATAATTAGAATGTTATTTTATTGCCCTCAAGAAAAAAGATGAAAAATCTATTGGGGCGTATAAGGAATATTTCCCGAGACTTTCATGGTATGTCTCTAACATTATCATTACCCTTGAATGTAAGTTTGACCACTTCTTTGGTGGGATAAACCCCAGTATATGAAAATATATGGTGATTTGAGACTTTGATAGCTAGGATGAAATTGTTCAATTTTCCCTCAAAGTCAAAATGGAGATCAGTGATTCTCAGGGGTATCATTAGGATAAGAAATAGAAATTGGAGTTTAATTCTGGAAGTATGATGGAGAAATCTAATAGTGCCAAGAAATTTCAACACCCCACTGGTCCAAGTTGCGGAAAGAATCACCCTAGAAATTGCGTAAAGGGAATGAGGAAATGCTTTAGGTGTGGGAAGGAAGGGAACCTAGCCAATGATTTATGATAGGAGAAACCTACTACCGTGATGGAGGAAAGGAATGACCTGGTCAATTATTAGTGCATTTTTCATTGCTACAACTTTAAGGAACCAGTGAACTTTGAAAACCAATGCACTAATCCAAGGGTTTTTAGAGACAAACAACAACATCCAAGGAAAAAAGGGAGAGATTTTTCCATCACAACCACCGAGGTGGATCCTGAAAATGAAGTGGTGATATATATTCTAGTTATACATTCAATAATGTTAAATTTACTTTTTGATTCTAGTTCTATGCATTACTTCCTATCATGAAAGTTTAGTAAAACTATCTAAACACTATTGGAGTTAGTGGCCTAGAACCAACTAATTTGTACATTATTCATTAATAAATACCTTATCACATCTTGATTATTCTTATGCATAACAATGCATGTGATAATGTTCTAAGAATAGTTGTTGCACTAAAGGGTGATAGTGGATCCCTCCTATGATGAGAATCTGGATGTTCCATAACACAATTCTTGAATATATGTTCTATGGACATATTATGTTATTTGAGGGTCACAAATAATATAGTCCATTAGCAGTGATGACTCATAAAAATTTGAGGCACCTTCTCATGGTGTGCGCCCTTGGTAATATTCAGGAGGATATTATGAGAATGATACCTACTAGTAGGAAATCCACATTTCATAGTGTCATTGGATGTTCCTATTTATAGACGTGTATATTGGTCCTTAGACTTTAAGATTATTATTAATGGGTATTAAAACTTATTCACTTAGATTTATTGATGAAAACTGTGACGACACCTTGTTCATAGTGAGGTAGGATATGTTGGGTGTGTCACGAGTAATACTGCATTAATAGATAATGCGAGAAAGGATTTTTCCTTCTATTCCTTAACAGAAGTTGATATCTTAGGCCATTTTATAGAATTGATATAGCCTAAATAAATCCATGGACATGGTAAGGAATGGGAAATTTCAATTCTAGGAAGTTAAAGAAAGAATAATCGAGCACATGGGTTGATGTCACTATCATATAACCCTCTTTATTTGAGATATCGAGACAAAGGGATTACATTACACAATAAGCATTCATAGGAGGTGAAACATCATTGTTGCATTAAATTATTTCTCTATGGGTGTCATGGCATGTTTCTAGACACTATCCTTAGACTTTAGGTAGGCTCCACCCAATTTAACTAAGAAAGAGGCCTATAGGGTCACACACTAAGTGTGTACAAGTATCTTAGTTAAATATTCATTTAATATGTTGAATAAATATTATTCCCAATTGTGGTTTAATAATTATTCAAGGATGCCTGATCACATTTATTTAGACACTAGTTATTTGTGAAAATATATTATGGGTGAAATAATATATTTATTAGCAAGTAATGCAGTGATATTTATTTGAGAAATAAATAGTCATTACTCAAGGTCTAATAAATGTGGTGGAGGAAATAAATAAAATGGAAAAAACAAAAGTACACATCATGTATATTAATATACACACCATGTAGTTTTTCTAGGGATTTCTGAGAAAAAATAATATTTATTTAATTAAATAATATTAGGTGTAATTCACTAGGTGCATGTCAAGTGATAATAATAGTCAACTATTATTATAAGACATGGGGTCTTACTAAGAATTAAATGAAATGACTAATGATTTTGGGTAATTAATTAATTTTATTATTCTAAGTAATAAAATCCAAATTTCATTATTATCATGAAGCTATACATTCTCTATGGTTGTGCATAATGGATATGGAAAATCTCTCAAGCCAGGAGAGAATTATTTTTGCACTAAGAACACTCTCAAGTTACGAGAGAGATCCTCCTCCACCAAATCAAGGAGAGTGATTTGGAAGCGACTCTCAACGTGATCAAAGTCAAACATCGCAATCGGAGGCTCTTCGACACTAGCACCTAGAGATCCCTTCATAAACATCCAGAGATATGAGGAGCATGTGTGGATCACCGATAGAGTAAGCCTACACTTGGATTCTATGACACAATGACAGATCATATTGGATTGTGACTTGAAACATCAACGAATAGAGAATTACATCAAGGAAATTCTTGTCTTTTAATTAAATTAATTATAACCAACATATGATGATCCTATATATGGTTTTGGGACTCCACTATTTTCTTTCATTATTCATTCTATTCCGAAGATCCAGCTTTTTATTATCATGACAAATCTTGGATTGATCATTGTTAATAGAAAAATTAAAGTTGGGTAAACCCATCCACGCACTTCTGATGTACCCAGAACCTACAAGTGGTATCAGAGTGGTTATATCGTTGATTATAATTATTTAGTTTTTTTGATGATTTATGCATTTAATAATTTAGTTGTTTCTATTCAAGTTAATTGTTTTGTAAATCTGAATCTCGATATATGTTCTTCCTCTTTTGTTTCTCGTTAACCTTACAGAAACGGTCTTTTCTATTAAATTTTGATTAAAATAAAATAGAGGATCTCATTCAGAGGTGCCAAAGCTTCCTGACCATACAACACCAGAACATATGGCATGAATTCGATAGTACACATCGTGTAGTCTAGGTTCCATGCATCAGGACTGGTCCTCCAAACCAAGCCATGTGTTGGAGTCTATCTAAGTCTTAAATGACTCCATGTGTTGATCAGGAATAGGTGAATTATAGTTTCTGGATTACATTCCATGTGGCCCACTGGACACAGCGTGTAGTACCTTCGGGTTAGGGTTGGACCGTGTACGCCATACACGGCTTGCCCGGCTAGAGACTATGTAATGCGGACATTACACAACATGTGTCCCACTAGACACACCATGTACTCAGAAGATTTATGAATTAAATCTACATGCCATGTCCCCGGGAATGTACTTTGGATGAATGGTGAACGATAGTACACACCATATAGTTGGAACTACACGCTGTGTACTCATCCAAATTATGCATATTTATTAAAATTTATTATTATAGTATACAAACCCTCAAGACATGTACCATGGTGCAGGCATAAAGTTGAGGCAAAACATGTGATAGGTGTTTTATATATATGTGTTTAATTTAACATCTGCGTAATGTTCATTTCTAATCATTGGGTAGTTATGAATGAGAATTCACTGGGTTGACTCCAAGGTACAAGTTACATGCAAAGATAATTTCAAATGAATTTATTTTTTTACAATTATGATGGATTAAAATCTCAAGAAAATTTAGAAAAGTTTTTAAGATAAAATTATTGATTATTTAAATATAATTAATTGATTCAAGTGTGATTTATCTTAAACAAGAATGGTTAAAGAATTGAATACTAGTTTATTTATGCGTAAACATCGTTGCATTCATGGATGATCATGATATAGACCCATACCTTTTTATGTGGAAGTTTTCTTTTAATTTATTTATTTAAATTAAATTTGTTGGCCTGCGAGCCTTCTCCTCATTAATATGTAGGGCCTGCATGCCCAAGGTTTCTTTTATTTTAAACCCTATTTTACCCTGCACCTGTGAGTGAGATAAAAGCATATGTAATGGATGGAGCTCCCAAGATAGTGAAGGAAACTCAAGTTAGGATCCAAGATGAAACCAATCCAAGGAGATACAAAGGTGGACAGGTGGAAAACTGTAAAAACAAACCCAAAAAAGGTTAAAGGGGTTTCTACCCTTGGTCTTGAGTTAGTTTATCAACCGCTATATAAAATAACCAATAGAACAAGCTCATGATCATACCATTTATTTTATTTCTATCAGTTTCATGGTTTATTTATTGGGGGTGTGTTGTCAGATCACACAATTAATGAATTAAACAAGCATGCAAGATGGAACTGAAATAAGACCAGCTTATGTGTAAATATTATCTTAGACATGGTTAATCACTTAATTATATACCACTTAATATTAACAATAATGTATGAAAGATAATAAAATGGAAATTTATGTATAAGGATGAAATCCCTCAAGGAAATATTAAGTCGGTATAGCCTTCCATAATCTTATTTAGAATCGAACTATAGTTCAAAGTGCTAGACCAATCCTAGTTGTGGTGCATTCAATTATCAGAGAATTCTAATTCAAGGTTTTTGGTTGATTTGACTGGGTTCGTATCAAGGGTTGACTTCCATAGCAGGAATTGGTGTGACCAAGAGGCAAAGGTTGAGGGAATCCAAAATAAAAGGATTTTAGGATTAGGGAGTCCACTCAACAGACCAATGAATTGTGAGTTACTGTAGTTGGCATTTGGAATGACTACCTAAAACCCTTCAAGTTGCTTGAAAAACACTATTTGGGGTAATGTGAAGGACAATATGGAATCTTTACACTATAATATTTAGGCAATATAATATTCCAAAATTAATGGTGAGGGATATTAGATTTTGATAAAATAGTGAGAGACTAATAAGTATTGATTTATTTATTTGTCTCAATTTTATGATAAAGTACTAAATATTTTTTCATATTAATTTTTAGACACAACAAGAAAAATGACTTCAGACATATCATTGCAACCATACTAGAGAAAGAAAACCTTCTCACCGTCACTAATTTACAATAGTGGTAGAGGTGTTTACACGTCATCCTTTTCCACAAGAGAAAATTGAATGTGTTGGAGGATCCTATTCTAGTTGTGCCTAGAAAAGAGTCCAATGATGAGGAACTATCTCTCTATATGAAACATATGGATGATTCCACATATTTACAATGTTTTATGCTATAGGCCATGTTTAATGAGCTCTTTAAGCAACATGAAAACATAGACACATATAACATGATGTCTCACCTTAAGGATATCTATCAATAGAAAGCAAGACACGAGAGATTTAAGATCTCTAATGCTTTGTTTACAACTAATATTGGAGAGTATTCACCATATGGGCCTCATATAGTCAAGATTATTGGCTACATTGATTGCCTGGACATCTTAGGGATTAAGTTCCTAGATGAGTTGTGTATAGATCTCATCCTATCATCACTTCCCAAGACCTTCTCTAGATTTATTTTCAACTAAAACATGAGAAACAATGAGAAGAGTCTATTGGATATTTTGAACTTAATTCACTAGATAGATAAGGACATTGGGTGTGACAAACCCACATTCCTTATGGTGAATAAGAAAATGAAGGACAAGGCAAAGGGGCCAAGGATTTATAAACAGTCTGAATCCCCTGACCACCATCCCTCCAAGAAGGGGAAGATCCAGAGGTAGGGAAAGGAATGATAGGAGGTGTGTTTTTAATGTGTCAATCCAGGCCACTGGAAGAGGAACTACACCCAAAAGAATGGGGATGCTAAAGGTGCATTCGTTATTGAGTGTAGACTTTACATTTCTACACATTGGGTATTAGATACAGCTTTTGGGGCTAACATATGTATTCAAATGCAGTAACCAAGTAGATTTAGAAATATTTCAAGAGGAGAGGTGTATCTTCAAGCTTCCAATGGTGTGAGGCTTGCTGCGTTGGCCATCGTAAATTACCACTCTCATTTCCAACTGGGATGCCTTTGGTTTTACATAAATTTTATTATGTGCCTAGTGTTACCAAGAATATAATTTCTATATCATCTTTGGATATGGATGGATTTATTTTCATGTTTGGAAATAAGTGTTGTTTCTTTTATAAGAATAACATATGTTATGGTATGGAGTATTTAAATAATGGTTTTTATGTATTAAATTATCAAAACTAAGTGTTGGAAATCTATAACAAAACAAACTCACATGACTCATAGAACACCCAGTTATGGCATCACCATCTTGGTCATGTAAACGAGAAGTTGTTGACAAAGATCTGCAAAGATGGTTATTTAGACTCTACTAAGCTAAAACAACTTGATATATGTCACACTTGTTTACAAGGTAAAATAGACAAGCCTCCTTTTAGTGGATAAGGTTAAAGGGCCACTAATATTTTAGGATTAGTGCACATAGATGTGTGTGGACCATTTTCAGTAGAAGCTAGAGGTGGATATTCTTACTTCATTACATTTACTCATGATTTGAGTAGTTATGGATATATCTACTTAATTATGTATAAGTTAGAGTCCTTGGAGAAATTTAAGGAATTCAAGAATGGTGTAGAGAATCATCTTGGTAAGAAGATAAAGAAGCTTCAATCAGATCGAGGTGGAGAATATCTAAACCAAGAGTTCATCGACCTTTTACGGGAGTCTAGGATTTTATCTCAACTAACTCCTCCTTATACACCATAGTGGAATGGTTTTAGTGAAAGAGGAATCAAACCTTGTTGGACATGGTGAGGTTGATAATGATTCATGTTGATCTTCCATTATCCTTTAGGGGATATGCATTACAAACTACAACATACACATTAAACTGAGTACCAAATAAGGCGGAAAATGGAATTCCATCTGAGTTATGGAATGTAAGGAAACCCATTTTGTCACACACATGAGTATGGTGATGAAAGGAATTTTTTATGGCCTTTTCAGGAAAAAACTTGCACCATGGGGCACAAGGTGTATCTTTATAGGATATCCCAAGGAAACAAAAGGATATTACCTATATAACCCTTCAGAAAAGAAAGTGATTGTCACTAGACAAGCTATCTCTATTGAGAGGGAGTACATCCTCAACAAGGATAGTGGGAGTAAAAATGACTTCGACTATGTATATGATTAAGATACATAGGAGTTGGTACAGGAAAAATTTCCACAGGTCCCTATAGAAGAGGTTACAGAAACACAAGTATTACGTAGGATCTCAAGAGAGGTAAGGGAACCAGAGAGATTTAGTTTTCTAGTCACTGAAGATGGTGAATCATTATTGGTGGAAAATTATAAACCTCTCCTGCAAGGAAGCTGTAGAGAGCTCAGAAGCTGCAAGATGGCTAGAAGATATGAATTATGAGATGAATTCCATGTATCAGAACCAAGTTTGGGTTCTGGTCGATGAGCTAGTTGATGTAAATCCCATTGGATGAAAATGGGTATTTAAGAGAAATTTGGACATGAAAGGTGAAGTTAGAACCTATAAATCAAGGTTAGTGGCTAAAGGATTCAGACAACATCAATGAATTGACTACAATGAAACCTTCTCTCTAATTGAAATGCTTAAATCCATAGGAATCATACTTTTCATAGTATCTAACCATGACTACAGGATTTGGAAAATGGATGTCATAACAACATTCCTTAATGGGAACATTCAGGATGATGTCTATATGACACAACCAGAAGGGTTTGTGACATCAGGTGAAGAAAAATAGGTTTGTAAGTTGCATAAATCCATTTATGGATTAAAGAAAGAATCCAGGTTATTAAAAAATCGATTTGATGAATCAATAAAGGAATTTGGTTTCATTAAGAATGAATGTGAGACATGTGTTTATAAGAGATTTAATGGGAATGTGGTTGTTATCCTGGTAGTATATGTTGATGACATATTACTTATTGAAAATGATGTACCAGTCTTACAGTCAATTAAAGACTGGTTGAATAAGTTTTTCTCTATGAAGTACTTAGGTGAAGCATTGTACATTCTAGGGATCAAGATTATTTTTGATAGATCCAAGAGGATTCTTGGACTATGTCAGGGTACATACATTGACCAGATACTAAAGAAATTTAGTATGGTAAAATCTAAGAGAGGATTGGTTCCAGTGTCACATGGAATACATCTTTCAAAGAGAATTTTTCCTCAAATGAAAGGAGAAATATAGGACAAGTAAGATCCCATACACTTCGGCTATAATATCCATCATGTATGCCATGTTATACACTAGTCTTGATGTTTCCTATGCATTGAGAATGGTAGGTAGATATCAAACAGATATAGGAGAACAACATTGGACTGCTATTAAGATTATCCTTAAGTATCTGAGATGAACTAAGGATATGTTCTAGGTGTATGGAGGAGACGAGGATCTTGTTATCAGAGGGTATGCTAATGCTGGTTTTCAGATAGATCAGAACGATCTGAATTCATAATCATGATATGTTTTCTGTCTCAACAGAGGATCTGTGATCTGGAAGAGTTCAAAGCAGCCTGTTATTGCCAATTCTACAGTGGATTCTGAATATATAGCGACTTCTGATGCAGCCAAGGAATCTGTCTGGATTCAGAACTTTTTCCAAGAGCTTGATGTGGTGCCTATAAGTAGATACCCTATCACATTGTATTTTGATAATAATTTAGCGGTGTATCTTTCAAAAGAAATATGGTCACTTCAATAGAGAAAGAAAATTCTCTAGAAGTATCACCTCTTTAGGGATTTATATCAAAGGGGTAAAGTTGCAGTGAGTAGAGTGTCCACAGAAGAGAATGTGCTAGACCCCATGACTAAAGACCTATCTCAGCAGAAGCATGAATATCATGTGAGAGCTATCAGGTTAAAGGTTTTTAGAAGTTTTCTCTAATCCAAGTGGGATTATATTGGAGGTGGTGGCCTAGAACCAACTAATATTTACTTTATTCATTAATAAATACCTTATCATATCTTGATTGTTATTCTTCATGACAGTGCATGTGATAATGTCCTAAGGATAATTGTTTCACTAAAGGCTCAGAGCGGATCCCTACTATGATGAGAATCCAGAAGTGCCATAACAAATTTCTTGAATATATGTTCTATGGATGGATGATGTTATTTGAGGGACACAAAAAATACAGGCCATTGGGGGTGAGGACTCATAAAAAGTTGGGTCACCTTATCATGGTGTGCACCCTTGGTAATATGCTAGAGGATATTATGAGAATGATACTCTCCAGTAAGAAATCCACATTTCATAATGTCATTAGATGTTCCTATCTACAGACGTGTGTATTAGTCCTTAGTCTTTAAGATTATTATTAATGGGAATTTCAACTCATGCACTTATATGTATTAATGAAAACTATGATGAAACAATGTTCACAGTGAGATAAGATATGTTGGGTGCGTCACGAGTAATATTGCATTAATAGATAATGCAAGAATGGATTTGTCCCTTCTGTTCCATAACTAAAGTTGATATATCAGGCCCTTTGAAGAAATTTATATAGCCTAAATAAATCTATGGCCATGTTGAGGAATGGGAAAGTTCAATTATGGAAATTCAATGAAAGAATAATCGAGAACATGGGTTGATGGCACTATCATGAAACCCTCTTGATTCGAGATATCGAGACAAAGGGATTAAATTACATGGTAATCATTCATAGGAGGTGACACATCATTGCGACATTAACTTCTTTCTTTATGGGTGCCTTGGCATGTTTCTAGATGCTAACCTTGGAATTTAGACATGATCTACCTAATGCCACTAAGAAAGAGTCCTAGAGGGTCATATACTAAGTGTGTCCAAGTATCTCATTTAAATATTCATTTAACAAGATGAATAAAGATTAGTCCCGATTGTGGTTTAATAATTATTCAAGGATGCCTGGTCACATTTATTTCGATGCTAGTTATCCAAGAGAATATTTTGTGGGTGAAATAATATATTTTTAGTGAGTAATGTAGTGATATTTATTTGAGAAATAAATAGTCATTTTCAAGGTCTAATAAATGTGGTGGAGGAAATAATGAAAAGAGAAAAACCAAATTACACTCTATGTATATTAATATACACACCGTGTATATTAAAATACATGATGTGTATTTTTTCTGGGGATTTGTGAGAAATAATATTATTTATTTAATTAAATAATATTAGGTTTAATATGTTGGGTGCATGCAAGTGATAATAATAGGAAACTGTTATTATTAGACATGAGGTCTTACTAATAATTAAATGAAATGAATAAATTATTTCAGGTAATTAATTCATTTTATTATTCTTAGTAATAAAATCCCAATTACATGATTCTCATGAAGCTAGACATTCTCTATGGTTGTGAAAAATGGATCTGGAAAAGATCTAAAGCCAAAAGAGAATTATTTTTCCACCAAGAATGTTCTCAAGTTATGAGAGAGATCCTCCTCGACCAGATCAAGGAGAGAGCTTTGGGAAGAGTCTCTCAACACGATCAAAGGCAGACATCACAAGAAGAGGCTCTTCCATGCTAGAAGCCAGAGATCCCTTTGTGGCGATGTCTAGAGATATGTGGATCACATGTGGATAACTACTAGAGGAAGCCTACACATGGATTCTATAACGCAACAACGGATCACATTAGATCGTGATCGAAAACATAAATGAATAGATAATTCCATCAATGTAATTATTGTCTTTTAATTAAATTAATTATAACCAACATATAATGATCCTATCTATGGTTCATGGAATCCCCTCTTTTCTTTCATTCATCATTCTATTCCAATGATATGGAATTTTATTATCATGACAGATCTTATATTGATCATTGTTAATGGAAAAATTAAAGTTGGGTACACCCATCCATGTGCTTCCACTGCACCCAAAACCTACAAACGCCACCACAAATCTTGGAAGTAGAGATGTTAGTGAGAATGGAAAATGGGAAAATTATTGAATTTCAAGTATATAACTCCTCCCCTATCAATGTTTGTGGGCTGAATTTCCCAACAAACCTTGTCATACTCCAGTTGGTTTAATTTAATTTAATTCTAGGAATGGATCATCTTTCCATTTATAGAGAAAACATAAATTTATATGAGAAGAAAATCGTTCTCCATATTGAAAATCATCGTCATATTATATATAAATGCAAGGAGAAGGATGAATCTTCTTTATCACCATCTTCTCAAGCATGGATATTATTTCCCTTTGAGAAAGAATATCTATCTAAAATGATTGCATATAAGGAATGGATCATCCTTGAAGACCTGCCCATTATTAGGGAATATGATGACATATTTCTTGAGGAATTGCCTGGTCTTCCTCTTAGCCAAGAGGTTGAATTGTCAGTCAATCTTATACATGAAATGTTACCATTATCCAAGACTTTATATAGAATGACTATTGTGTAATTTGAGGAGATAAATAAATAACTACATTAGAATATTAATAAAGGGTTCGAACTCCCAAGTTCTTAATCATGGGGTTCACTAGTCCTCTTTGTCAATAATAAATATGGGTCAAGATGCCTTTGAATTAATTATCATGAGCTCAACAATATTAAAATAAAGAACAAGTATACTCTATCTCAGATTGATGACTTCTTCGATCAGCTATGTGGACCACAATACTTCTCCAAGGTGGATCTGAGGTCGGTATATTACAAGTTAGGTTAAAGAAGGAGGATATAAAAGACTGCTTTTCATATAGGGTATGGGAACTATGAGTTCATAGTGATGACTTTAAGACTCACTAATGCTCCAACAATCATCATAGACTTTATGAATGTATTATTTAGAGATTACCTTGACAAATTTATGGTAGTATTTATAGATGATATTCTAATATACTACAAAAGTAAGGAAAATCATGAGGATAATTTGAGTACCATGATAAAGACCTTGCAAAAGGTGAAACTTTTTTCCAAGTATAGAAAATGTGAGTTTTGGTTAAATTAATTCACTCTATTGGGACATATCATCACAAGAAATGAGATATCTATGGACCCTTCAAAGACTGAAGTAATTGAAGGATGGATGAGGCCAACATCTGTGACTGATATTCATAGTTTCCTTGGGTTAGTTGGGTATTATCCCATATTCTTGATAAATTTATTACGATTTTCAAACCCTCTTATCAAGAAAACCTGGAAGAGATTAAAATTTTCTTGGAATGATGAATGTTATGAGAGATTTAAGGAGTTGAAGAGGAGGCTTATCACTGAACATGTTCTTACACTGACCTCAAATAGAGAAATTTTTGTGGTATTCAATAATGCTATGAAAAAAGTATTGGAATGTGTGTTAATAAAGAATGAAAATTTGATAGCCTATGATTTAAGGCAGTTAAAGATTTAGGAGAAGAAATACCTAATGCATGATCTATAGTTGGTTGTAGTGACATTTTCTTTGAATTTTTCTTTTGGAATTATCTCTCTGGGGAGAAGTGTGAAATATATAAAAATCACAAAAATCCTAAAGTATATATTCACACAAAAAGAGATGAATATGAACCAATGAAGATGGTTAGAGCTGATAAAATACTATGACTTCTCAATCCCCTACCATCTTGGGAAAGAGAATAAAGTGACAGTCACTCTAAGAAGAAAGGATCTAGAAATTCTATCATTTATGAGAATTAAGAGGGATCTAATCTTATTCGATTGGGAAAGGATGGATATGGGAATCATAAAAGAAGAAACATCATCATTCCTTTCACAAATTATTGCTCAACGATATCTTCTAGAGAGGTTAAAGGATGCTCAAAGAGTTGATGTGATAATTCAGAAGAAAGTGGATTCTATAAGGAAAGGGAAATCCTCAAAGTTAAATGTTAATGAAAAAGGTGTTGTAAGATTTGGGTTAAGACTATGTGTACTATGAAATCATAACTTAAAGAAGGATATGTTGGACGATGCACATAGGTCAACCTTCTCCATCCACTTAGGAATCACAAAGATATATCAATATCTCTGAGAATAATATTGGTGGGACAATGTTAAGAATAATATCATGGAATATACATCAAGATGTATTGTATGTCAATAAGTTAAAGTAGAAAAGAAAAAATCCAAGGGGATGATGAAACCATTACCCATACCAACATGGAAATGGGAAAACATCACCATGGACTTTTTCACTAGTATTCCAAATACATCGAGATGAAATAATGCTATATGGGTTTCGGTGGATCATCTTACAAAGACTGCACACTTAATTGTGATATGAGAGAAATTCTCACTGGATCTACTTGCACAGATATACATCAGAGAAGTGGCTAGACTACCTAGAGTACCACTATCGATTGTATCTGATTGAGATCCAAGATTCAACTCTAAGGTCTGGAAAGTATTTAGCATGCTCTAAACACTGAGTTGAACATTATCATAACTTATCACCCTCAAAATGATGTCCAATTAGAGTAGACTATCCAGAAACTGGAATACATGTTGATAATTCTTAATTGAATTCAAAGGAGGATGGGATCAATATCTTCCTCTAGTTGAGTTATCTTACAACAACAGTTTCCACTCGAGCATCGAAATGCCCCTATGAATCCCTTTTTGGGAAGAGGTGAAGGACACCTGCATGCTAGGATGAAGTTGGGGAATGGAAACTGTTAGGTCCTAAAATGGTGAGGAAATGGTGGAAAAGGTTAAGAACATTCACCAACACATAAAATCTGCTCAGTGTCGATAGAAGAGCTGTGATGACAATCATCGACAGAACCTAGAGTTTGATGTTAGAGGCATGATATTCCTTTACATATCACCATGGAATAATGTGATGAGATTTAGGAAGAAGGTAAAGCTTATTCCAAGATACATCGACCCCTTTGAGATCATTGATCACATCAGAGTGGTGGATTTTTGACTTTCACTCCCACCTAACCTATCTAAAGTTAATGATTTATTCTATGTATCACTTTGAAAAAGAAAATACCTGACCCCTCACATGTACTCAATCCATAGGTGGTACCATTAGAGAATTATATTTTCTATGAGGATCATCTGGTGACGATCTTAGATCATATAGAAAAAGTTCTACGAAATAAGACAATGCACCTTGTTAAAGAGCTATGAAGAAACCAAAAGTTTGAAGAAGAAATGTGGGAATCAAAGGAAGTGATGAAAAATAATTACCCTCATATATTTTAAGGGGGGGGGGGTGAAAAGTTTTAGGGTGAAATGAAAATTTAGTGGGTGAAATTTCTCAAGGGGGAAGATTATAATGAACCGAACTGTTATAAATCAAATTCCCTTATAATTTAATATTTTATTATGTAATATGGTTATAGAAAAAAAATGAAATTATTTTTTTATATAAAATTGAATTCAAAATACCATTAATAATCTTTATCATTTATAATATATCCATTAAAGAGTGATCACATGATTAGTATAAATATAGGGCTTTAACAAATCCAATTGACTCAGACAAAGGAAGTGATGGCCTAATCCATTAGTATTTTACCCTATGAAGTCCATTTATCATATATTTAAAGGGATACAAATCCCTAGATTTGGACCTCGACCAAGCCCATGATGATATCCAACAACTTAAGAATGAGTGAAACCATTTATGGGAAAATTTCAAGCTCATAGAGATCACGACCCAAACCATGTTTGTCAAACAACCCCATGAAAGTCTCACTGTAATGCACCTTACTATTAATGTGTATACTGGTATATTAAAAATATCTATATTAATACCCTATAAAGTTGATTACGTACATTATTTTGTAAATAATAATGAATATATTTTTATTCTGATACTATAAAACACTAATATTATTTTTGGGTAATATTCAATTCAATTAGGGAATTTATTTTGATGTATTAATGTATTTTTTTAAAAAATAACATTTTAATTGAATTATATCATTAAATTATGTCTATTAAATATAAATTTTCATATAATTTTTATGAATTCAAGTGTAATGTTTTATTAGTGTTCAAAAACTGTTATTTCCAAAACCCGTCATTTTCAATAAATGTTGGTTATTATTTTTTAAAAGTGAAAATTACCCTGTATAAAAAATTATCTATATAAAATGAATTTTATTTTTGGAATTAGAATGTAGAAATTATCCAATGGTAAATTTTTCCAAATTTTATGAGCCAGTCTATTTTTAGGTAAAAATTAAATACCGTATAAATATACAGTGTGTTTATGACTTTATAATGACCCAAAATGATGTAATAAATAATATAATGGGTATCCTCTCCCAAATATATATTTCCCCTTAAATTAATTTGATTTTTAAATTATTTTATTAATTTTATAAATCCTTTATGAATCCTCCAAATCATATAATACATTTTATGATTTTAAATTCACTTCTTTAAAAGTGTGACTCACCTTCACATAAGAAAGTGTAATATTTTAATAACTTTGGACCTTTCCCTAAACAAATATTAAAAAAAACTCCCATTTTGTAGAAAACATTGGAAAAAAACAAGGGAAGGTTAGTGGTTTTGAATATTTTATTATATAGAGTCCAAAACCTATGTTTGTGAAATATTAAATAATTCCCTTATCATTTCCTATATAAACCCACCAAATATCACATTTATCTTCACTCAAAATCCTTGGAACTAGTCCTTACTCTACCCTCCTCTCTTTATAATCCTCCCAAGGTGCCCTAAGATCTCTATAATACCATTTGAAAATTTTGGTTTCATACTATTAAGGTAAGGGATCCTGTCTTTCTCACTTTAATTCAAGAATCTCCTCTAATTTATGCCATTTTATTTTTAATTCCTAATAATGAGGTACGTTTTATCACCTCCACTATACTAACCTTATGATGTCTAAATAATTATGGACTCCTTTCTCTCTAATTAATCCCTCCCAAGAACACCCATTACAATGCCTAAATTTTCTAAGAGTTATTCCTTTTCCCACTTGATTTACAAATGACAAGAGACCCTTTTCATTCTAATAAACCCTTTTTATGAATTTTTAAGCGATGTCATTAGGCTGTGGAAATTTCACCACGATTTCCCATTCCCATATAATTTTGAAGTGAATATAATACCCATTTCCTATCAATGGTTTTAACCTTTACACACTTATTCTTCGTAGAATTGAGACTTACATGTATGTATTCCACACTCCCTTATTTTGGAATAAGTTATGATGATGATGATGACATATATTTTTTATTTCAAAATAAGGGATCAGAAAACAAATACAATCCATCAAGGAGGACGGAAGTGGTGTAGTCCAAGAGCATCCCCTTGCACAATACTAGAACACTCCATAGGAAGAGAATGGAGACTATCAAAGATCCTCAGAGACTCGCCCTGCCTACCCAACCGAGCAAGAGAATCAGCCACAAAATTAGCTTCCCTCCTACTATGGTGGATCAGCCTTCCCTGATGTTTTCCCATCCTACATCTTCGTGTAAGATAAATCATCTCCCACGGAACCCCATGACGTCCCTTTAAGTCCTTCACAAGGACCTCAGAATCAGATTCAATCTCGGCCACCTCCAAACCTCTTCTCCTACAAACCATCAAACCCGAGTCGAGGGCCTAAACCTCCGCACCCAGGGAGCTCCCCGGACCATAGTAAGTACTGAAGGCAATATGGACAGAGCCCCAGAAATCCCGAAGCACACAACCGCCCCTCATAACCCCATCCATATAAGAACCATCAATATTCAATTTCAATTCGCTGTTTGGAGGTTTCCATCTTACCCAACAGCCGCTTCCCCTTTTCATCAAGCAAAGACGATTGAGGAGATTGTTCAGCGAAGCCAACATGGCTCCATCTTTGACAATTAAAGAAAGTTCAATAATGAGAGACCTGAGCTAGACCTGGAGAAACAAAAGGGATCGTTTTGCGCCCAGCCGGACCTGGTTTTTAGCCTCCCAAATAATCTAGCATATAGCCACAAGGATGATGGTCCTAACATTCCACTCCATGTTCCTGTTATCGATGCCGATAAACCATGAATTCAAGAAATCATGAGTTGAGTGAAGATCATTATCGGTACATAGAGGATGAGAAAACATGGACCAAAGGTACGAAGCCCATTAACCTTGTAAAAATAAATGAATAGTCGATTCGGCCTTTGGGTTATCACAACAGTAACATCGAGAGGCCAAGGAGATGACCCTTATTTGGATGTTCTCCTCCATTGGTATAGCTTTGTTTCTAATCCTCCAAATTAAGAAGTTAATCCTCAAAGAGATCATATTTCACCAAGTAGACGGTTCCCACACATCCGAAGTGGATTCCGCCCGAGGAGAATTCATGTAGTCGCGAGAAGTATACTTGCCTGAACCAGACAGCATGAAAAAACAAATATCCGGTTCATCATTCATGACAATCTTCTCGAAAATGTTCATCTGATGAGGGTTCAACACCGCATGAACCAAGTCGTAAAACTCAATAGCTTCGTTGAAGGTTAAACTTGGAGAAGGACAGCCTGGGTATGAAAGAGCTTCCCTAGACCAGTTTGAATCCCAGAAATTAATTTCCCCCTACTGATGATCCATATCGTATGGTTAGAGAGTCCTTAAATATGAGATAATATGCATCGAGCCAACCCTGTGTATCCGTGAAGACCAGAAACTGCATTTCTACCATATCGTGCTTGGAATTTTTTTCCCACAACGTCTCCCCCGAAATGACTTCCCAAGCGAGCTGAGCTTGTAAACCCAAAATGGTATCATGAATATCATGAAGCCGCAGCCCTACTTCATCCATTGGTTGAGCCAACCTCCTACAAGAGGCCCAGTGGCACTGACCTTCCTGCTTTGCATCCCAGAGAAATGCATTGAGAATGTTTTCCATCCTTTCAATTGAGCCTTTCGGAGGGTTGATAACAGAAAAAACATGCATGGGACTGGAGGTGAGCATGCTGTTTATCAACATAATTCTCCCCCAAATGATAACAACTTGTTCTTCCAATTGAAAATTATTCCCAGAATACAATAAAAAATCCCATTAAAATGATGTTTTTTGATACAGCCACAAGATATTAGCACTCCTAAGTAGGAAATTGGAAGATGTTTCTGGCAGCAACCAAGGATCCCCTGGATATCCCTGCACCTTCAACTAGGAAATTTATCAGAAATAAATACATGACTCTTGGAAGAATTAATGCTTTTCCCACTAAGACAGCCGTATCTAGAGAATTTCCCCATGAGACAATTCAAAGAAGAGCGCCTGCGATTTGTAAAAATCAAAATATCATCAGCAAATAGTAGGTGAGAGATGTTTACCATGCTCCGCCTTCCACGGAAAGGTTTCAACCTGCCTTCCGCCAAGCTATGCTTTAAGTTCATGGAAAGAGCGTCTTGAGCAAGAACAAAGATACAAGGGGACAATGGATCCCCCTGACGAATGCCCCGAACAGACTTGAAGAAACCAAAGCACTTCTCCATAAGAGCAACAGAAAACCAAGGTGATGAATAACAGCTGAAACAAATGTCACAGAAAGTTTCCTGGAATCCAAAACCTATCATGACACGAATGATGAAACTCAATTCAACCATGTCATAGGCTTTATGCATGTCAACTTGAAAGATAATATTTGAACCCACTATTTTTCTATTGAGGTCATGTACAAGCTCACTTGCAATGCCTACCGCCCCTTGGATGCTTCTACCTTGAATGAAGCCATGCTGCTCTTATGAAACCAACCATGGAAGAATCTTGTTAAGCCTCTTTTGAATGACAGTGGCCAGAATTTTATAAGAGACGTTGCAAATAGAAATAGGGAAATACTGAGTAATGAGACCGGGATTTTTGACATTTGGAATAAGAATCTATCTGGAAGCACAAATACCCCTGATCAGAGAACCACTATGAAAGAAGTCATGAACTTCCTCCACCACCTGAGGGCCAACGACCTCCCATGCCATGGTATAGAAGGAAGCCAGAAAACCATCTAGGATAGGGGCACTGTCTTGGGCCATACTTGACACTGCCTCTTTAACCTCCTCTTCCACTGGAATAGAGGAATGAAAGATGTTGTCCGAATCAATCACCAAAAGAGGAAGACAACCCAGGAAATCATTATTCTCCATAGTGTCCCTCTCGAAGCTAGAAATGGTCTGTCCTGTAAGAAGGCCCTCAAAATGATCCAAATCCATCTTCCCAACGATATCCACATCAGACGTGAAGGACCCATCATCAAGTTTCAAATTAATCCTTGTGATCCGCCTCTCCTTAATGCATGCATGAAAGAAGGAATTATTGCGATCTCCTTCCTTAAGCCATCTAACCTAAGACCTCTACTTGTAGATTCTTTCGATTTCAAGAAGTTTCTCCGTCAGAACAATCTGCTTTTCACAAAGTAAAACAAAGGTATCATCATCCCAAACATTCTGGAGAGACTCCTCCAGTCTATCCACTTCACCCTGAATGGATATCACCCCATTCGAGATATCTGATTGAGAACTTATCCATCTTCGAATGTCCTGCTTGAGGCGTTTGAGACGATTGACCAGACCACCCCAGGATCTCCCATCTTCCTCCTTAAACCAGGAGTTTTTTACAAGCTCCAAAAAGGAAGCATCACGATGCCATGCAGAAGAGTAATGAAAGAAGGATCCAACAAACACCTCCCGTCTAATCTCAATAAGAATAGGTGCATGGTCTGAAAGCACACGAGTGAGATGGGTGACTGACGATTTTGAGAAAAGATCCAAACCTTGAGCGTTGGTGAGACAACGATCCAGACGGCTCCATATTAGGCTCGAACCCTTATGATTATTTCACCAAGTACATTTAGAACCTGATAAACCCATATCCAAAAACCAATCATTCATCATAAATTCCTGAAAGTCCAACATACCTCCAGGGTTGGAGACAGAGCCACCTCTTTTTTCAGAAATATCGGCAATAGCATTGAAGTCACCTCCGAAAAGAATGAAATTGAAATGAAAGTGATGGGTGTGCCAAGAATTATATAGCACTCCAATTCAGTGGTAATGCTTAGTATCATGATATGTCATGTTGGGAAAGGAAGTAAACCTAATTCCTTTATGGGACTTTTTCCATTATGATGTCTTGGAAGTTAGCCTTGACGTATGATGCAATTTTTTAATTTGTTTCCACATTTCCCATTTTTTCCTTTATGTTATCATGCTATATCATGTCTAATAATTTGTATTTATGAATCCTACTCTTTTTATGCTCCTTGATATGCCTATTTTCTGACATGTTTACCTTATACCATGTTTATTCCCATACTAGGCATTATAGATCACCCCTTTATTATGTATTTCTTCAGCTTATCCCATGCAGTTTTAAGTGCGAACTTGTTAAATAAGTTTTCAATAAATCTGTTGTATTCTATGTTTTATGTTGTAATGTAATGTACCTAATTCCCAAATACACTATACTTATCTATCATTTGGGTTGAATTAATTTTAATTTTATGTAATAAATGTTGTGTTAATGTGTAATGAAGGGAAGAGTTGTTATAATATCCATTCCACCACCATCTCTTTATTAACTGTCTTTTTATAATAACTAATAAAGATAAAAAATATCCTAGAATGTATTTATAGATACATTACCAACTCGAAGATGCATGCCTCTAAGGTCTCAATATGAGATACTTATAGAGAAAAATGAACTATGTTCATAAATGTAGACACATACTTTTCCACTGATATGTTTTATTACTTTAGGATAAATAAATATACCATCCTGGATATCTTGAAGGTGCGAGGGTTGAATTTTTTGTTGAAAAACTCTTAAAATGATTCCCATGTAAGGCCTTAGTCAACATTATCTTGGATAGTTAAATCCCAACATTTGCGTGCAATATCATCTAAAATATAGACTGTTAATTTCAATTTTAGCTCAACTAGTGTTCCAAGGAAATAGAAAATTCAATTCATTCTATTAAGCCATACTTCCAGCTTTTTGAGTTCTAAACCCCCTTGAAAGATTGGTGGATTTTATTTTTGAAATTTCAGGGAATGATCCACTTTCCTTGGTTCATCATTTCAATTTCATTTTTCAATGGCGTGAAAAGTATGAAAAATCCCCTAAACAAGATATTGGTTAACTTTTGATTTGGGTGCAACCAATTTTTTTGTAGCCTCTTCTTTTAGGTTTCTATGACAACTAAAAATTTCCATTTTTTCTATAACTATAAATAAACATGACTTAGTCAACACTCAGTTTAAATTAAAGGCTTAGAATATTCCAAATCATCAAAGAAACAATCATTACCACTAACATTTAAAAAATCAACCATTTTTTTTTCTAGAAATCAACATTTGTAATATAAACAATGAATTCCTAGTGGGAAGTCTCATACTAATTCATTATATGATCCACTCATCAGCTAAACCCATGGTGGTGAGATGAAAACACATCTATAGAAGTTTCTTAGAACACTTTTTTTGTACATAGACTAAACTAGTAAATTACAGTTCATCATAAAGAGGTTAGATACATGTTTTTATGCTATAAATTTTAATTTAAAACATTACTATATCCTTGTTACCATACTAATATGATTGACCAACAAAGAATGATACCGTTTGTAACATCCCCACCCAACCCATTGGCTTGGGCTAGGTTAGAGGAACCACCAACCTTAGGTGACATCCCCAAGACACCAAAGGCTAGAAATAAATGCCAAGGGATTACCTAAATATTAGAGGATGATTTCCCTTAATAAAAAAACACAACTGAAGTTAAAAAAATTAAAATATTGACAAAATATATATCATGCATGATAAGATTGTTTTAGCAAAAGACTCAAAATAAAACCACTATTAGAGTAGAAATCGAAAAAATACACTGACCAACAAATATTGAAATACAAAAAAACTCTATAAACCCTAATTAGAATAATTAAAAGTATCACTCAAACAAGATCTAAGATCCAACTCTACTTGCCTTGACTATGATATTAAGATACATCACTAAAGAAGTATGTTACATTTCCATTTCCTATATCCTGGTAAACAACATATGAAAACAAAACAAAGTTCCCAATTAGGGGGTGAGTATAACACTCAATAGGAAATCCCTAAATACTTCCTAACACATTACACTAGGAAAATAATGAGTTAGAACATTTTATATCAAAATATATTAGAAGAATATAATTTTTTAATATAAATCCATGAATGAGTTCCAAGTGATAAAACATTAATAAAAGCATGTTACCATTTCTTAACTCTTGGAATAACTATCCCATGTTCACACACACACACACACATTAATTACATGGACCTCCCAATACTCATGAGTGGTGAGTCATCCTATCACTAATATTCCACCTGGTGATCCCCATTTCTAGTGTTATGTCATGACCATGATCCATCCCACATTAATGATGGTACTTCATGACCATGCTTTGTCCCAGTGAACACATGCCAACCCAATTATACCAAGTACCACACCAATTCATTCCATATAAAACAATACTTCCTTTTAAAACATTTCATCATAAATTTTTCTTGCATTAAAACTAAACCATAATTTTAAAAACACAATTTTATATTATAAGACGATGGGTTTTCCAAAATCCATTCAAATTTCCATGTTCCAAAATCATAAAAAAATGGGCTCATTCAAGAAATAATTCAAAATGTCCTTTGAAAATACAAGAAAAACATTCAAATAAAACTAATACTACATGTTCCAGAATAATTATAGGAGATAGAGAATCCCCATTCTTCTCAATGGGTGATGATAATGATAAACGACACAATGCAACCTCTAAAACTAGGATGGAAACCTCTTTCCTCCAATATATCCAATCTAAATATCATAAAAACACATAAAAAATCATAGATTTATCTATAATAGATTATATTTAACATTTTGGGTTAGATTATTTGAGGAGATATGATGATAAAGAGATAAAATAGCGACTCTTAATTTATTTTAGAGATCTAATACGCTTTTATCCATAAAAACTAGCTTTTGGATCAAAAGAATTCAATAAGAACTCTTGGTAAGGGGGATGCGTTTGTGATATTAATATAAGAGAATATACATGTGAGTTTCATGTATAAAAAACGTTTCAAAATCCAATTTTCAGAACAATAAATACATATCACATGGTTAGGCCACACAATTTGGGAAACCATGCGTTAATTGTGCATGTGATTCTATCTACAGCCCCCTCACATGGCTTGTGCATGGTTTAATAAACCGTGCATCAAACATGATTTTACCTCTATACAAACTTACACATTTTATCCTGGGAAAGCACAAATTTTTTGGAAATCACATGCTAACCATGTGCCTACCTAGTGAATCTAAAAAATCTCTTGCACGGTTTCTTCGAAAAGTGTTATAGTTTCCCTAAATCATTCTCAAAATATACACCCTTGAAAACCCTTCTAATACACTCTAAAACCATATATAAACTCCCAAAGCTCAATAAAAGTATAATATAAATTTAAAATACATAATAAAAGGGTAAATTATCTGAGAAAATTGGTGTTATAGTGGTCAATCTCATCAATATGTGACCCAAATTTTATAAGAAGTTATAGAGGAAGTTATGCTGACTCTAGTCAGCTACACTAAGAAACATAGAAGGAGAGTCTGTCAGGGGTATCTAACCACTAAAACTCAATATAAGGTTCACATCCCTAGTATTTCCTACACCCCTAAGGCCCTTATACATATCCTAAAAGTGGCCTCAGGATGATTCTATATCACCAACAACCAGAGGCTATAGACTTCATCACAACCAACCTTGGTGACTATAATATCCTTGAGAAAATCACAACCCACAGAGATAGTTATTTTTACCACTATGGTCATCCCCAGTATGATCTATTGGACATGAACACACCCATATCAAAGAAATACCTCCTACTAAGGAATCCATGTTTCTTACCATTAGTTTCACATCAGTAAATTTCATCATTGTTGAACAAGCCGATACTATAAACCATGATACCATCGAAGAAGAAATGGGTGTGATGACATTAAATTCCCACTCAATAACTGATAATTGTAAAGTAGTCTTAGTAAAAGTGAAAATATCCCAGTTAACAGCTAGAATAGAGGATCTTTGGAACATCAATGCTGACTTACTGAATGGAACCATACTCATTGAGTATAGTCATCAATTTGAAACTACTGTGCCTCATTTAGTTGACCCTATTTTTAAAAACTTTGTTTTTTTCTTTCAAATGTTTGGTATATTTTAAAGAATAATTTTAGAGATAGGAGATGATTTGGCATGGGATTTCATGGACTGGGTAGCCTCGATGTTGATATAATAAAAATATTAAATATATTATATCACGCATGTGTATTTTTCTAAAAGTAATGGAATAAATCCAAAAATAATTATCATATAGGAAATATGAGACCACTATTAAATATAGAATATAGGTTTTATCCTATTTGTGATTTAACCTTTATGCGCATTGGGTGTTTGGATTAAGAAAACTCATGGGCAGATTAAATAAATAAATAAATAAATAATTAATCAATCAATGTCCAAAAACTTAATATCCTATATTAAAACCCATTTATCAGAAAATACTAGGGTTATCCAAAAAAACCTAGGGATTTAGAGAGATCTTGTAGGTGTGTTTTTGTAGATGTCAACTAGATCGTGCATCGATGATTTTTATTGAGAAGTTTATCTTTACCAATGGAGTTTGTGAATCATGATAATGATAATGAAATAACATCATTATTTGGTGGCGATTGATCCAAAATTGAGGTAGGATGTTTGTTTATATTGGTTTAAATCCCATATTTTTTTTACCTAAGTTGAATGTGAATTAATTCCCTAAAAAATTAAATTTCAATTCAATTTATGGATTAGTATTGATTAATTTTTCCTCCTAGATTTATGTTGGGTTAATTATTGATTGTATTTTTCATTCATCACCTTCAAAAAATTAGATTGAGGCCAACCCGAATAATGACCAATCATATTTATGTTTTGTTTATTTCTCCAATATTTCTTTGCATGTTCAACATTGACATATCCTTTGGATGATGGTTTAAAAAATACTTGGTATTTGATTGTTGTGAAATCATTCTTTATGACCACATATCATTATCATGGGTCCGAGTTTAGGATCGACGATATGATTGTGGTTCTTGATGATAATGGAGGATTGGAATTCGATCATGATTTCTCATTTCACAGGATTGTGAATTTAGATAATGTGGTTCTACTAGGATGATTCATAAGCATATTGGCAGTTGGAACCTGATAACTAGTAACGATCAAAGTTCAGTCAACTCAGATCCATGTTTCATGGGAATAATTTGTAGTAGTTGAAACAGTAAAAGTAGTTAAGATGATGACACATGAGATTTATAGGATATATGGAAAATTTTGACATATAAACCATGTAGTACAAAGAACATATGTCATGTAGTCCCCTGGTTTTAGTGGATAAGGTTAAAAAAAATCAAATATCACACACTTTATGGTATTACCGCACACCATGTGAATCAGTGTTGGTGGCTCAACATGTATCTATGGGTATATGGGTATTGACATTTCCATGTACACAGTCACAGATAGTGTACATCTGTATGACCCAGTACTCGAACATGTCTAGAGTACCCAAACACATCCAGGTACACTAGCATAGGCCAAAGTACATGAGCATAGTCTAGAGTAAAATGAGTCATCATGTCCTAAGAATAGGATGTGATCCCCTCTATGGGATTAGTCTTATATAGAGTTAGGAATCCCTAAATGTGTCCTGGAGTGTAATCCTATATCATTTATTACTCCCTAGGTAGGGTCAAGAATCATTCTACCTACACATCAGAACATTTGATCCCCATCCTGTCGGGTTATCCTAATTAGGGTCATGAATCCCCCATAGGCCATGAGTAAGGTCCTCTATCTATGTATCAATATATTTAGAGTTCTAGAATGTACTTATTCATGGATATTCCCAATATAAATGACATATTGGATGAGTTTCATCATTGTTATCAGACTCATGGAGTGAGTTATCCTGAACGAGCGTTACCTTGAAGCCTCGATCAGAATTTAGGATGGTAGTATGGTTTCATCTTACTTTGAGACTTATTTTCTATCCTATGTATATATGGGTTGTTATTATTATGTATTATATTATTATTGACATTCTGTTGTGATGATGAGTTGACTACTCTCTTGATGTTTTATGTTTGGTGATTTCTGGGTGTCCTACTGGGTATGTATATACTCACCACTACATGGGATCTACCAATACATGTCATGTATTATGAAGATGAAAAGTCTAGCAATAGAGTATTAGGGTTACTAGGAGTAGTCAGATATTCATTGATCTAATTATACCATGGTTCATTCTAGGTGTTATATTTGATAGTTTTCCCCTCCTTCCTAGTAGTTTGGACTATTTTTATAGATTTGGTGGGATTTTATTTAGCCCTTTATGATTTCTTATACATGTTTCATGCTCTAATATGTGATATAGATGTATACATGAATTTTAGTATCAATTTTATTATACCTTACATTATTTTTTTGATGGTTAGATATACGTTCATAAGTAGGTACCATAGGATAAGGCTTCCCATGCATGTGATATGCCTACTGGGTGCTGGTCACCAGCCCCCATACTATTATATATAGGATTTAGGTGTCATGATTAACTTATCACTAGCCTAGAAAGCCTATTCGAGTTGGGTCATGATATATTGATATTAGAGGAGGTCATCTTAGTAATGTATTTTTGAGATTATTTAGCTGTTATGTTTGGTTTGGGAACTAGGGAAACAATATTAAAGTGTCTTGATCTTGGATCTCAAGCCAGTGAATATAGTGTTGGTGTAACAATTTATATATCCATTCACCGAGACTCTGATAACCTACTTGTTGACTTGGTTTGATAGGAATTGGTTGTAGATAAAACATTGGTACATGTATCATATAGGAATGGGTTATTATTTCCATGTCCTTCTTGAGTTAGATCCCCAAATATACTCTTTTATTGTGGTACATCTTGTCTATTTTAGGACGCCTCCATGATAAAAACCACATAGGATTATATAGAAGGATCATGAGGATGATATTACTAGTTATGAGGCTTCAATATAGGGTCCTGTACAGGTGGTGGAACCTCTATGTGGTTTTTCGATTTAACCACTACCCATTAAGTTGCAGGTTGCACCGAAAATATTAGCAGTGGATGTATGAAGGTTGAGCATGATACATGAGTTTAATAGGTAGTAACCCCTAGGATTCAAGTAGAACCAGACCCCTTGGAATATGAGGACTTTATTAAGAAATTTGGTTGAGTTTTACACCAAGTTAGGACCCCTCCAGATGAGATGGTGGTCTTAGCGGTGATCATTATTCATGGCTTCACAAGACGATGGTGGAGTTTTGTGAATCAAACATATGGAGAGACAAATATTTCTTGGAAAATTTTTTAGAATCTCTTTAGAGATAAGTTTTATCCAGCCATGTTGTGTGATGTTCATATCTAGGATCTTTTGGAGATTCAATAGGGAAGCATGATGATTGAAAAGTATTTGTCAAGGTTTACTAACCTCATGTGATAATCCATGTATATGGTTTGAGATGCATTCTTCAAAGCCTAGATATTTGATTTTGGTCTCCATATGTATATTAGGGATAACATGATATCACTTTTTATTCCTACTTATTTTGGAGTGCTCATGAAATATTTTGTGGTGGAGAGATTCTTGGTGGAGCAGTTGTTGAAAATTGGTGTTGGTAGTGGGAACCTTGGAGCTGAGACTTTGGTAGCTGGTAGATGATGTCAAAATCAGGGGTCCATGAGAGCTTGGAATTTATATATAAAGGAATAGGAAATATGGTCTATATTTCAGTGATCTTAGGATGGTTTCAGTCAGTCAAGGGTGTGGTAATTCTACTCTTGCGATAGATGAAGATATCTTACGTGGGATTGTATGACCTGTTATAAGAAAAATAGGGATATAGTTGAAGGGATTCCTAGGTAGAGGTAGTGGAAATATTAGAGAGGTTCATAGGGTGGAATACATGATATAGGATCTAGTAGAGTCGTATGAGGTGGTCAATGATTTGATTTGTTTCCTCCACCACACCTAGGTGGTCCACACTAGGCTTAGTGAGATGATGGTTAGGGATGAGGACAACTGCAGGTAGTGGAGACCTATGAACCCGATGATTTGGGAATGATTATATGTATGATTTTTGTATTATATACTTTTTTTATTATACTAATAGATATAGAATAGATCCACTCTTTTCTTAACACATCTCTTGTTTGAGATCTAGAGATTTTGGTTAAGCCTTTGGCTTGAACCTTATATTTGGAAACTCCGACCAGAGGATATTTAGTGATCACAAACTTATTTAGATAGTGTGACCTGAATGTTGAAGGAGATAGATTTATATGGGATCTCTTCATGTCCATAATGAGGCCTCATTATTTCATCCTAGGTGTGGACTATCTCTCATTAGTTCATGAACATATTGACTATTTCCGGAAGAGGATGCGGTGTGTCCAAGTTTGTGTGATGAGGTTTTACTTATTCAATGAGAAGGAAAATTAGGTAGGGAAATATGGGATCATAGATAGAAGGATATATTTTATTACTCATCATTTTTATAATATTAACCTTAGATTAACAGATTCTTTGAGATTTCAACTTCTTTTCATGATGAAGAAGTATGGAGACGTCTTCTCTAAGGATGTTTCAAGATTAACTACCCACCAATAAATAGAGTCATACATAGAATTACACCCATGGAATTCCTAGATATATATTCCATCATATCAAATAGATCTTGTAAATCTTATTGATCTAAAGGTGTAGTTAGAGGAGTTGAAGATGAAGGGATATTTCAGACCCAGTGTGTCACCTTAGGCGGCCCCGGTTTTTTTCATCAAGAAGGTAGACAAGAGCTTGAGGTTATGTGTGTATTTCCATATCCTAAATTATTTTACAATTAAGAGTAAGTATCTAATTATGATAATTGACAATATCTTTGACTATTTGAAATGGTAAAGGAGGTTCTAAAAGATTGAACTTAGGTAGGGATATCACCAACTCTAAGTTTGGGATGAGGATATACCAAAGATGACATTATGATATTTATACTGTTTCTATGAGTACTTTGTGATGACTTTTGGTATTGAAAAATCCCCGAAAGTGTTCATGAGACTCATGAACTATATCTTTCATCACTTCTTCAATCAGTTCTTGGTAGTATTTCTTGATGATATCCTAGTGTTCTCTGAATTTGAAGAGGAGCATATGAGACACTTAAGGATGGTCATGGAAATAATCTTAGAGAAATAACATTATGGGAAGATATTGAAGTGCCAGTTTTGGATTTTATAGATCCACTTATAGGGACATGTCATATCAGAAGAGGGAGTAGTAGTGGTCCTGACAAAGTGCTATATTTGGATCCACCTAGGAGTGTGACCGAAGTAAGGAGCTTCCTTGGGTTGGATGACTACTATCTGAGATTCATACTCAATTTATCTAGGATTGTGTAACCCATGATTTTTTTATCTTGTAAGGGGTATCCTTTCATGTGGATGATGAGGTTCCATAAAGATTTTTAGGAGTTGCAGAAGAGGTTGACAGGAACCCTCATATTGAGACTTCCATAGGTGGGTGTTGAGTTTTTAGTGTTCTTTGATGGATTCTGAACTGGGCTTGGATGTGTTCTAACACAGTGGTAGGAAATGATTGCCTATGGTTCCCAAAAAATGATACCCCATGATCAGAACTATGAAATCCATGATCTAAAGCTAGAATTAGTGGTATTCACCTTGAAGATATGGAGAAACTACCTTATAGGAGAGTGGTTTATCATATATTCTAACAACAAGAGTCTTAAGTATACCTTTTCACAAAAGGATCATAACTTTAGATGGAGGCAGTGGATAGAGTTTCTCAAGGATTTGGACTTCAAGATAGTCTATACTCTTAGTAAGGGGAACTTGGTGGAAGATCCTCTTAACAATAGATCTTATTCATATTTATTGAGTGATGTATCATAATAGTAGGACTTATTATTATTGTACTTAGTGGAAGAGGATGGTACAAATTACCCCCAATTGATGGTTGTTACCCTAATGATTTTATAACATGTTAGGGAGGCTCATATTTGAGATACTAACTGTGAGACATTATGTTTTCATATATCCACTGGACATGGTCCCGATAAATTTTATGTAGGTGGGGAGCACATCATCTTTTTCTGTAGGTAGACCATGGTTCCAATGAATATATGTGAGCAGGTTTTTAGGGAGTTACATACCTCCTAGAGGCACATCTAGGAGTGGGGAAGATGTACCAGGACCTTTAGCGTTAGTTCTAGTGTCTAGGGAGGAAGATGGGTGTAGTTGATTTTGTCTCTTGATGCCTCACTTGTCAGCAAGTGAAGGTTGATCACTAGGTTCCAGCAGGTTTGGATCAACCCCTTAAGGAGTTGGACTGAAAGTGGGATGATATCTCTATGGAATTCATGACTAGGATTTCTCAATAATCTAGAGGAAACAATGTTATTTGGTTGTTCATATACTAACTCACCAAGTAATCCCACTTCTTATCCATATAATAGTAGAGTTCAATAAAAATCTTAATATTCCATTATGTACATGAGATAGTCTGGCTCCATGGAGTTACCTTAATGATTGTTTTAGACCATTATTCTCATTTTATTTCATAATTATGGAGATAATTTGGAGGAATTTGGAAATTAGTCATGGTTTAGCATGACGTTTCACCCCCATAAAAATGGCCAAACTGAGAAAACCATTCTAGTTTTAAAGGAAATGTTTTGGGATTTCATGTTGGACTTTGGACATGGTTGGGTGGATTATCTACCCTTAGTGGAGTCTATTTATAAAAACATTTACCACTCCACCATCAGTATAGAACCATTTGAGGCCTTTTATGGGAGACCCTATAGTTCACCATTATGATGGATGGATCTAGGAGAGTCTACACTCATTGTTCCAAAGTTGGTGTGAGAAACAACATATAAAATACAAATCATACAGTAGTGGATGAGGTGTACCCATAGTTGTCATAAGTCTTATTCAGACCAATGATGGAGGCCTTTGGAGTTCGATGAGGTGGACCATTTGTTCCCAAAGGTATCACCGTATAAAATATTGTAGATATTTTTTGGGGGTATTATGTTATCTTTGAGGTTCATTATCTCTTTCTAGATACTATATAGGGTCATTAAGGTGGAATAACACTTTTCCTTAACACCACAATTTGACTGGGTACATGATGTATTTCATGTGTTGCAACTGAGGACATATGTGCATAACCCATCGAATATTATCAACTAGGGAAAGATGAACATCAAGGATGGATCTACCTTCATAGATTACCCAATAGAGACCGAGGATCATCATGAGAAGATCCACCATAGGAGGTCAATTACCTTGGTGTGTGTCTGATATAAGTACCAAAATCTTTAGGAGACAACATATGAGTGAGAAAAATAGATAAAAGCCAAGTACCCTCATATTTTTTAATAGTCTTATTGATTTTGGGGACAAAAATCCCTGATTTTGGGAGGATGTAATGAATATATTTTTGTAACACCCCGAGATTTTATGAAAAATGTTCGTTTTAATTTCATTGATGTCATGTGTTGTATGGTACACCAAAAGGAGCTTGCACTACACGTGTCCCTGATATGGCTTACATTACACGCAATCGCGACCTTCCATGATAGCGTATGTTGTACGCAATACCGAGTTTCACTAAACAACGATATGTTATATAAACTAGCCGTTATGAATAGTAATACCCACTTTTTGAAATTTCATTTTTCAAAATGGACTTTATTTTTGGAGTCGGAATATCGAAATTAGCTTAGGGTGAAATTTTGGTATTTTTCTGAAAAATTTCAATTTTTGATGAATAGTGAGAACACTGAGTTACTATTTAAAAACCGACTTTTTATATAAATAATTATTTATTTTATTTAAATTTATTTTAGGTCAAAATTGATACATAATACCTATATAATTTCAATGTAATTCATTGGAGTCATTTTATAATAATTTTAGACATATAAAAATTTTATTGAACTTTTCACCGTCTTTTACCCACCTCCAAAGAGAATTTAAAAATTTACATAAAACTTAATTTTACCGCTTCTGTGAGTGAAATTTAGAAAATCTGAGAGACATGGTTAATCTCAATCAGTAAAATATGGCTCAATAAGATAAAAATAATTTTTGGTGAATAACAACTTTTTACTTTTTTTTTACCATGGTTAAAAGTAAATACGGTAATTAAGGGTAAAAATGATATTATTATTACCCTAACACATGTCATAATTCTATAGGATAATTTTAGTTTGACCAAAAAAAACTTAGGGATAAAATATTAACCTTTAGGTCCACTTGTATTAGATTAGGACATTTATTATTATTTTATTTAAAGAAGAATTAAAATAGTTAAAATCAAAGTTTAATAACTAAAAATTTTTAATATAGAGTTATACATAAGATAAATTCGACTATAAATATTAATTAGAAAGCTAAAAATATTTCCTACATAATTTTTATTTATTTATAATTTTTAGACATTAAATAATATAATTTATTTATGACACAATGATGATGAAATAATTTCCTTATTAATGAAATATTAACATAATTGATGTTATAAATACCCAAATAAATGTAATTTTAGACATTTTATAAATTGCACTAATTTTATAGGTTAATATAACTTGTTATTATTTATTTAATTAACTTTTTACTAACTAATCATGCTTTTATGATTTTCAAAAAAATCATGTACCAAATAATGTCAAAATTGACATAAAATAGTTTTTAAAACAAATATTATATTATTAATTGTTATTTTATTCCTAAAAATCTAAGGTTCGTCCAAATTACTTATATAAGGATATATTTATTAATAATGAACCACTTGGGGTTCGTTTGTCTTGTTATAATAAGTTTATTAACCATATAGTGTAAGAAAACAAGAAGACACAGCAAAAGTAAAATTATTTAACTTAAAGTTAAATCTAAATGATAAGTTTAAAATAGTAACCTAAACTTGTCTAAAATCTATTGGTTGAGATTATTTACACCCATAACCACCTTATATTCGAAATAAATTAATTTTGAGCTATTAAAAACCGAATATGACTTTATTATAAAATAATATTTTAAGTTTTTTCCTAAGGTGCCCCTCTCCTCCCTTATAAAAGGGCACCTCCTACCTCTCCTCATCACACCACTTTGAGCCTTCAAGATCGGCCAAAAACTACCAATTTACCTTCTCAAATTCCCTAGAAACACCCTAGAGGTTCTGGTCTTCTTCAAATACCATCTTTAGTGCCCTAAGAGGAGGTTAAGAAGAGGCGCTTCAAAGAAGAGGTAATGTCCGTTACCGATTCTTTCAACTTTATTTCTTCTTCTACTTCTTCTTCTTTAGTTGTTTCATTATGAAGTAACAAAATCAGTATAAATAATATAAATATATGTTATTATAAGTATGAAACAAACTTATTTCACCTTCTATCCATCCTACGGAGAACGAAATCACCGCGCGTGCGTACGTACAGAATACCGTCTCCACGCCGTGGTGTAATCTGTTTTCCACCACCACCATACATGGATGGGTATAATGCTGTAAATAATAACTATATATGATTATTGTAAAGTGATATTGATTATTAAATAGTATACATACACTTTAATAAAATTTCACGATCATTGGAACGATATCATCGCTCGTGCGTACGCACGACCTACCGTCTCCACGATGTGATGCGACTCGTTCTACATGATCTTCATTGCATAATGATTATATAAATTAATTTAATGAATAAATATGATATATATTACACTAATAACATTATGGAAATGAGGTATCTATAACCTAAAAAGAATAATAAGAATTTATTCGAAAAAAACATGCATAAGAACATAAAGCAATGAATACCCGAATAACAAGTAGCAATGCAATATTACTGATAAGAAGATAAGAATATGACCATATATGATATCATAATAATGAGTATGATTCTGGAATAAGTCAATAACATTATTTAAATAATTATATAGGAGGTTCGGATACGTACGAAGCAAATCAGACCTAAGTTACGAGAAAATCTCGCAATCTCAATTTTTATCCGAGATTGTTTATACTTCGGTACTTACTGGGGCATATTTATCATCAAAATCCATGTTTACTCAATATGTAATATTATTTCTATCCTCCTACAATTTTTTAAATCCAATTTTACCTATTGGTGGATTTTTAGTAAAAGATATGAAAGGAATCTTTTGTCGTTTTAAGTACGAGATACTTTTTGACTTTTTCGGCCAAAGTACGAGAAGAATGTTTTTTTAACTTATACGACATGAATGGATTTAATGATTTCATAAAAAATTACTTCCATGAAACTTCCTTTACAAGTTTTAAATTTTATTTTTAATCAACTTCTTTTAGTTTAAAATTTTATGACATGTTAAGAAAGGAAAAATGTTTTTTAAGTATAAAGGATATTTTCCTCAAGAATGGAGTTAAAGAATTTTATCAAAATTATTTTCCATAAAATATAATATAGGGTTATATTTCTATCCTTATTTTTACATTGATTTGATTATGTTTTGATGGAATTATTTTTATGATGTCCTTTTATCTTATATGGATTATGTTATGATGGCATGACGTTTAAGAATCCTATTTTTATTACATGGGTTATGCTATGATGTATGATTTATGATCTTGTGGCACACATAAGAATGGTATAATTATGAGATGGGTGGGACCTATATCTCCCTCCAATGCATTGGGTAAAGATTTATATCTCATGAGATAGACATGGCTGGAACTACAAGTTAAACCGGTTCAGTGATACCGGACTAGAATGAGGAGTGAACTCGGTTTAGAAATGGACTTTGTCCACTATGATAGTCTTGGAAATGAGTCTTGACTAATAAGAAATTATTTTCTATGATTATTTGTGTATGCCACAAATTTTCATGTCTTATGTTATGATTATTGGGATTACATTTTACTACTATGATTTATCCCATGTTATGAAATTATGATCTCTTTTGTAGGTTAAGATTTCCAAAATGTTATATTCTTATGAATATGTTGTGATTGATATTTCTTTTGTTTACCCTTACTGAGCATTTGAGCTCACCCTTTTGTATGTTTTCTTTTCCCCAGGTTAGGAATAAGGGTATTAAGTAAGATATTCCAAAAGGGACTCTAGATATGATAAAATAAAAGGGAGACAGTGTAGATGATTTATGAACCAGTTGTTTATGTTTCCCAGTTTCTAAAGACACTATACCTATATGGTCCTTTCATGGTTTTGTTATATGTTGTAATAAGTGTGCTTCAATTTTGATGTAACAACAATGTATGTAAAGTATGGGTCATTATAGTTGGTATTAGAGGAAAGGTATAGTCAACCAGAAACTTGGATGTGAAAGCCTTAGTAAGAACCCTAAGGATAAGTCTAAGCATAGAACACAATCTTAGTGTTTTAGAAATGGCCATGAATAACCTATTATAAGACCTTAAGTGTGAAATTTTATCCTTGATTATGTGGTTTTCCTATTATAATTAGTGTTTCTCACACTATTCTTCTTGGTTTTAGTCAATGGCTGGAACCCGAAGGAACCATGTTAATGCAGAATACGATTGGAAATGCAATGATGGTCCCCCTAAGCAACCAAACTTTATGGGAGCTAGAATGAAAAATCTTGTATCCATGCTCACACAACTTTCTCAAGCTATGAATCATGCAGGACTTCTAAACGAGCAAAGGAAGGATCAATATTCTGTTGAATCCTTCATAAGGCAGCGTCCACCCTCATTTAGTGGGCCTACTGATCCATTAGTAGCTGAACAATGGATCAGTACCACTGAAAAGATATTTTCAGTTCTTCAATGTTTTGAACATGATAAATTCATCTTAGTAGTATATCGTTTGGAAGGTGAAGCTGATCAATGGTGGAATCTTATCAAGAATATGAGTCCAAGAGATAAAATTGAGTCCATGGAATATTACAAGTTCAAGAACTTATTTTTCAATAAGTACTTCCCTTGTATTCTTCGAACAAAGACGGAGAAGGAGTTTCTTGAACTGAAGCAAAAGGATGATGAATCTGTTGGTACCTACGAAGAAAATTTTACAAGACTTGCAAGGTACGATTCTGGGATTATTATCCAACCTGAGAGTAAGATCGATCGATTCTTTAGTGGATTAAAACCAAGTCTTCGAAGGGCATTAGCCATAAGGGACTTCAATAGCTATGAGGAAATCGTTCGATGTGCTCTCAAGGTTGAGATGGAGATTGGAGTAACCCATCAGTCATATGTGTTTGATAATAAGAGGAAAATGAAATTCAAAGGGAAATCTAAAGACCACACTGAAAAGAAGATGAGTTTTCCCTTATGCTCAAAGTGTGGAAAGAAACATGGAGGGTGTTGTCTTAAAGGGACAATTAAATGTTTAAATTGTGGAAAGGAAGGTCATTGGGCATTTGAATGCCGCAATGATGGGAAGAAGATTTCTAGTGATGCGAACAAAGAAAAGGCTACATAGAGTGCACCTCCTACACTTCAATGTTACAAGTGCAAGGAAATGGGGCATTATAATAATCAATTCCCTAATCAAAGGGTTGTTGATGATGATCGACGTCACAAAAATCTTAAGGCTAAAGACAAAGGAAAGTCACATGCAATTTCTATCAGCGATGTGGAGTACGATAACGAAGTGGTGAAAGGTACACTTACCATCCATTCTAAAGTAGAAAATGTTTTATTTGATTATGGATCCACCCACTCTTTTATTTCTGAATAATTTTCTAAGGGTATCATCGTATTACCTCAACAATTAGATGTTGAGTTAGCTGTGACAACCCCTAATGGCAAAACAGTCGCATCAAAAGTTTATAATTCTTCTCCGATTGATGTTTGTGGGAAAGTGCTTCCTGCAAATCTTGTGATCCTTCTTATAATGGAATTTTATGTGATTCTTAGCATGGATTGGATTTATTTATATGGAGCTCATATCAATTTCCAAATAAGTGAAGTCACATTTCATATTCGAGATCAATCTATGATCGTCCATCGATGCAAGGATGAACATAAAGTTCCAGTGGAAATTTCTTCCATATTATGGGTCTTGATTCCACTAAATGAAGGTTATTTATCTCAAATGGTTGGTGAGAAAATCACGATTAAGAATATGACCACTGTACGGGAGTTTGATGATGTCTTTCCGGAGGAATTTCCAGGTCTTCCACCAAATCATGAAGTTGAGTTTTCAATTGAACTCATACCTGATGCTTTACCTATTTCAAAGACACCTTATAGAATGGACCCAATTGAGTTGCAGTGTAACGCCCCGACCCTAGTTACCCAGATTCAGTGCATTATTTTAATACATTGGCATGATTACAAGGAATCAAGTCCCGAAGGACTGATCAGTTTATCAGTCTTGGAAAATAGATTACATACCTGAATGCTACATTTCACTTTAAGACATACAAAACAACATAAACAATCTTTATGAATGCAATTATTCCCTCGGATTAACCCTGCATATCAATCACAATACACTTCTTGGAATCCTGGGAAAAATAAAACATAGAAAGGTGTGAGCTCAAACTCTCAGTAAGGTTAAGCAATACAACAGAAACTTTCATAAATAAGCATAAACATTTAAGGCAATGTATAACTAAAACAAAAGCCTTTTAAACTTGAAATTCATCATAATATGGCAAAAATAAAATGAAATAATTCCATTTACTTATTCACATGGATATTATACTAGTCGAATAATCACATGCAATGTCACTAACCACTTTCATAATGATGGAATGCATAATACAAGACTATCATAACCATGTAGCCAAGGCCTCGTGCCAAGACTACAAATAAGATTTTGTCCAGGCCTCATGCCAAGACACTAGTTTGTCTCATGATACCTACCGATGCATCGAGGAGCTATAGCGGGCTCCACCTGTCACTTATTAAGTCCAATGCATTCCTCATATGAAAAGTTTGAAACATAACATAAACATCCGTATTAAAACTAGCATACGAAATGTCAATACTTTAACCAGAAACCAAGAATGATATAAAAATAGCACATCCATAGTCAAACATAACTCATTCAATACTATATAGAATATTATATTGTATCAAATTAACCTCAATTGAGAATAATGAAGGGTATTGACATAGATTAAAATAATCATCAAATTATTGAGAGAAATATCCATTTTTTCATGAAAACATTTAAAACTCACACTATTTGTCAAGAAGCCATTTAAAATATATTTTTGAATAAAAGTATCCCATACCACTTTGAAACTTTTAAAAGGAATTTTTATTTGAAAACTTTAATGTCCATATAAATAAATCCTTAAAATCATTTTTGAAAACATGGACATTAATTAAAAAGACTTAGAAAGATAAATCTTTAAAACATTTGAAATTTTGATCTTGATAAAGTGTACCTTTCAAAATAATTAAAATATTCATTTTGAAATCATTTTTATGAAAAATGGACATGGATGATAAAAATTCCCCAGTAAATACTAACAAATAAACAATCTCGGATAATGATGAGATTGAGGAATTAACCCTTACCTTGAACTTTCCTTTAGTCGAGGGTACGTTTAACCTCCTGTACGAAGACCGTAGTATGTTATTAAATTATAACCAAACCATATTAATATTTATGATATCATACATGATTCATTTATGACTTTATACTACCCATTTAATAATAATTTCCATGTTAAATTAACATTTTGGGTAATAATCGTTTTCTTTATCATACGCGTTTTAACTTGTTACTCTTCATTGTATCACTTAGATCATGAGTTAAATACTTCCAGAATATAAAAAATGATTAATATATCATATATATTTAGAATATAAATATGTACAATAGTCATATATATGAAATGGAGAACACCGTTTATGGAGACGGTAGTCCGTACGTACGCATAAACGCTGTTTCTGTTTTCATATAGTATTAAACTGAAGTAAGTGAATAAGATATATGTAAGTACATAAATAATTATATATATAAATATATATATATCTCCAGTAGCATTATTATGTCATATATTACATACTTATTAGTAATATATATTTTTATAATCGTCGATGAATGGTGAACTTGGAAATGAATCTCATCGCTACGTACGCATGAGCAAAAATATCATTATTTTGATATTAAAATAATATATAATTAGATGGTATACCATATATACAGAATAATTATCATGTTATATTTATTATTTAATTCCATTACACATCATTATCATACCCATCCAAATAATAATGTTTTGAATAACAATTACACCACGACGTGGAGACGGTAAGCCATACATACACACGTATGGTGACATGTCATTCAAAGGATGGATAGAATACTGAATATGGTAGTACCATATTTATAATAACATCATAGTATATATAAGATACTGAATTTATCATTTTATAATGGAAATAACAAATAAAGAAGATGTTGAAGAAGAATGGAACTTGAAAGAGGGTGGTGAAAACATTACCTCTTCTTCGGGTTCTTCCTTTTGATTTGATCAAAAGGACTCCATAAGTTGGCTTTCTGATCAAACTAAGGCCTCTAGGTTTAATTGAGGGAAGTTTATAGAGTATTTGAGCAGGGGTTGGCTGAACCAAAAGGATTTTAAGGTGTGAAGAATTTGTTAGAAGTTGGGTCCTTTTATAAGAGGGAGGAGGGGCTCTTTAGGAATAACTTAAAGTATTAATTTATAATAAATTCATATTCGGTTTCTAATGGCTACAAAGTAGATTATTCAAAGTATAATGTGGGTATGGGTCGGAATAATTTCATCCAATAGATTTTAGACAGGTTTGGGTGATTATATTAACCTTATATTTAAGTTTTAACTCTTAGTTAATTAGATTGACATTTACCATGTCACTTTGTATTTTTATATTATATAGTTAATAAACTTAATATATACATCCAAGTGACCCCAAAGTGGTCCATTAATTATGAAACTTTCATGATACAAGTCCTGTGGCTGAACCTTATATTTTTATGAATTTAATATCAATTAATAATATAATATTTGTTTTAAAAACTCTTTTATGTCAGTTTTGACACTATTTGGTATTTGATTTTTGTGAAAACCATAACAGAATGATTACTTCGAAAAAAGTTAATTAAATCAATCTTAACATGTCATATTAATCTATAAAATTCGTGGAATTCATTAAAAGTATCAAATTATATTTATTTGGGTATTTATAATATCAATTATTTTAATATTTCACTAATAAGGTAATTACTGCATCATCATTATGTCATAAATAAATTAAATTATTTAATGTCTAAAAATTATAAATAAAATACCATTATGTAGGAAATATTTGTATCTTTCTAATTAATATTTATAATTGAAAATATAACATATATAACCCTGTGTAAAAATTATTTTTCTGAAAGATATATGCTTTTGTCATTTTTGTATTTACTTTAACTTAATTAATATAAAGTGTCTCTATCACCTACAAGTGGGTCCATGGGGTCCCAAAATCGACCCAAAGATGACCATGGTTGGACATGTATCAACCAATAAGGTTAGGACACGTTTTAGGGTAATTTATTATTATTATTATATTATTTTTTTTACCCTTATTTACTGGATTTACCCTTTAACCATGGTAAATAAAATATTTACTGAAGTAATTATTAAAAATTTATAAAAATAAAAGTTAACTATTTAAAAAATTTGGAAATCCTGATTCCAAATATGTAATCCATTTTTCCAAATTCAAAATACAGAAGTGGTAGAAATTAATTTAAAATTAATTCCTGCTGTTAAAATAAAAAGCGTGTTTTTAAGATATAATAACTATCAAAAGATTGACACTTCTTTATGTCCGGTTTAATTTTAAAATTATGTACAATGACCAAAATTGTATTAAATGGTAAAAATATATTCTAACTATACTTTAAAACCACTCAAATTCATAATTTATCACTATTAATTATTTTGATTAAAAAAGTTGTTTTTAATTAAAATTTAGTAATTTTTACTATTCATCAAAATATAAAAGTTATCCGAAAAGTACCAAAATTTTACCCTAGGATAAATTAGATATTACGAATCCAAAAAATGAAGTCCATTTGGAGAGATAAAATTTATAAAATTTCAAAAAGTAGGTATTACTATTCATAACCTCTTTTGAACGGCTTGTTTGGTAAGTCCTGGTGCGCTTGAACTCGGTGTTGCATGTAGTGAAAGTTATTGAATTATTTTGAAGAAGTAACACACTATGAAATCTTGGGGTGTTACATTCTTCCCTCCTTCATTAAATTGCGTCCTCGCAATATGATATTTTTCTTCGAAAATAAAGGTTGAAAATAGAAAATATCTTTGTGGGAAAACCCACATTGGAAATTTGGTTAATAAAAATTAGTCTTAATAAGAGGAAAAGAGAAATGAAAGGGTCACCACCAAATTTTGATCTCGATTATGAGAACATTGGTGGAAATTAGAGACATATAATTGGAGGAAAAACATAAATATTTATAGGTAGTGATTGAGGTCATCAATCACAAACAAGTTTAAAATTGAGGTCCTTAAATTATCAATCTATGATGATTTAAAATACCATTGGTTTAACAAAACATAAGGTATTAGGATTACACATTTTTGGTTTTAAGATCCCTTCAATAAAGTATAAGAATTAATTTCTTCATAGAATAATAGGAGAAGAAAAATATATACTTGACAAGTAGAGTTCCATCCTTTAACTAATTTCTACCACAAACTCATATTTCACTCTAAAAGATAATAGAACTTAAAAAATATATTCTATTTATCCTATTTGTTTGGGGTTAAAAAAATGAATTTATACTTCATCTACTAGACCTTCTTAAAATAAACTACATTATTTAATCAATGACATCTTGTGGGCCAGTGGTAGGTGATACACCCATGTCGCCCTTCGGTTGCGGGTTCAAGTCTCTCGGCCTTGCCGGACACGACGGGTTGCTGCCCAACCTCCGGGTTGTCCTTTTTATGGAAATCCAAAAATCATCTCAAACTAGACTTATCCAAAATACTTCTGCCCAAATACACAGTCCAACATTTATAAGGTAGGTAAACACAATGAAGATCTTTTTTTTTCATAATAGCATGTGAACACCTTCATCATGTATTCTTTTAAAATATGGTAACACCCTGAATTACCATAAAACATTATTGATTACATTCATGATCCCTTATTCCTTACAGAATATTAGATATATTCCTTATATCAAAAAACTTTGAATATTCCAACAATGATGAAATAAACAAACCATTAATCAGTTCCAAGGTAGTCAAGAATATCCAATATAATTCATCCAAATCAACCATCTCTTATTCCAAAATTACTACCTTAGTATCAAGACCATATCGAGGATTACCTTTCCTTCAACCATGTATTTTCAAAAAAACGTTTAACTTGCCGTTGAGTCACTTTTCATAGTACCATAATATCTCAAATCCTCAATGAAATAGTACTGCAGTACAATCCTTATGTATCTCCATAATTCATATAACCATTACATCGTTGATATAACACTCAAATGAAATAATTATTTGATAACAACATAAGAACACTAGTCACTCTTCTTCATCTGTGGTAGTATCATAGCTTTATTATTATCCAACAGCATCATTTGGTGCATACTCTGATGATTTGGACATTGGTTTGTGTAGTGTCCCAACTCCTTGCAGATGAAGCATTGTACATTTGAAAACTTTTTCTTACCCTTGCAATCACGTACTTGGTGTCCTTTTTCTCCACACTTATAAAAAAACTCGCATTCCCTTCAATCATTTACCAAGGTGATTCATTCCACAATTATCACATATTGGAAAATCCTTCTTTCCCTTATTCCCTTTATCCATATTTCTTTCTACCATCCTTTTATTCTATGGCTTCCCTTCAAAGCCATAGGATTCAGAGAGTTATTTACTGATCTTTTGATACTATTTATTCATATGATTATAATAAATGGGAGAATATTTCCTTTCTAAATATTATCTTAATACCATGAATGATATGACCCTTCTTACTCTTTGGATCATACGTATTGCTGGAGTTCTCATTCCTTTTACTGGGCACCATTTCTAAACAATGGCATACACTAAGTCAGTTTATGAATTATAATTCATAATTCCAAACATGTAAAATACCTAACATAAATTGAATAGTTTATGGATATAATCCATAATCACAAAAATGTTTTCTTTGAGGAGGTATATACTCATAAACCCTTCATAGAGGTTTGTAAAGAAAATGAGAATTATCCTAAGCATATCCCCCGGGAGTGTCGTAACCAAGACTGTAGCAAGGACCATTGTCGTGTACCAGTTCCCATTCGAGTCTAGCTCAAAGCGGTGTTTTAGGGTTTTACCCCTAGGTACATCTGTGCCAGAGCCGCCTCTACCTGCTCGTATCCTAATAGGGATGTATTGCTCGGAAAACTCACAAAATCTCCACAATACCAAAATTCTAGGAAGTTCTTATATAATAATCCTCAAAGTCTATCTTAGGGTAATGTGGTCTAATCAGAGTTTATCTAAATCTAGTTTCCAAGATTATTGCTAAAATTCCTCTAATACCAACTGTAACGCCCGACCCTAGTTACCCAGAGTCGGTGCATTATTTTAATACATTGGCATGATTACAAGGAATCAAGTCCCGAAGGACCGATCGGTTTAGCAGTCTTGGAAAATAGATTACATACATGAATGTTACATTGCACTTTAAGACATACAAAACAACATAAATAATCTTTATGAACGCCATTATTCCCTTGGCTTAACCGTGAATATCAATCACAATACACTTCTTGTAATCTTGGGAAAAATAAAACATAGAAAGGGGTGAGCTCAAATGCTCAGTAAGGGTAAGAAATACAGTAGAAACTTTCATAAATAAGTATAAACATTTAAGGCAATGTATAACTAAAAAAATCCTTTTAAACCTGAAATTCAGCATAATATGGAAAAAATAAAATGAAATAATACCATTTACTTATTCACATGGATATTATACTAGTCTAATAATCACATGAAATGTCACTAACCACTTTTATAATGATGGAATACATAATTCCAAACTATCATAACCGCGTATCCAAGGCCTCGTGCCAAGAATACAAATAAGATTTTGTCAAGGACTCGTTCCAAGAAACTAGTTTGTCTCATGAGACCTACTGATGCATCGAGGAGCTATAGCGGGCTCCACCCATCACCTATTAAGTCCAATGCATTCCTCATATGAAAGGTTTGAAACATAACATAAACATCTGTATTAAAACTAGCATACGAAATGTCAATAATTTAACCAAAAACCAAGAATACTATAAAAATAGCACATCCAAAGTAAAATATAACTCATTCGATACAATATAGAGGATTATAATGTATCAGATTAACCACAATTGAGAATAATGAAGGATATTGACATAGATTAAAATAATCATCAAACTATTGAGAGAAATATCCCCCTTTTTCTTGAAAACATTTAAAATTCACACTATTTTTCAAGAAGCCATTTAAAATAGATTTTTGAATAAAAGTGTCCCATACCACTTTGAAACTTTTAAAAGAAATTTTGATTTGAAAAATTTAATGTCCATATAAATAAATCCTTAAAATCATTTTAAAGACATGGACATTAATTAAAAAGATTTAGAAAGACAAATCTTTAAAACTTTTGAAATTATGATCTTGATCAAGAGTACCTTTGAAAATCCTTAAAATCTTCATTTTGAAATCATTTTTATGAAAAATGTACATGGATGATAAAAATTTCCCAGTAAATACTTACACATAAAAAATCTCGGATAATGATGAGATTGAGGAATTAACCCTTACGTTGCACTTTCCTTTAGTCGAGGGTACGTTTAACCTCCTGTACGAAGATCGTAGTATGTTATTAAATTATAACAAAACCATATTAATATTTATGATATCATACATGATTAATTTATGACTTTATACTACCCATTTAATAATAATTTCCATGTTAAATTAACATTTCGGGTAATAATCGTTTTCTTTATCGTACATGTTTTAACTTGTTACTCTTGATTATATCACTTAGATCATGATTTAAATACTTCCAGAATATAAAACATGATTAATATATCATATATATTTAGAATATAAATATGTATAATAGACATATATATGAAATGGAAAACACCGTTTATAGAGACGGTAGTCCGTACGTACGCATAAACGCTGTTTCTGTTTTCATATAGTATTGAACGGAAGTAAGTGAATAAGATATATGTAAATACATAAATACTTATATATATAAATATGTATATCTCTAGTATAATTATTATTCCATATATTATGTACTTATTAGTAATATATATTTTTATAATCATCGATGAATGGTGAACTTGGAAATGAATCTCATCACGTCATGGAGACGGTAATCCGTACGTACGCACGAGCGAAAATATCATTCTTTTGATATTAAAATAATATATAATTGGATGGTATATCATATATACAGAATCATTATCATGTTATATTTATTATTTACTTCCATTACACATCATTATCATACCCATCCAAATAATAATGTTTTGAATAACAATTACACCACGACGTGGAGACGGTAAGCCGTACGTACACACGTATGGTGACATGTCATTCAAAGGATGGACATAATACTGAATATGGTAGTACCATATTTATAATAACATCAAATTATATAGAAGATACTGGATTTATCATTTTAGAATGGAAATAACAAAGAAATAATATGTTGAAGAAGAAAGGAACATGAAAGAGGGTGGTGAAAACATTACCTCTTCTTTGGGTTCTTCCTTTTGATTTGATCAAAATGGCTCCTTAAGTTGGATTTATGATCAAACTAAGGACTCTAGTTTGAAGTGAGGGAAGTTGAGAGAGTATTTGGGTAGGGGTTGGCAGAACCAAAAGGCTTTTAAGGTGTTAATAATTGGTTAGAAGTTGGGTCCTTTTATAAGGCGGAGGAGGGGCTCTTTAGGAATAACATAAAGTATTAATTTATAATAAATTCATATTCTGTTTCTAATGGATAAAAAGTGGATTATTCAAATTATAATGTGGGGATGGGTAGAAATCATTTCATCCAATATATTTTAGATAGGTTTGGGTGATTATATTGACCTTATCTTTAAGTTTTAACTCTTAGTTAATTAGATTGACATTTACCATGTCACTTTGTATTTTTATATTATATAGTTAATAAACTTACTATATAAATCCAAGAGACCCCCAAGTGGCCCATTAATGATACAAATATCACGATACAAGTCCTTTGTCTGAACCTTATATTTTTAATAATTTAATATCAATTAATAATATAATATTTGTTTTAAAAACTCTTTTATGTCAATTTTGACACTATTTGGTATTTGATTTTTGTGAAACTCATAACATCATGGTTACTTAGAAAAAAGTTAATTAAATCAATATTAACATGTAATATTAACCTATAAAATTTGTTTAATTCATTAAAAGTCTGAAATTATATTTATTTGGGTATTTATAATATCAATTATTTTAATATTTCACTAATAAGGTAATTACTGCATCATCATTGTGTCATAAATAAAGTAAATTATTTAATGTCTAAAAATTATAAATAAAATACCATTATGTAGTAAATATGTTTATCTTTATAATGAATATTTATAATCGAAAATATAACGTATATAACCCTATGTAAAAATTGTTTTTCTGAAAGATATAAGCTTATGTCATTTTTGTATTTACTTTAACCTAATTAATATAAAGTGTCCATATCACCTACAAGTGGCTCCATGGGGTCCTAAAATAGACTCAAAGATGCCCATGGTCGGAAATTTATCAACCAATAAGGTTATGACACATTTTAGGGTAATTTATTATTGTTATTATATTATTTGTTTTACCCTTATTTACTGGATTTACCCTTTTACCATGGTAAATAAAATATTTACCGAATAATTATTCAAAATGTATAAAAATAAAAGTTACCTATTTACACAATTTGGACATCCTGATTCCAAATATGGAATACATTTTTCCAAATTCAAAACATATAAGTGGAAGAAATTAATTTAAAATTAATTCCCATTGTTAAAACAAAAAGCGTGTTTTTAATATATAATAACTATCAAAAGATTGACACTTGTTTATGTTCGGTTTAATTGTAAAATTATGTCCAGTGACCAAAATTGTATTAAATGGTAAAAATTTATTCTAAGTATACTTTAAAACCACTCAAATTCATAATTTATCACTATTAATTATTTTTATTAAAAAAGTTATTTTTAATTAAAAATTAGTAATTTTCACTATTCATCAAAATATAAAAGTTATCCGAAAAGTACCAAAATTTCACCCTAGGATAAATTCGATATTCTGAATCCAAAAATGAAGTCCATTTTGAGAGATAAAATTTATAAAATTTCAAAAAGTAGGTATTACTATTCATTACGGCTAGTTTGATTGGTTGTAGTGTGTTTTAGAACTCGAAGCTGCGTACAAGACATACTACTATATTATTCAAAGAGAAGTGTACCATTGAAGCTTGGGGTGTTACATTGTAATTTTTTTATGTACCCATTCTAAAGAATAAATTTATTTAGTCAAATTGAATATATAAAAGTTTAAAATATTGGATTTAAAAAGGGTTCACTATTAAAAGTTGGTAAAAGTGTATTTTTGAAAAATACTTCTTTAATATGAAAAAAATGAATTTGTTCTTAAATTATGTCTAAGAAACTCATAATATGGATTCTAAAATTATAAGGATTATATAAAGTTCAAAATTTAGTTAATACTATTCATAACCTCTTTTGAATGACTTGTTTGGTAAGTCATGGTGCGCTTGAACTCGGTGTTGCGTGTAGTGCAAGTTATTGAATTATTTTGAAAAAGTAACGCACTATGAAATCTTGGGGTGTTACATGCAGGAATTGAAGAATCAAATCCAAGAGAATCTTGATAAGGGATTCATACGCCCTAGTGCATCACCTTGGGTAGCACCTGTTCTGTTTGTTAAGAAGAAAGATGGATCAATGAGACTCTGCATTGATTATCGAGAACTTAACAAAATCTCTATCAAGAAAAAATATACTCTCCCATACATTGATGACTTATTTGACCAACTACGCAAAGCTCAATACTTTTCCAAGATTGATCTTCGTTCAGAGTATCATCAATTAAGGGTCAAAAGGGAGGATATACCAAAGACGACTTTCCGTACAAGGTATGGACACTATGAATTTATAGTGATGCCATTTGGTCTTACTAATGCCCCTACTATCTTCATGGTTCTAATGAATAGAGTATTTAGAGACTATCTTGATCAGTTTGTGGTAGTCTTTATAGACGATATTCTTGTCTATTAATAGAGAAAGGAAGAACATGAAGATCACTTGAGAATTGTATTAAAGACCCTAAGAAAGGAGAAAATTTATGCCAAATTTACCAAGTGTGAATTTTGGCTTCAAAAAGTTTCATTTTTGGGTCACATAATCTCAAAAGAGGGGATATCTGTGGATCCAGCAAAAACAGAGGTTATCGAATGATGGTTGAGACCAACAACAGTAACTGAGATCTGAAGTTTTCTTGGTTTGGCTGGATATTATCGACGTTTTGTGAATGATTTTTCATGATTATCTAATCCACTCACCAGGTTGACTCAAAAAGGAGTTAAGTTCGTGTGGATAGAGGAGTGGGAAGAGAATTTCAAGGAGTTAAAAAGAAGGTTATCCAGTGCACCTGTGCTCACACTGCCTTGTAGTGGAGAAAGGTTTGTGATCTATAGTGATGCATCCAAGAAAGGATTGGGGTGTGTTCTCATGCAAAATGATATGGTGATAGCTTATGCCTCAAGACAGTTGAAAATCCATGAGCAAAATTACCCAACTCATGATTTGGAGTTAGATGCAGTAATATTTGCATTAATGATTTGGAGGCATTATCTTTATGGTGAAAGGTGTGATATTTATACTGATCATAAAAGTTTAAAGTATATTTTCACACAAAAGGAGCTGAATATGCATCAAAGAAGATGGTTGGATCTGATTAAGGATTACGACTTCTCAATTCATTACCACCCTGGGAAAGCAAACAAGGTGGAAGACGCATTAAGTTGACAAGACCATGCTAGCTTATCCATGATGAGGATCACAAAAGATCCAATATTTATGGATTTAAAAAGTATGGATCTTGGAATTATAATGGAAGGGGAAAAATATTATCTTTCTCAAATTAATGTTCAACCATCTATACATGCGAATATTAAAGAGGCACAGAAAGAAGATGTAGAGTTACAAAAGAAGGTGAGAAATGTTCCTTAATTCAACCTTGATTGTGATGGGATAATAAGGTTCAGGAATCGGGTTTGTGTTCCTCCCATCCCAGAATTAAAGGATCTACTGGATGAGGCTCATAGTTCTTCATTCTCTATTCATCCTGGAAGCACGGAGATGTATAGGGACCTGAAAGAGTACTTCTGGTGGGATGACATGAAAAGAGATGTTGCTGAATATGTCTCTCGATGCTTGGTTTGTCAGTAAGTTAAAGCCGAGAGACAGAAATCTAAGGGGATGTTACAACCATTACCCATACCCGAATGGAAATGGGAAAACATCACTATGGACTTTGTCACCGGACTTCCCAAAACATCCAAAGGCAATAATACTATCTGGGTCATAGTTGATCGCCTTACAAAGCCGGCACACTTTATTGCTATTAGAGAGGATTTCTCTCTTGATCAACTTTCCAGGATATATGTAAAGGAAGTGGTATTATTGCATGGAGTACCACTTTCCATTATATCTGATCGGGATTCGAGGTTTACCTCAAAGTTTTGGAGAAGTCTTCAGCATACTCTAGATATAGAGTTGAGTTTCAACACTGCTTATCATCCTCAGACAGATGGTCAGTCTGAGAGGGCAATTCAAACTCTAGAAGATATGTTAAGAGCTTGTTCTATGGATTTCAAAGGTGGTTGGGATAAACACCAACCTTTGGTGGAATTTTATTATAATAATATCTTTCACTCCAGTATTAAGATGGATCCTTATGAATCTCTCTATGGAACGAAATTCCGAACTCCAACTTGCTGGGATGAAGTTGGGAAAAGAAAGCTATTAGGACCTGATCTTGTTGATGAGATGGAAAAAAGTTCCAATCTATTCAACAACACATAAAATCAGCTCAGAGTCAACAAAAAAGTTATTCTGACAATCGAAGAAAAGACCTAGAGTTTGAAGTGGGTGATAAAGTGTTCTTACGAATATCTCCTTGGAAGAGAGTAATGAGATTTGGAAAGAAGGGAAAGCTGAGCCCTAGATATATCGGTCCTTCAGAAATATTGGATCGTGTTGGGAAAGTAGCTTACCGATTGGCACTTCCACCAGATATCTATCAATTTCATGATGTGTTCCATGTATCTCTCCCGAGAAAGTACATACCCGATCCATTACATGTACTCATCTCAGAAGTTGTACCGCTGGAGCAAGATATTTCCTATGAAGAACAGCCGATAGAGATTCTGGATCATATCGAAAAATTTATACGGAACAAGACCACTTGCTTGGTGAAAGTTTTATGGAGGAACCACCAATTATAAGAAGCTACATGGGAGCTTGAGGATATTATTAGGGAGAGGTATCCTCATCTATTTGTTACAAAGTGATGAATTTTGAGGGCAAAATTCATTTTAAGTGGGGTAGAATGTAACACCCCGAGATTTTATGAAAAATGTTTTTTTTTAATTTCATTGATTCCTGTGTTGTATGATACACAAAAAGGAGCTTGCACTACATGCGTCCCTGACTTGGCTTGCATTATACGCAATCGCGACCTTCCACGATAGTGTATCCTGTACGCAATACCGAGTTTCACTAAATAATGATATGTTATATTAACTAGCCGTTATGAATAGTAATACCCACTTTTTGAAATTTTATTTTTCAAAATGGAATTCATTTTTGGATTTGGAATATCGAAATTAGCCTATGGTAAAATTTTGGTATTTTTCTGAAAACTTTCAATTTTTGATGAATAGTGAAAACACTAGGTTACTATTTAAAAACCGACTTTTTATATAAATAATTATTTATTTTATTTAAATTTATTTTAGTTAAAAATTGATACGTAATACCAATATAAGTTCAATTTAATTCATTGGAGTCATTTTATAATAATTTTAGACATATAAAATTTCTATTGAACTTTTCACCGTCTTTTACCCACCTCCTAGGAGAATTTGAAAATTTACATAAAACATAATTTTACCGCTTATGTGAGTGGAATTTTGAAAATATGAGAGACACGGTTAATATCAAGGAGTAAAATGTGGTTCAATAAGATAAAAATAATTTTTGGTGAATAGTAACTTTTTATTTTTTTACCACGGTTAAAAGTAAATAGGATAATTAAGGGTAAAAATGATATTATTATTACCCTAACACATGTCCTAATTGTATTGGATAAGTGTATTTCGACCGAAAACAACCTTAGAGATAAAATATTAACATTTAGGTCCACTTGGATTAGATTAGGACATTTATTATTATTTTATTTAAAGATTAATTAATATAGTTAAAATCAAAGTTTAATAACTAAAACATTTTTAATATAGGGTTATACATAAGATAAATTAGACTATAAATATGAATTATAAAGATAAAAATATTTACTACATAATTTTTATTTATTTATAACTTTTAGACATTAAATAATTTAATTTATTTATGACACAATGATGATGCAGTAATTACCTTATTAATGAAATATTAACATAATTGATGTTATAAATACCCAAATAAATGTAATTTTAGACTTTTTATGAATTCCACTAATTTTATAGGTTAATATTACATGTTAGTATTGATTTAATTAACTTTTTTCAAACTAATCATGCTATTATGATTTTAAAAAAAATCAAGTACCAAATAGTGTCAAAATTGACATAAAATAGTTTTTTAAAAAAATATTATATTATTAATTGTTATTTTCTTTCTAAAAATATAAGGTTCAGCCAAATTACTTAGATAAGGATATATATATATTAATAATTAAACACTTGGGGTTATTTTGGCTTGTTATAGTAAGTTTATTAACCATATAGTGTAAGAAAACAAGAAGACACGGTAAAAGTAAAATTATTTAACTTAAAGTTAAATATAAATTATAAGGTTAAAATAGTAACCTAAACTTGTCTAAAATCTATTGGTTTAGAGGATTTCGACCCATCCCCACCTTAGATTCTAAATAAATCAATTTGGAGCTATTAAAAACCAAATATGACTTTATTATAAAATAATATTTTAAGTTTTTCCTAAGGTGCCCCTCTCCTCCCTTATAAAAGGGAACCTCCTCCCTCTCCTCCTCACACCACTTTGAGCCTTAAATCTTGGCCAAACCCTACCAATTTCCCTTATCAACTTCCCTATAAACATACTAGAGGTCCTGGTCTTCTCAAAGACCATCTTTAGTGCCCTAAGAGGAGGTTAAGAAGAGACGCTTCAAAGAAAAGTTAATGTCCGTTACCGATTCTTTCAAATTTATTTCTTCTTCTACTTATTCTTATTTAGTTGTTTTAACATCAGTATCACTAATATACTGATATGTTATTATAAGTATGAGAGAACCCTATTTCACCTTCTATCCATTCTATGGAGAATGAAATCACCGCGCGTGCGTACGTACGGAATACCGTCTCTACGCCGTGGTGTAATCTGTTTTCAACCACCACCATACTTGGATGGGTATAATGGTCTAAATAATAACTATATATGATTATTGTAAAGTTATATTGATTCTGAAATAGTATAAATACAATTCAATAAAATTCCACGATCATGGGAACTATATCATCGCTCGTGCATACGTACGACCTACCGTCTCCACGATGTGATACGATTCGTTTTCCATGATCTTCATTGAATAATGATTATATAAATGAATTGAATGAATAAATATGATATATATTACACTAATACAATTCTAGAAATTAGGTATCTATAACCTAACAAGAATAATAAGAATTTATTCGACAAAACATGCATAATAACATAAAGCAATGAACACCCTAATAACAAGTAACAATGAAATATTACTAATAAGAAGATAAGAATATGACCATATATGATATCATAACAATGAGTACGATTTTTTAATAAGTCAATAACATTATTTAAATCATTATACAGGATTTTCGGATACATACGAAGCAAATTGGACCTAAGGTAAGGGAAAATCTCGCAATCTCAATTTTTATCCGAGATTGTTTATACTTCAGTATTTACTGGGGAATATTTATCATCCACATCCATGTTTAATCAATATGTAATATTATTTCTATCCTCCTACAATTTTTTAAATCCAATTTTACCTATTGGTGGATTTTTAGTAAAAGATATGAAAGGAATCTTTTGTCGTTTTAAGTACGAGATACTTTTTGACTTTTTCGGCCAACGTACGAGAAGAATGTTTTTTTAACTTATATGGCATGAATGGATTTAATGATTTCATAAAACATTATTTCCATGAAGCTTCCTTTACAAGTTTTCAAGTTTATTTTTAATCAACTTCTTTTAGTTTAAAATTTCATGACATGTTAATGAAGGAAAAATGTTTTTGAAGTATAAAGGATATTTTCCTCAAGAATGGAGTTCAAGCATTTTATCAAAATTATTTTCCATCTAAGATAATATAGGGTTCTGTTTCTATTCCTATTTTTACATTTATTTTATTATGTTATTATGGAATTATTTTTATTATGTCCTTTTATCTTATATGGATTATGTTATGATGGAATGACGTTTAAGAATGCCCTTTTTATTACATGAGTTATGCTATGATGTATGATTTATGATCTTGTGGCACACATAAGAATGGTATCATTATGAGATGGGTGAGACCTATATCTCCCTCCAATTAATTGGATAAATATTTATATCTCATGAGATAGACATGGCTGGAACGGAAAGTTAAACCAGTTCAGTGATACAGGACTAGAACGAGGAGTGAACTCGGTTCAGAAATGGACTTTGTCCGCTAAGATAGTCTTGGCAATGAGTCTTGACTAATAAGAAATGATTTTCTATGATTATGTGTGAATGTAACAAAGTTTCATGTCTTATGTTATGATTATTGGGATTACATTTCACTACTATCATTTATCCCATGTTATGAAATTATGATCTCTTTTGCAGGTTAAGATTTCCAAAATGTTATGTTCTTATGAATATGTTATGATTGATATTTCTTTTGTTTACCCTTACTGATCATTTGAGCTCACCTTTTTGTATGTTTTATTTTCCCCAGGTCAGGAAGAAGGGTATTAAGTAAGATATGACAAAAGGGACTCTATATATGATAAAATAAAAGGGAGACAATGTAGATGATTTATGAACCAGTTGTTTATGTTTCCCAGTTTCTAAAGACACTATACCTATACATTCCTTTCATGGTTTTGTTATATGTTGTAATAATTGTGCTTCAATTTTGATGTAATAATAATATATGTAAAGTATGGGTTGTTATAATTTTTCTCCTTGTAAAAATTTAGAATATTTTGAAGAATATTTTTGGAGCTAGGCACCGAGTCGAAACCGAATTCCAGGGCTTAGGGAGCCTTGATGTTGATATAATAAAAATAATAAATATATGATATCATGCATGAATAATTTTTTTGTTATAATTCAATAAATATAAAATTTAGTCTTAGATGGGAAATATGATACCACCATTAAATCTAGAATGAAGGTATTACCTTAGGTGAGATATAACCTTTATATACATCAGGTGTTCGGATAAAGTAAAATCATGGATGAATTAATAAATATATAAAAAAATAAATTTATTAGTAATTTATTAAATTGACCAAAAACTTAATCTCCTCTATTTAAACCCAATTTTTGGAAAATCCTAGGGTTAGATACCTAGCCCTAAGGATTTTGAGAGAGTTTGGAGGAGAGTTTTGGAAGACGTCAAATGGAATGTGGATTGAGGATTATTACCAAGGAGTTTGTCTTGTCCAATGGATTTCATGGACCTCACCAACAACAATTATGTTGAAAAATTCTACAATAGTGATCAATCCAAACTATTTTTAGGGAATTCCTTTATGTTGGTTCAACTATTATATTTTTTTACCCAAGTAGAATGTGAATTGATTCCCTAAAAAATTAATTTGTTGTTTGATTGTTGGATTATGGTTGATAAATTTTTACTTCATTATTTTTGTTGGGATAATTCTTGATTATCCTTTTCATTCATGTCCTTCACAATAATTGAATGATACTAATCTAAAAATAGGTAGGTATCATTTATCATGTTTATGTTTTGTGGCTTACTCTCATAATCCTTTTCACATTCATCATTAACATTTTTTTAGGTTATATGTTCAATAAGTACCAGGTATATTATTTTTTCACAATTGTTCTTTGGAACAATGAATCATCATCACTGGTTTAGGTTTGAGATTGATGACATGATTGTGATGTGTGGTGACAATGGAGGATTGGTATTGGATAAGGATTTCTCATTTTGTGGGATCAGGAGTTCTGATGACGCAATGCAATGAGGATGATTCACGAGTAGATTAGTGGATACAATATGGACACCAGTGAAGATCAGAGTTCAGTAAACTCAAATCCATATTTCAGGGGAATAATTTAGTGTGGAATAGGTGATAGTGGCAGCATGGGTGAAGATGTGTGAGAGTGGTATGAGTTTCTAGAAAATCCCAACATACATGGTGTGTACTCTGAAGAAAACACACTATGTAGTCCCCTGGATGTGATGGATGGGGTCTAAAAAATTAAATATCAAATAATGTATGACTCGGTGATGGAGGCTCAACATGTAACCCTTAGGTACATGGGCATAGACACATCCAGGTACATGGTCACGACCAGAGTACATGGCACAACTTGGTACTCAGACATGAACATAGTACCTGGACATAGCTAGGTACATTGGCATGATCAGAGTACATGAGCCTAGTCCAAAGTACATGAGCATGGTCCAGAACATGTTAAATATTAAGGTATCCAAGAAACACCATATATACCCTATGCACACCGTGTAATTTTTCCAGGGGAGGTTAAGGCCTTCATTCTCTTCAGTATAGACTAGTATATTTTGGGTGTGTTCCCTTATTCCATCCCTATGATGGTAAAATGAGGCATCACATCCTGAGTATATGATGTGATCCACTCTTTGGGATCAGTCTTAGATAGGATCATAAATCCCTCCATGTGGCTCAGGGTGTGATTATCTATCATTTATTTCTCCATAGGTAGGGTTAGTAATTATGTGACCAATGTACCAGGGAATTCTATATTAATCATAGTTGTTTATCCTAGTTAGGGATAGTAATACCCCTTGGACTTGGATGAGATCCCCTATATGTGTATCCATATATTTAGAGTTCCATCATGTACTTATTCTTGGTGAGGACAGATAGGCACAACCTCTCAAATGTTCTTTATTAGTGTTATCAGAATCATGGAGTGAGTTCTCCCAGATGAGCATTACCTTTAATAATTGATTGGAATCCTAGGATGAAAGTATGTTTGTGACCTTACTTTGAGACTTTGTTTCAATCTTGAGTATATATGGGTTATTATTATTATGTATCATATTCATATTGGAATGCCTTTTTGATGATTATATGACTATTCCCTTGATTATTTATGTTTGGTGATTTTAGGGTGTCTTACTAGGTATGTATATACTCATCCCTATATGGGATCTTCCCACACATGTCATGTATTATGTATATGAATATCCTTTTGATGGAGTCCTAGGTGGGATAGGATCAGGTAAAGCCTAATTGAGCTTTTCAGACCATGGTTTATTCTAGGTGTTGCATTTTGACAGTATTCTCCTCTATCTAAGAAGGTTGGACTTGTTTTATATATTTAGTGGGCTTGTATTTTTCCCTTTATTCCTTCTCATAATTTTTTTAGTAACATGTGAGATTTATATGTTTTCATGCATTTTGGTATCAATTTTATTTTACATTTCAGTATTGTGTTGGTGGTTAGAGATGTGTGTGTGTGTGTGTCTGTGTACATATACCATAGGCTAAGGACACCCAAGTATGTGATATGCCTACCTGGAACTGTTTACTAGATCTTGGCCTATTGTATGGGGTCTTGGGGTGTCATGATTGTCTTACCACAATCCATGTGGGTCCTGGTGGTTTGGGTTATAATACTCTTCAAAAGGAGGAGATTTATCAACCAAAAAATGTAGAATCAAATCACCCCATCAACTTGAGAGCAAATCAATCAACCTATTTTACTAAAAAACCAATTGATTATGATGAGTTTTTTTTTTAAATTTAAGTGACATCAAGCACCAATCCTAGAAAATCCCCATAGGCTAACTCAAGTGGTGGTATCCTTGGAATTATTAGATTCTCATACCACTTAGATGAATGATATGGAATGACACCATGCACTAGAATAATAAAATATAAATCCATATCCTAATTTGGTGGATTTGAATCCACCTCCTCCAAATTATAAGAATCCTTACTTATCGATATTTTATGGAATGATAGATCCAGAATAGGATCTCACACATTTTTATTCCCATTGTGGTCCAATATTGGGAACCCTAGACCAATAAGAGTGTAAGAACCTAGATCTTCATTTCAAGTGTGGATCTTGTTTAAGGCGTTTTTGAGGAAAAAGGAATATTTTGGAAATTTTTTATATACACGCCATGTACCCGATTACTGCATGTAGCTACATACTATCCATGTAACACCCGAGTACATGGTTGTGTGGACCACATAAATTAGGGGTCAATTGAGGTATGGAAACAACATGTACATTAAATGAACACACCATGTACTTTTCTTTTTAATTGAGATATCGGATCGAGGTCACGTCTAACCCTCATTTTCATCTTCTTCTAGCCATGCCTCATGAAGGAGCATATGGAATTGCCGAATCTACATCAAGACCCCGATCAATGATCCATTCTCTCAATCAAACACCGTCAGTTGTGTTGGAATCACCTCGGTGAGTTCATGGTTATTCTTTAATCACTCTTCCTAATTTTTCCTCTTTCTTGATTTATCCAAGGTTGAAATTTTTTGACCTTTTTTTAGATCTACTATGTTCTAGGCCGATTAAAGGTCCGACATTCATAAGTGTTCATTGTACAATGTTGAGGTAGGTGGTTTGTTTCCTTTCGGAGTTTTTCATCGAGTTATATATGCTTAAGTGCTGATTACCCATGATTTGGGTATTTCGTGTTAAGAAATTGAACACTGTTATCATCTTCCTTAGATTGAGTGATAGATTAAGGGTTTTTATTGTTACATTATGCTAAATTTCATGTTTAGGGGACACACTATGGGTGTGTTTACTAGTTTGAATGTTTATGTCCATTTGGTCCAGGTTGCTTATGAGGCAGACCTTGTTTCCCTGCCTTGATTGTTAGCATGGAATTGATTGCTTATTTCTTCTTGTTAAATGCCTATGTTATTAATTGTATCTAATTATCCTTATAGTAGTTGAGATTACTTTGGGATGTTGGATATCGTTTTTGTACAATTTTATTACACAGGGCTATGAGAACCTGGTATAGTTAGACCATAAGGGGAATTGATGTTGAGTGCTTCCCTAGAGTGTCTGTTATATTTACATTGTGAGACGAAAGGGGGGATTGATGCTGAGTTCTCCTTCATAGTTTCTATATTATACTGTTATGAGACCACATGGGGAATTAACATTGAGTGCTTCCTCAGAGTGTCTATATTTTATCTTTAAAAGACCACAAGGGGAATTGACGGTGAGTGCTTCCTCATAGAGTCTTTGTTTTTGTGAGACCAACGGGGTTAGACTATGTGATATTTCCCATAGGGTCATTATATCTTTATTGAATTGATGATATATTGAACTAGAGGGGTTATATAGTGAGAAATTTCCCAGAGGGTTTCATGTGAATGAATGATTGATTGTTATGAGCCTACCAAGCCAAAGCACAAGCTTGGACTCAATCTTACTTGATTTTTAGATTGTCTTCTAAGACATCCGTTTTTCTTTTACACAAGGGATACAAATCTTAGGATAGATCCTGGGATTTCATTATTCAATGGGTTGAATAATTAATAAATGTAAATTAATGTAATTGGAAACTGTAGGATTGTTTACTTTTGAGTAATTCCTTGTTTATTGCTTCATTTTTCATATTGAAATATATATATATATATATTCACTGATAGTTAGGCACATATATTTTGGTGGATACCTACTGGGATTCATCTCACACCCTAGTTGGGTCATGATTTTGTGCCCAAACAGATTATATGTTTGGTGATATAGATAAGGGTATGTGCCCTTCTAAATCAGGTACTTGATTGATGTTGGAGCTAGAGAGCATGAGACCAAGATGAGGCTTGCGATGCTATTGGATTTATTTACTATTTTTAGTACATTGGTTTTAAGTGTTTTATTTCCATCATTATGACTTGTTTGTATTCTTTCCTAGACATATGTGACATGAATCATTTATATATGTGCTCCAGTTTTTTATTTACTATTAGTCTTCCATTGTTTACTTCTATTGTATGGTATAGCTACTTCCGATGTCATTTATTATTTTTATTCCACATTTTTTCTCTTCTAATGAGGGAATAGTTTCCCCACTATCACACCCAAGACCCTCGCTACTTGTCAAAAGCCTCTAGAATTCATGGAAATGTGTTAAATTCCATGCAACCAATCGAGTACAGGGCACCATTGGCCAACACTCAGATCTGGGATGTTACAAAGTGGTATCAGAGGATTTTATTTTATGATTTGTGTTACTATTTGGAGCCTATAGATATGGATAGGACGGAATATGTATTTTGTAAAAGGCTCTGCTTGGGAGTAGATACCCTGTGTGTATCGAAAATCCAATTTACCTTGAATATTGCAATTTTTCTGGTTTTTCAATCATTACAGTTGATTTGATTTCACCATTGAGTGATACACATGTTTTGTGCTGTTATGATTTATATCATTTTGGTTCTATTTCTATTACAAACCAATGAGACGAGGGTATTGCATCTCATGGATCATATTGTAACTTTCTAGAGATCACATGTCATGCATTCATGTCATGCCATTTAGGGCATATTACTGATTGCATGTTGTTTTGATAGATGTTGTGCTAGATATGCATTCTGTTGTGATAGATTCCTTGATATAATACCTTCTATTTGATAGGGTATTACTAATATATAAAGTTTCATTTGGATAGATTCCAAAATTTGGCCCCTGAGGTGTCATGGTACCTCTTGGATCTGGATTTGGTGGATCATGTATGGACTTTAATTTAATTGTTTCTAGTATGGTGTGAACAAGGATTCAAAACGTTGATTTGTGAGAGTATAGACTCTCATTGGTCAGAATTTTTCAAACCTTGGACAAAATTTTAAGTTTTTAATGGTTCCAGAAAAGTTTTAGAGACCTACTATCCAAAAACCAAGATAACACGATGTGTGGTATTATAAACACATGGCACGTGTTCTTCTGTTCTGGAAGAAACAAATTTTCTTAAGTACATGCCATGTACTGTATGTACATGTTGTGTAGTCTTTAACCGTGTGAATGAATGTGTGAGAAGAGAAATGGGTTGGTAACTATTTGGTAGAAAACACTGTGTACAGGGAGTACACGCCGTGCTGTAAAGGCCATGTATCTGGTCATGTGACTAATGACCCGGGTTGATGAATTTTGGGTAGTACACGCCATGTACTGCTTGAACACGCTGTGTAGAAGTTGACTGTGTCTCCGAACATGTGACTAATGACACGGGTGGTTAAGGCTTAGGTAGCACATGCCGTTTTTAGGGTTAACATGCTATGTAGTGTTACCCATAAGATAACTGTGTGGTTTAGCTGTGTAGAAGAACTCAGGTAGGAGGGAAAGATCAAGTACACACCGTGTCATAGAAAGAACATGCCGTGTGTATGGGTGCTACACAACCAGATTGGGTAGAGGTATACACCCATGTTGAAACCTAAGGAAACATGCCATGTGGAGGGTATACATGTCGTGTAATACTATTTTGAAAAACTTGAATGTTCTATTCTACTATTCCTTCTTGTATTTCTAAGTTTTAGTCCTTAATAATCTTGAACTGAGGTGTGTGCTTGACCTTGTAGAGTCATGCTATCGAGATGTCCTCCGGTTGGGCGCTAGATTTATGGAAACGATTAGACACCAGAAATGGTAGATAAGGGACTACCAGAAGATCCTCCCATCATGCCAGTTTTAGAACCAGCTGTTATACTGGACACATGTGATAATGCACAATTTCGAGAAGGATTAATGAGGTTCATGAAAATCTACCAAGCAGCATTGCATCCTGCCTCATCTATTGAAATGTTTGTGTGGGATTTTCAGCAGCAACATCCTCCCACTTTCTTAGGGGATGGAGGAACTCAGGATGAAGAGTCATGGTTAGAAGCCATGCTGTCTATCTTTGAGAATCTCGAGACACCTCTTGAGGGGAGGGTGAAGCTCGAAACCTACATGATTTTTGATTCCTCTAAGAGATGGGGGATGTGATATTGAAGGCATGACACCAACGAGTTATAGCTTGGGATGAGTTCCAGCGGACCTTCTATGACTATTTCTACCTGGAGACCTTGATGGCCGACTGAGCCTAAGAGTTCATGGGTCTGGAACAAGGTACTCTTCCAGTCATGGAAAATTCTTCTCACTTCATAGAGCTTCAGTGCTTAACACCCATTCTGGGGAGTGATGAGTTATTTCTGGCCATGAAGTTTGAGGATGGTCTCAGACATGATATCTGATCATAGGTGAACATCTTCAAGTTGACTTTCATATCTTCTATAGTCAACTAGGTGATAATCACTGAGCGTAATATGAGGGAGTGTAGAGCTGTGAGCCAAGGAGGTTCAGCATCCAGAGTTGGTACTTCTCTGACTGATATAAGGAAGCGCTACAAGGAGTCTATGCGTTGAGATCCAAGTAGATGGGATATTTTTTTAGGTATCTAGGTGGTATGATAACAGTGAGGAAAGAGTGGGAATACCAGACCTCAGTGCCCAAGAGACCCAGTCGAGTGCCGATCTTGCGGAAAGATGTTCCATCTTCATCATTTTTCCATTTGTTCTCACCAGGAGCTTGTGATTAGGGTTCTATTATGACTCCACATTCAAAAGCAGGACCACCAGATTCTCATTAGTCTGTGAACAAGAGTTTGTTAGGCCATTCTAGCCAAGGAGGTGGTTGTGGCCATGGGAGTCTGGCTATAGTTTTTCAGCGATCGCATGGTGGACTAGCTCAGGGTAGTCAGGCAGTGTCATGGGGCCACAGTACATGTCTGAATTTTGTAGTGTCACATACTCAGTAGGAGCAGGATCCTGGACCCTCTGCGGTTAGAGGTACGATTCTAGTTTCCTCAGTTCTAGATTCTGCTATTTTTTATGTAGGGGATTTCCATAGTTTCATATCTGTTGCTATTGTAGAGAGCCTTGTGCTCTATATATTTACTTCTGAGGATGTTATGATGCTAGACACTCCGTTAAGGATTAGAACATCTAGTGTACGTTAGTGCAAGGAGTGCCCTCTTGAGGTTGGTGGGAGTCACTTATTATGGGACCTCTATGTCTTAGAGATAATAGGCTTCAATTTTATTCTCGGAATGGAATGGTTAGTCTCTTTCTAGGATTTTATTGACTTCTATCAACGCAGGGTGAATTTCACATCACCAGAGGGTGGGTCTTTTATACACAATGGTGAATGGGATGTCTAGGTGAGCAGAGTAGGACCCAAGAATAATGGGTTGGGAGGAATTATAGCCCAGATTGCTAGTTTACATCTGGATGACCATGGGACTTCACAGATAGAATTTCCACCAGTGGTGGATTGTTTCAGGGATATATTTACAGGCGAATTTTCAGGTTTAACTATGGAACAAGAGGTAGATTTCTCTGTTGATATTGTTCTAGGAGTGGCACCAGTGTCTATTCCTCCATATAGGATAGCTACACCAAAGTTACAAAAGCTCAAGAAGAAGTTAGAGGATTTGTAGGAAAAGGGTTTCATCTGACCTAGTACTTCTCCCTGGGGTTCACCTGTCCTTTTTGCGAAGAAGGCGGATGGTACCCTTAGACTTTGCGTGGATTATCAGAAGCTGAACTAGTTGATGTTCATGAACCGATATTCCTTACTGAGGATTGATGATCTATTTGATCGGCTTCAATGAGCCCGTGTGTCCTCGAATATTGACTTGAGATCTATTTATCATCAGTTGTGCATTAGACCATTAGATATACCTATTACAATGTTTCAGAGAAGGTATGGTCTATACAATTATGTGGTTATGCCGTTCGGTCTCATGAATGCGCTAGCTATTTTCATGGAACTGATGAACCGAGTGTTCCATCCATACGTAGAATCCTTTGTGGTTGTTTTCATGGAAGATATCTTGTCTTACTCTCACACTTGACATGACCATGTGACCAACTATGTGCGGGGCACCTTTGGGAAGCACCCAGATCCGAGACATTAGTATCAGCGACCAACAAGGCTTTTACAGTAGTTACCCATTCCCGAGTAGAAGTGTAATGATGTATCGATGGATTTTTTGAAAGGTTTAATGAGGTCACCTTGAGGGAATGATGAAGTTTGGGTTTTCATTGATAGACTTATGAAGGCTTCACACCTTTTTTTGATTAAGGAAACCTTAAATGTTTATGATCTTGGAAGGTTGTACATATGAGATATTGTATGATTTCATGGGGTTCCACACTCTATCATTTCAGATAGGGAAGCCCGTTTTACTTATCCTGTCTAGAAGGGACTACAGAGGGCTTTGGGTACATAGGGACATCTAAGTACATCTTACCATCCCTAGAAAAATGGCCTGTCCGAGTGCACGATTTAGGTGTTGGAGGACATGATTCAAGCATGCATCCTTGATTTCAGGTGTTCTTGGGAGAGACACATATCCATAGTGGAGTTTTCCTACAATAACAGTTTCCAGTAGACTATTCAAATGGTACCTTATAAGGATTTGTATGGTAGGACATGATGATCACCCCTATATTGGATGGAGGTAGGAGAGGCAACTATTCTGGGACATTTTCTTGTCCAGGAGACCACTGATCAAGTGGAGTTGATTCAGAAGAGGATGGCTACTGCATGGTATCACAAAAAATCTTATGCTGGTCGATGGAGATGACCTCTGGGGTTCATGGTCAGAGATCAGGTTTTATTACATGTCACACCGAGGTTGGGACACTGGAGGATTACGATACAGAGAAAGCCTTCAATGAGGTATGTTGGGCCATTTGAGGTTTTGGAGAGAGTCGGGCCAGTTTCCTATCAGTTTTAGTTACCTCATAGGTATCAAGCTATGAACATCATCTTCCACGTTTATTAGCTACGATGTTACTTTTCGGACCTGTCTCACATTTTTCAAACCGAGGAGGTTGAGTTGGAGGTGGATGCATCCTTTGAGGAGCACCCTATTCATATTGTAGATTATAGTATGAAGTTTATCCATGGGTGGTCTATTCCTACAGTATGAGTTCTATGGCAGCAAAGGCTAGTATAGTATGAGACTTGGAAGAGGGAGTCCGATTTTCGATCATAGTGGCTAGAGTTTTTTGATGTTTATTCTTTTCCACCCTTGGAAGGAAAATTCAGAGACAAATTTCTTTAAGGGGGAAGTCTGTAAGAACTTGGATCTTCATTTTAGGTATGGATCTTGTTTTCGGCATTTTTGAGGAAAAATGATGATTTTATAAATTTTTTATGTACATGTCGTGTAATCTTAACTACATGTTGTGTACCTAGTTGCTACATGTAGCCGTGTACTAGCCGTGTAATGGCCGAGTACATGACCATGTGGACCGCCTAAAGTGGGGGCTAGTCGAGTCATGTACATGGCATGTACATCATATGAATACACCGTATAATTTTCTTTTTAATTGAGATATCGAACCAGGATCGCATCTAACCCTCTTTTTAATCTTCTTCTTGAAATGCCTCATGAAGGAGCATACAAAATCACCAAATCTTCTCTAAGCCACTAATTCATCATCCGTTCTCTGAATCAAACACCGCCAGTTGAGTTTTAATCACCTCAGTGAGTTCTTAGTTATTATTAAATCTATCTTCCTAATTTCTCCTCTTTCTTGAGTTATCCAAGATTGAAAGTTTTTGTTTTTTTAGATCTATGACATTATAGGCTGATTCAAGGGCTTTCATTCATAAGTGTTCATCTTACAACATCAAGGTAGGTGGTTTTTTTCCTTTCGAAGTTTTTCTTTGAGTTATATATGCCTAAGTGACGATTACTCATGATTTGAGTATTTTGTGTTAAGGAATTGAATCTTGTTATCACATTACTTAGATTGGGTGATATATTTAGGGTTTTCGTTGTTACATTATGCTAAATTGCATGTTTAGGGGACACACCATGGGTGAGTTTCCTTGTTTTAATGTTTATGGATATTTGGTCCAGGTTGCCTATGAGGCATACCTTATTTCCTTTCCTTTCTTGTTAGGATGGAATCGATTGCTTATTGATACTTATTAAATGTTTGGGTTATGAATTGTATCTACTTAGCATTATAATAGTTGATATTAATTTGGGATGCTGGATATCATTTTTGTATGACTGTATTACATAGGGTTGTGAGAACCTGGTGTAGTTAGACCATAGGGGGAATTGACGTTGAGGGATTCCCCAGAGTGTCTGTTATATTTACATTATGAGATCAAAGGGGGGATTGATAGTGAGTGCTCCCTCATAGTTTTTATAGTATAACATTATGAGACCACAAGGGGAATTAACATTGAGTTCTTCCTTATAGAGTTTTTACTTTATCGTTAAAATACCACAAGGGGAATTGACAGTGAGTGCTTCCTCAGAGAGTCTTTGTTTTTGTGAGACCAAAGGGGTTAGACTATGTGAGCTTTCCTAGAGTGTTGTTATATCTTTATTGAATTGATGATATGTTGAACCAGAGTGTTAAGACAATGATAAATTTCCCATATGGTTTCATGTGAATGATTGATTGTTTGTGACGATCCTTCCAATCCGAAACACAAGCTTGGAATCAGTGTTACTTGATTGTTAGATGGTATTCTGAGACATTTGTTTTTCTTTTACATAGGGGATAAAAATATTATTCTAGATTCTAGGATTTCATTATTCAATGGGTTGAATAATTAATAAATGTAAATGAATGTAATTGGAAACTGTAGGATTGTTTACTTTTGAGTACTTCCTTGTTAATTGCTTCATTTTTTATATTTCCTACTATATATATTTAATGATAGTTAGGAACAAATATTTTGGTCATTTCCTACTGTGATTCATCTCACACCCTATTTTGGTCATTATTTTGGGCTCAAATAGATTATATGGTTGGATGTATTGATACGGGTTAGTGCCCTTCTACATTAGGTACTTGATTGTTGTTGGAGTTGGAGAGCATGCGACCAAGCCGAGGCTTGCGATGCTATTGGTGTTATTTACTGTTTCTAGTAATTTGGTTTTAAGTGTTGTATTTCTAGAATATTGAATTATTTGTATGATTTACTAGACATATGTGACATGCATCATTTATATATGTGCTCTAGTTGTTTATTTACTATCGGTCTTCCACTTTTTACTTTTATTGTATGGTATTGCTGCTTCCGCTGTCATTTATTATTGTTATTCTACTATGTGGCTCTTCCAATGAGGGAATAGTTTCCCCACTATCACACACAAGGCCCTCACTAATAGTCAAAAACCTCTGGAGTTTGGGGAAATGTGCTTGATGCCATGTGACCAAATGGGTACGAGGAACCTTTGGGCGGTACCCAGATCTGGGATGTTACAAAGAGGCTATAAAACTATGATGTTTTGTGAAAAACTTAGAATGTGACTCATTTTGATAGTATAATAACCTTGTAGTTAGGTTAGTTGTATGCTGGGAAGATCTTTATCATCAATTACTCTTCCAATTCATCTCTATGTTAAGGAAAACAACAATCATTGACCTCAACAATTTTGAGTAGCAATAAGATGATAGAGTCATGGATTTCATTGGATGGTGGAAGGGTCAAACATAATTTTAAAAATATATATTCTCTAGGAAAAATTAATGGAGATCTCTATGGATAACACACAAGATGAGTTATCAACTACTCTTGTCCCCCTAAAGTGTCCCAGTGGGTTCCAAGAGTTTGTATATGTATCATATCTTTTAGAGGATGATATTAAATTAACCAAGGAAATTGATCCTCTAGAAACACCACCATGGATATAGAATTCATGGAACATGAAAACAGATGATGTCATCCTTAAGATAAAAGGGTCAAGGTTATGTGACTTCAAAGACAATAAACATAAAACTTATTTCTTCTATTATTATTAGGTTCTATAGTACTTCATCTCTTCCTTGGAGAATAACTTGATAAAATTTCCATAAATTAAGAATATAGATGATGTGGGGTAGAATGATCATCCAAATTATTGATATTACCATCATATATTGAGTCACACAATCTAGGAATTCTTCATCTTCATGGATCTATGGAAAAATATGGTTGAAGATGGTCACGTTCCAATGGAGAATCCTAAGGCTCTTGTGACAAGTGTATCAACCACTCTCCTCTAAGAAGAAGAGGAATATTGGGAAGATTACTCATACGGGGACAAACAAGATTTTGATAAAGGGAGGATATAGAAATTAGTGTATTAAACATAATCTATAATCAGGGTACAACTGAATCAACTATTTTTGACCTGAATTCACTCTGTATCTTTGACTATTGTACCCTATACTTCTTATCCTCTTAAAATTTGACACAATTAGTTCCAGAAATTAAAATATCTATAGTAATTAATATAGATTATTTAACAAAACTAAAACTTCATAGACATGATGCCTCCAATATTGGGCCAATGGCCATGGTACCATCAAACAATAAAATGGGAACCAAAACACTAAATGAGTCAATGTGCACCAACCAACCAAAAAAGACACCCTTCAAATATAGAGCACCAATTCACCTATGTTTCCATCAATATGATATCATCTAGGTTGGAAAAATTTTCAAACATTCATAATGAATGAACTCTTAATAGGGATGATCATGTGCTTATATAATCATCAGATATTCGACAATATTTCCCATACTCTACTCCAAACATAGGTGAAGAAGATATTGGTGATACCCCAACTCCCTCCATAGAAGGTGTTTCTAACCCTATTGATGATCTATAAGGTAATTTTTATAGAGCATGAAACCTGTAATAACCTGGACTTTTGAATAATATTTGTTTCTTGAATTTTTGTATTATTTTATTTTATACTCAACAAAAATACATCCATTAATTACTGAAGGGAATATAATTAAAATAATACCATTGGGGTTTTGACTATTATATGACCGTTGGTCAATATGACCATTGGTTAATATGACCATTGGAAACCAAATTGTTAACATTATGATTATTTTTTATAAATACAAGTGATCATGGTTAATTAATATAGAAAGAAGAGTCGATAACCTCATTCAGTAGACATGGGCTATACAAAGCCCATCTGTCAGAGCTTGGGAAGGAGGTTTCATCACTAGGCTTTGCTCTAGACCAAACCCAAGCTGAGCTTCAATATGTGAAGCTTGAATGAAATCGCCTAAGGGAGAAGTTAAAGCTGATAGAAACCACCACTCGGTAAATGTTGTCCGAGACGCCCCATGATTCTATCACCATAGCACACCTTACACTTAGGTCATATGCAGGTGTTATAAGGGGCTATGTAATAATTCTTTAGTTACTTTGTGTAATCATTTTGTATAAATAAATTTTTTATTTATTCTTATGGTAAAATTTGTGGATTTAAAGTATCCAGATAAATATAGGATGAATTTATAGAAGTTCCATATTATTGATGAAATTTTGGAAAAAGGGTATTTTAATATATTTTTGTATACTTTAAATAATCAATAATGTAAAATTATTTTCGAAAAATTGGTCTTCTACAGTTGTGATCAGTAAGAAATTTAGAATCAAATAAGATCAACTTTAATTTTGTTGAATAGTAAAGTATGAATTGTAATAATACCCTTATGAATAGTAATGTGACCAATTGAGTAGCAAAATAACTTAAGAAAGTATAAATATAATTTAGGCATCTTGAATGGTGAAGTGATATAATAGCATAAGTAAATAACTGTTTTAGAAATTATTAGTTAAATATTAGTATTTTTTTGGGTAAATAGTTTTTTACATAAAAAATAAATATCTCATAATTAGAAAATTATTTACATAAAATATAGTTCATTTTTGAATTCAGATCATCGATATTAGGTTAGGGTGAATTTATGAGATTTTTATAAAATGTTTTGTTTTTCGGTGAATAGTAAAAATACAGTTTTGAGTTTCGATGTGATTAATAACATAATTAATGATTTAATACTGATGTAATAATTCTGGTCAACTTGTGAATAGTAAGATATGTTATGAGGTGTCCCAAGTTTCCAATACCACGGGAAAGAACATGGTTTTGAAAATACCACCGATGAGGTGTCCCTTGGAAATTAATAAAATATTTCCTCATTTTTGCTTTAAATACCAACACATTACTTCATTACTTTCATTAAAAATTAATCATCAACAAAGACCTAGTCTTGTTACCTTCTAATGAGTCCTCCAAAGGTTCCATAAATCCCCCCAAGGTACCAACCTTCAAACTTTTGAAATTACTCTTCAAGGTAAGGGAACCTTTCACCCTCCTCTTTTAAGTCATGAATTCATTTGTGTTATGTCTTCAAGTTTCCATCTTCTTATGTTGGGGTATGTTATTATATATCCTTATTACTGTATATTTCAAGTCCAATTTATGAGATACCCTTTACAATCTCATCAACTGATTTTCTGAATTTTTAATTGACGCCTTTAGGCTGCCGAATTTTCGTAAAAGAAATAACATCTTCTCTTTTATTTCAAGTTTCTTTTCATGTGGTATGTAAGTCAAACAACCATACCATGATTTTATTTAAATTTTATTTTGTACCTATACTTTATTATAAGTTATTTATGAGTGGTTTAACCTTGTACCCTCTCTTTTTAATGTTTTCTAAAACCATGTTATATAGTCATTATGCTATAGAAATTTCGTCTCAAAACCTCTCTCTTTTTCTCAAGAAATTATCTTATTTTCTTTATATGAATACCCAAACCTATTTTAGTTCTAGGGGTATTCATCAAGATATAAAAATGGTATATTTGGTTCTCTTTTTTACATACATAAAACACTCATTCCTTCTCCATGGGTTATAAATGACATAACAATCAAGTTTTTAACACTTTTTAAAATGTCACGATTTTGATATGAAACCAATTTCTTTTATTCCCTTTGGGTTATTTATGAACTATATGATTATGATCTATGTATATCACTTGAAAATAAAAAAATATCAAGGGTTATAACTGATAATACTCGAATTATATATGAATCTACCATGACTATAGTGCTTTATTTCATTTAATATACTCTCTTCTTATCACAAAAATGAGACCTTCTTGAACTTATTGCAAGTTTCATCAAGTTACGTCACATGCTGCAACTTGTCCACAACTTTTAGAAATGATAAAATAGGAATTCAAGAACACAACATGCTTCCCCTTTTCCTCAAGTGCATACCATATTTCTTGAACATCTATTTTTCTATATTCAAGCTACCACATGGTATTTAGAGATGTTGTGTTTCTATCTAATGAATCCATTTGTTTCAAGAAGTATACATTATTCTTATGCATGATATAACTCTTGCATGCATGGTTTACATAACTCGAACCAGGTATGGTGTATGTAGCTTGTACTTGAGGCATGTAGGGTCTTTAGCCACACATTGCCATATATTTTTATTAGAAACCAAATGCGCATGACTTGGTTGAAGCTGTCATGGATAATTATCTTAGACTTCACGTATAATATTATTTCTTCCTAAAATGTTATCTCATACCTTTCAGCTTTCATCCCCGAAAAATTGATTGTATTCTTCCCAAATAATCTTTCATGTTAAACAACATATTAAACCTAAGGGTTATAGATACCTCAACCCAATGAAACATTTCCCAAAATATCATTAATCACTATGATAAATAACTATATATTCTTATAATTTAGTGAAATTCACCAACATATCATGAATAAAATTTAAATACTAACCTAAAAGTTAATCTAAATATTGACCATAAATATCTCGTAAAATATCATCTTATCATTGAATAAATTTTTAACCATCAATATTATCTATATCCCACTATCTAATAGACTATAATTAACTTAACATAAAATTATATAATAACCTAAAGGGTTATTTAAAAATTATTACAGTATTCTTCCAAAAACCTAGTAAAAGATTCAAATCACCTTAAAATACCATCACTTAAAACAAAAAAAGGGAAATATATTTATTTCAAAATATTATTAAAATTAAAATTTAAACCCATGATGGTATCCATAACTCTTAAGTTAACCCCACAAGAAAACATAGAAATATATATTGTTAATTAAACCCTCTATTGATACCAGCTACATCATCACCAAATTAGCACTCTCAGATTCAGTGCATAAAATTTACATTTCTTTATTTGATACCAATAAATGTGACCTAATTTCAACCATCCAAAACTTATAACATCAAAATAAAATATTAGATCACTTATATACATAATGAATTTTTAGGTTTAGAGTTGTACATAATTAGGAAAAACTCTTACATAACAATATCCATGTATCCAAATGAGTATTTTTCCAACAATACCTAGATTTTCCTATTTCACAATAAGACATCAAAATTTACCATAAAATTATTCACACATGGAACCTCTCCAGACATAATTCATATAACACCATTATTCATAACCTTAGGATAGGAAATATAAGGAAGGGTGAACTCAAACGCCCGATAAGGGTAAACATGGGAGATATCAATTGATGATCATATATAATCTTAAGATAAACACATGGGTATGATATCATCATCATAAATTTTAAAATTTCATTCCAAATATATCGTAGATAATAATTATGATCCAGGGTATAAAAATTTAGTATTTGAATAGACATGAATCATAAGAGTGAGAAATAATCATAATTCAATCATGAACTATGAGTTCAAATCATAAGCATAAAGATATGTAAAAAAATTGTGGAACCATCACATATATAGAAACCATTTCATATGTCAAGGTTAACTTCTGAGACCATCAAATCATAGTGGATCAAGAATCAAAACTTGTTTCCTATATCACAACAGATCATGCATCACCACCTATATCCTATAGTGGATAAGGAATCCCTACTTGTTTCCTATAGTGGATAGATACCATAAATATGTTTCCCATAATTATATCATAAGATAAAAAGCTTTACCCAATGCATTTGATTCCAGTCCCACCCATCACATAATGAAAACCATACATATGTAGGACACAAAATCATAAAACATTAATCAAATCATCATAACATTGCCCATGGAAAGGAAACAAGTTTCATAAACACTTCATCATTTCATCATATCATAACCAATGTAAAATAAATAGGTTTTATAGAAATATCAAAATAATAATCATAAAACATACATTGAAATAATAAGGATGATATAATTGGATCATATCCCTAGTAAATCATAATTATCATCAAAGTAAGTTATCAAAGATAAAAATTCCTTTAAAATATTAATGGAATATTTCTTTAGGAAAATACACTTTTCATTTTGAAATCACTTCTTTAAAATATAAAAAATTACAAAATATTATGATAATTTTTTTATTTGAAATTATCCATTGAAAATTATAAATGAACCTTAAATGTTATTAATGTTCATGATGGTGGTACATTTCATTCATGATGTGAATATTAAAACAAATATTCCTTTTACATTTTGGCTAAAAATTCGAAAGTAATTCATTCAAAAAATGACAAGAATATTCCTTTGTAAAATTTTAATAAAAATTAAAACATGGGTAAAAATGAATTTAAAAATTCATAGCATAATAGAAAAATATTCTTGAATTTTTTTAAAGAAAACATGGATGTGGAAGAAAAATATTCCTAACCAATGATGAAATACAATTTTTTTCTTAAAAACACATTCCTAATTATTATAAAATAAAATAAAATGGTATTATTACTTAAAAATTCCATGAAAAACTTATAGAGAATAAAATAAAAGGTATTTTTCAGATATGTATCATATAATTTCCTCAATGGAAATTAAATCATAATAAATCCTGATTAAAATGGAATTGAAATATAAATTCATTACCTCAAGTCTCGTCTCGCTTCATATGCATTCAAACCTCATGTATAATAAATATAGATTTATTATAAATATATTAAATAAGAATAATTATATATATAATAATATAAGAATAATTATATATATAATAACATAAATTATTTACGTATAATATTTTATCACCTATGTATTAAAAATTATTTATTAAAATCACTATTCGAGGTGATAATTGTCTCATTTTTCATGCATATTTTAGTTTGCAGTCTTGGTCTTTATACTTTGATACCTGTTAAATTATCTCAATAATTTTAATAATGATATAAATATAATATATATTAAACATATATATATATTTATATTCATTCATAAAAGGTAGAGATAGAAAAATTAATTACACTCTTCATAGAGACGGTAGGTTGTAAATACACTTGAACACTGTTTTCACTTTTTGTTGGATTGAAAAAAAGAAAGGTAAACAATAATTCAACTTTTCAGAATAATTATTATATCATTTATATAATATATATTAATTAAATTTATCCTAATTACCATCCATGTAAAACAAAGTTGAAAAACTAATCACACCACTTCACGGAGGTGGTAGTCTACACATATGTACAAGTGGCGTTATCATTTTCCAAAAGATGTAAACATAGAGTATAATGGTTGTTCCGTAATTATAAAAAAATTAGTATATTTAAGATACTGAAGTAATTATTTTATAATGGATTCCATAGATTTAGAGGAGTTATAGTAAGAAATAAAATTTAAAATGCTCAGTTAAAATTCATAAGTCTTCATTGAGAAACATATTTTGTCCTATACCTTAAGCCTTGAAAAGATTGTATTTTGAATAAAAATAAGATAAGATTGTGAGTAATAAATATTGGAAGGTGTTATGGAAAGTATTTTCTGATCTATAAGGCTGAAAATTTGTGAGGAATAGAGGATTGTGGGTTCCCTTTTATATGTGAGGGGAGGGGAACTCTTGGAATTACTTAAAGTATTAAATTAATAAAAATATATTTTGATGATGAAGGGATGGATCTGAACTCCACATGAAGTTAGGGTTTCCACATGAAATATCTTCAGTGGTGAAGGATTATCCTATCTCTCAGTGGTATAAATAACTACTTCTAAGGCATAAGCTCCTCCTCCTGCTACTTTTCACACATGAGTTCATGGTGTTTTCTTCTACTGGCTTGGTTCTTTTTCAGGTGATCCATATTACTCCATGTCTATTTTTTCCCCTAATAGGATCCATTCTAGATATGGTCTATATGATATTTGGGTATTTATTACTTCTTCATGATATAATAGACTATGATGGTGGAATGAAATTTATGGTGTTAACATTTATGGTAGGCGACAATTCCTATAGCGAAGATGTTAGTGAGGCTTTGGAACTAGAGGCCATCAGGGTTGATAGTTTCTTCATTCCCAGGTGGAAATGATGTAATCAATTTTATTGATCTTGGAAGTGTGTGAGGCTTTTAGGTTATGAAATTAGGGATTTAGTAGCCTCTATGGATTCATGTATTGATAATGATACATTGGTGGAATCGATAGGTGAGGATGACTCAGATATGGGTGGAAAAGGTGAGTAGGGAAAACCAATGACATCTGGAGGCATTATTGGTGGTGACTGGTGGCAGTGCCCGGTGAAGAAAATGGATGGTTAGGTATGGGATAGTGATTTATAAGGTCTTTGTGCTGATGAATAGGTGGAGGGAAGTGTTCTTTTGTGGTGGTTACATGCATGGTTCAACATGAATCTACCCTTTTTGTTGAGACTGAATGTTTGACTGGGTTGCATATTTCTTTGTGTGATAAGGATTCTATCTTGTTTCATTTGGATAGGAGTGAAAAATTTTCAGGATATACTAGGTGAGAGGCCTCAAAAGAGGTATGGGTGTGATGACACCCATTATTCATACATATATCCTCTCTATATGAATGGGAACCCTGATTTGTTTTGAACAGTGTTGTTAGTATGGTTTTGCGTTGCATCAGGTTAACAATGCATTGATTTCCTCACAATCATTATCAGGTGGGTGGCTCTAAAGAGGGATAGTTTCAATGAAAACTATCATCTATTCATCCCTACACATGTTAGTGTGAGTGGAAGGGGTGCCCTGTCTCATTGTTTCGGACCAGCATGACACAACTTCTTGGCAGGGGGTGACACATCATCATTGTCTGATTTCACTGTTGTAATGTCCATCGGGGGGGGGGGGGTGGATGAGACTTTTTCTATTTAATATCGTGAAAATTTATTCCCATAAAACACCTAGGATCATGGTATGACCTTTGGTTAATTATTCTTCAAGGAATTTGTGCCTTTGTGTTTATAAATGGTTCTTATTTACCCATTCTTAAAAGAGGTTTTCTTGTTTTTATTTTCAATAAAGAGGGATTGAACACCAACCTGTTAATTTTTTTCATGGATAAATGGATCAAAATTGATATAATTTAAATATAAGATATGTATGAGTTTAAATAGACTCATAAAATAAAATATGGTCAAATTTTGGATATTTTTTCACCCTTATATCTTATTTTTAACCATCTGTTAGCCCTTTTGACAATAGCCATGATATCAATTTTTTTACTTGTTAGGGGTAAAAAAAGTTACCATAAAAATAAAAGTGACCCATAAATGGACCATTATTTATATTCTCAACCATAAAAAATTCACTTGGTTGAATATAGTTTTTTATTAATTTTAAATCATTTAATAAAATAATTTTTATTATAAAATACCATTAATGACATTTTTAGAAATACATCAAATATTATAATATAATATGAATATAAATCATGTAAAATGGTTCAAAAATGTCATGGATTCGAATATAAGGAATATAAAGTCTTAATAGAATCATAAAATAAAATTTTTATAGTTTTAGATTTTATTTTAAACCTTGTAATTTGGTTTAACCCCTTGGTTAACCAAATTTATCTTATCTGTGGTAAAACATTTTTTAATGTTAAAGTGTTATAATTTAACTTATAGGGTAAAAATTGGTTCATGGATAGAAAATTTATGAACTTTTAGTATATTTAAAATCCCAATTTCCTTCTAGAATGTTTTTTTGATTTTTAAATAATTTAATAAATTATATTTTATATAAACTACCATTAATATCATTTTAAGAACTATTCAAATAACTTGATTTTGAAAATAGCATGAAAATAATTAAATTTGAACCTAATCCTTTCAAGAATATATAATATATTAAATTTATCTTTAAAATTCATAGGAAACATTAATTCACCAAAAATAATATTACTTTTAGATTTTTTAAAATCATTTACTTGATTGTTTTATTACTTAAACAAGCACTATGTCGGCGTTACATAAGAATTGAAGTAATTAAAAATTAAAAATAAATTACCTTCATAAAAATAAATAAATAAAGTTCAAAATAAACTTTTATATTCATTAAATATGTTTATTTAATCACATATATGACATGAACAATTAATTAAAATGTTATTTTGAATTTTCCAGCCTTTTGTAAGTATAACACAAGAATTTAGATAAGTCGCTTGTTATATTACTCTAAAATTCACATATATTCATAAAAATAATCACCAACACTTAATATTTTATAAACAATTATATAAATCTTAAATATTATATTTTGGACACCAAATTTTACTATTTCTGAAAAGACTTAGAATTTTATAAATAGTAATTACATTTTTATAATTATGTCATGTAGTATAAAGATCATACATCACATGGAGAACCAAATGAAAACTTCATTATCATAAAACAATAATTATACATTAGTCAGAAAAAAACAATAAGGATTATAAATATTATATCGGGAGAATAAATAGAAAATAAGATAACAAGAATGGGAAAATTTGGATCTTCTCGATCAACTAGAAAAATTTCACTCACAAAAAAAGATGTATAAATAAAACATATTATTAATAATAAAATGTTAATTTAAAAGATGAAAGTATATATAACCTTGGATAAAGTATAAGTTAATGATGAATTAAATAATAGGTATTTATAGAAATTAATGTATCTATACTGTTGGAATAGTAACCTAATCGTTGGAATAGTAATGTGACCATTAGGAATAGTAATTTGGCTGTTAGAATAGTAAAACAACCTATGAAATTATATATAAAATTGATCCACCTTATAAATGAAAATATGATATATTTATATCATGGAATAAGTAAATAAATGTTTTAAAAATGATAAATTAAATGTTGGTAATTTAGTAAAATGTAAATTTTTATTTACAATTTTATAATTAATATAATGATTTAAAAGGAAATTTATTTTGATAAAATAGATTAATAAATTAATAGTTTTTTTTCTTATAAGTATAAAATAATTTTATGTGACCTTAGTTAATTTTTCAATGTTTCATTAAATCTGTTACAATATTAAAATTAGTATTTTTAAATAAATGGAGATTTTAATTAAAAATTAAATTTCTCATATTTATAAAATTATTTTCATAAAATGGAGTTCACTTTTTAAATCTAAAAATTGAAAAACAATTAGGATGAATTTTTGGGATTTTTTAAAATAGTTGAATTTTTGGTGAATAGTGAAATACAATAATTTACAGTATTTTACATTTTAAGACAAATACATGAATTTTTGAGTCAGGAATGATGTAAGCGCCCATTATTTATAACTAAAATTCACTAGTTACTATAATTAGTCATAATAATCAACACTATTGATAGTATTGATCTAAAATAATAAACAAATGAATAAAATAATAAAAAACCCCTCTACGCCTCTTATAAAGACCACCCCTCACCACCATTTCTCTTCACACATCATAAGATTTATAGCTTTCATATGTTATGAAAAAATCCTCTCCAAATTTTATTCACCATGTTCAAGACCCTCTAGTATCAACAAAAGACAAAACCCAAATTCCTTAAGGAGGTTCTCAAGGCGACGACATTCAAGAGGTAAAATCCTCATTCATTGTCTTTTAAATTATTTATTTCTTCTACTATATCCTCACATAACCTATAGAAAACTTCATAATAATTAATTATAATATATATAATACAATTTTACTATGTTAATGTAATACCCATAATAAAATCTATTCTCTTCTCCTTTTATTCTAAAAATGAAAACATCATCTGTGATGTGTCGATTCACCACCTTCATGGACAGTGAGTTTTCGTTTTTCATTAAAGAATTCAAGGAAAGTCATAAAAATATTTTTTTATTGTTAAAAAACACCATAATATGTGTATTATAAATTATTTAATGTTTTATAACTAATATTTAAGCATAATATTAAATAAAATGATACTAGTTCTTGATGGTCGTAAAAAACCAGCAAAATAAACTAATTTTTTTTAATTAACATTTTATCTAATGAATCATTATCATATATGAAAAAATGATATATAACACCATTTAAAATTATATAATTATTTTAATACCATTTCATTCAAATTATGGAGTTTTTGTTTCATTTTACAAGAACTCCCATAATTAAACTCAAGGGAACCGATCATAAAATCATGAAACGAATGCTCCCAAAATGACAAAATTAAACTTTATAATTTCTATAAATAGACATAAATGAAATTAATAAAATTATAATAAATAAAATATATGTAAAATATTTTTTTAACTAATTAATTAATGAATTTAATTTTATTATCTGGGAGATTAAGTGAAGTTACAAAAAACTATCATACATAAGGTAAGGGATCACTCTGAACCTCCAAATTACCTTTAGATTATGATTTATATTTCATTGAACCAATGTATTTATTAATAATTATTATTTAATTATACTAATTTCTATATATATGTTCTTAAATTAAGTATCCAGATCAATTCATCCATATTCAATGTGGAAATACATGTTTTAAAAGGTTCCCTTCTCAAATTCCTTCCGATAAGCAAGCCCAGTTAAGGGGAACTTCCTAATTTCTTTACCATTTTCATGTACACACCATAATATATTTTAATCCACCATTATTTTACAAATTCAATCATTTCAGCATGAAAAAATAACTTAGTTAATGTTTTGTTTTATATAAAAAATTATGCATTTTCCTCTTCAATCTCTCTGTAATATTTCCCTTAAACCGCACTAAAGTGGATCATTTATAATGTTTATTAAACACTATTTTTAAATATTTTCACATTATATTGACATAATTTTTCATGATCTATGACTATTTTACCTTATTAATTTCCATTTAGGATTTAAATCCATTATTTCATGGCCACCATTATGATACACCCATTGGTTATGCCTTATAACATGATTACGATACCCATTTCCATCTATGGGTAACCATTATATTTATTACGCATGTTTGATTATTCATGTATAAAACACATACATGAACATTTTATGATGGTTGTACCTATATATCTCTACAATGATTTAGGTAATTTTCAGTCTCATGAGATTCCATGTATGGGATTAGGGAGTAAACCTAATTCATTATAAGACTTTGTCCACCATGTGATATAGTATTAACAGTTATCCTCAAATCATGTGTATGTCATATTGTATGTCTCTACCACATTCCTATATTACCATGATCATATGATTCTTTGTTCATTGTTTTATTCTTACATATGATTATTCATGTTCCATGCATTTTATGTTATCATGTTATACCTCCCAACTCATGTGTTATGATATATTCCCATGTTTATTCCCTTATTGGACCTTTAATCTCATCCCTTTTGTTTATGTATTACCCATGTTATCCCATGTAGTTGTAGGTGCTCAAATTTTTTGAGGAGATATTTATGGAAAATATGTTACATTTTGGTTGTCATGTTTTCTAATTATGTACCAAATATTCCAAAGACACTAGAATTTATGATACTTGGTATACATTTGATGGTTAATTATGCTTAAAAACATGTAATAATATGTATAGAAGGATAGGGTTGATATAGTTGGTATAATGTCATAGTATATTTATTTTTAGAGATTAGGAATAGAAAAATTAAGTAAGAACCCTAGGGATAATTCTATCACCATGGATAACCTAGAGTGAAACATAGGGAATCACAAGTTGAGATAAACTTTTCATTTACAATTTTATACTTCTATGTTTAAATTTTACCTTTTATATTATGATCAGTTAAGTATTTAAGACAATATAATTTTATTTTATTTTTCTTAGTTAATGGTGGGAAATAGGAGAACTTGTTTCTTTAATCAATGTGGTAAGAGATGTGATGATTTCCCTAATGAAATACAAAATCCAGTGGGAACAGGAGCTCAAAACTTCATGAAAGTACTAGAGAAACTATCTCATGTTATGAATAATAACTTGAACAATGTGTAAAGACCTCCTTATCCTAATAGTTATCAAGTTGTTTTTGAATCTTTTATGGGAAAAGGGCTTCCTATATTTAGTGGATCTTCTAATCCCCTCATTATGGAATAATGAATTAACTCCATTGAGAATATATTTTCTGTTATTCAATGATCATAAAAATATAAAGTCATGATGGTGGTATTTTGACCCTCAATTTTCACACATTAACATTAAATAACATTTGAATAATACTTATAACATTACACAAACAAACTCCCAAAGACCGTACTAGTCTAGTTCCTTTTGAAACATGGAAACATAAACACAGATAACTAAGTGAGCTACATCATCTCAAACATGGTTCTTCTTGACTAGCACCCTTATTATACACATCAAAAATAATACATATCTTCATAACCTATAATAAGTAAACATAAAAAGGTATGAGCTCAAATTTTCAATAAGGGTAAACAAGGGAGATATGTAAGCATAATCATGAGCATAAGGGTATGAGAAAATGATCATTAAAATATAAGATCATACCCTATTTATCATGGATCATATACATGAATCATGGAGTAAATCTTGGAAGTTTATAAGATATGAATCATAAGTAAATAAAGAACATAATCCATGAAATCATAACATAGTAATAAAACAGGGAATTGTGGAAGACATATAAGCATATATAATGATTTCTATAGTAGTCATGTCATTACTTCCAAGGCCTTCTTAGTTGAAAAAGTCCTTTACTGAACTGGGCTCACACCCCATTCCAGCCTTCTATTACTAAACTGAGTTCACCCATCATTCTATCTCTATAATAATGAATTTAGTTCACCCCTAATTCTAGTCATGTCTATCTCATAAGATATAAATCTTTACCCAATGCATTAGAGGGAGATATAGGTCCCACCCATCTCATAGTGAAATAATACATATGTGTTCCACAAGATCATAAATAATTATATAATAACCCATGAAATGAAATGGGTATTAAAAACATGTATTCATATAATAAAATGTAAAAAAACATGTTTCATAATCATTTCATCATAAACATAACCTGTGAAAATAAGAGGGTTTCAAAATCATATAACCTGTGAAAGATAAATAGGTTTCATCAACATCATGAAATCAAAACAAAATACATTAAGAGAAATAATATGAATTTAAACATTGATTAATTTATATATAAAGGAATTAGTAACACCAATTAATGTTATCTTAGATGGGAAATAATTTTGAAATATCTTTTAAAAACATTTCTAGAGGAAAATGTCCTCTCTGCATTGAAAAAACTTTTTAAAAAATAAAAATTTTTGGAGAAACTTTTTCTTAGAAAACATATTTGGAAACTTATAAAATAATCATTGAAAAACATAAAACATTTTTAAAATACTTTTTTCTTAGAAAATTGTCTTCAAAGATCTTTTGAAAACATTTGTGAAAACATGGATTTTGAATAAAATAGATTTCCAACCGGAGAGAGAGACTAGCAGATTTTACTTAAAAAATTTATCTTAAGTAGAAAAGAGTTGAAAAATGGTACTAATACATGGATATATGTTAAATAAATAGAGTATAAGGAAACAAAATAGTGTTATAGAGATATGTATCATAATATTTCTTCAAAGTAAGCATAAAAATAAACTATCTTGAAAAGTAATGAGATTGTATCAATAAACTCTTATATCTTAGTAACTTGGGATCATACTCTCTATGTAAGAAAATGAAATTACATGAAGCCTAAAATATCATTAACATACATACATTAATTATATAACATGTAAAATGAATGTATATACACCACAAAAGATAATTTAGGTGTATAACAAAACATGTGACTCAAAGAAGGAAAATTGAGACAAAACTATTTTAATGATTTGATAACTATTGAAACTTAAAACCCCTGAAAGAAATATCATAAGATGTATATGTGTATAAGAATAAATTTAATTATAATTTACATATAATACAATCATGTTAATTTCATACTCCACACAAAAGTAAAGAGTGGTGAACATAACATGTATCTCATGGAAATAAAAAGTGGGATGAAATCCCCTTACCTTGTATCTTGAATCTCAAAGTACTCATTAAAACCAACAGTATAATAAATATAAATTTATTATTAATCTTTTAAAGAAAAATATTATTATATATAATACCATATGTGGTTTTATAATGACCTTATATTACCCTATTGTTAATAATCCTATGTTAAGGTTTCACTTTGGGTAATATTCACTTTGTTCTTTGCAGGTGGCTTAGTTTGTTATATCTTTGGTCCTTATACTTATATCATGATTCTGGAATGTAAAAAAAGATATAAATATAATTAATATTAATTATATGTGTATTATATTAATATATATAATATAGTAGTATGAAATGGAATATTCTATTCATGGAGATGGTAAGTCGTATGTACGCATGAACACTGTTTCCGTTTTATTGTTGTATTGAGTAAAATAAAGAAAATGATATATATGTATACATGTATATAATATAATTAAATTTTAATTTTAATTTTATAGATATCATATAATTTCACTAAATCCATCCTTAATACATTCCATGTAGTGTGGGGACGAATCACATCGCTTTGAGGGGGTAGTAGTCCACACTTCCTCAAATGAAATTATCGTATTTACACCAAATGGAAAGTAAAAAGATATGTGATGTAAAATGAATAAAAAATATTAAATAAATAATAATTATAATATATGAAATATATAAACATATTTTCTATCATAATTTCCACCACGAGAGGTGGTAATGGATAAATGAACAATCGTCACTTAGTGAGGAGGTAGTTCTCCGTACACATAAACAATATGTTCGTTACCCATTAGATGAATGTGTGTGTAAGTGTAGGTCTATAATGTAACCTAAAAAAATCATAGTATCTTTTTTATACTAATTTTGTTATATAATAATTTAATAAATATAGTGGAGGGGGTGGAGAAGGAAAATAAAATAAAGGTGTTTGAGAGAAGGTGTTATCTGTTAATTGGTTAACTCCTTTTGGTTTTTTCCAAAATGCTTCCTTGGAAGACTTTATTCCCAAAGGTAGGATTAAATGAGGAAGGTACGGATATTGTGAAGTGTATTGGATATATATTGGGTAAAAATATGTGGTTTTATTGGTGTGAATAATAGGGATAGTTGGAAACCTTTTATAGGGAAGGGAAATGACACACTTGGCATTTTTTAAAACAAGTTAGGTGTACCCACATTTTTACCTAAAAATATTGATAAGAAACAAACATAAATAAATAATGGAAGGTTAATGGATGAATAATGTCCATAAAATGGGTTTTGGACAAGTCTCTAGGTTGTTTTGGGTCTTAAATTTAAGGTTTAGTCCTTAGTTAATCTTAATTTTACCTTAACCAATGTAATTAATTTTAATTACTTTCACTAATCATTTTGGTCTAAATATAAGTTGAACTTACTAGAAATTATAAATTATTATGATTCCAAATATGAAATACATTTTTCGAAATTCAAATCATAGGAGTGGTAGAAATTAATTTCAAATTTATCCCACAGTCGGGTCAATAAAATGTGGGTTTTTAAAGTAAAAAAATTCAGAAGTCTGTGAAGTTTTTATACCCAGGTTCAAAGTGAAATTGATCTCAATGGCCTAAATTTTATTTACTGAAAAAATATTATCTAATTAAACTTTTAAATCGATTTAAGATATAATTTAACCTTATAAATAAATTATATGAATAAGAAAATTTGAATTAAAATCCGGTATTTTTCACTATTCATCAAAAATGATGTTTCTCAGAAAAAACCAAAATTTCACCCTAAGATAATTTAGATATGATAAATTCAAAAAAAAGTTAATTTTATCAAATTAAATTTCTAAATTTCTTGAGATTTAATTTAATTTTTTACACAAAAGGAAATGAAAAGTATTTTTTCATAGAAAATAGTTTTTTAAACATATAAGGATTTTATCCAAAATTATTTCTTTCATTATTAATATGATTTATTTATATAAAAAAATTATAAAAAAATATTTGAAAAGTTTTTATTACTATTCATATCTATATTTAATGGCAAGGTTATAATTATCTTGTTTAAATAATTAAAACAATAAAATTATATTTCATAGAAACATTGGTGTTGCGTGTAACGTACACTAAGTCGACATTCCTTATAACATAATCCAAGACTGGTTCACGTGAGATTTTTTTTAAATTGGTGAATTTTCTGAAATGAATGAAAATTTTAATTTATTTGAAAAATTTTCAATAAAAACTCGGGGTGTTACATTCTACTGCCCTTAAAATGAATTTTCCACTTGAAATTCATCACTCAAGTAAAAAAATGAGGATAATTCTACTTTATCATATCATTAAGTTCCCATGTATCTTCTTATAACTGGTTATTTCTCCACAAAACTTTGAACAGGTCAATGGTCTTTTTTCATAGAACTTTCTCTAATCGGTCCATAATTTCAACAGGTTATTATTTATAAGACAAATCCTATTTCAGCGGTATGACCTTTGAGTTTAGTACATGTGAAGGGTTATATATATACTTTATTAGGAGAGATATGTAAAACACATCATGGACTTGAGATAGATTTAGATGAATTTCCAAGTGATATTATACTATCCTGATACAATCAAGAATCTTAAAGGGATTGATATATCTATGGATTAGTTTCCCTTTCTTTCCAAAACTCATAACTTTATTCCAGGGTGAGATTCATAGAAACACCTTTTCACAAACTTCAAATTCTAGATCATGCTATCAGTTTTCGGCATAATTTTTTTTCCAACTTTTATCTACCTTGATATGCTGATGAATGGTTCTAACCTTCTCGACTATTTCTTTTGCGATCTCAGGCCCCAACAGCTTTCTTTCAAGAACTTCATCCCAGCATGTTAGAGATCTATATTTATTCACATAAAGGGCTTCATAAGGTGCCATATGAATGCTTGAGTGAAGACTATTATTGTAAGAAAAATCAATTGGAGGAAGGTGTTGATCCCAACCACCTTTGAAATCTAGAGAACAAGATCTCAATATATCCTCTTTGGTTTGAATTTTTCTTTTTGATTGACCATCCAAATGAGTATGATATGTAGTGATGAAACTGAATTCTACATCAAGCTCTTGCTAAAGACTTTGATATAACTTTGAGGTAAACCTCGGATCCTGATATGATATAATAGAATGTGGTATTCTATGCAACCATACCACTTCTTTAATGTATATACTAGAATGTTGATCCAAAGAGATGTCTTCTCTAATAGAGATGAAGTGTGATGACTTAGTAAGGAAATTGACTACCACCCATATAGCATTAAACCCTTTATAGGTTTTGGGAAGTCCAATGATAAAATCTATAGTGATTTTCTCCAGTTTCCATTCTAGTATGCGTAATGGATGCAGCGACCCTTTATAATTTTTTCGTTCAACTTTAACTTGTTGGCATACCAAGCAGCTGGATACAAACTCTACAACATTTCTCTTCATTACATCCCACCAGAAGTATTTTTTTTAAGTCTATACATCTTTTTACTTCCAGGATGAATTGATAATGAAGAATTGTGAGATCCTATAATAGATAATTCTTGAAATATGGTGTGTAAGGAACAAATAAAAGGTTCATAAACCTCATCATTCCATCCTGATCAAGGTTAAAATCAAGAACACTTCTGCTATTCTTTTAAAGCTCTTCATATTCCTTCTGCACCTAATTAATCTTTACTATGATAGAGGGTTGAACATCATTTGAGAAAGATAATATTTTTCCACTTTCTTTTGGATTTCTAGATTAATCCTTTTCAAATCTATAAATATTGGATCTTTTTTGATCCTCATCATGGATAAGCTAGCATGATCCTTCCTACTCAAAGAATAGACCACCTTGTTCGCTTTCCTAGGGTAGTAATGTATTGAGTTGTGAAAATCCATTATCAACTCTAACCATATTCTCAGAAGCATGCTCAAATAATTTTGTGTGAATATATATTTCAGAATTTTGTGGTCGGTATATATATAACACTTTTATGCAAAAATAATGCCTTTATATGTTTAATGCAAAAATTATTACTGCTAACTCCAAATCATGAGTTGGGTAACTTTTCTCATGAATCTTCAATTATCATGAGGCATAAACGATAATCATGTTATTATAAAAAAGAACACATCCTAATATCTTATTGGATGCATCTATAATGATTAAAAACCCTTATCCACTACAGGGTAATGTAAGAACAAGTGAATTGAATAACCTTCTCTTAAATTCATTGAAATTTTCCTCACATTCATATATCCAGAGGAACTTGACACCCTTCAAAGTTAACTTGGTCAAATGATTAGATATTCATGATTTTTTTTCCACAAAACATAAATAATATACCACTAAACCAAGAAATCTATGGATCTCAATCACTATGGTTAGTCTAGTCCAGTATTCAATAGCCTCATTCTTTAATGGATCTACTAAAATACCATATCTTGAGATTATGTGACACAAAAATGAAACTTTTTGAAGCCAAAATTCACACTTTTTAAATTTTTCATATACCCTCACATTCTTTAGGGTCTTTAGTAAAATTATCAAGTAATCTTCATGCTCTTACTTTCTATTTTAATAGAGAAGAATATCATCTATAAATACTTCCACAAACTAATTAAGGTAATCTGGAATGACAATATTAATTAAATACATGAAGATATTAGGGGAATTAGTAAGACCAAAATGAATCACTATATATTCATAGTGTCCATACCTTGTACGGAATGTCGTCTTATTTATATCCTCTTTATTGAACCTCAGTTGATGATATCCAAAATGAAGGGAAATCTTGGAAAAGCATTGATCCCTACGAAGTTGATCAAACAAGTTATCAATACGAGGAAGATGATACTTGTTCTTGATTGTGATCATGTTCAACTCCTGATAATCAACGAAGAGTCTCATTGATCCATAATTATTTTTTCACAAAAAGAACTGGTACACCCTAAGGTGACACACTTGGATGAATGAAATTGGTGTTGAACTAGGTATGGGTTCTATTGAGAACTGTACATCACATTTTGGTGGAATTCTAGGAAAATCTTCTAGAAAAACATCTAAAAAATCCTAAACAATAGGCATATCATCGATGTTTATTTTCTCCCCAACCATTTGAGATAAAAATCTCTTTTTCATGGGAATTAAGACCAATAAACATGATGTAATCTCCACAGGAAGTTCATACTTACCATCACATGGATTGATGATCAGAGGAGGGTATGAAATATCAAATTTAACTTACCTTACTTGATAATTGATGTGGGTTTTATAAAAATAAAGACAATCCATGCCTATGATGACCTTAAATTAAACCAAAGGAACAATGGAAAGACTTTGATGATACACATTCCCAAAAACTTCAACTAGAGAGGAATCATAGACTTGAGATGAAATAATCACCTAATTAGGGGTTTTCACTGATAATTCCAAAATTAATTGTTTTAGTAGAATCCTAACACCCATAGAAAAATATTTTGATATGAAAGAGTGGGTATATCTAGAATCAAATATGACATTAGTAGTTATAGAGTGGATGGTGAGTGCACCTTTTATCACATCATTATTTCACCCCTCATCAAAAATAGAGATTGCATGAGATTTCCCCTTGTCCCTTATCTTAAGAGGTTGTTGATTTTGATCATCATCGCCAGACATTGGGTTTTCATAGTGGTTATCATAATTCCCATTCTCCTTACACTTTTCATACTTAATTGTGGGTGGTGCATTCTTTGCAGCTTTTTCTCCATTAGCATTTTGAGATAACTTATTCCCATCATTTTGATAATCAATTGCCCGAAAACATTCCCTTCTAGAGTTAAAACACTTATTAGGAATCATAAATAAATTTACTCTTTGATTCTACCCACACTTAGAGCATAAAGAAAAACTCATATCCTTTTCTCCATGGTTTTTAGATTTTTCTTTAAACTCTATATTCCTCTTCTTGTAAAAACCATGATATTGATACGTGACTATAACCTCCATTTCAATGTTAATTGCACAACACACTATCTATTAATAGCTACTAAAGTATACTATGTATTGTTCCCTTATGAGACTTTTCATTAAACCACTCAAGAACCTGTCAACAATAATTTCAGGTTGGATGATAATTCCTGAAGCATACCTCGAAAGTCTTGTGAAATTAGTCTCGTAGGTACCGAAAGATTCATCATCCATTTTTTTCAACTCATAGAACTATTTATCCATTTTTGTACAATGAATTTGAGGAAAGTACTTATTGAAATATGATTTATTGAACTCATCCCAAACCATGGATTCAATCACATATTGTTGCCTTATATTCTTGATTAGAGTTAACCACTATTTTTTCTTCACCTTCTAACTGATAGACATCCAGAATGACTTTCTCAGGCTCTGAACACTAGAGAAAAGAGAATATATTTTCAGTAGTACTAATCCATTTTTTAGAAAAAAGTGGATTAGAATACCCTATGAAATAAATTTGGAATAACCTCATGAAGGACTCAATAGAATGTTGTTCCCTCTTTTTCTTATTTGGAATCCCACTATGATTCATAGCATGAGAAAGCTGTGTGAGCATATCAAAGAGATTTTTCATTCCATATCCCATATCATTTGTTTACTTAGGAATAAAATCATTGTATTTTCCATCATAGTAACCATTAAAATGGTTCCTTTGGGTTCCATCCATCGACAAAAAACAAAACCATAGAGTAATAAATAGTTATAATAATGAGGAACAAATAATCATTAAAAGTAACTTATAGTATGTATAAATTATGATACCTTACTTAATATATGAAAACTTTGGTTTTCCCCAGGTTATTCATATCAAATGTCTATTTAAATGCTTCACGATGGTTCATGAAGAGTTTTTTGAATTTCCAAAGCATATCCTCTAGGAGTGTCAGACCAAGTGTGTAGCAAGGAACATTGTTATGTACCAAATTACCCCAAGTTAGGCCTGAAACATGTTGTTGTTGTTTTTATCCCAAGGTACATCTGTTCGAGAGCCACATCCACTTACAGAATCCAAACAGGGATGTATTTCTAAGAAACCACTCACTCTATCCTTTACCAAAATTCTAGGACATTTTCCCTTACTTTTCCTTATCCTTATACTTATCCCTATACATTTCCTTAGGGTTCACGCTAACATTTTCTCATCCTATATTCCAAACATTAACTAAACCATTGCTCTAAAACCAACTATAGAAACCCTCAATTTTCATACATTAACATTACATAACATTTTCAAAATACTTAAAACATTACACAAATAGATTCTAAAAGGCCGTACTAGTCTAGTACCTTTTGAAATATAGAAACATAAACACTAATACATAAGTGAGATAAATCATCACCCACTAGGATCTTATTGACAATTACCCTTCTTAGACACAACATACATAATACATATCTTCATAACCTGGGGGAAGGAAAAATAAAAAGGAGTGAGATCAAATGATCAGTAAGTCTAAAAAAGGGAGATATGTAAGGCTAATCATGAGTATAAGGGTATGAGAAAATGATCATTAAAATTTAACATCATACTTTTTACATAAAAGATCATATACATGAATCATGACATAAATCATGGAAGTTCATAAGACATGAATCATAAGGAAATAAAGAACATAATCCATGAAAGTATAACATAGGAATAAAACATGGAATTGCAAAAGACACATAATCATATATAATGATTTCCATAGTAGTCAAGGCATTGCTTCCAATGCCATCTTAGTAGAAAAAGTCCTTTACTAAACCAGGTTCACACCCCATTCCATCCCTATATTACTGAATCAAGTTCACCCCTCATTCCAACCCTATAATACTGAACTGATTTCACCCCTCTTTCTAGCCATGTCGATCTCATGTTATATAAATCTTTACTTAATGCATTGGAGGGAGATATAGGTCCCAACCATCTCATAATGAAATCATACATATGTGTACCACAAGATAATAAATAATCATATCATAACCCATGAAATGAAATGGGTATTATAAACATTCAATCATATTATAACCTATAGAAAGTGAAAGGTTTCATAATCATTTCATCAACATAACCCATGAAAAGAAGCGGGTTTTAAAATTATATAACCAGTGAAAGAGAAACAAGTTTTATTAACATAATGTCATCAAAACATAATATATTCAGAGAAATAATTTGAAGGGAAAACATTGAGTAATTTCACTATAAAGTAATTAGTAACAAAAATGGATGTTATCTTAGATGGGAAATAATTTTGAAAGATCTCTTAAAAACATTTCTTGAGGAAAATATCATTTCTATATTGAAAATTCTTTTTAAAACATAAAACCTTTTTGGAAAACTTTTTCTTTTAAAATAGATTTAAAAACTTATAAAATAATCATTTAAAACTATAATTTTTTTTTAAAATACTTTTCCCCTAAAAATTGGCTTCAAAGATCTTTTTAAAATTTTTTGAAAACATTTTTTAAACCAAGGTTTTTAGTATAATAAATTTATGACCTGAGAGATATGATCAGATTTTACTTAAACAAATTATCTTAAGTACCAAACAGTGGAAGATGGTACTAATACATGGATATATTTTGAATACAAATAGGATAAATAAACTCATGAGTTTTCTTGAGATATGGATAACAATATTTCATTAAAGGAATCATAAACATAAACAATCTCAAAAAGTTATGAGATTGACTTAAGAAAGTCTTATAACTTGGTAACATGGGATCATACTATCCATGTAAGAAAATAAAATTACATGAATTATAAAATATCATTAAAATAAAAAAATTAATGATATAAAATGTAAAATGTAAGTATATAAACCTTTAATGATAATTTTGACACATAACAGAACAAGAGTATCCAAGAATGGAAATTGAGACAATACTATTTTACCGATTTGGTAAATTTTGAAACTTAAACCCCATGAAAGAAAGATGATAAAATGGATATGTGAATACCAATAAATTTAATTATAATATTCATGGAATTCAATAATGTTCAGTACATAAACCACACAAAATTAAAGAGTGTTTAACATATCATGTATCTCATGGAAATAAAAAGCTAGATGAAATACCCTTGCCTTGTATCTTGAATCTTGCTGTACTCATTAAAACCACATGTATAATAAATATAAAATTATTATAAATATTATATAGAACTATATTATAATATCTAATACCATATATGGTTTTATCATGACCTTATATTACCTTCTTGTTAACAATCATAAGTTAAGGTTTCACTTCAGGTAATATTTGCTCTGTTCTTCACATGTGTCAAAATTTTCTATATCTTTAGTCCTTATACTTATATCATGATTCCAAAATGTAAAAAATGATATAAATATAATTTATATCCAGTATATTTGTGTTATAATAATATCTATAATATAGAAGTGTGAAATGGAATACACCTTTCATGGAGATGATAAGCCATATGTACGCATGGACACTATTTTCGTTTTTATTATCATATTGAAAGAAATAAATAAAATGAACTATATGTTTATATGTATATATGTATATAATATAATTAAATTATAATTATAATGTTATATATATAATATAATTTCACTAAACCCATCCTTAATACATTCCATGTAGTGTGTGAATGAATCACATTGCTTTGAGGGGGCGGTAGTGCAGGTTTCCTCAAATGAAAGTATTATATTTGCACCAAATGGAAGGTAAAAAGATATGTGTTGTAAAAGGAATAAATAATATTAAATAATTAAAAATATAATATATGGAATATATAAATATATTTTCCATCATAATTTCCACCATGAGATATGGTTGATAAAAAAATGAACAATCCTCGTTTTGTGAGGTTGTAGTTCCTCATACACTTAAACAATATGTTCATAACCCATTAGATGAAGGTGTGTGTATGTGTAGGTAGAACCCTTAGCATAAAAAAGTACTATTACATTTAGTATACAATTTTTTATATAATCATGGAATAAATATAGTGTAGGGTTTGAGAAGGAAAATAAATGAAAGGTGCTTTAGAGAAGGCGTTACCTCTTAATCAGGTAACTTTTTTTGGTTTGTGCGAAAAGGCTTCTTTGGAATACTTTACGAAAAAAGGGAGGATTAAAGGGGGAAGTGAGGGATGTTGGGAAGTTTTGGGGAAGATCTTTGTTGAACATAAGTTATTTGTGAGGTGTGAATTAGAGGTAGAGGTGGTGGACTTTTATTGGGAAGGGAAATGACACACTTGGCATTTTTGAAAACAAGTTAGGTGTGCCCACATTTTTACCTAAACATTGTCATACCAAACCAACCAAAATAAAAAATTTATGGTTTATTGATGAATAATTTTCATATAATGAGTTTTTCAAAAGTTTCTAGGCCATTTTGGGTCTTAAGTTTATGGTTTAGTCTTTTGTTAAGCTTAATTTTACCTTAACTAATATAATTAATTTTAATTACTTTCACTAATAAATTTGCTCAAAAACAAAATTAACCTCATTAGAAATTATAAATTATGATGTTTAAAAATATTGAATTCATTTTTCCAAATTAAAATCACATGAGTGAAAAAAATTAATTTAAAATTAATCCCGCAGTTGGGTGGACAATGCGGGATTTTAATGTAAAAACATTCAAAATTTTGCTAAGTTTTTATATCCAAGTTCAAATTAAAATTTATATAAATGAAATAAATTTTATTAATTTATTAAAATATTTTCTAATTAAACTTTTAAAACAATTTAAATTATAATTTAACCTTATAAATAAATAGGTAAAAAAGTAGTATGAAATTAAAATCCGAAATTTTTGAATATTCATCCAAAAAATAAAGTTTCTCTGAAAAATACCCAAATTTCACCCTAAGATAATTTATAAATTATAAATTAAAAAAATGAAGTTTATTTTATCAAATTCAATTTCTAAATGTGTATAAAATTAAATTTATTATTTTTTACAAAAGGACATGAAAATTAGTTTGAGAAAATAGTATTTTTAAACATATAATGGTTTTACCAAAAGGGTATATATTTCATTTTAAATATGTTTTATTTATATAAAAAATTATAAAAAATATTTTAAAATTATCCATTACTATTTATATAATTAATTTTAACATCTAGGTTATAAATATCTCATTTAAATAATTATAACAACAAAATGATGTATCTTATAAACATCAGTGTTACATATAACATATGCCTTGTCAATGTTCACTGTAATGTATGTTAAGTACATGCCATGTGAAAGTAATATTTGAATTAGTTCATTGAAATAAATAAGTGAAAAGTTTAATTTATTCAAAAAAGATCTATAAAAACAAGGGGTGTTACAAGTGGTTTATCATTTTAATTGGGAAAATGATCAGTGGTTGACACTGATCAAGTATAAGGAAAAAATTGATTCCATGGAATGAGAATAATTCAAGAAAATATTTTTCAATAAATATTTTCCCTGAAATATCAATTTTAAGATGGAAAGGGAGTTCCACAGACTGAATAAAAAGGAAGATGAGTTTATCGGCGTATATAAGGCAAAATTTACAAGGCTTTCATGATACACCGCCATATTTTTCATGAAAGGTGAAAAAAGGTGCAATTATTTTTTTAGAGTACTAAATATTATTCTATGAAAATAATAGGCAATTTGATACTCTGAAAACTGTGAGGTTATTTTCCATTTTTCCCTTAAGGTAGAAATGAAGATCAAAGACTCTCAATGGTCTCATTGGCTCAGATATAAAAATAGGGAAATTGATTTTAATATGGGAGGATCAATAGATAAATCAAATTAATGAAGTAAAACCTAACATCCCACATGTCAAAAGTGTGGGAAGAATCATCTTGGGAACTATATTAAGGGAACCAAGAGATGATTGAAATGTGAAAGAGAGGGGAATCAAGATAATTTTTGTTGAAGGGATTTAAATAATCCCAATAACGTGGAAGAATAAAGGAGGTTTCAGACCATCACTCCACCTATAGTGTAGTGTTTTAACTTCAAGGATCATGGTAATTATGAGATCCAATTCCCTAAGGAAAGGGTTTTTTGGAGGCAATCAACAAAAAATACTTTCAAGGAAATAAGGAAGGGTATATTCTGTTACTACAGCTGAGGTGTGGCCCAAAAATTATATGGTGATAGGTACATTGGTTATTCATTTAATAATAAAGAATATACTTTTTGATTATGGTTCTACAGATTATTTAATACCCTATAAGTTTAGAATATCTATTCAAACACCACCTCAAAATATGAAGGTTGAGTTATTTTTGATAATAAATAATTGGGAAATTATTGCATACAAAGTATATAATTCCTCCTTGGTAAATTTTTTGTGGGCTGAACATCCTATAAAAAATTTCCTTACTTAATTTGGTGTATTTTTAGGATATATTAGGCATATATTGAATATGTTTATACAAATCCAACATCAACTATTAGGAAAGGGAAATCACTATCCAAATCCCTAGCCATCCTCTATTTTTGTACAAGTGCAAGGAGGATGATGAATCTTCTTCAGAATTATTATATCAATTCTGAATACTATTTCCCTATGATCAAGCATATCTAAATCAAATTATTGAGACAAAGTATAAGATCATTCTTAAAGACATTCCCATTATAAGGGACTACACTGATGTGTTCCCTAAATAATTTCATGTTCTAACTTGTAACTTAGAGGTTGACTTTTCAATTCATCTTATACCTAGATCATTTGACTTATCAAATAAACCTTATATAATAGCCACAATTGAGTTGGAGGAACTAAAGAAGTAGTTATAAGAGAATTTGAAAAAGGGTTTTTATGCCCGAGTGATTCACCATGGGGTGCGCCAGTCCTCTTTGTCAAAAATAAGGATGAATTAATGCGCCTCTACATTGATTATCATGAGCTTAAAAAATCACGATAAAGAACAAGTATCCTCTTCCACAGATATATGACTTGTTCGATCAACTACATGGGGCCTAACATATCTCTAAGGTAGACCTTTGGTTGAGACATCAATAATCAAAGATGAGGAAGGAATATATTCCTAAGACAGCCTTTCAAATGAGGTATGGACACTATGAGTTCATTGTGATTCCCTTTTGACAAACTAATGCTTCAAAATTATTCCTAGACTTAATCAATAGAGTCTTTAGATATTACCTTGAAAATTTTGTCCTAGTATTTATAGATGATATTCTCATATTCTCTAAGAGAATGGTGGAACATGAGAATAATTTGAATACTAAGCTAATGAATTTATAAAGGGATATAATTTAAGAAAAGTATAGTAAAAGTGACTTTTGGATAGAGGAATTATCATTATTGGGTTATGTTATCACCAGAAAATGAATATCTATGGACCCTTTCAAGACAAATTGAATCAAAAACTAGCCTAGGAAAACAACCATAATGGAGATCTGTAGTTTCCTTGGTCCATCTTGGTATTATCAATGATTTGTGAAGAAATTATCATTATTTTCAATCTCACTAACAAATATGAATTAGAAGGGAGTAAGGTTTTTATGGACTAGTTAATGTGAATACTTCTTTATAGAGTTAACAAATAGGCTTATGACTACTCCATTACTTACACTACTGAAAAGTGGGGAACTATTTGTGGTATATAGAGATTCTTCAAAAAAGGTATTAGGATGTGTAATGATGAAAAATGATAAAGTGATATCCCATTACATAAATAAGTTGAATGTTTATGAGAAAAACTATCCCACCCATGATCTAGAGTTGGAGACTTTTATCTTCACATTAAAAATCTAGTGGAATTATCTCTATTAAGAAAATTGTGAGATATATATTGATCATAAGAGCCTCAAATAAATATTCATATAGAATGAGCTTAATATGCGCTAGTGAATATGGTTAGAGATCATCAAGGATTATGATTGATCAATCCACTACTATACTAGTATAGAAAATAATATGGCAGATTCTCTATGTATAAAGGATCCTGAAAAATTATCAATGATGAAAATTTAGAAGGATCCAATCTTCTTAGACATTAAAAGGATGTACATGAGAACCAATAAAGAAGGAACATCATCAATCCTTACTAAAATGATTTCTCAACCAACCATTTTAGGGAAGATAAAGGATGCTCAAAGAAATGATGTGGAAATTCAGAAGAAAGAGAAATCTACTAGAAAATAGAAATCCTTAGAGTTTAAAATTGATGAGTAAAGATTTGTTAGACTTGGGTCCTAAATATTTATACCATCCAATCCAGATATAAAGAAAGAGATTCTAAATGATGCTCATAGATCAACCTTATCTGTCCAACCAAGGAGCACAAAGATCTTTTGAGATCTGCAATAGTACTATTTGTGGGACAATATGAAGAAGGAGATCATTGAATATATATCAAAGTTACTAGTGTGTCAGCAAGTAAAGGATAAAAGAAAAATTCTAAGGGGATTATGAAACCATTACCCATACCAACATAGAATTGGAAATACATCACCATGGATTTTTTCACTGGACTTATAAGGAAACCCAGTGGAAATAATGATATATGGGTCACTGTGGATTTTCTTATAAATAAAACTCATTTTTTTACAATTCTAGGGGACTTATCACTCAAAAATATTTCAAAAATATACACCAAATAAGTGGTGGGGCTGCATGAAGTACCACTATTGATTATATTTGATCATGATATGAGATTTACCTATATGTTTTGGAAAAGTATCTAGCATGATCTAAATATTAAATTAATCTTTATTATGACTTATCATCTTCAAAATGATGGCCAATCTGATTGGACAATTTAGACAATCAGAGACCAGTTGATAGCATGTTCTGTAGACTTTAAAAGATGATGGGACCGATATCTACCACTAGTCAAGTTATTTTACAATAATAGTTTCCACTAAAGTATCCAAATGGAACCATATGAATCCATTTATGGGAAAAGATGTAGAAAATATTCATGATGGGATGAAGTTAGTGAATGTAAGCTTCTGGGGCCTGAAATAGTCGAAGAAATTAAAGAAAAGGTGAAAACCATTTAGAAGTACATCGAGACAGCCCAAATTCAACAGAAGAGCTATGCATATAATATTTGATGGGAAATAGAGTTTGAGGTAGGTGATAAGGTATTCCTCTATATATATTTATTAAATAGGATCATGTGATTTGGAAAGAAAGGAAATGTAAGTCTCAAGTACATCAACCCCTTCGAGATTCCTGATCATGTCGGAGTTGTGGCCTATCAACTAGCATTTCCTCCAACCATGTATCAAGTAGACGACCTATTCCATGTATCCCTATTAAGGAATTATATACCATATACCTTATATGTTCTAAATTTAGAGGTGATACAACTGGAAATGACCCCTCTTACAAGGAGTAGATGATTAATATCTTGGACCATAGAGATAATGTTCTACATAATAAGACTACTGACCTGGTTAAAGTAATATGGTGGAACCATAAATATGAAGAGTAAAAATGGGAACCAAAAAAATAAATCAAGGATATGTACCTTCACATGTTTTCACCTTAGAATGTAAAATGAAAATTTAAGGGTGAAATTTCATAAGAGGGGAAGAATATAATGACCTATAATTTTATCAATGGAAATTCCATTATAATACCCATGTAAAGTATTATAAAGAACATAAATCAAATGGATATCGCAATAAAAACATTATTCTCAAAAATTAATAATGATAGATTAGTCAGCAAACAAATAAATAAGAATTACAAATATTACAAAGGGAAAATAAATAGAAAATAAGATAACAATAATGAGAAAATTTAGATATGCTCGATCCACAAGAATAACTACACTCATGAAAAAATATGTAAAAATAAAACATATTGTTAAAAATAAATATTTATTGAAAAGATAAAAATATATATATCCTTGGTAAAAATAAAAGTGAATGATGAATTAAATAAGAGGTATTTTTAGAAATTAAGAAATCTATACAGTTGGAATAATAACTTAACTGTTGGAATAGTAACATGATCATTCAGAATTTTAATCTAGCTATTAGAATAGCAAACTCACCTATAATAATATAAATAATATTTATGAATTTTATAAAATAAAATAAAATATATTTATATCATGTAATAAGTAAACAAATGTTTCAAAAATGACAAATTAAGTGTAGGTATTTTTGTGAATCATAAATATTTTTTTATAATTTTATAATTAATATAATGATTTAATAGAAAATTTATTTTTATTAAATATATTCATAAGTTAATATTTTGTTTTCATTTAATTATAATATAATTTTATGAGGCCATAGTTAATTTTTAAAAGTGTTATTAAATGGATTACAACATTAAAATCGATATTTTCGAATAAATGAGCATTTTAATAAAAAATTAAATTTATCATATTTAGAAAAAAATTACAAAATGGTGTTAATTTTTGAAATATAAACATCGAAAAATATTTAGGGTAAATTTTAGGTATTTTTCTAAAATAGTTGATTTTTTAGTGAATAGTGAAATACATTAATTTACAGTGTTTAACATTTTAAGACAAATACATGAATTTTTGAGTCTTGAATGATGTAAGAACCAATTTTTTAAAACTCAAATTCACTATTTAATATTCTTATTCAAAATAATTATCACTATTTATAGTCTTGATCCAAAATAATAAACAAATGAATAAAATAATCAAAAACACCCCTCTCCTCCCCTAATAAATGCCACCCCTCACCACCTTTTCTTATCACACCTCACAAGCCTTGGATCTTTCTAATATTCTTCCAAATTCCTCTTCAAAACCTCTTACCCATTTCCAATACCCTTTGGTATCAACAAAATACCAAACCCAATTTTCTTAGGGAGGTTCTCAAGGAGATGACATTCAATAGGTAAAATCCTTCTTTCTCTTTTAAAATCTTTCTTTATTCTAACTTATCCTCACCAACCCTATCCAAAAATGCATGATAACTTCATTATCATATATATATACTATAATTTTATTTTTTTAATGAAATATAAATCTAAAAATATTCTCTCTTCTATTTTTCTTCTAAAAATGAAAACATCATCTGTGATGTGTTGATTTATCACCTTGATGGATGAAGAGTTTTTATTTTTCATTAATGCATTGAAGGATGGTCATAAAACCATTTTTATTGTTAAAAAGGATCATAATATGTGTATTGTAAATTAATTAATGTTATATAACCAATATATAAACATAATATTAAATAAAATGATACTAGTTTATGATGGCCATAAAAAACTTCCAAAATAAACTATTTTTTTCATTAACAATTTATCTAATGAATAGTTATCATATCTGAAAAATGATATATAGAAACATTTAAAATTATGGAATTATATTAATACCATTTAATTCCTCTTATATAGTTTTTATTCAATTTGACAAGAACATCCACAATTAAACTCAAGGGAACCGATTATAAAATCATGAAATGAACACCCCCAGAATGGCAAAATTAAACTTTACAACTCCTAGAAATTGCCATAAATGAACTTAATAAAATTATAATAAATCAAATATATATATATATATATATATATTATATTTTATAAATTAATTAATTAAGGAATCTAATTTTATTATACAGGACATTAAGTGCATGTGAAAAACACCTTCAAACATAAGGTAATGGATCTCTCTGAACCTCCAAATTACCTTTGGGTTAAATTTATATTTCTTTTAAAAAATATATTTCTTCATTATTCTTTTTTTAATTATTATAAATTCTATTTATATGTTCCAAAATTATGTTTCCAAATCAATTAATTCTTATTTTAAGCATAAATACATGTTTTAAAAGGCTCATTTCTCAAATTCCTCTCGGTAAGCAAGCCCGATTAAGGGGAACTTCCCAATTTCTTACCAATTTTCATGTATACAATATAATATGTTTTAAGACACCATTATCTTTTTAAAATCACTAATTTAATTGTTAAAAACTATCATAGTTAATTTTTAGTTTTATAAAAAAATTGTTCTTATTTCCTCTTTAACGTCTCTTTAATATTTTCTCTTAAACAACATTAAAGTGGCTCATTTCTGAAGTTTCTTAAACACTATTTTTATATGTTTTTACTTCAGTTGGACATAATTTTTCATGATCGATGACAATTTTCACTAATAAATTTCCATTTATTATTTAAAAAAATTATCTTATATACACTATAATGATAAACCCATTGGTTATGCCTTATGAAATGATTACGATACCCATTTATTTCCATGGGTAACCCTTATGTTTATTCCTTGTATTTTATTATTCATGTGGAAAATATATTCATGAACATGTTATGATGGATGTACCCATATATATATCAAATTAATTGGGTAATGTATAGTATAATGAGATTTCATATATAGGATTAGAGAGTAAACCTAATCCATTATGGAAATTTTCCACCATGTCATATAGTCTTAGAAGTTATACTTGACTCGTGTTTATGTCATGTTCCATTTTAATTCCACATTCCTATGTTTTTATGATCATATGATTTCTTGTTCTTTGTGCTATGCTTCCATATGATTATTCATGTGCCATTCTTTTTATATTGTCATGTTATGCCTCCTAACTCATGTGTTATGCTATATTCCCACGTGTATTCCCTTACTGAGAATTTCAGAACATATCTTTGGTCTATGTATTCCCTAGGTCATCCCATGAAGTTATAGGAGCTTGAATGGTATTACGATCTCTTTATGGAAAATATATTATATTTTTATTTTCGTGTTTTATAATTATGTACGTAATATTAAAAATACTCAATAATTTATGATCCTTGGTTTGTATTTTATGTTAATTATGGATAAAATAATGTAATAATATATGTAAAAGGTTAGGGTCACTATATTTTCAGTGTAGTACATGCATCACGTCAGCTCTGAAAATCTATTTTAATATTTATCATGAAATAAATTATAATTTTTTTGTTATTAATTTTTTTTTCAAAATACTTGTTGTATATTATCATACATGATTCATTTAATAAGTTTAATAATTTTTTATATCATATTTATAGCTTTATGATAACATAAAAGATGCCATTTTCATAAAAACATTATATTTTTTTATTCACCAAAATTTAACTTCTTTAGAAAAATATAAAACATTAATAATAGGATAAATATGAAATTATTAATTAAAAAATGAATTCCATTTCATCAAATTTCAATTCATATAAGTTTAATAAATCAATTTTCATATAAATCCGTAAAACAGAATGAAAAATAGCGTTTTATAAAAATATATTTTTAAGCCTAAAAATGCACTTATAAAAAATAGTTATAATTATGACTCAAATGAAACTAATAAATAATATCCTACTAAAGAATAATTATGTTAATTTATAATAAAATTCAAACCATAATGAGATTCTTTGTCAATGAAAATAAATGGAAGTTTTACAAAAATCAGTATTTTTCACTAGTCACTGAAAATTCGATATTTTCAAAATAAAAAATTAAAAATTCACTCTAAAATAATTTTTACATACTAATTTAAAATAATTATATCCTTTTTATCGAATAAAATTTCTTATGGTTTTATTAATTAATTATAACATTCTCTCATAAAAAGCAATAAAAACCATTTTTGAAGCACACATATTTTTCAAGAATAAAATGAATACTAAAACTTGAGTGATAATTTACTAATAAATTAGAAAAAAATGTTATTTATTTGGTCCTATATATATATATATATATTATATAATGTGGTTAATCTAATTCATCCCTGAAAATTCAATGACTAGGTTATAACAATCATAATAATATTTCATGGTTCGTTTAAGATTTATGTTTCATATCCTCTACAATATCAAACATATTATTTCATTTAAATTATAGGGATATTACCCACATTGTATAGGGTAATGAATATAAAATTAATTCAATAATGAAAATGATATATCATACATCCTTGAGATTAAAGATCATGGACATAAAGGTGGAAAATAATGTCAAGGTAGAGATGAAGAGTGATAGAGAACATAACCCTTATGAACCAGGTGAGGCATAAATTATATATTTAATAGAGAATATAAAGTGTAATAAATTAAACACAACTCCAAATAATATAGATATTTTATATTTTTTTGGGGGAAAATTAAATAAAATCTATAAAAAATAATTTTTAATAAATAATTTTAATAATGTTGTAAAAAAAAATTATAAGTTACTTGAAAATTCAATTTCAAAGGTAAGGATCATGGACATTGAAAATATTAATCTAAAAATAATTTAAAATATCAAAACCTTTAGAATGAATAAATTTAAAGATAAAAAATGTGGAGTGGAAGACAGAAATATACATAAGTAGAATGAAATTTATTTATTTATTCTTCTAAAACATTAAACTTCATTTTTAAATGAAAAATTCACATAAAAATGGGAATATGATTTTATTTAAAAAAATATAAACTTGGAAATAAATATTAATTTTTAATAACGGGTATGATGGTTAGAAAATTCATTCATATAGATGATATTAAAAACATTATTTTCACACTTTTCTAATGAAAGTAAATGATATAATATATAGAAAATATTTAAAATAGCCATTTAAAATATTTTGTAAATAAATTAAAAGATTGTAGAAAATTACCACAATGAATATTTTAATTATAGAGAATAAAATTACTGAAAAAATATAAATATTATGTACATGAAATAGAAATATTTCTGATCATAAAGAAACGATAAGGATTTGTCCATATACAAGCATCCATTTGGTTGAATTTTGAACCAAAGGGAGGTTAAATGTCAATAATACTTCTAAATCACAAAAAATAGGTAATGAAATATAATAATATAATATGGTGGAATAAATCAAAATTATAAGGATGAAGTTAAATAATAATGGTTATAATTTATGGAATGTAAATTAAGTTAATGACAACCCTTTCGACTAAGGTAATGTACGATTGAAAGGAAAAATAATAGAGATATCTTAAATAAATGTGAAACTACTTGGAATATAAATTTATTTAAGGCATAAGAAGTTAATACATAGTATTTACACAATATAAATGTAAATTGGTTCCTGATAGGAGACATGTCTCAAAGAATTGAAGTTGAGACAAAGAACCCTTACCTTATGTCCATTTTAATTTACCACAATTTTATATCATGTATAATAAACCCATGTTAATTAAAACATTATTATAGAGGTTAATTATATTCTTTGTTTTCATTATTGGGTTTCTATAATTATTTTAATTTATTTATTTCAATTTTATTTTAAGAGATAACGTCTTGATGAATGTTTTCTTTTTAAATTATCATGTTTTTCTTTGATACTTTGAATTTGATTATTTCTAATTAATAATTTTTTAAAATTATTTATAATATATTATAATAAATTAAAATAAATTTATATTACATAATATATGCTAACCATCAATGTAGTTGGTGATAAGAAAATTACAAAAAACTACCTTATAGGTGGATGAAACCGTTTATTATCTAGATATGTCAAAAGAGAGGGATTGAGATTATATAATTTACATATATTAAAACCGTTATAATGGTATCATAATAATATTTATATGTTATATAATTATATATGAAAGATTTATAATTGTATAAAAAAATAAATTGATTGGGAGAGTAGAAACAAGAAGAGAGAAAATAATGGAAGCAGAATTTTTGCTACCTCTTCATGGGAGATTTAATCCTTGGCTAAAGCCTTGAAGGCTTGGGGTTGGGTAACTATATAATGTTCCTAAGGGAAATAAGTTAATTAGTAAAGCTTAAATTTGAAGATATTATCCTTACATAACTAAATGGGAAGTGATTTTCCAAGGGAAAAGAGAGGGTGTATTTATACCTTAGGAGATGGGTGTTTTTGGGTAAAAATATTGATTATTTTATCATATAGGCCAACTAAATTTGAATAGTATTGATTTCCATGGATTTTTTTGTTTTATTATTTAAAAAAATGAGGTTCATTTAACATTTAGATCAAGCCAAAATCGAATGGATCCTTCAAAAAACTCAATTAAATACAAAGAACCAAAAATAGTTGTTATTAGGATAAAATATAATTTAGGTTCCAAAATGTCAAATATAAGTTACTAAAATAAAAATTGAATTTTTAAATTAATTATTTTACTTACCATATACATATTTGGTTGAGTTAAAGGTTTCATAAATTTTTATTTATTATTTTATCAACATGATGTTAGAAATTTATGGTATTTGTAAAAAGTGTATTGTTTTTACTATTCATCCCAAAATCAACCTTTTTATAAATATTTGAAAAATTCACCAGAATATAATTTCAAATTTATACTTCAAAAAATGAATTCCTTTTTATAAATTTAAGATAATAAAATTATGGAATTTAAACTATAAACAAAAACATGAAATATAATGATAAACTATTTTTATAGGAAAATGAGTTTTTAAAGTGTTCTTAATATTTTTCATATTGATTATAAATTAAATTAGTGTTCATATATTTTATTATAAATTGAAAAATTTTATTATAAAAATACTTTAAAAGTGTTCAATTTAATTTATTAGGATAAAAATAAAAAATATATAGAAAAATAAAATTCTTTGAAAAATGGGTCTTTTTTAACATTAAATGATTTTATTCATAATTTAAAAATTGATTAAATTTTTCCTAGTAATTAATCAAAAAATTTGGGTTAAATAAAACATTTAAAATTTATTTGAGAATTAGATTTATAAAAATTCCATATAAAATATCAATAACAGACATAACATTTATTATATTAGTAGTTACAGTTTATAGTATCCTAAATTCAACTTACAAAACCTCTCAAGACCTCCAAATAATATCTAAGGTTAAAATAAGAAATGGAGACATTCATGAGTGAAAATTCACTTACCACGAATCTCTTTGTGAATTCCAAAAGTTTAAACTTATCTTATAGAATATTTTTCTCAATCCGCACTTGTTAAAGTTTATCTTGAGCTTGATCTAGGGAAAAAATGAGTGACATGACCTCATTTACAATATGAGAAAAATGTGCAACACCCTAAGATTTTAGTATTTATTACATTAAATAAATTATTTTAAAATATATAAATGGTAAAAATTCAATTTTGAAAACCCCATTTATTATAAAGGAGTTGTTTTATAAAATATGCATTTTTATTAAATTTATTACCTTTGAAAAATGATAGAAATATAATTTATTGGTAAAATTCTAGCTATTATAAATTGATAACTTGAAATAAATAATCAAGCAACTATAAGGAATGACAATTTAATTATTTATTCTTAAATAAATTTTTTTCTTAAATTTTTTTTATTGTATATCATATAGGTTTTGTTTGAAAGATAAATTTTATAATTTTATAATTTTATTTTTAAGAAATGAACTTCAATTTTTAATATCAAAATTATCTTAGGGTGACTTTCTGGTATTTTTCTGAAATGGTTGATTTTTTGGTGAATAGTAACAAGTATATTTTTTGAAAATACTGCCACATTAATGACATCGTCATGATATAAGATTGAATTGAAAGTTTTGGAAAAGTTATTTATAGTACAAATATGTGATTAAGGATTAAAATAAAACATTTTAAAAATAATACATTTAATTTAGAAACCTACGTTTAATATTTTAGAACAGAAGTGATGTTCTATTCTTGTAAAAGAAATATTTTTTATCCTTTTCTTTAATTCAGTATTTATAATGTTAAATTAGTTTTTGTATTGTATTTAAAGTCACATTAATATAATTTTTTTAATAAGAATCCACTAAATTTCATTAGGATTAATTCTATACATGATTTTACTTTCAATTAATTTTTATACTTAAATAGGCATATTTATACAAAATGTTTTTTATTGCGTTTTATGTTTTTGTATAAAAAGTAATTTTTACCACATTTATAAATTGAATATTGTAAAATTTAATCCATATTTTGAATAAAAATATTCAAATTATTTAATAATTTACATTTAATTTTAATACATAAAATTAAGTTACCATAGTAAATGTAAAGAGGGTTAAAGAGAGAGTTAATATATGTGATAAAGCTTAAAATATATATAATTGTTTTCTAAATTTAATGTTATGAGTTTATTTAAAACCTCCCTTATCCTATATTTTAAAATTTTAATAATTTTCACCACTTGACCATGAGAAATACATTTATATTTTTTTAAAGTTAAGAGTATTTATAAAAGTGACACCCCTCTCACTTATAAAAGGATCCCAGCACCACCTCAATTTTACACACTCTCTGATCAATTTACCTAGACCAATATCTATAAAAAAGCTTACCAAAAACTTTATACATGACATATTGGTTTTGGTCTCACCAAAATACCAATCCAAATAATCTTAAAGAGAAATCCAAATGAGGATACCCAAGGAATAGGTAATCGACACAACTGAGTTCATTATAGTAATTTATTCCTCTACCTCCATCAAATATTATATAAAAAAATAAAAAAAATAAAAAAGTATAATTATTTTATTTAAATTTTATTATATTTATAGAAAAACCATCATATACCTCTTTTCCATCCATTGGAAAATAAAAAGGTTGCTCGTGCGTACGTGCAAACTATCACCTCCCTAGATAACATATTTTATTTTACATCAGCACCTCACATGGATGTTTATAAAGGTGTATTTAATGAATAAATTTGTTATTTATTCAATTATTGAGAATATGTAAAGAAAAGTTTTCCATTATATTAATTACATTTACAATAAATAATTATAGTAATTTTTAACCACCCAAAAAGTGCATATCGAGACATTTTCATAATTTGAATCTATTTTGGATAATCTATTGAGATATATAAATTTGTTCAAATTAAATGTTTAATAATTTATAAATATATTATTATATATATTATTAACTCATTTACATTATTTTATGACCAAACCATTTCACCAAAAAATATAAATAATGGTTAAACTACTAACAACAGATGATTAATGTTAATAGAAAATAAGTATAACTTTATAATAAATGAAAATAAAGGATTAATATATAAGGTAATAATCATGAATAGGGTTTTTAAATAGATTAATATATATTATTATTTTATTATACATGAAGTTAACATTTGTCTGAGCAAACTAGGATTCAATATAAGTGTATCTCGTCTCAAACTTATATTTTTGAAATATGTTTTAAATTACAAACTAGTTTCCATTATATAGTTTATAAGATTAAAATTTGAAATATTATATCATGATACATTCTTTAATAATGCTAATTAAAGTTCTATTTCAATTTCACTCTGTCAATATGTTTTTATTTAAGTTTAATAAAATCTTTAAGTGTTTATTTTACAATCTCACATTTATTGGGATTGTTTATGTTTAAATTTCGATTAGAGGAAATTGTATGTTCTTTATCTCCTAAATGATATCTATTTTATTCTACTATGGTTATTTATGATATTTTTTAGTATTATTCCCACTTTTCTTCTATTTTTTACTAAAATTATTCTAATGAATATTAATAATAAAGGATGACCTTATTTCTTCTTTTTGGTAGGGATTTGTTTCCCTCCATATCAACATTATTTATTTTTATTCAAGAATTTTATTTTATATACTTAAATGATTTATTATAGTCAATTTATATTAAATTTTAATTTTTATTAAAAATTTTAGAGTAATATTTTAACATTATTCATATAAGTCATATTTCATTTTAATTATAAAAGTTTTAAAATACTTTTTTGTTTGAAGTATTCCATACAAATGCATTTTTTCTCCATCAAGAATATTATTCACAATTAATATTTAATTCCAAGTTTTAATTATTTGTTAAAAAAATCCCTATTCCCATTTTCATGTTAATTTTTTATTCCACAAATAATGGTTAATGTATTATAAGATTTTATAAATATATTTCATTCCACTTATATATATATATATATGTATATAGTTATCATCCAATACACATTTCTTATCATTAACATTATTTATTTTCAAGGTTTAATTATATTTGGAAATTTAGAATATAATATATTAGTGGGATCTCTAGGGGTTTATATAAATTTATTTTAACATCCTAAAGTTTTTGTAATGTAAAAAGTGAATGGTTTCCTAGCAATGACATCCCAGCCTAAATACAAACAAGTGGACATAAGATTTTTTGTAGATGCACCTAGGGGTATTAACCTTGATATTTTTTGAGTGTTAACTGGATCTTGACTCATTGAAAAACTAGTGGTCCCAACTATAATTTTTTTGACACTCTTGGGGGAGATAATTTACATATTTTATATGATTATATATGAACCATTGAACTCATGGTATCAATTGACCCAACTCTTAAGCTTTTCTTATATGAAACCATTGAAAAGTTTTAAGTAAACCATCTTTTCATAAATTTTTTTTATCTATTCAAACGTATTTTAATTTTTATTATGCCTCTGTAGGTATATTTCATAATGATACCATACCACTACTTTCTTTGGATGGATTACGATAACATATTAAGGAAGTTTTTATGAAACACATTTCTTTCTCATGAGTTAGTTAAGATATGATGGAATAATGAATTCTTCCATGTTAATGAAAGTTTACCTTGAAGTATTACTCTTATTTTCGATGAAGGAATGATATTATTTTATCCCTTATGAATTAATAGTTCACACCTCACATTTTAAATAGGGTTTATGTTCTCCATCACTTTCTATCTCTCTATTGACTTTATTTTTCTCCATAATGTCCATGTACTTTAATCTCATGCATGTATTGTACATAAATTACATTATTTACTTATCCATATATCAATTAATCTATATGATATAAAAACCATAGAAATTTAATGGGGTTTACCATGAAATTTGTTCCATTTATTTATTAGGTAATTATTAGTAATCCTTATAAATATTATTTCAATACATATAATTATGGAATAATAAGGAAAGTTGATTGTATATTTTTTCATAAATATTTTTATATGATTAATGAATTATAATTATTTAGTGATGGGCATGACTTAGAATTATATACCCTATTGATGTATCGAGAGGTCACATGAAACAAACCATTTTTTATATTCATGGTATGCCTTACCTATTTTTTTTAAATTTCCTGGCATGAGTTACTGATGGTAATAGTAAGATTTCCAGAATTATGAATACCATAATCATATAATAATTATCAATTCCCATGTTATTATTTATATTATTATGTAATCTATGTATATTTTTTATGCATGAGTTATTATGTTATTTGTTATTATTATTTATTCTTTCTATATTTATCATGTCTTGATAATTCAATGATAGCTTCCACTATAAGCTAACCTTTATGGAGAATTTAAGCTCACCCCTTATTATGTTTCAACTTATGTAGGTTCTGAATAATATTACTTATGTTTGATATGTCTATAAGGATATCATGTGTGGATAATTTTTTGGTAGATGTTAAGGACTTAAAGTAAAATAAGGAATATTTTGTATAATGGGAAAAATGTCCATTTTGGTGAGAAAGATATCAGTTTTTTTAGTTAATGTTTTTTTCTTAATCATCCAAGGATCTAAACCTAAATGTATTTGGTATATAAGTTACTTCATATTTTTTAATGATATTGTAACTATAGATGTTTATGTTTTTTTCTATTCAGTTGGTATAGAAGCTAGTATGTAAAGAATACATTTTTAACATTAGATCTAGGAGTGTGGGTCTAAGGCATCCCAATAGATATCAGAGTAGGTTTTAGTTAACTTTATAGACCAAGATGTTATTGATTATAGATAATTTAAGAGTTATAAATAGCATAAAAAATTGATAATTTTTAGGTTAATCATAAGTTAAAAGGAATAAATACCCTTTTTAAGTCTTACATGACAAGATTTTAAAGGGGTTAAATAAATTTTGGGAGACATTTATGGGAATATATGATTAATGTACATATAAAATGTAGGTTTAGTATGTGATTTACTGTAATGGTTATTTGAGTAGAATTTTATTTTTGGGGATAAGTTAATCTCATAAATAACTATTAGGGTTAGCATATGAATTTAAGTCAAGGTAATTCATGTTATTTTGGGGTTTATTAATATATTTATAATAATATGCATTTCTTTGATTTTTGGGTTTAAGAAATAGGAAGGAATATTTTTAATGATTATTTATGTTTGATAATTTTTGGGATGAAATTTAAGTTGATTTTGGAACAAAATGTGATCAAATCATTCTGATTTTAGGGTTTTCAATTTGTTCAAGCAAATTTTGAAGAGTTTTAATATTTAATAATTTATGGAATTATTTGAGTTAATATTTGGGTGTTATTATTGATGTTTTAAAGATTAGTGTATTAATTATTCATAGAAGGTTTATTCATATTGATTATTATCATAAAATGTGTTAACCATTTTTGTTTTAGTAAATGGAAGAGATATAGGAATAAATTATCATTATTTTTTGAATCTTTTGATCTATTAAAAGCTTGTTTCCATGCTTTAGGATGAAAAATTTGTCATGTTTACTTATAATTTAAAATTTGAGATGAATAAGAGGTCAAAAGATAATCCAAACACAAAAAAATGATGAAAATAATCTTATAATTTAGAAATAAATCAATTAAGTACATTTTCCCATGTTCTCTATCTTTATGGTAAAATAATTCCTCAAACACAAGTAAAAGGAAGATAAATCTATAGATTCTTTTATGGAAAATATTTCTTGGCTATCATGTTATTTTTATAGAAATTAAATCATAAGTATGATTCTTATAATTTGATATATATGGTTTTATAAATATTTAACCAAAAAATACTAATATTCCTGGCAGTAACTTAGGAATTATTTATCAAGATAAAATCAACATATGAGATTATACCAATGTCAAGATACAATAATTAAGGTACGAAAAAATTAAAATTTTCATCAGGAAATTTATTTAACAGGGTAGAATTCAACACCCCAATATTTTAGTATATTTTAACTTAAATAAGTTAATTTATAATAGAGAAAAGATAAAAATTAATTTGTGAAAACACCATTTATTATAAAGGAATTGTTTTATAAAATATGAATTTTTATTAAATTTATTAATTTTTAAGAATTATGTAAATTTAATGTATTAGTGAAATTCATGGTATGATAAATTAACAATATTCAATAAATAATTAATAAAATATAAGGAATGTTAATTTAATTATTTATGGAAAACCTAAAATCTTTTTTCTAAAAATATTGTTTTATTACATAAAATATATGTTTTATTTAAAAGTTAAATTTCTAAATTTTATAAATGATGTTTTATAAAATGAAGCTCATTTTTGAATATCAAAATTATATTAGGGTGAATTTTTGGGATTTTTCTTAAATATTTGAATTTTGAATGAATAGAGAAACAATATAGTTTTGCAAATAATAACACTTTTATTAAATCATTGTGATATAAGAACAAATTAAATGATCATGAAACCTTTTTTATAGACTAAATATATATTTAAGGATTAAAATAAAACATTCAAAAGTACTATATTGAATTTATAAACCTATTGAAATTCCTAATAGGATATGTGCAGACACGTGGGGGTGAGTCATGTTTTGGGTAGTTTTTTACAATTCCAAATTATTCTTTGAAACTTTAACCCCATTTAGAATTTAACCTATGTTTTCATTTAGTATAAATGGATATTTTAATTATTTTAACTAGTTAATTAATTACTATATGAAATTTAGTGTGGTATGTAAAATCCTAACACATGAATTATAAGGGTTGATACAAAGACTTACTCCTTGTTGTTCTTCGGATGTCCAAGTCCTAAAATCTAAAATATAATATATTTTTCAATACAATTGGAGTTGGATACATATTATCTTGAAACAAATAGTGCATCCCACACTAATACAGAATAACTCTATGTAAACAAGTTCCTTTTTCCTATAAGACTTTTCATGTCATCTTCCCACTAAAGTTATCTCAGCAGCTTCACACTATTATCACAACTTCCCACCATAATCTTATGGAATACCCTAAATTCATCAGGTTCTATAAAATCTCACAATGTATATGTAATTTTTTATTTAAACTCATCCTAGTAATTAGATCACTAGTTCTACACATGATGCATCTGCATCAATATGACTAATCTCCTTCATTAAAAAAAGAATATTTGAATGCCTTTAATTATTTTCGGTAGGAAATTAAACTCATTACCTTCTAAAAATTCATCTTCACAGAATTTTATAGTATCTTCTCACCTTTATATCTCACTTAAACACTAAAAGTATTGATCTAATGATCATAACAGTCATAGTATATCAATTTATCCCTCTACTTCTTATTCTTATCACTACTTTGGATCACTTTATCTGAACTCAAAATGTTGGTCATCTTTTTCTTCCTTTAGCTTCAATACCTAGTAATATTTAGCTTCAGATAAGTATCATATCATTCTTGTTCTTATTCATTTAGAGTTATTCTATATTTCTCATAGAACAATATCTCTTGGATAAAAAATTTTAAACTACTCTTCTATCTCATTATATTTTCTTTTATACATAGATCACCCTGTTTTTTTTTTATTTTTAAATAATGAAATTTACCATCTCATTTTTTCCCATGATTTCCTCTTCACATTTTCACTTTATCCACACATGGGTGTTCCAATAGTCTCCAATTACTTCATCCACCTCAAACCATTGTCTCCTTATAATAACATGGGTTCCATTTATTTGTATTTATCATTTGTTTTATTATTTCTGTTTAACTTGGATAAAGATATTCTAGAATATTCTTCTTTTATCAGACATAAGATATACTTCTTTATCTTATTCTCAAAACAACTCCATTGAAATATACAACACAAATTCTCCATGGTTTTATGATAAATCACATAGTGTTACATATTACAACATGAATATTTTCCTTGTGGGGTTGAATCTATGATATTTCAGGTTATCCCTAGCTTAATGAATGTGGAATAGCTCCATGGAATAAATTTCCAAAACTCAATATAGTAGCTTGAGACCTTCAGTAGAAACAATATATTTTATATTAAAAAAGAACTCATCATATACCAACTTATATATATCACAACTTCTTTAATATCATATTGAATAACACTTTACTTTGTGATATTTACAACATTTTAGATAAATAGAAGCGTCTTCACATTTATCATCATTTTTATCACAAATGAAGCTTTTCAAATATTCTCATTTGAAAATTACCTATAGATAGAATAGTAATCCTCTATATCATCACATTTTTTAAACTTACACAAGGCTTGGATCATGGATCTTATAAGCTTCATGATGTTTCAATCAATTTGGAACAACTCAAGAATCTTCTGAAAATTTTCTTTCTTAATATTCTAGAATTTATTCACATTGAATTTGTATATAAATATTCCTGAATTTCAATATTCCATGGATCTTATTTTAAACTATTTGAAACTTATATTATCTATTTACAATGTTTTAATCACACACCCATATTGGTTTTTTGATGTTTATAACCATAAGAAGTAGTCTTTATATCATCATATTTAATTTCTCTATTTAGATATTAGATTTGGAATTCCTTACTTCCAATCTATATCCTTTAATATTTTGTTCTATAAGTGTAAAATGAGACGTATGGTGGGTCAGTTCACACCTATACTAATAAATTTTACACTTATATTAAGTCTATCACACATATTCTCACTATCATGACACATATACTAAGGAATATTCCACTTAAAATGGATAAAGAACACACATACGCTCATCCATTATTGCACTTATATAGAGTAGACCGAATATTAAACTGGAAGTATATTTCCATTTTCTAGATTTTTATGAGGTCTAATGACACATATGTTGGGTTAAAATGACACATATAAAGAATTAATTTGTTGAATTTTCTTCTCAAAACACCAAATCTACAACTTCTTCAATTAAGATCAAGGATTATTCAAATGAAATCTAGCCAAAATGAAACACTTTAAATCACTCAAAATCATCATAAAAAATCATATAACATTGATCTCAGTATCCTTAGAAATCTATTTCATTTATATGGTTTCCCAAATCATTAGGTCTTTAATCTCCCCAATTAGCTATCCATTTTAAATTAGTGATAACTTCTATTCAAGGTGTTTAATATAGGAACCACTTCTTTTATTCTAAAACATTATAGAAAATACTATAACTCCTTCTTCATCACTTTTCATGTTTATCCATGATGATTGGTTCAATAATAATCTAATGTAATAACTACTACCTAGAAGTTTTTTATCTTCCTCTTTCCATAAACCATTGATAACATATAACATCCTTTGTATTTATAATAGAATCTAACTCAATCAACTTTTCCCATATTTCCTATAAAATATATTCTCCATGTAATGTTTAAATAATAAATATATCACCCATATTCACCATGAAAACATTGAATTCCACAAACAATGTTGAAAATAAATACAATACTATCATTACACAGTCTACAAGGGCACCTTAATATTTCCCATTTAATGTATTAAATAGAACAATAACTCCTCAATTAAATGTTTATATTCTCCCCCTTAATTATAATAAATAAAAATGACGATTTTTTTCTATCCCTTTATCATACAATTTTAAATACCATTAGTTCATGGGGAGGTTTTCCATGGGAAAGTATTTCCCCACTACTCATCTGTTTTTAAGAACCATCTTCTCCTTATTGATATTTCATTTTATTTAGAGAAGGAAGATAAAAAATATTTCATAGAAACAATAAATGAGAATCTAAAATCTAAATATACATGGTAAATACCCTGTAGAAAACAAGAGTGATCTTACTAAAGAGTCAATACTATCCATAAACCCATCTCAAGGTGGTACCGACTTAGAATATCTTTTCTTAGGTGTGAAACAAACATATTTTTAAAGATTAGAATTATCCTTATACTTTATCATTATAGGGTATATACAAATTCTAGATTTATGTAAAATAAATAAATATGTAGAAGCCATTACTTCTTCAGTATCTCCCTATTTAGGGGTGTTTTTGATACTTTATCACCATGGTCACTTTCTTTCAAAAATAGCTCTAAGTTATTATGATACCATTTGAAATTGGATACCAATTTAAAAATGAATACCAAATGAAATTTTATTCCAACAAGATAGTCATACTTTCTGAATGTATAAGAATTACAAGCCTCCCTCATTCCTCACCATCAATATCCAATATTTTAAAACAAGTATTTTTGAGTTGGTAATAAGGTAGACTTCATCTTGTCCTTGGTTTTAGCATTGAGGATGAGATATTTATATCAACCCAGTGACACTTTTCCTTTAATCTATAACTTTTATACTCTTCTTCATGCTTTAATCCTTTTTTGGTTTCAAAATATATACTTCATTGGATTACCAAAGACATCTCAAGGTAATATTGTAATTTGTGGAATTATTGATTGATTGAATAAATAAGTACTTTTTATTCCTATTCATGATAATGTGTATTTAGATCATATTTCTAGAATTTATGTTAAATAGATAATCATTTTTCATGGTTTCCATCTATATATTATTTAATACTATTATCCTATGTTTACATCTAATTTATGAAAACTACATTAGAAGCTGTTATGTACTGAATTAAATATCATTACACCTTTTCATGCTCAATTTGATGGAGAATCAGAGAGAAACATTTAGACTTTAGAAGTCATTGTTAAATATTTTTCTATATATTACAAGGGCAGTTATAATCGATATCTATGATTAGTTTAATTTTATTATAATAATAGTTTTCATTCTAGTCTATTGATGACTCAATTTGAGGCATTATATAAAAACTAGCGCTAAAATACAGCTTGTTGAGATAAAGTTGGGGAATGAAAATTTTTGGGACAATAATTAGTAATTTTTTTTGAGAAGGTGAATACGATTGAAAAATATAGGAGGATAACATATCGTAGGAAAAAAATTTATATGTATAACTGAAGAAAAGATCTTTTGTTTGAGGTAGGGGGCCATGTTTTTTGTAAAGTATCTACATGGAAAAGTTTTATGCATTTTATTAAAAAGGGATAGTTAAGTCCATTATTTATTAAACCATATGGAATTATAGAGAATATTGGACTAGTTATTTATTGAGTGGAATTTCCTTTGAGTTTATCTTATGTTCATTATGTGTTTCATGTTTCATTATTAAGGAAGTATGTACCAGATGCATCTCATGTTTTGAGTCTTGAATTAGTTTTGTTGGAAGATAAAATTTCTTATAAGGTATAATATATTAATATTATTTATTTTAGAGAGTAGGTGTTATATAATAAAGTGATTCATCATGTTAATGTTTTGTGTAAAACCATATGATTGAATAAAGAACATGAGAAATAAATGAAACATATCCGCACTTATTTAAGTAATGAATAAGACTATGAGGTTGAAATTTTAAAAAGGGGGAAGAATGTAATAACTTAATAAATGTTGATAATATATCAATTTAATTCTGTATTAATTTTTATGAATTATATTTTATGGAGTTATATTCACAATAATAATACTAAGTAATTTTCCAATCAAAATGGAAATAGTTTTATTCGTAATAAATTCATTTACATGTATTATATGGTTTTATTTAAAATGTATAAATAAAAAATTATTGAATTTTAAATTTAAATAACTATGTCATTTTTATATAATTAATTAAAAATTATATTATATTTAATTTTTTTGATTTTTCTAAAAAAATAGATTTCTGGGTGAATAGTTGAAAATATCAATTTTTAAGAAAACTTTCTTTTATATTTAAGTATTTATATAGTCTCATTTTGTTTTGGATTGGTGCTAAAACATTATTATTTAATTTTTATTAAAAATAATCCAATCACTTTCATTGGAATCAATATATACATGAATTTGGTAGAAAAACATTTTTATACAAAAGGCATTTTTTTGGAAAACCATTTTTCCTCACGTTTTACAGGTTTATTTTAAAAAAGAATTCTAAAAATTACAAAAAATGAATTTGATAAAATGGAATACATATTTTAAATATTAATTTAAAAATATTTTAATTATCCCGATTTCATTTTTGGTCATTATGAATAGTAACTTTGGTAAAAAAGTTATTTTCCACGGTAAGAGTTAAAACGGGTTAAAAGGGTTAAAATAGAAATGATAAAGAATAAATTGACCTAAAAACATTTATAAATCATATTGTATGGAAATATTTAGACCCTATATTATATAATCATTGAAAATGATCTAATTTTGATCTATTTTTCTTGAGTAAGAAATTTATTTATTTTAATCTGTTGAAATATTCCAAGAATGTCCTCTCTCTCACTTATAAAAGTACACCCACTATCCTCACTTAGACACACTTAAATTTCCTTTTATCTCAACCAATAACTTTAATAATCCATTATTAACATAAATAACCATGTCTTATAGGTAATTATCTATCAAAATACCATCCTATAAAGGATTTATGTATAAACCCAAGGACGTTGTCCGAAGAAGAGGTACAATTTTTATCTGAGTCCTTTATTTTTATTTCTTCTTATACCTCATTCAAAACTATATTAACGATTTTCATATAATAAAAAAAATATAAAAAATATAATAGAATTTTATTATTCTTGTGGCATAACCCTTTTTCATATACTTATCCATCTAATGGAAAATTAAAAAATATAGCTCATGCGCACAAGCAGACTACTGCCTCATGAGACATTGTATTTAATTTTTCATTACGGCCTCTTATGTATGGTAATAATTATGTATAAAAATGAAATCATATTAAATAATATGATATAAATTTATTTATATAATGTTAAATAAATATTATAATTATTTCTTTACCATATAATGAAAAACATCACTTTTGCGTACTTGTGGATTACCGCCTCATGAATCGATGCATTTTATTTTTCACCAGCACCTCACTTAGATGGTATATATTGGTGTATTTAATGAAACAATATGATATTTATGATATAATTATCATTCTATAAATTTAAAATAATACTTACCTTTTTTCCCTCACATTCATTGAAAAATGGGAATGTTACTCATGTTATGTACAGACTACCGTCTCCAAGATTGTGACATAATTCATTTTTCATAACCACCTTACATGGTTGGTTCTAAAAGTATAAATAATATATAAAAAATTATAATTATAACATGATTTATATTCTTTAATTGATATAATAATGATTCATTTTACCATAGTCAACCAATCAAAGTCAATTTGGATTTATCGAACCAAATATCCTCAAAACATCAAAAGTAAACATAATTAATTCAGTGACTAAGTATAACATGGATATAGGTGAAATAAAATGAATAATAAAAGTCAAAATAATTATTAATCAAGTAAATAATTAGGATAATTTTATTATTCATGAATGTAAAGAAAGTACATGATAATTCAGACTCGAGGCAAGAGAAATTTTACCTTAAAACCGTGTTTTAAATGTTTTAAAGATTGATTTTATAAATATTTTTCATATTATTAAAATTCATTTATAGATTTATTTATACTGAGGTAAATACATTATAAGAAATAATTTATGTATCTTTTTACTTTCTTTCAAAAAATTCAAAATGAATCTTTTTACATATTTTATACTGAATGTTTTGACTTTATTTTCAAAAGGTAATAAAAATGTTATTTTTTAACGTATATGATGTAAAAGGATTATCAAAATGCCACAAATTTCATTTTATGTTTCACTTAATTTATAATATTCCATGTTTTTTTTAGATGAAAAATAGATTTCCCTTTGTTCTAGGTATTTTAGCTTTGTAAGCGGGGTTTTAAAGAAAATGGATATATCAATATCCTAAAATGTTTTAGTTATGGGTTCAGAAGTATATTTTAATGAGTATCATAATGTAAATTAAAATTTTTATGTGTTTACTATTTTTTATAGTCATTTAAAATTTTTTATTATGATTTTTGAGCTTGATATAGCTCTCAATGCATTGGTTAATGATTATGTTCTATAGATAATTATGTTTGAATTAACCACATATGTCATACCATTTGTAATGATTATTGTAAAGGTTAAATGAAGATGATTTCCAAATTAACCTTAATGACTTTTATATGCTTGATAATTACTTTTCATGGAAATAATTTGATTTCATAAGGTAAGATAATTATATTTTATTTAAAGGAATGATTTTTCCCTTTAAGGGTAAAAAGGTATGTTTTCAAGAAAATGTTTTTCACAGGTTCTTATGTTTTATAAGAAAAACTAATGATTTTTATTTTGCATTTATGTTTTCTTATAAAGTGTTTTATCATAAACTTTGGGCAGTAAAGCTGATTTCATGTGTAAGTAAATGATTATTTGAGCTCAAAGTTTATTATGCTAAATTAAAACTCTATTATATAATATCATGGGTTTGAAGTTGAATAAATTTTTTAATTTATTCATTGTTTATTTATATTACTAATATTTTTTTTATAATACCACATTTTAAAATGTTTTCTATAGGGGTTTATTTATGAGTAAGAATAAGGATGATGTCAAGTTGGAAATCATGAAGATTTGTCTTGAAAAAAAAGAAATATTTCATTTTAAAAGTATTGTATTATGAAAAAACTGATACTGAGTGTATGTGTCAAATTTTTAATGTATGAGTTTATCATGTAACATTTATGACATAATTATCTAAATCTCTAAACCTAAAAAGGTCCTTGAGAATGTAATAAAATTAGTTCTTCATTTAAAACTCAACATTATGTAATGTTTGAAAGCCAGAACCTTGTACGAAATGGATCCAAAATGACTCATATTTGAAGAATATATTATATAGGGTTGAAATATGACCATAAAATTAGATTAAGAAAAGGTTTAGGACATTTTAACCCTTACCATTTTAGTTTAACCTCGCATTAACCCTTTTTTGACCTTTACCATAGAAATGAGTTGTTACCTCAGTTACAATTCATAACGAACAAAAATTAATATGACCTTATTATATGATATTAATTATGATTATTACAAAAATGGAATCTATTTTATCAAATTAAATCTCTATATGTGGTGGAAATTCATTTTAAAATAAGCATGTAAAACACAACCAATCAAATTTTAGCAAAATTCATTTTTAAGCATAAAACTGAGTTTACCTTCATTACATTCCATGTAAAAACTCTTACATTGATGATAAAACATTTTATTGAATATATAATATATAAATTACCTTATAATCAATGATAAATAGTAATGAATTTAATTTATTAATATAAAAACACATTACATGCTTAAAAATCATTTCCATAAAAACATTTATTTTTTATCTTCAAATGATTTTATTTTCATTTATAACCAATTGATTACCAATTGATTAAAATTTTCAATTTGTAAAAAATTAATTTTCATAATTTAGTTTTTCTAATTCACACCTTCCAATATAATATCTTGGCAGTAACCATCAAATTAAATTATGATAATTTAACAGTGAATCACGGTTTGTTGAAACTTGGTGTTGTGTATAAAGAAAAGTATCAAAGGAATTAAATTTATATAAATAGAAATATATCATAATAAATAGGGGTGTTAAATTCCAAAAAAAAAACTAAATTATATTTTCACTTACCCTTCTCAGTAAACTTCTTGGCCTCTTTACATGGAGTTTCAACAACCATCCCAATTCTGTCATCCCTTTCATGAATCAACTCTATTTTGGTTTTTAGATTTATCCTTCCAATTTTTCTTTCCATGGTTTTTTTATAGTATTACATGGTGTAGAATCTATTAATATAGAAGAATCATATTTCTCTATCTAATTTTACACCCTCCTCAGTGGTCTTTATCACTAACTTCTTTGGTGAACATTATTCAGTTATCTTATCTTGTTTGTTCCATAAGGCAGACTTGGGTACCTACTCAACATTGGTGATTGTTTATTATATTAATCATGTGAGTAATACCTATAAGTATTATACCAAAAATTATCATAACATTAAACACCAGTATTTTATAACACACATAAATTTATAACTATTTCAAATATGTTCTAGATAGATATATTATATATCTTCTAGGAATTTTATTCAGTAGGTTTGTTTCCGATTTTAGATTTTATCCCCCATTCTATAGGAATTACCTGACTTGAATGAGTTTAAATATTATTCCAATAATCTATAGCTATATATATTTTAAATACCAGACCCATTGGGGCCCACCTGATTGATGGAAGATAGGGCCACCACAACCCTAAGCCTGCTTCCATAAGCCTGGTGTTAGCGACACGTGTCGAGAAGGAATAACTAAAATGAGAGGCATTTTCTAAAAGTTCCTATATGAATTCACCCAACAATCTCTATGAATAATTACATAGGAATATTAATAAAACATAGTAACATCTAAATTAAAACCCATGAATTTAATAACCTCTAGGGAATAAAAAAGTGTATGACCATGTCATACAAAATTTAAAGGAAAAAAATACATGGCTACCGAAAAAAGATGCCCCAACCTGAAAACAACTGGAATAAAAATAGATGAGAGAGATTGGCTTATAATATCCAATCCTAACCACCGTACTTGGTCTATGAACCTGAGTATCCATATGACACTCTAAAATCACCAATGATATTTCTATCATTTTCATAAGACACAACACATGAAGACATAGCCCATATAAGGGTGACTATATAAACACCCAATAGAACACCCTAAAAACCGAAGACCGAGAAATATAAAGGATGATAAAAATATTCATATCTACTAATGTTAATAAGGAAATAAAACCCAACAACATAGTTATATAATCATATAAGAAACCTAGCTGAGAGAGAAATGAGATCTCTATATCACAGCACAAGACATGCCAATGAGCCTACCAACAGCTCCAAGAAGTAATTTTATAATGCCCAATATCTCATGTGTCTGAAGATATAACCATGTGAAGTACCCATACCTTGCCACTGTAACACACAGTCAAGGGGGGAAATCTATAAGTAGAGTACCCACACATTAGTATGATAAGGGGGTTCCACTTAGTAGATAAATAGAGGTCCCACACCCTAGTGCATTAGGGGGTTACAATTTGATGATAGATAGAGGACCCATGACCTAGTCTGACATGGGGGTTCCAATAAATAGGCAGAGAACCCAAACCCTATTTTGTTAGGGGTTCCACTTAGTAGGTAGAGGACCCACTCCCTAAATTTTTAGGGGGTTCCACTTAATAGGCAGAGGACCCATGACCTAGTCCATTAGGGGGTGCCACTCAGTAGGTAGAGAACCCACACCATATTCCATTGCGGGGGGGTCCACTCAGTGGGTAGAGGAACCACACCCTAGTCTGCCCGAGGGGTTCCAATTAGACCAGTGCAAGGAGTATGGGGACCTCAAACCCTGGTACGATATGGGTGTTTCTATCCCCAACCTCTCTCTAATGACCTTGCCTAATCATTTTTATTATCAGGCATTGTCTAAATAAGTTTCATGCATATAACATCCCATGTAATATCTGAAAATCCACCATAAAGGATACCAACATATTCTATGCATAAAACTGATCATTATACACTACTCGTAGGACAAAATTTGAGTCTAAATGAAGTATATACGCATGGTGGAAGAATCCACATAGGGGTACACGATGTGTATGGGGTCTATACGACGTTTACCCCTACTCCACAACTTGGACATATTCTTCTATAGACATGGTTCAGTGGTCATTTCACCATACATGGTGTGTACAAGGTCCACATGGAATGTCTCAGCCACTATGGGCCTATCTGTGTGCTCTTGGTTATGCTTGTGTCTGTCAGGTCATGTTGTGTACCTGGTTGTGTACCCGATCATTCTCGAATACTGGTACATGCCCATGTACTCCAAGAGTATATGGTGCATCCTCCTACATGAGGTCTAGGATATGTGTAGCTAGAACACAGCTCAGGAACCCTAAGAGAGTCACACAACATGTGTTCCTAGCCACACAGTGTGTTATCCTTATCTCCACCAAAAAACCTTGCGCCACAACCAAGGGGTAATACACAGAGTGTGTTCATTAGACAAAACATTGTGTAGTAAGGTTTTCTACAGAAAGTCAAGTACTACATGAGAATTCTAGATCCAAGGCTTCTACTATGATTTCACCATTTTACCTCCTAAAACTAGTGGGGTTTTCCCCCGACCGTTGATTCTGGTCCTTTAATGTCGGGAAATTAGATCCCAATCACCTGTGGCAGTCCCTTTCACATCCCGTATGCCTCCCATCACCCGTAGTTCATCCAAAATCATAGATATATGGAAATAATCACCCTAATCCCACAATTAATCTCGATCCATCCATAAATATCCACCCATAATGTTGTTTGAACAACTTCCATGAATTTGGGGGTTCAATCATGCTCAAACCCGCCCAAGAAAAGTCAATCCGTGACCCCATAGGACAATGAAAAATCATGCAAAGAACGATGGGGGAAAAGTAAAATAAAAATGGTGATAAATATATTTCCACCAACTTCATCTAAAAATTATTACAAGGTAGGAAAATACAAGTTGAGATCATCAGATAAGAAATAATACATTTAATAAAACAATTTATTTCGGTAGTGGGATCATGTGATGGGTGGTTATATGTAGAATCAAAAGAAGATAATCAAATATCCAATCTCAAAAATTTAATCAAGGGAAGAAACTGAAATTGATGAGACCCACCTCTATTATAGATTGATTTTTGTAATTAATGAGTTTTCTAGTGACGAGGATGATATGATGAATCTTTTTCCTATCGTTCCACCTCAATCCAATCACCGATAATTATTTGATATTGATTTTCCAACAAAGGTCATCCAAGATCATCTCAATTCTCCCACGTTTTAGGTTAATAAACCTATAGAATTTTTATAATGGAGTATTTATAGGTTATTTAACTAGGATTTTTAATAAAAAATAAAACAATTTATTTATTTTAATTAAATACACCCACTGATGGCTACCTCAACTGGACGTTTGGTACTGACCAACCTTAGGTCACGCTTAGGGTAAACCATTTTCTCTAGATTCAACCATAGTCTTATATTTTCAATATGAGACTCTATTTAGGTGGTATTCTATTATTTATAAAAAAATAATCATGCATGATATTAATGTATTTAATATTTTTATTAAATTAATTCCGGGATCACCAGGACACATAATGTTGATCTGTATTAGTACATAGATCTAAAAACATTTCTTAATATATTTAAAATTATTACAAGGAAAAAATAGTGTCGCTACATTATTCCCCTTTAAAAATATTTTAATCAATGAAAAGAAAAAACTTAACAAAAAGGTGGGGATACTAAGTTTTCATTTGGCTATGCCTCTCCCAAGAGATCTCTTGCATGCTCCTTTGCTACCACAACACACAAACAAAGGAAATGACACATCCATGAAGGATCCTATCTTAACGATCCTCGATATACACTGGGTAATCCTTGAAGGTGGATCAATCCTCAATGTCAAAATTTACCTGGTTAATAATTTTCTTAGGATCATAAACATATCTCATCAGTTGTGACACATGGAAGACATCATGCCCCCGATCTTACTGTGGTGTTTAGGCTAGGTGGTAAGAAACCTCACCAACCCTATGTAGGATCTTTAATGGCCTAATAAACCTCCAAGATAACTTTCCTCCCTAGATGATATACACAATCCACATCAAGGGGAGACTCTTAGGAAAACATGGTCTCCCAAATTGAACTTTAAGGGTATAAGATGATGACATGAGTTATGTTTATGCTAGTTATAGGATGTCCTCATCCACTCTTGGATCACATGGACCTTTTTCATCATCTTCCTCACCACCTCTATTCTAACAAGATATTACTCACCAATCTCATTCCATCATAAGGGAGAATTTCATGGTCTCTCATATAGGGCCTCAAAAGGTTCCATGCTGATAGTAGAGTGATAACTATTATTATAATAAAAATCCACCAAAGGTAAGTGATCCTCCCAACTCTGGTTAAAGTCGAATACACAAGACCTCAATATATCCTCCAAGACATGGATAGTGCACCCAGTATTCCCATTCGTTTGGGGGTGGAATGATGTGATCATCCTCAACTAGGTCCCTAATTCCTCTTGTAGGCCTCTCCAAAACCATGATGTGAACCATGCATCACAGTTGGAGACAATATTCAATGGTATACCATGAAGTCAGACAATCTACTACATATAAAAATTTCCCAAACTATCCATCAAACTCCTCTCCTTAATATAAATAAAATGTGCCAACTTGGTATGTTGATCAATTATCACCTAGATATCATCATTGAATTTTAATATATGTGGAATCCATATCACAAATTCTGGGGATATTCCATCCCATTTCAACTTTAGGATCTCAAGAGGTTTCAACAAGCCTACAAAAACCTAGTGCTCAGCCTTAACCTACTAACATGTGAGACACTAAGAGACAAACTTGGTGACACTTCACCTCATTCCATCCCACCAAAACAATTACTAAAGGTCCCTATACATATTCCCTACACTAGGATGTAAAACCAAAGGAAAAGTGTGAAACTCCCTCATCACCTCTTCTTGAAATGTGACGAGAACCACTGCCCATCACTGAAAAAGGATAATATGATTCCCCCTTCAAAGAAACCATTTAGTTAATCTCCTAAGGATATCTGGTCACATATATCCTCATAGTAGATTTCTCCCAATTAAGGAACTATCACACACTAAATGAGAGGAGTAGTAAACACCATCAATTGATGATAAGATGCACCCTCACCTCCACCAGTGTCAACTACAAAGAATCCAACTACATCGAAAATTCCTCCACCATATGTGAATGAGACTTCATGCTAAGAAAACATTCCACTACATTGACCTTCTTAGGAGTATATACTATCTCAAATCCATATTCTTGTAGGAAATCCAAAAAAATCCTCTATCTCAAGTTAATATCTCTCTATTTGAATATATACATGAGACTATAATGGTCTGAGTAAACCGCAAATCACTCTCTTATAAGATAGTGGATAAAAATACCTAGAATGAAGGCTACTACTAGAAAGTACTGGTCATGAGTTGAAAAGTTCTGCTCATGGGGTCTCAACTACCTCAACCCATACATAATCACTACCTGCATATATATCAACATGCAATTGATACCGAATCCAGAGTTAACGAAAAACACTCTATACTCCAAAACCACCTCTAGTAGTATTAAAATAGGAATACTAGTCTGCCTCATCCTCAAATCCTCAATGGATTTATGACATTGCTCAGTTTGGGTAAATGGATGACCTTTTTTCATCGGAGTGGTCAAATGGGATCTAATCTTGGATAAGTCCTCCATAAACCTCTTGTAGTACCATTCCATGATAAAAAAAATCTTAAATTCTGATAAATTCTTGGGTTTATTAAAATAAATCACTACATCAATCTTCATCAGGTCCACAACTAATCTATGATTAGAAATTACATACCCCAATAAGTGAAACTCATGGATCTTGAACTAGAACTTGGAGATTTTACCATAAATATGGTGCTCCTGGTGTAAGTCTTGAACTATAATCAAGTGCTCCTCATGCTCCTTCTATGATACAGAGTATATGATTATATCATTAATGAATATAATTTAAATCCAGTTCATATATGTTTAGAAGATATGGTTCATCAAATAAAAAAGCATAATGGTGGAATTCTTCACACTGAAAGGAAACACCAAGAACTCATAATGTCCCTAGCAACATCATAATTCATGCTTCAGAATATCAGCCTCGCAAACTCTCAACTAGTGGTAGACAGACCTAAGATTGATCTTTCAGAACTATCTCTCACCTTGAAACTGATCAAAGAGGTCTTCTATCCTCATCAAAGGGTACTCATTCTTTATCATTTCCTGGTTCATGCAAGGATAGTCAACAAAAAGTTGTAAGCTCTCTTATACCTTTTTCATGAACAAAATCAAAGATTAATAAGGGGACACACTGAGTATTATAAATCCCATCTCTTTAATGTCCTCCAACTACACCCTCAACTCCAGGATACAGATAGGGTCCATCTAATATGCCATATTAGGTATCAGTGCTGTCCTCTGGTGTAAGTTGATGAAAAAATATGTCTCCTTACTTAAAGGTAGTCCCTTAATTTCCTCAATAAAGACATCCAAATAGTTCTCTATGATTGAAGTAATCCATATGCCAGAATATTCCACTATTTCATGGTATAAACTCACCAAATGATGGGTTATGGGTTACAGATTCCTATACACAAGACCCACTCAATCCACCATGATATCTCTCTTGACTGTAAAGGAGAATCTCATCCCATCAGTCCGAAGGCATCTAACTCATCCATGATGATAGATAATCTAGGATCATACAGTGGGAAACTAGTCCATACCGATGATTACAACATAATCACTAATCATGATGACCAAGAGGTTCTACAAAAGACTCAATCCACAAAATGATAGCTCACACTTCTAGTAGACAAGTGACATTGAAGAAGAATTACCCGTAGGAACTTAAATCCAAATCAGCTGAGATAAATTATCCACTAGGATCTCCATATCTCACATAGGGAGTAAGGAGATAAAATAATGACTTGAACTTGTGTCTACTAGGACTAAAGAAAGAGTATAATAAACATAGATCATACCTCTGATTATCTCATGAGCTATCAAGTCATAAGCCTCCATTGCCTGCAGATGCCTGCAGCCATGACCGTTATATCCCTAATACTGATGTGGGACTCATAATGGTGATGTTTGAAGCAGATAATAATGTCTTCCACCACCACCAGTTCCTCTATCTTGATCTAAACCTACTCCTTTGCTAGCTCTGCCTCCCTGGGGGACACCCTAGCCTCACTTGGGAGATCCATGATTTCAGTGTTGCCTCAGATGTGGTGGTCCATATACTATCTTCCTAACCTCCTCGACATGTCAGGTCTAGAAATCATGTTCCACGTGGCCTCACCCATCATATTCATAGCAAAAAACCTTTTTGGTTTTCCCTAGTCCTCTGTGTGGTCCTTACACCACATGATCACATGCCTGAGTTAGACTATGAAAAGGTCTCTTATACTGAGATCCTTCCAACTAGATGCAACTAGGTGATGCATATTACTCAATACCATGATGCCCACTACCATCTCCAACTTCATGGAATCCCTCATATAGAAAGATATCCATCAAAAGAGCCTTCTCTAGCACTTTATCATAGGTGGGAGTGCCGAAGGGGACCATACTGAAATAGATTCCTCGGTAGAGTCCCTGTCCAAACATCCATGACAAGAAGTAACCATCCTAGTAAATATTTATGGAGTACCGCATAATGTATATTAAACTCCCAACAGACATGTAAAAATTCACACTACCCTTATGAAGCTCAAGAATCTCTTAAATCCAAACTGAGCGCAAGCATGAGGGGTAGAACACCTCCTGAAATAGATGATGGAATTCAGTCTGTGAGAGTTCCAACTCATCATGAATCTACATGAATAGACTCCACAAGCACCCATATTATCTATGGAAAAGACTAGATTATAGACCAACCATCTGATTATTTGGGGTTTGAATGATCCTGAAGACTCAGATCACCGGCTCAATCCAATCCTCTACTGCCTAGGGATCTTGGTCATCATGGAAACTCAGTGTCCACTATTGATATAACTAATGGATTATAATAAGACTACACACATCCTCATCCTATTATGCTGGAATAATAAGCTTCTTGATAGATAGTGGTTCTACTACCTACTCTCCTGGAGGAAAGACCACATTAGATTTCCCCTGAACTAATGCCTCATTGTTCATCAGATCATCATCACAATCTTGAATTGGTAACCTGGATGACTACCTTCATAGAGGAATTATAAAAGTAATTAGGATATACCATAGTTAGATAAGAATATATATATATAGGGAGATGAATCAAGAAGGATAGTCAAATGACTCAATACCATATGATGCATGCACCATGTTCCCGGCAACCAATGTATCAGTATGTCGAGTTGACAAGAATTTATTCAGAGTCCTGGTGTATGGATAAGTTGGTTGCCACAAAAAAATAGATTATATATCATGAAATACACACTTGAGACACTTTAACACTGTTACCCTAAGTCCCAACCAACCCTCACCATGGGTACGCATTTGCATAGACATGAGGAAGAACCACCATTGATACAACTCTGTAACAACCCAACCCATCGGAGCCTACCTGGCTGGTGGAAGACTTGGCCACCACAACCCCAAGAAAACCTCAATATTCTAGGGGATAGAGACAAGCACTGATAAGGAATAACTAAAATGGGAATCCTTTTCCTAAAGTACCTATACACATGAACCCAACCATCTCCATGTGGAAGTGTAGAGGAATAATAATAAAAGATAATAAAATCTAGAGTAAAATCCATGTATTTATTAACCTCTATGGAATAAAAAAAGTGATATATCATAATCTAAAATGTAATGGGAAAAACATTCCTACCTAGAAAATTTGTCCCAATCTGACAACAACTGGAATAGAAAATAGATGAGAGAGCCCGAATCCCGATATTTAAGACCAACAATCATATGTGGTGTATGCACCTGAGTATCCCTATACTCCTCTAAAATCACTACCAATCAGTGCTTCATCTTTATAGGAAATGACACATGTGGGTAAATCCCATGAAGGGGTGAGTATATACATACCCAGAAGGATTCCCCAAAAACTAAAGAGGGAGAAATAGAAGGAAATATATAAGTATTCAACTCAAATAAAATTAATAGGGAAACTAATACCAACAACAGAGATATATGCTCATATAAGAAACCCATATGAGAGATAAAGGTGATCTCTATATCACAACCCAACATAGGTCAATGAGTCCACCAATAGCTCCAAGTGGTCTGTTTCCAATTCCCAACATCTCAAGTGTCTGAATATGTAACCGTGTATATGACCCACACATCTACACTATTACACACAGTTGAGAGGGAATAATATTCAAGTAGTGGGCCCACACCTTAGTATGATAAACGGGTGACACTCAGTATATAGATAGAGGACCCACACCCTAGTGCACTAGGGGTTCCACTCAGAATATATATAGAAGACCCACACCCATGTCTATCATAGGTGTTCCACTAAGTAAGTATAGGACCCATGCCCTAGTATGTTAGGGGGTCCACTCAGTTGGTAGAGGACCCAATCCATAGTCTATCGGGAGGGTTATACTTGGAAGAGGACCCATCCCATATTCCTTCAGGGGGTTACACTCAATAGGTAAATGACCCACACCCTAATCCATCTGGTGTATTCACTCAGTAGGTAGAGGACCCACACCCTATTTCTTTAGGGGGGGTACTACTCAGACCAATGTGAGGAGTATGGGGGACCCACACCCTGGTATGATAGAGGGGTTTCCAACCTCGACCTCTCTATGATGATCATGCCTGATCATTGGAATCTTCAAGAGTCACCTAAAGAAGTTTCACGCTCAAAACATCCCACATCATATCTCTAAAACCTCTATAAGTCTAACATTGCATTCGATGAGGAAAACTTCTTAGGATAGTCTACTCACAAGCCAAAAATCGAATTTTAAATTAAAAATATACACAAGGTGTAATAATATACATAGGGGTGCATGGTGTATATGGGGTATTCACAATGTGTGATCCTCTCCATTTCCTAGCTTTATTCTCATCTGGACATGAATCAGTGACCATGTCACCATACACAATGTGTATGTGCCCCACACAACATTTCTTCTCCACCTGGGTCCTGCCTATGTGCTCCTAGTCATGCCCATTTTCATTTGGCTGTTCCATGTACCTACTTGTGCCCAGGTATTAACACATTACCATGTGATCCAAGATTACATGGTGTGTACTTTTTCATGGGGTCCCTTCCAGTTAGATTTGGAACATGACTCAGCCACCTGGGGAGGGCCACACTGTGTGCAGGCCTATCCACATGATGTGTGATCCTTATCTCTACCTGAAAACCTAGCATTTTAACTAGGGGGTACTACATGGTGTGTGTTCCTCATACTACATACCATGTAGTAGGGTTTTACAAAAAAATTCAAGTTCTCCACATGGATTCTAGATATGTAGCTGTCACTATGATTCCCATCATTTGACCACCCAAAACTAGCGGGGTTCACCATTGAACTTAAATTTTTGATATCTGGTGACCAAAAATCGGATCTCAATTGTCCGTGGTGGTCTGTTGCATGCCCCGTATGCCTCTCATTTCCCATCGGTCTTCTTGGATCATAGATATATGGAAATAATTTTTTGTCAAGTATTTAATCAATAATACTCTATGAATATAATTTTTTTTATGCTCACAAATACCACATTTTGTTTTACTAATGAAATTAATTTTAAGTAATTTTTAGTAATATATTTCTTGAGAATTTTATCTTATTTATGTGTTAAAATACTGGTTTTTGTATTATAGATATTTTTTAAAGTATTATAGAAACACTATTCGTACCCTATATTTGTAAGTGTAATGTGTGGTTTGGAAACCCTATTTTTGGAATAAAATATATAGATCATGAATTCTATGCTATTGGAAAAGTATAAATCAACAACCATATGTTTGGAATAAACCTTATGTTTGAGGAATAAACGTATGGTTCATCAACCCTAATTTTTTAATGAACTATACATTATCAACCCTACTTTTAGAGTTTTTCACTACATGAAGGAACCCTATGTTTGAATTAGTCAATAAAAAAGTTTTAAATTAAATATATTTTACAGGTTTTCTGTAACAATATCATTGAAAGTAAATATATGTTTAAATCTATTTTAGGACTGATTTAAAGGATCATATTAAATGGATTAAATCATTAATATTTCTGTGGGAAGTTATGAATCTCTATGAATGGTTTAAAATTAAAATGATCATCATTTTTCAAGATATTTTATTGGATCAAATATGGCCGAAAGAAATCCATATATCTATTGTTAAATATCTAGAGTGATCTCATCATATATGGTGTGTGATATATTTTTGAATATATAACTCTTATAAAAATACAAAATATCTAACATATCTTTTATTCTGAAGAAGATACACCTTAGAGACATACATGTTTCAATATTTTTGTGTGTCAAATACTATTTTAATATTATTGTTTCTATTTTTCTATTTATATTTTTATTAAATATCATTAGAAATCAGGATCAATTAGAATCTATTCTTTATTGAATACATTTATAATTAAATAAAAAGATCTATTTATTTTTCAATTGAAGCTAAAACTATGAATAAGAATATATTTCTCTCAATCAAATAAATCTTTATTGATTTATTGGAGTATCAACTGCTCAGGCATAGTCGTGGTGGTGTATCACCTTCTTGGACTAAGCTTTGGATTTGAGGTTCCCTATAAAATAACAAGAAGATCTTTTAAAATCCGTATTTTAAAGGTGTCAACTACCTATACTCATTTATTAAGGTCTTGTGATAATATGTCATATTTAGTGAATGTAATCAATCTCGATTAGAGAGTGTTAATGGAGTGGACTAGGGGATCTTTGTGCCATGAACCACTATAAAATCTCTTGTGTTCTTATTATCCATTTATCTACTACTCAACTTACTTAAATGAGAGAATGCAGCATATCTTCTTAAATTACAAATATGGATAAGAGTTTGAATATGTTTAGATTATTTAAAATACAAAATTCACCCCTCTTATGTATCTTTGTGTTATCCTAAACTAAAAATTGGTATAAAATGGTTTCTTTTTGAATAAAGAAGATAAGATCTAGTAATCTAAAAGTTAAAGGTATATACAAATATATATGTTAATAACATAACTAAAAGAAGGTATGGAAATGATCTGTGATTATTAATTTAATGGTGATAATTATGGATATTGGAAAGCTTGACTGATTATCTATTTGAAAAATCATGGAATCAAATTATACATAAAGATTGTAACTCTGTATGAAATTCCCGAAGAAAATAGAAACATGGGATGCAACCAAAAAAAGCTAAGAATGATATAAATTAAAAATAAAGGAATTCTATTATATGTAGACTTCATCCAGATGAATTCAACTGAGTATATCAATGTATTAATACCTATAAAATGTGGAAAACTATTACTATTTTCTATAAAGGAATTGAAAATGTTAGACAATTTTGGTAAACTAATGCAAAGATGAAATCTGATACCTTTAAAATGTATGATGGTGAAAGAATCACCCAAATGAATGTGAGATTGAAAGAGATAGCCAATGGTATTGCTACCACAAAAACATAAATTTCACAATCAGACCAGGCATTGAAAGTGTTTAGAGTAACACCCTCTAAGTGGAATGGAATATTTGATGCAATATGATAATCAACACCAGCCAAATATTTAATAGTGAAATAATTGATAAAAACCATGAAGATAAATGAAGAAGAAATGAAAGCTGAAGTTGAATACCATAAAATGATAAAAAGGGAAAATAATTCTCTTAAAGTTACTACTCATAAGCATGAAAATAAAATAATATAAGATGATATATTCACAAATAATTCACGATGTTTAAATTCTGAAATAGTTCTATCTCAACCAACCATAAGATTCAAAAAAATTTATAAGAAAAATTTGGTTTCAAGAATACCTTCAAAAAAGATTAAAGACTTTCTAAAGAAGTATGATGCTATAAATGTATATATATGGGACATATCAGAACTAATTGACCATAGTTAATGGAATAAAAGATAAATATGGATAAGAAAGAAAATAAAAATCAAATGAGAAATGATTATGAGTGAAATGGAAATAAATATAAGAAGGCTATATGGAGTGTATTAGAAGAATCTAACAGATCTTTTAAATTTAACTCAAAAAAGGTGCCAAAAAATATAAAGGAAAATATGTTCTTTATAGATAAGGAAGAAGATGAGGTATAATCTTATTGTTATCTTTCTTCTGATTCTAAAAGTTCCTCTAACAAAACATTAGCCACTTATTTCTCCATTCATAAAGAAAGATATGAATATTTAGTAAAAAATAATAAGTTACTATAGAATATTAATAATTCCGTTTTAAGTGAGAAATATGTAATGGTAAAACAATATCATGAATTAAAATAAAATTTTAACAAGTATACTTCAAACTATATTGATCCTGAAAATAGAATAAAATAATTAAAAGATGAAATAGATTCATTCAAAAGTGAGGCTAGCATATTAACTAAAGGAGAAGAATATCTAAATTATATTCTTGGAAAAACTTTTATCAAAAGGGAATAATATGGAATATGAAGAAACAGTGAAAAATAAAAATTATATAAAAATTACTTTGTACCTAGTTCTAAAATAAAAAATATATAGAATCACATGTTTTTATTGTGGAACTATGGGACATTACTCTAATGAACACTATTTAAGAAATCCCTATATTTTTGTAATTAAAAAAAAAATTATTTCCATAAATATGTTTGAATCTTATAATGAAAATTTTGAAAAAATATAGAAAATATGGTAAGCTAGATATTTTATTACAGACATAGATGGACCAAAGAAAACATGGGTATGGGTCAGAGTAGAGTACTAAAGAGAAGGGGGGGGGGGGGTGAACTGAGTTTCTATAAAAATTTCTATTAAAAAGTTCACTTAAAAGATTCCCCAATAAAATGAATACAGGATGGTTAATCAAGGTAATAAGGTTATAATAGTTTGAATGTTCAAATAACTTTTCATAAGATTGATTAATCCTCAGTAATATCAATGTGAGTTATTGATATAAATTTTGAAGCTACTCTACTAGAGAAAAATTGTTATAACTTCCTTCTAAGACTAACTATAAAAGTAATATCTAGTTTTCTGAAATATAAAGTAAAATAGAGAAAAACTAAATTAAAATACACAATGGATAAAACAAGTGGTTCAGTCTCAAGATGAGACTTAATTCAATCCAATTTTTGATCACCATCCACCATGAAGTCTATATTAATAAACTTTATCCACACCCTGGACTGGGGTAAACAATAGTACACAAGACTATCCAGGTCACATAACCTCTTCCACTATTCTTCGTGGGGATAAGCTACCAGGTCACACAAGGACCTATTCCACACTTATCCATGGGAGTATATAGCTGTAAGAAGATATGAGAGGAAGGATATCTTGTATCATTCAGTTTAATATAAGAGATAGTGTGTGCTTTTAATATAGACACACACACACTGCTTGAAACCCAAAAACAATACACAACCGAGTGAAATTGAAGATAATGAGTAAGAAGTGCTTTGAGTGCTATTCTATGCAGATTTATACTTTTAGGATGAAGCATATTCAAGTATCAAGTCCTATTTTGAAAAATAGAGTATCAAAAGTCTGGTGCTCTTGTTTCTAGTTTGAATATGTGAGCTATGTAGCATGTGTTCTTATATGAAGATGTTTGAGGCTATGATCTACGGTATTTGAACCTTCCTGAATCGAGAGTTCTTCATGTGTTCTTTAGTTATATCTTACTTCATGCATGATTTATCTATTTTTAAAAATGCTCGCATGTCTTTCTATGTGTTTTAGCAGCCAGGCTTATTTTCCTTTTTAATTGTGGGTACACACGTTGGAAGCAACATGATGCATGTATTCTGCACCTCATAGCTCATACTATCAGGTGACATGTCTACAAAGAAACATTAATGCTTTCAATTCCATTTAATAACTAAAATATGACCGTTATAAATTAAATTGAAAATTAAAAATGAAGATTAAATAACGGTGTGAAAGTTTGTCTTGAAATAGTGTCACTTGGAAATGATGTCTTCACCTTTTCCTTTAAGCGATGAGATAGTCATGGTTCCACAACTATGTTAACATTAGGAACCGGTAGCATAGATGCAGTGCTGGGATCATGGTGTCTCTGGAAGTGGTGTCTAGTCCTTTGTTAAAACATTGACCAGTGCTTGAGTCACAATGTCAGGAGCACGATATCAGGTCATGGTATCAGGTCATGGTATCAGGTCATGGTATCAGGTCACGGTGTCTGGTACATAGCCAAATATGGTATATGGGTCATGGTGTCTGGTCACGATGTCTGTTCATGGTGTCTAGTCCTGGTGTCTGGTCATAGTGTCTGGTCATAGTGTCTATGACATATCCAAATATCTGTAAACAGTCTTAAGTAGTAATATTCATAGAATAGTTTAAACTCAATTATGGTATAATATAATAGGATTAATCATAACTAGTGAGATTCTAAATTTGAACTAGTAAGTATGGAATCATAATAAGACTGATTCACACTCAAATTTACCCACGAGATGAAGGTAGAACGGTCCTTGTAGTCTAGATAGGGTTGTCAAATCCATTGAGACCTAAAAAGATACCTAATATACACAACCTATGAGATGTATTTTTGGTTATGAAGTTTCCAAATTTGGGTTGATTTTTTACGGGTTTAAATAATCACTAACAGATTTAAGTTAATTCAAATTAAGATAATGAGTTTATCCTTGGTTATCGCTCGGGGTGGATTGGATGAATTCCTTTTTTAAAGATTTCAATTTCATTAACTCAAGAAGGATTCATTCAATGAATTCAAAATAACCTCATTAACTACTAGTTAAACACCTTGACAAACACATGATAATCACCTATAAACTTATAGGATCATTTTCATGAGCACTACAAGGTAATAGATTTTATTAGCACACAAAAGTGGGGTGAATAAATTCAATATGGAAGAGGAAGAGAGTAAATCATTGAATAAGAGAAACTAAAATAAAAGAAATTAATAAACATTTATAGAGTGAGAAATAAAATTCAATCCAACCCCTTTCTACTCCCTTGTATAAAACCATAAAAGAGTTAGCCCTCCATTGATGACATGTCCTCAATGGAAGTGGGAAGTGGACTTATGCGGGTGGAATTGAAGAAGTAAAAACAATAACAAAAATCGATCACTCCACCATTGTGTGAAAAATCTCACAAAGTATGGTGTGAATAAATTCACACTTTTAGGAAACGGTATCAACATGATTTGTAGAAGAATATAATAAGAGTAAATGAATAACTTTTATTAAGAAACAATGGTTAATTGAACAACTTACATGAGAAAGAAATGTGATTACAAACACAAAGCGGAAACATAACACTACAATGAAACCAAGCAATAAATATCATTAAATACTTCAACAAAACTACCTTAAATAGGCATTTTTGGAGCCTTGGGTCGAGCCTACAATAGTATAAAGCATCCCACTTGATTATGGTAGGCCTAGGGTGGTGTAAAGTAAGGAAGAGTGGACTTATTTATCCTTAACATGAAGTGGCATTCGACTTGCATTCACCGAACAGACACACCTAGAAGGCCTTCTAGATGGCTGAATTAGAGTGTGCCATAGAAAACAAAAGTGAAGCTCTATATGTCTCCCAGATCTCTGTAAAATTCAGCCCAAATGAATTTGTGGTATCTGAGATATGATTAAATTGGTGGGCTGTTTTTCTGTGCTGCAGAATCTGGCCCAGAATTTTATCTCGAACTTGGGCCACCTGAATAACCACAATGGAGACCGCATTAGCACTAGATCCAGAATAATTATATGTTACCATATTTTCCTTCTTTCATTCCATGAAATTTGGGCTTCAGTGAGTCTGTATTTTGGGCCCCACATTCTCATCAGCGGGATGGTGTCCAATCTGCCTTCTCCAGAATTGTTTACTTTCATCACCAAATATCCCCATCATTCTTTATGAATACTCCATTGATCACTGAATGAAAAATGTTCTTCTTAAAGTGTAGATCCTTTTCTAAAAATACCAAATTAAAACATGGATAATAAAATTCCTTAAAATCATAAGAATCATTGGTCCTAAATTGGTGTACATTAGGCATGAAGTGCACAAACGATGAGAATGGATGTTCAAAATTAAAATCCACTAACTCAGGCCCATAAGATCAAAAATGGACATTTAATATAATTAAAATTCAATTAACATATTTATTTTTATTGTCTAATCAAAGACCGACCAACTTCAAACATTATTTAAACAAGATTATCATAATTTTCTTGAGTTTCATAATTTTCATGATTTGGGAGCATTAAAACATGAACAAGTAGAAGGAGTCCAACAATCTACCACTTTTTAATTATCACAAATCATGGAATTTATGAACTATAAAAATTGATTAAGTTCATTCTTATTTCTCTCCCTTTTGGGTTTATCAAAAAGAAAATAAGAAGCACAAAAAAAAGAGAATAAATATAAGACTAAACATAAACAACAAAAGAGCACATTCTATTGAAAGATAAGTAAAAATCCAGTACAGACATTGGAAAAAAAAATAGAAAAATTTCCCATCAATGATACATTATTAAATTCTCTTCAGAGGTAGTATACTTTTCTTTTCCCTTGGAAGAATCAGTAGGAGGAGCCACAGGAGCAGAAGAGGAGATGGTAGTTGAGAGGGATCCAAAGGTGAGAGAAGGAAGAGCCACACAGGGGGAAGAGTGGGTTTTGTCTAGGAATGAGGCACAGATTGTTCAAGAATAATAAGTCTGATCTAGCTTAGATCCATAGAGATAGACATGGTAGTAGGGACAAAAGAAGACAATGAAGAAGGGGTGGAACCAGGATTCAAGGGAGCAGCTGTAAGAACCACGATGGATGTTATTTTCACATGGAGATAGGGATTTAAAAAATTGATGAAATGAGTGATAACCTCACCACCATACTACATTTATTTTTCAAAGTCATCTTTATTCTCAATAAACTTCTCCAAGGTAGGTGTGAACTATTTTATTTTCTGTACTTGGTCCTTAAAAACTTGAGTCACATGAGGCATTTTTAAATTTTCCACAAGGTACATGAAATGACTTGTCAATTGATGCTTTGTATAAATCATTTTTAAGTAGAAATCCACCTTCTTTTTAATTTCATCATAGGTTGTAGAATCTTCCATAGAGTACAGTCGGACCATGTTATGGACATGTTCACTGTTTTGAACAATTTTTGAGAGGCTTTCTCGAATAGATTTACTTTTCAATGATTTAAGCTGTTCTTGAATAACCTTTCTCCGAAAAAAACTCTTGGACTAAGATGATTGAGTAGTCTTGGATGAGGAGGAAGGATCTGATATGGCTACGTATGGTTTAAGAAGGCTATTGAAAATACTTTCATCCGAGTCCTTGAATATACCAGGCAAGACATCAATTGAGGATGCTAATTTTCGAACTTCTTATGCCAAATTGTCATTGTTTGTTGTAGTTTTCTAAAAAATGACTACCTGATTTGGTCGAATCAGTGAAAAAACCTTTCTAGCTATCCTATCAGAATCTTATATGCTAAATATTGCAACATGAGGTTCAACAGTTTCAAATTCTTTCTTCAGTTCCTCAACCAAAGACCTTAAATATTTTACTTCTTCTCTTAGCTACTGATTTTAAATTACAGCTTACTGAATTTCATGCAACATCCAAGGTTTAGTTTTCCATATAAGTTTTTACAAAAATAATACTAGCATCATGTTCACTTAGATGAGTTACAAGAAGAGTTTTAGCCTTCAAAAGCTTCTCAAAGAGAGCCAACTTATTTTCTCCAAACACTTTTAAGTCCTCATGGATTAAAAAGCTTGAGACTTCTAGAGAACTCTTGGGTTCAAATACCTCAATATATTCATGCTCCTTAGCAGTTATTACTCCTGGTAGAGAAAAATATTTTAACTGAAAAACTATTCTAAGATCAATTCTTCTCATTAAAGCCACTTGAGAGTATGAGACATCAAAATAGCAAGGAAATTTGTACACATTGTGCATATGAATTATCTCAAAAGATATTTGTGCTTGAGTAGATTCTAGAATTGGGTTTTTCTCTCCCTAAATTTGTGCCTAATCTCTAAGAGTGAGAGACCTAGTCTCTTGCTCTATTTCTAGACTTGAATCAATGTCAGGCTCAACCATATTTGTTCTAGCTTGCCGAAAGGATTGGTCCATTATTTCTTAAGTTGGTGGGATTAATTCTAGCCCAGCTTGTTCTTCAAACCTTTCCACATCTGTAGGACCTTCCTCAATAACAGTTTATTCTATATGTTCCTCAAGAACATATTGCTCTTCCAAAATAGCAGTAGGTCCTTCTTTATCAATAAATCTTTCATCGACTATTTCTTCACCAATTTTTTGTTCATTAACTTGATGATCATCTAATTGTTGATATGGTAATCCACTTTCCTCTTCTAAGATAGCTCTGTACACAGATGCAACTTTGACATCCATTTCTTCTTGACCTGATTATTTCCCCAACACATCAGGTTCTAGGATTGGTTCATTCTTTTCCTTAGGCCTTAAATGATATTCAATGGGATTGAACTTTTCATACATTCTTTAATTGTGCTCTACCCAAGAATTTTTCCAAGGATTCCAGTTTATATTCATTATTATGAGTGTGTCCGTTGAGATAAAAAACTCATAACCTTTAATGAATTCCTCATTATGTCTGACTACTCCTTTAGCAGATATAATTGTAGAGATTACTCTTGAATAAAACAAGGAGGCAGACTTCAAATAAGTCTTTATCAGTTCACACATGTGAAGTAAAATATACTTACATAGATTAATCTTGTGCCCATTATTCATAAGATGTATCAAGAATACATCTTGATACTTAAGAGTAGAAAATCCCATTTCCTTGGAAAAATAATATTTTGAATAAACTTAAATAGCAGCCTTGTCTCACCATCCAACTCACCAACAATTTCTCTTATTTTATTCAAATTTCTAGTTAGACATTACAAGGATTCTTCTAAGATGAATATATCACTGTGAGGAGGAGGCTCTCACTGATGATCCTCACATATCCCTTCATGAGCTATCCTTAGGAAGGTATCCCATAACCTCAAGGAAAAGGGACACCTTTGACCATTAATCCAACTCCTTACAACAAAGTCATCTTTAGTATTGAATGAATACAAGACATACTGATAAAACTGTGAAAATTGTTTTGGATAAATGGGTCGTTTTTTCATAGTAAACTAACCAGCCATCCTTATTTAGTTAGAACTTTGAAGAGAAGTGACTTTCTAGATAGTATCCACTTAGGAGATACTTCTTTTTCAGGAACAAGTAATCTATTTACAAGACCTGAATTCCGCGATCCTTTTTGTTCTATTCACGATGCCTTTCTTGTTTTCCTATGTGACCTTCACTTCTCTGGAGTCAAGGAAGAGGTTCGATTCATTCTGGGCATAAAAATTCATGTTCAAGTAGGGGAAAGAGTTGAAGGAGAGTAGGATATTTGGAAGGAAAGGTCTTCAGTTTCGAGAGATGAAAGATCATGTGAAGAAAAAAGTGAAAAATATTGGGTTTTTATCATTTAGGAAGTCCAAAAATCGTAACAAAAAATATGTGGAAAAATAAAAAAAATAATCAACATCGATATGGGAAATAAAATTAAAAGAAAAAAAATTGAGTCTTTGCAGTGAGACCGAAACAGGTTTTCACGGTGTCATCCATATAGTGTGTCTCAAAAACGTGCGGCCATAAAGTTGAGATAGTAAGTGTAGTATAGTAACCAAGAGACAGTAACTATGAAACCATAAATCTTGAAGAAGAAAGTGTAAGATAGTAACTTGTGAAATCGTGAAAGTGAAAGACTGTAACAAGTGAAACCTTGAAGCATTAAACCGTAATTCCAAGACAGTAACAAGTGAAACCGTAAATTGTGAAATAGTAAGTCCAGACTATAAGCATTTAAATTAAGAATTATCATCCCTAATTTATTTATGATATAATATATTAATTTATAGCTTAATGGTTGGGTGAATATATCAACAAGATGATATTCAGTTCCAATGAATTCTAACATAATATCTCCTTTGTGATAATGGTCTCTCAAAAAGTGATGTCTTACATCAATCTGTTTTGTCTTGGAGTGTGAAATAGGATTCTTTGAAATGTTAATAGAACTTGTATTGTCACAATTTATTGGTACATGTCTGAATTGATATCCATAGTCTAGTAATGCGTGTCTCATCCACAAAATTTGTGCACAACAACTACCAGTAGCTATGTATTCAGCTTCAATAGTAGATAATGCAACAAAGTTTTTTTATTAATACCCCATGACACTAGATACTTTACTAAAATGTGACATGTTCCAAAGGTGACATTTTTATCTAACTTACAACCACCAAAATCAGCATCATAATAGCTAACTAACTCAAATGATTGTCCTCTAGGATAGAATAATCCTACATTGGGTGTATGTTTAAGTTATTTGAAAATTATTTTAACAACATTTAAATGAGATTATTTAGGGTTTTCTTGAAATTGAGCACACATACATACACTAAACATAATATCAAGTTGGCTAGTAGTTAAGTAAAGTAAGCTTCCAATCATTCCTCTATAAGTGGTTTGATCAACCGATTTCCCATTTTCATGAAGATCCAACTTACAATAAGTACTCATTTAAGTATCACAACTTTTAGTTCTATCCATGAAAAAACATTTTAGAATATATTTATTATATTTGGTTTGATTTAAAATAATAGCATCTTTATTTTGAAATATTTGAAATCTAAGAAAGAATTTTAGTTCACCCATTAAACTCATATCAAATTAATTTTGCATCATTTTAGAAAACTCAATACATAAATATTTTTTTGAAGATCCAAAAATAATACCATCTACATAAATTTGAACTACCAAAACGTCATTGGAAATTCATTTTATATAAAGATTAAGATCAACTATAACTTTTTTAAAACTTTTGTAAATAAGAAAAGTACTTAATCTATCATACCATGCTCTTGGATCTTACTTTAAACCATACAAAGATTTTGATAATTTAAAAACATTATTTGGAAAGCGAGGATTTGTGAAACCAAGGGGTTGTTAAATAAAAACATCCTTAACTATATACCCTTTTAGGAATGCACTCTTTAAATCCATTTGATATAGTTTGAAATTCAGATGTGCTGCATATAAAAGAAATATTCTAATGGAATCAAGTATAGATACTAGTGCGAAGGTATCATCATAATCAATTCTTTATTCTTGACTATATCCCTATGTAACCAATCTATCTTTGTTTCTAACTATGTTACAAGATTCATCTACTTTATTTCTAAACACCCACTTAGTTCCTATGTTAAAAAAGACTTTGGTTCTATCAAAAAGTTTCCAAAATTTGTTCTTTTAAAGCTGATTAAGTTCTTCTTGCATATCCATCACCCAAAATTCATCATTTATATAATCATTGATGTTTTTAGGTTCAAGTTGTGACAAGAATGATTGATGTTCAACCTGATTTCTAGGAGAATATCTAGATTGTGTTCCTCTATCTATATCTCCAACTATATCATCTAAGTGATGGTTCTTAAGGGTTCTAGTTGGTCTATAAAATGTAGGGCTAGTAATTTTAGGTTCATTACTTGGTTCTGGTTCATTATGGATAGATTTTGGAGTATTTCCAAAACTGAAAGTTTTCACATATTCCTTTACAGAATAGTTATAGGATTTAGCATTAATGTCTATATTTGACATATCAACTTCAAGATTCTCTAGAGAGGACTTAGTTTCATGTTGATATGTCTCATCAAACTTGACATGGACAGATTCCTCCACAGATTTAGTTCTTTTATTAAAAAATCTATAGGATTTACTAGAGATTAAATATCCTATAAATATTACATCATCACACTTGGATGTAAATTTTTCCTGATTTTCCTTAGTATTCAGGATATAAAATTTGTAACCAAAGACTTTGAAGTAGTTTACTTTGGGTTTTCTATTATTCCACAATTCATATGAAGATCTTTTAAGAACAGGTCTAATCAATAATCTATTAATAATATAGCATGTTGTATTTACAACTTCAGCCCAAAAATAAATAGGTAAGTCATATTCAATAAGCATAGTTCAAGAAATTTCTTATAAGGTCAAGTTTCTTCTTTCTACAACTCCATTTTTGTGAGGTGTTCTAGGGGTAGAGAAATTATGATTATATCCATTTTTTTGAGAAAAAGGATTCAAAATCTTTATTTTCAAACTCACAGCCATGGTTTCTTCTTATAGATTTAATTTTAAGTCCACTAAGGTTTTCTACAGTTTTAGCATACTTGGTGAAATGAGAGTAGACTTTACTTTTGTGAGAAAAAAATAAGGCCCATGTATACCTAGAAAAGTCATCTACAAGAACATAAACATAGTAATTCCCATTTAAACTAGAAACTCTAGTTGGTCCAAGAAAATCAATGTGATATGACTCCAGATGTTGAGAGGTTGAAACTTCTTTCTTTGCTTTGAAGGAAATTTTGTATTGTTTTCCCTTTTGACAAGGATTACACACATTATCATTTGAAAACCGTAGTTTGGGTAGATCTTTGACTAAATTTTTTCTTGTTATCTTTCTAAGGGAGTGAATATTTTAGTGTATAATTCTTCTATGTGAGAACCAATACTATTTGTGAAAAACACTTAAACATGAAGAATTTTGAGAAACTAGTGAATCTAGGTTAACATAATATACATTTTCATTTATTAATGTAGAAAATACTAATTTATTTTTAGAATTAAAAACATTTCAAGAATAATTTTCAAATTTAACATGAAATCCATCATCACATAATTGTGAAATACTAAGTAGGTTATATTTCAATCCATCAAAAAAATTACTTTAGAAATTAAAACTGAGTTAGAGTTATCGATTTGGAATAGGCCAATGATTTTTCCTATAGAATTGTCACCAAAAGTGACATGTCCACCATCAATATTTATTAGATTCTTGAAGAATTAATAGTCTCATGTCATGTGTCTTGAACACCCACTATCCAATAACCAAAATATTTTACAAGATCTCTTCAAACAATTTTCATATAGAATAGTAAAATAAATACAAACATTGGTACCCATTTTTGTTTGTGTCCAAAAATATGAGTGAGTACTACTTTAAGAACCCACATCTGCCTCATAGGTTTACTATAATCATTATGTAAAATATTTGATAAATAAACCTTATTTGGTCCAGATAAACTTGATACAGTAGAGGATGCATCGTTGTTTGAACTAACAGAATGTTTTCCTGCACTAGGAATAAAGCTCTATGTTCTAGATTTTTAGAAAAAATTGGTTTTCCAAAAATTTCTATGATGAGGTTGATAGCCAATTCCAAAAGTTTATTTTGGGGTAATTTATTTACATAGAATTTTTACCAAGTTATCTTTACCATTAGTAAAACTTTTAGGGTCCTTTTTTAATTTCTCATTAGATAACTTTAATTCACTATTTTCTTTGAGTAATTACAAATTTTTCTCTCTTTCTAAATCAAGTTCAGATTTAACCATTGAGGAAATATCATATTGTTTCTTTAAAAACATGTATTTATCTTTTAGTTCATTACATGTCTCTTAAAGCATATTTAAATACTCAAACATTTCTTCTTTATACATATTTTCAGAATCATTGTCATCACCAGAATAATATGAGTTTTGTATAGGAGATTCTGTGGTTACCTTAGATATGTTTTTCATGAAACACATATTGGATTGGTTAACCTGTTTATCATGTGAAGACTCTGAGTCACTTGAAATATCCCCAAAAGCACTCCAAGTTTCTTTCATTGCCTTTTTATACTTTCTCTATTTCTCCTCATATTTCGTTTTATACTTGATCTTGGGATAGTTAGCCTTTACATGTCTCTTTTTCTTACATTCATAACATACTATTTCATAATACTTTTCATTTCTTTTCCAATCCTTCTTCCAGTTTCCTTTTTGATCATAACTTGGTTTGAAGTTAGGATTTCTAAAGAATTTATTCTTGTTGTAATATTTATTAAACCTTCTAGCTAATTGACCCATATTCTCATCACTATCAGGGGAAGATTGTTCACTATTGGAACTCTCTGTAGAGACTTTCAGTTTCTCCTTTTCATTGTGTTTATAATTAGTGGTCTTAAATGACACATATTTTCTTTTGGGTTGATCTTATTCTTCCTTGTTGAATTTAATCTCTTCTTCATACATCATTAGTTTCCCAATGAGTTTTTTGATAGGTAACTTGATGATTTCACATAACTCTCAAATGGAGAAAGAAGTTCCTCTCCATATATCAGGTAGGCATCTAAGAATCCTCATAATTTGTTCTTTGGTAGTGACATCTCTTCCAAGAGATATCATTGTGTTGAAAATTTCATTGAACCTGAGATGCATATCAGAAATATGATCATTAGGAATAATTTTAAAGTTATCATACTTAATAGTATAAGTATTGATTCTCTTTTCTTTCACATTAGTGGTTCCCTCATGTGAAACGGATAGAGTATCCCAAATTTCATGGGAAAATCTACATGAAGGTATTCTATTAAATTCTTCATCTCCTAAAGAGAAAGATAAGGAATTCCTGGCTTTGAAATTATTTTTATAAGTAATATTATTTGGGTCATCCCAAGTAGTTATATTAGTAGATGGAATCTTATACTCATCTACAATTGAAGAACAAATTTCAAAACCCATACTTTCTAAATGAATTTTCACCATAATTTTCCATTAGGCATAATAAGTTCCATTAAAGAATGGCGTTCTATTGGTAGAATCTCCTTATATTCTATTATCCACAAGAAATAAATACTTTTAAAGTGCTAGAAATCTATAATTAACAGAAATTTACATATATTTAAAGTACAACTAAAATCACAGTTAAAAGATTTAAAAACAGAGTCTTAAAAAGAATCAAATCCTCTGATACCAAATGTTGGTCAGAGTAGAGTACTCAAGAGGGGGGTGAATTTAGTATCTATAAAAATTTCTATTAAAAATTTCACTTAAAAAGATTCCTTAATAAAACAATTACATTCTAGTTAATCAGGGAAATAAGGTTATAAAATTTTGACTGTTCAAAAAACTTTTCAGAATATTGATTAATTCTCAGTAATATCACTGTGAGTTATTGATACAACTTTTTGCAGCTACTATACTAAATAAAAACCATTATAACTTCTATACAAGACTAACTATCAAAGTAATATCTAGTTTTCTAAAATATAAAGTAAAATAGAGAAAAACTAAATTAGAAGACATAGCGGATAAAATAAGTGGTTCAGTCTCAAGATGAGACTTAATCTACTCCACTTGGTGATCACCTGACACCAAGTAGTCTATATTAATAAACTTCATCCACACCCTGAACCGGGGTAAACAAAAATAAATAGGATTGTCTAGGTCACATGACCTCTTCCTCTTTTCTTCATGGGGATAATCAACCAAGTCACACAAGGACCTCTTCACACTTATCTGTTAGAGTAAAAAGATGTAAGAAGATATGAGATGAAGGATATATTGTATCCTTCAGTTTAATATAGGATATAGTGTTTGCTTTTAATACAAATACACACACACACTGATCGAATGAAAAAATAGTACACAACAAATAGAAAGTGATGAGAAAGAGTTAGAAGTGCTTTGATTGTTGTTCTGTGCAGCTCTGGACTTGTAGGATGAATCAGATGCAAGTATTGAGTCCTCTTATTAAAAACAGAGTATCCCAAGTCTGGTGCTCCTGGTTTCCAGTTCGAATATGTGATCTATATAGCTTGTGTTCATCTTCGAAGATGTTTGAGGCTCTGATCTTTGGTAGTTCAGGCTTTAGGAATCGATAGTGCTTCATTTATTATTCATTTGTATCTTGTTGCATGCATGAGTTCGCTATTTCTAAAAATTCTCGCTCATCTTTCTATGTGTTTTAATAGCTAGGATTATCTTCTTTTTTTAATAGCAGCTTCACATGTTGGAACCGACAGGATGCATGTATTCTGCACCTCGTACCTCGTACTGTCAGGTGACATGTCTACAAAGAAATGTTAATGTTATCAATTCCATTTAATAACTTAAATATGAATGTTATAAATTAAATTGAAAATGATAAAATAATATTAAATAATGGTGTCACAGTTTGTCTTGAAACAATGTCACATGGAAATTGTGTCTTATTTTTTGCCTTTGAGCGATGAGATTGTCACAATGACACATCTATGTTAAAATCTGGAACTGGTAGCATGGATGCAGTGTTAGGATCACGATGTCTCTGGAACTAGTGTCTATTCCTTTGTTAAAACTTTGACCAGTGCTTGAGTCACGATGTCAGGAGCATGGTATCAGGTCATGGTATCAGGTCACGATATCATGTCACAATTTCTAGTAAGTAGCTGAATATAGTATCTAGGTTACGGTGTCTGGTCATGGTGTCTGGTCACGATGTTTGGTCACAGTGTTTGGTCACGGTGTCTGGTCACGGTTTCTGGGACTTATCCAAATAACTGTAAACAGTCTTAAGTAGTAAAATTCATAGAATAGTTTAAACTCAATTAATGGTATAATAGAACATGATTAACCATCACTTGTGAGATTATAAATTTAAACTAGTGAGCATGGAAACATAAGAAGTATGACGAACTTCAAACTGGATTTAAATAATATTAGCATAATTTTAATGATTTGGGATCATTAAAACATTTTCACATAGGAGGAGTCCAACAATGGGTACCAATTATTTTTTAAATGGGTTTTAAGAAAAAGTTCATAGGAACAGAAATTTTGTATGGTATATAGACATTAACTGATAAAGACACTTGATTGGAGACTCTTACAATTTTCACACATTAAAAAAAACTATATAGTGGGATAGTTAACTTTGGAGATAATTATAAACTAATAATAGTTAGATTGAGATTGGTGGAGATCCAAAATAAATTTCAATAAAAAAAGTTATATATTTTCAAAGGTTAAAGAAATTTTTTATAAATATCTCTCAAATTTTGGATGATCGATTTTATGGGGATTTCTCAAATAATTGCTACAAGTTTTTAAAGATAAATTTATTAAATTTATGGCACCCAAAACTACAAATGTTTATACCTTGGATCTTAATTCCTTGTGTAAATAAAAATTGAATTGTTTAACATCTGATTAAAATGAATCTTGGACCTGGAAAAGAATATTTTGATAATGCAATGAATTTAATTTATTTAAATTTTCTTTGAAACACTTAGTTTCTATTTTTTGTAGTCTTAAATTTGATAAAGATAGATTTTATGATGCTTTCCGAATTTAAAAGAAACACATGTCAACCTTCAAATATATTAATAAAGTTTATTAATCCAAACCACTAGAACTTATCCACATGGATTTTTTGGACCATCTAGAGTAAAATGTTTGGCTGGTAGATCATATGTTTTTATTTTAGTAGATGAGTTATCAAGATTTACATGGGTTTATTTTCTAAATATTAAAAGTGATGTTTTATTTATTTTTGATAGATTATTAATTTCTTTCAAAAATGAAATAAATTTTAAAATAATTTCATTATGAAGTGACCATGATGGAAAATTTTAGATTCAATAGATTAATTATTTTTTATTAGAATTAGGTATTAAACACACCTTCTCTACTCTAATAACACCTTAAAAATGGAATTATAGGAATAAGAAACAAAACTATCCAAGAAATGGAAGTAACTATATTAAATGAATATAGTCTTATTACCTATTTTTGGTTTGAGTCTATAAACATAGCTTGTATTATCAAGAATAAATTTTTAATAAGAAATATTCTTAAAAATACACCACATAAACTTTGTAATAATAGAAAACCTAAGGTAGAATAATTTAAAATATTTAGATGAAATGTGTATATCTTGAATACTATGGAAACCATTGGTAAATTTGATCTAAAGGCTGATGAAGGAATCCTTCTAGGTTATTATTCTAACTCTAAATATTATATAGTACACAAGAAAAGTCAAGGATTGTTGAAGAATATATTCATGTGAAGTTTTATGAAAGTGATCCTTTTTATAATAGGAAAAAACAAATACATGAAGTTTTTGACTCATTATAAAACATGATAATTGAATCACCTAAAAATGATTTTGAAAATAAACTAGACTGAATTCAATCCATTCCAGAAGAACATGAAACTGATGAACCTGAAAGTGTTTTACTTAGTCTTCCTAGAACCTTAAAGAATCACCCTTTAGAAACAATAATAAGAGATCTAGATATAGATGTGATAAATAAAATTAATGTTAGAAACCTAGCTCAATTTTATGCCTTCCAATAAAAATTAAAACATAAAATATAGAAGAATATTTAGAATATGTAAGTTGGATAATAGACATGTAAGATAAAATTAACCAATTTAGTAGAAAAAAAGTTATTTAATTGGATAATAGACCATCCAATCATCTAGTAATAGAAACTAAATAGGGTTTTATAAATAAAGAAGACGATCAAGGAATAATTACTGTAAATAAAGCTAGATTAGTAGCTAATGGATATAATCAGGAAGAAAGAATAGATTATGATGAAACCTTTTCTCTTGTTGTTAGATTAGAATCTATTTGATTCCTTCTAGATTATCCATCTCATATGAATTTTAAATTACATCATATGGATATAAATTTTTATTTTATAAATGGATATTTAATAGAGGAAAATTATGTTGAACAACCACCAGGTTTTGGAAATCCTCATATACCAAATTTAGTTTTCAAATTTACTAATTATATTTATGATCTTAAAAAACAATATAGATCTCAGTATGAAAGATTATATTATTTTCTATTGGAAAATTAATTATCTATAGGGTTAGAAGATACTAATATTTTTATGAAAATAGTTTGTTTGAATATACTATTAGTACATATTTATATAGTTGATGTTATTTTTGGTTCAATAAATAAAAGTAATTGTATTGATTTTTCTAATTTAATGCAAAAAGAATTTGAAATGCGAAAGATGGGAAAATTAAATTTATTTCTCAATTTTCAAATCTATCAAAAGGATCAAATAATTTTTCAAAATCAAAGTAAATATATTATTGGTCTATTGAAAAATTTTGAACTATAAAATAGAATGACTTATGCAACTCCCATGTGCACCAATATAATACTTGATTTAGATGAAGCTAGAAAATTTGTTGAGAATAAGTTATACGGGGGTATGATTGATAGTTTACTATATCTTACTAATATCTGACCAAACATTATGTTTTTTGTCTAACTATGCAATGGATTTCAATCATATCCAAAATAATTCCATCTTATTGGTGTTATTTTTTTTAGATATTTAAGATAAACTATTTTTTAATATTTTTCTTTCTTAAAAACTTACTATTTTACTTTAATTTCATATTAAGATTCTGATTTTGGAGGTTATTGATTAGATAGAAAAATTAAATTAAAAAACTATCACTTTTTAGGGAAGTCCTTAGTTTCTTAGTCATGTAAGAAAAAATATTCACCTTTTCTCTTAATAGATAAGGAAAAATATATATATTATGGAATTTTTTGGGTATAATTATTGTAGATAAAACACACACTACTAGAATTTGGACTTAGATTCAATAATATTTATATTTTATGTGATAACACAAGTGTAATTAATATTTCAAAAAATCGTTTCAGTCACTCTAGAACTAATAATATTGATATATAGAATAATTTTCTAAGAGATCATTTTCAAAAAAAGATATATATTTAGAATTTGTAAATACTGAAAATCAACCTACTGATATTTTATCAGAACCGCTTCCCATTGGGTGTTTTGAATTTATTAAGTGGAGTTAGGAATATTTAATTTTAAATTATTTTTTATTATTTTTTCTCTAATTATTTATTAATTATTTTACTTATTTTTTTTGGATTTATTTAATTAATTTTTTGTCATAAAACAATGATTTATTGTTCTTTTTAAAAGGGTATATTTTAAAAATAAAAATAAATAATGATTACTTTGAGTATTTGGATCGAGAAACCAAATCCAACATCACCCAAAACCATTAAAAATATATATCTCGCTCTCATTCTTACCCTCAGTATTCGAACCATTTTGATTTTTATCGTTTTCATTTTTCCCTTCCAAAACCTAGAATCTGAAAATCAAACCCACAAATTCTCAGAAATATCAAATACATAGAGGACATATGAAGGAGAACCCAGTGCATAAAAGCGTTAATGTACTATAATAACTTTTAGAAAAAAATTCTAAGGGAAAGTTGTTGATTTTAAATGGCTATATTAGAAAAATATTCCATTAAAGAAATATTTAGCCTTTCAAGGGTTAGAATTCATATTCAATGAATAAAATACGGAGTATTTGTTCTATAGAGAAGTAAATTATTTATATAAAAATGTCTAGTTCAGTTTTGGAGACACATAGGACATCCTCATTTCATAGTTAAATGATATGGAATTTTCTATTTCTTCAGTTGAGATAGATAAGTTTTTTCAGTGTCTCTATGAAGAGGTTTTCACTTTTATTATCAATTCATTGGAGATAGTGAACATAATTACAATGATATTATGTATTTTCTTTTTTTATCAACTATAATTAGAAAGATGTTTGTAAAGGATTTTAATGATAACCAGAATGTGTCGGTCAAATTCATTCAGTTAGCAATACTAATGAGAATTTCAGAGTTTGAAAATATTCTTTATCCTAATATGAAAATATTTTTTTGTTAATGTGTGATATGAAGTTTTATTTTAGTAGATATATGATTTGGTATATGAATCCCTGTTGTCAGAAACAGGAAAGGATGTCTTTTTTCCTATATCAAAGGATTGTTTCTCTACTTTTTTTATAAAATGAATAAGATTCAAGATTTCTTGGAATACATTAGGTTTACTAATAGTAATATTCTTAAGGATATATCCTTAATAAATATAGGTTTCTATTGGAGTACAATAAAATAAAATATTTTACTTGTTGGTGATTATGACCAATAAGAATCTGTTGCTAATGTTCATGGAGAGAAATTTTTTTGAAATCCACTAGTTTAGTATGAATTCATGCAGATGAAGTTTGAGAATCTTGAATAGAAGATTTTGTTCTAACAAAGAGTTGAAGATTTATGTTTGATGTATTTGATCTAGAAGTTACAAGAGATATTCATCCACCTCTTGAATAATATTCAGAAGAATTAAACAATGAGGCCCTTCTCACATATCCTAGACAAATATAAGGTCCTATATATAAGGAAATAGAAGTATATGTTTCTAGTAATAAGGTAGTTCAACATAAACTATTGAATACTTTAAAAAATATGGGAAGTGTTATAGAGGGGTTGTTGACGGGTTGTATCAAAGATTCTGGGGGATTGGAAGATGGGGTTCCTGTAGTCTCTGGCGGTCTGGAACCTAGGGTTTTTGAGGTGGTTGATGGTGGATTGGAGAGGTATCTCAAACACAAATCCTTTAAGGAGGTGGTCTGCAAGGGCTTCTTGGAGGAGGAGCTTGTCCTGGTCTGTATACCTCTAGTTCAGATGGATCAGGGTACAACGGAGTGTTTGGATGGGCATATGGTGGTGGTGATCTCTAGGCAAGAGTTGGAGTGTGCGGTGGAGTTTCGTAGATTAACCCCGGTTTCTAGGTTTAGCCTTGTGAAGCTATTGCTGGAGGTTTTTATGGAGTTTGGGGGGTCTTGGGGTCTTTTCCATAGGGTGGTTGTCTTAGAGTTTTCATGGTTTGTGTTTTGAATTCATTTTTCTTCAAGGTATGATTTCATGTGGTCTTGGTCAAGGGAGGGAAGGCTATGCGGTCATCATCACTTCTCTCTATCTCGATGGACTTGGGAGTGTCACTACAGAAAAGAATGTTGTATGGGGGTAGTGTGGATAAAGCTCCCCGGGATTCCACTCTCACTCCATAATCTATCAATTCTGACGATAGTGGGGAGTGCATTGGGGAGTTTCCTTTTCTTGGATGAGAAGACAGATTGCCTTCTAGATTCGAGCAACCCGCAGGTGTGTATTGAGATGAACCTCGCGCTGATGTTCCCAATGTGCATTATTATTCGGTCAACATAGGGGTTTGTACGGTGGAAACTTCTAGTTTTTCAAACTCCCCCAAATTTCTATTTGTCTTGTGGGTTCCAAGGTCATGGTGTGAAGTTTTAAAGGAAGGATAAGGGGAACTCTTGGTTCTGGGGTGTCGCAGCTCCCCAGTCACATCCTTTGGGTTCAGTTTCGATTCATGGTGGTAGCTCATGTGGTTCTAGGGGACGACATGTTTGAAAAGACTTCGAGAAGGTGGAAACGATTAATAATCTAGCTCCGACATCAGAAGTGATTGGGCTCAATATTTCGGAGCTTTTGGTGGGAAATTCAAATTTTGTCTGATCCAGGTTGGGTAAGAAGTGTTATGTTTCTCAATCAGGGTAGAGGTTCAGTTCAGTGTTAGAGGGTTTCGTAGTGCCTGGGTGGGGGCCTGAGGAGGGGTCTTCTTCATGTCCAATTCCAGGCACATTTGAAGTGGAACCTTTGGTGGAATCTTCCCTCTCTTCCAAAGGGAAATCTAAGTTGTTCATGGAGCCTCCTCCCTGCATTCCTAGGAGGTTATATTTGTCATTTCTAGAGGTTCGTATTTCATTTATGCTATCCCCAAACTCACTGAAGATGACGTTGTTGGCATTGATAGGTTGCGGAAGTGACTTTTATTCAGTTCCTTTGAAGAGGGGACTTACAAAGGAGGCCGAGAAAGATATTGTGGAGGCTCACAAGTAACTTTAGAGATTATTTTTGGTTTCTTTGGATCGCGAGAAGGATCCTCCTTCTACGACACCTGTAATGTTGTAGAACTGGTTTTCTCTATTAGAGTTATAGGATAGTCTGATGAAGAAGAAGGGGCCCATGCTTAATAGGGGTTTCTCCTTAGAGGGGCCTTATCGTCTGGTGACACGGTCGATGTCAAAGGAGGGTTGTTACCAAGATTTTTTCATCCCAAGATCAGGTATTAGTACAAGTCAAGTGGGTGGTTTTATTCATTAATGGCTTCTATGATTATATGGAACACTCAGGGTCTAGGGGGGTCATGTGAAGTGTGCATTTTTGGTGGCTAAATCAAGGATATGCAGTGCCTCGATGGTGGTGGTTCTTTATCCAAATCAGGATCCAAGAAAGATTAATTTTTTTTGCAAATTGGGTGGGGTTTCAGTGTCACTTTCATGGGTATCCATTTAACAATCACATTTGGGTGTTTTGTAAAAAGGTTTCTTCATGTGGATCTCATTAAGGTGGAGTAACAATGTATCACAGTGAAAATCAGGTTCAGAGGTCTGGATTTTTTTTTTCTTTAGTGTATGCCAATACTGACTTCTTGGAAAGATGTAGCTTGTGGGAGTATCTCAGTTCCTCTGAGGTGTCTGGTTTATCATGGTTTATAGGTGGTGAATTCAAATCTCTTGTTGACATATCGGAAAATAAGGGTGGGACAATGGCCTATAACCATGGTATGATGGATTTTAACAATCTCATCACCAGTAAGGGGCTCCTGGATTTGGGCTTTCAGGGGAGAAAATATACATGGTGTAATAATCGAAGAGGCAATAGTCGAATATGGTGTAGACTGGATGGGTTCCTGGACAACATTGAAGGCCTTGAATCATTCTCAAGAACCTCAGTTTCACATCTGTCTCAGGGGATATTAGATCATTCTCCATTACTCAGGGAACTGAAGGTTGGCAGTGGAGATAGTAAGGCCTTTTTTTTATTCAATGAATTGGAATAGTAGGGAGGGGTTCATGCAAATAATGGAAGAGTTCTGGAAGTAGTATATTTAGGGAAGAGCATGCGTGGGGATACCAGGATGTCTAAAGAGGATAAACAATGATATTAATAGATGGTCTAGGTATGCTACTTCTTCATATGGATAAATGGAGGTCCTGCTGGAGGATATTGACCGGTTGGAGGTGGTGCTTCAACAAAACTGGGATGATTCTATCTTCCTATTGCTTTGTGACAAGTGATCCTTTCTGGTGTAAATACTTTTAGAGGTAGAGAGTGGACTCAGGAAGAGAGCTACGGTGAGGTGGCTCAAGGAAGGTGATACTAATAACAGTTCTTCCATGATTTTATAAAGGAGCGGCTAAATATGAAGGTAAATATCAGGATAGAATATGGATAATTCTCCTATTATGTGGATGTTTCTAGTATAATTTCATTGGAACACTTCGAACTAATATTGGTAGTGTCCGGGCAGTGACCCCGAGGGAGGGTGGCTTCAATGGTGAGCATGAGGATTTCATCCGGAATATTTACAAGATGGTTTTCAGGGAGAATAATGAGATTATGAGGGTTGTACCATCTATGGAGGAGGTATCAGAGGTGGTTTGGATCTTGTCTCTGGAGAGTGCTCCCAGTCCGGATGGGTTCCCTGGGGCCTTCTATATGGTGGCTTAGGGATTTTTTGGGGTAGGTAGTTTTTGAGGTAGGAAAATATTTCTTTAGGGGGGGTGCCTTCAATAAGGGTACATGTGCTTCCAAAATGGTACTTGTACCTAAAGTTAAAGATCCATCATCTATTGGCTAGTATAGACCGATTTGTTTATGAAACGTCTCATACAAGTTATTGGATAGTCTACTAGTGAGGAGACTGAATAAAGTAATACCAAGTATCATTTCCTAAGAACATCATGGGTTTGTTCAAGGTAGAGGTATCCAGGGGGTGGTGGGAGTGGCTCAAGAGTTTCTAGAGGATGTTAACAAGAAGGTGGTGGGTTCCAACATTATTTTTTAGGTGGATATGGAGAATTCATATGACAAGCTTGAATAGAGTTTTATTATTCGAGTCATGAGGGATCTTGGGTTCCATGAATGGGTTTCTGATTTATGATTATGTTGTTTCTCCTCTCTATATATTTCTATTTCTCTCCTAGGGAAGGGGTTTGACTTTTTCAATAATTTGCGAGGTGTAAGGAAAGGGGTCCCCTTCCCCCCTCCATGTTTTTCACTGCTCAGGAGGATCTATCCAAAATTATTAAAATATGGCTACTAGGATAGAGGTTCTTGACTTATATCTCGTAGGCCTTGGATGGATCCTATTCCCACCTGATGATTTCTGATGACCTTTATATTTTTCTTAATGGATAGAGGTCATATTTGGTTAATTTCATGTGGATAATGGGGGACTATGGTTGTCTGAGTGGCCAGTAGATTAATGATATGAAGAGAAACGTCTTTATTTCTACTAAATACTCAAAGAGGAGGGCCCTAAGCATACAGGAAATTCTTGTGGGGAAACATAAACTCCTTCCAATATTATATCTCAGGGATCCCATCTCTAATGAGATGGTGAAAAAGGAATTATTTGAGGATATGATTAATTTAAAGGCTGGGATGATTTATAACTGGAAAAACATATTTCTATCTTTTGGGGGCCGGGTGGCGTTGTTAAATAGCGTGGTCTCTTCGATTCTGATGCATTTATTATCTATCATCACCCCTCCTAAGGGGATTGTTTGTGCCATAGAGATGATCATGAACAGATTTCTTTGGGATGAAAATGATATAGGTAAGGCCCATTGGGCCTCATGGACTCAGTTGGTGAAGCCGGTTGAGGTAGGAGGCATTGGTCTAGGAGAATTAAATATAGCCATGAAATCCATGCATGCCTGGTTATCTTAGGATTTCCTTGTAGGAAAGTCGATGTGGGAAAAAATACTGAGAATAAAATATGAAAAAACAACTATTTTTGGGCATGAAAATTATTATTATGGAACAACAGCCTGGGAATCAACCATAAAATAGGGATGTGAAATAATATCATGAGGAAGAAAATATTTAGGATAATATTCATGGTAATGATAAAATTCAATAATCAAGAAATCATGAAGAATAATCTCATAATTCTATTAATGAGAAAATAGAAGAGTTAGTCATCATGTTCAATATGATTAAGTAGTAGAATTCAATATTTCATAGTGAGATAGAGTTTACTAAGAAATATTTCAAAGATTTGAAAAGATAAACTGTTCTAAGAAAAAAATTTGAATCAGTACAAGTTCAACTTTAAAAACAAAGAGAAATTTCAATTTACAGATGAGATTTTGATGCCTTTAAAAGAGAAATATATGATTAGATTGGAAATATGAAAGTGGAATCAATTTTGAAGATATAATTTGGATATTTGAAGCATTACTTAAGAAGTCAGTTTGAATTTATATGATTTATCTCTAGTCAATATAGAGCTTCCGCTTCTGCTCCACAAACTTTTCTAGATATAATAAGATGGTTTTAATCAATTACTATGGTTTTTTCTTCTTTGGACGATCAAATTCATAATATTCAGCGTGATAGTGCACCTCTAAATGTGTTTCTGGATAATTAAAGAGATCTTATTGAGAATTTAACATGATATAAGCCTAGAATAATACATCTTGTTAATCAGTTAAGTGAAATTATATAAAAGTTTCTTTAGTATAGAGAAAGTGTTCGTGAGTTTCTGAAAGTGACTTTGGTTGAAAGTTTGAAGGTGGGCCAGGATTTAAATATTTGGATGAGTCAATGGGATGAAATGATTAATAAAAATTTCATAGTATTGATAGTATAGCTAAAGTTTGTTCATTAATATATTCGAGCTTCTCAGGATTCTAACTACTATTTTAAATAAGAATCTTCACCATCATCCAGTAATACCTTTTGAAATTTCTCATCCAAATGTTTATTGTAATAAAAAAACATATTTTATTGAAATTATTTTTCATATGATATATTTTTTCAATTATATTCTCCGTATTTCTGTCTATTTCTACTACTAGAACAAATATCATTATTTTCTAAGAATATCATAACATTCATTCATAGTTATGTGATACATTTAATGCATTTTAAACAATTTTTTATAAATTTATTTTTGATATCACAAAAAGAGGGAGAAAATTGGGTAAACACAACATTAAAAGTTTTATATTTAAATTTTTTTATATTAACTTTATATAATGGGACTATAATTTCATTATTTCATTTGTGTTTACATTTCTTATATTTTTTATAAGTTATGTTTTATGGTTTTTTTGTGATCATCCAAAAGTGGGAGATTGTTAAGAATGTATTGTATTGAAAACAGTCTATGAATATTTTTGATTTTGATGCTCATAAATATCTTTGTTTGTTTTATGAATTAAATTACTTTAATTATTTTTCAGGAATATATTTCTAGATAAGTTTATCTTATTTATAGGTTAAAATATTTTTTGTAATTATTATGGATGTTTTTGAAATTATCCTAGAAACACTGTTCATAACCAATGTTTATAAGTGTAACATATGTTTTGGAAACCCTACATTTAAATAAAATGTATAGATCATGAACCCTATGTTTTTGGAAAGGTATTGATCAACAACCCAATATTTAGAAGAAGATCTACGTTTGAGGAATAAACATATAGTTTATCAACCCTAGTTTTATAATCAAATGTACGTCATTAACCCTACTTTTGGAGTTTGTTGCTACATGATGGATCACTATGTTTGACTTAATCAATAATAAAGTTTTAAATTAAATATATTATAAGAATTTTCTATAAAAATATCATCAGAAGTAAATGTATCTTTAAAGTTAATTTTTGAATGATTAAAATGATCATATTCAATGGATTAAATTGTTATTATTTATAAGGGAAGTTATATCACTATATTAATGGTTTAAAATTAAAATGCTTGTGATTTTTCAAGAAACTTTCTTAGATCTATTATGGCTCAAAGAAATCCAAGTTTCTCTTGTTAAATACCAAGAGTTATCTAAATATACATTATGTGTGTGATATATTTCTGAATATATAAATATTTTAAAAAGAAAAATTATCTAATGTATCTATTATTCTGAAGAATCTACACTTTAGAGACATACATGTTTCAATATTGTGTCTTGTAAAATGCCGACTAACCGTTACTAGTGTGATTTTTCTCTTTTTTTTTGTTTTTATTAAAGATCATTAAAAATAAGGATCTCCTCAAAGTTTTTCTTTCTTAAAGACATTTATCTTTGAGGGCGAAGATCTGTTTTCTATCAGTTTCCACTGAACCATTGAATATGAATCTATTTTTCTCAATGTAATCAATATTCATTGATTTATTATAGTATCAACTGCTCAAACTCAGCTATGGTGGAGTATCAGTTACTCAGACTAAGCTATAGAATTTTGAGCTCCAAAAAAGTACCAGAATTACTTGTAAAATACTTATTATAGAGGTGTCAACTACTTATACTCAATTGTTATGGTCTTGTTATAAATGTAAATCTTTAATGAAAATTTTCAAGCTCATTGAGAGAGTGTTGGTGGAGTGGAATAGGGGATATTTATGCCCTGATCCACTATAACAATTATTTTGTTCTTTTTCTTTGTTTATCTTATACACAACTTAAATAAGGAATAGATTTTTATATATCTAAATAAATCATTAAGAAGGATAAAATTTTGAATCTTTTTATATTAGTGAAAATAAACTATTCACCCATATTGTGTATCTCTGTATTATTCAAACCAAAAAATCATCACATGAATCCCATAATTAATCTTTATCTATACAAAACTTAATATTTATAATGTTGTTCTCACAAATTCCATGAATCTTGGGGTTCGATCACACTCGAACCAGCCCTGATATAGTCGAAGCACATCTCTGTAGGCGAATGATGAAGAACGTGAAGAACGATAGGGGAAATTAACAGTAAGAAGGGTGAAGGAAATCATTGGTCCAATATTCTCAATTAAAAATTGAAAAAATAGGGAAATACATGGTGATATCATGTTATAATAAATCAAAAATTGAGTAAAATAATTTATGTCGATAATGGGCTCATATGAAGGGTGGGAATACACCAAATCAAAAATAGATAATCAAATATCCACGCTCAAAATTTTAATAAAGGGTGAAAACCTCCATTTATGAGCCTAACCTTGATTATGGATCAATATTTAATGAACAACATGTTTTCCATCGTTAAGGATGATCTTATGCATCCACTGCCTATCGATCCACCTCGATCTGGTCACCGATCAATGTTCAATGTCTATTCGCCAATGAAGGTCATCATATATCCTCTCAATCATATTTGGGTTTATGTCACTAACCCAAGATAATTCTAATAATGATTTACTTATAAAGGATTTAATTAAGTCTTTTACTAATAAAAATGAATAATTTATTTATTTTAATTAAATTCCCCCACCAATGGCTGCCTCAACTAGACGTCTGACACTAGCCAACCTTAGGTCCCTCCAAGGGTAAATATTATACTCTAGATTGAAACTTGGTCACAAATTTTGAATATGAGAATATTTTTAATTGGTATTCCAATATTTTTGAAAACATTCATGCACATGATATTAATATATTTAATATTTTTATAAAATTAATTCTAGGCTCACTAGTCCATGAATTCTCATTAAATCTCAACGCCTATATTTGAAAACATTTATTAATATATTTCAAAGTATTATAAGGAAAAAAATAGTATCTACATGTTTGAACCTCTAGTTTCACTAACATGTGCCTATAAATCATTCTTTCTTTAATTTTGTACAAATTTTTCCAGATTGCAAGGCATTATTTTTTATGAACTTTCACTTTTTTAGACTCCTTTTGGTCGGATTCGTCATTTACATATTATAATATCTATACTTGAGGTTTTAGTGGGTTTATAAAAAAATTTAATCACCCATTTTTTACTATATTTTATTTGTATCCTACATATGCGTGAAAACGTATTTAGCATTAATAAAATGAATTGGGTTTTGAGTTACCATCATTTATGTGAAAATGGTATAGGAATATCTAGAGGTTCTAAAGATCTATTTTCCCATAATTTGAGTGTTCTTTGATGTAGAGAACTTCTTAGTGGTACTGGTATCAACTCTTCCCTATATATCTATTTGGGGAGGTCTAGTTTCCACAAATTCTATATTTTTCAATTTGAATTTCTATTCATGGAACATTAGACTAAATATATTTTTATATTATTTAGTTAAGTTAAAATAGTCTTCCCATTAACATATTAGATTCTGAATTTGTTCCTCATGCAAATTTCTAGAATCACATAGAGATTTTTTGAGTTTAATTATTTTATATTTCACTTCCAACTGATATTTTGTGGCATTCATAGTAGCCTTATGATATTATTACATTTCATGGATCTTATATTTAAATATTATTATAATAATGAATTTTTCATCAAAACATAATAGAAAATTTTATTTTACCATTGATTTTTTCCCACTAATTTGAATGGATATTTCCTTTTTTTAGCTCTTTGATGAGAGGGTAACATTTATTAGCTATCATGATAATATTTTTTTTGCATTACATCAACATATTATTTTAACCATGAATTCTCATTACATTTTACTTTGTGATTTAGGACATCAAATATTTCTCTTAAATCATCAATATGATCTATATAAAGAGTTTCATTAGATAATCACTCACCACTTTCAACTGATTCAACTTGTCGTTGATCCTTGTATTTTTATATACATTAGTTTATTTTCCTCTTTCTTTGTCCTATTTTTTAGTGCCTTGGAAGAGAATTATGATTCAACATAAGAAAAAATAGAGACATGTTCCTTTATATTGACTTCCGAATCAAGAATATAAATTCAAATAAAAACACCAATGTAAATAAATTTTGATCCTACTAGATGAAACCTTCACTCTGAGTCGAATTAAAAGGATCAATATGATTTTTACAAACACATGGGGGTGAATTAGGTGTGTACTAGTTTTTTCCATGTTCTTATTTGAAACTTTAACCCCATTTTGGAATTTAACCTATAGTGTTGGTTAGTGAAAATAATCCTTTTCAATCTTTTAAAATGGAAATAAATTTCTATATATAATGTAGTATGGAGAGTAAAAGAATCACACATGACTTACATGGTTTGGTATAAAGACCAACTCATTTCCATTATTGGGATATCGAAGTCATAGATTCTCCACAATAATATTTTTATTAAAAAAATTAGATTTAGATAGGTATCATCCTGTAGACACTTGTGCATCCCACAACAACATAGAATCCATCTATTTATACAAGTGCTTTCTTCCCATATGAATTTTCTTTATAGATTCCCAATAGTCTTATCTCATCTGCTTCACATTGTTTTTATAGCATCCCAACAATATCTCCTCACATAACCCGAATCCCTTAGGTTCTATAACATCCCAACATGTATATGCAAGTTTTGCTGTCAACTGCCCATAGGAATTAAATCACCAGTTCTATATAAGATACATATTCATCAATATGTTTTATCTCCTTCAACTAGACATAGGATATTTAAATTCCTTAAATTCTTTAAGATGGTAAATAAAACACTATCCAAACTCACAACATAGATTTACAAGATTCTATAGTATCTTGTTACCTGACCATATCACTCAATCACTAAAAGGATCATTCCAACAATTAGATATTCATGTCAGATCAGTCTCTAAAATTCTTTTTCTTCTTATCACAACTTTGGATCAAATGAATTTCAATCAAAATGATGTATGACTTATTATTTATTTATCTTTGATGCCCAGTGATCTTTAGCTTCACCTCAGTATCAGATTAAGTTTCTTCTTCTTCTTAAATAGTTATTTAATATTCCACGCATTACTATAGCTCTTATATTCATCCGTTGAAACTCATATTCTATTTCATTCTCTTTTTTTTCATTTTATAATTAGGTAACCTAAAAATAATATTTTCTATTTTGGAATAAATAATTTCCCATATAATTTGGTGGACATGATTTCCTCTTTATTTTTTCTCTTTTTCCATACATGGGAATTCCCATTATCTCCATAATCATTTTACTCCTTAAATATTTGTCTCCAATAAAATGATATTTCTCACAATTATTTATCTTTATCATTTTTTTAACCATTTATTTTTTTCCTCAACCAAAAATTTTCTAGACTCATCTTCTTTAGCAGGCCTCAAGATCCTCTTCCTCATATTATTCTCAAAATAACTCAATTAAAATCTACAACACACATTCTTTATGGAAGATTGATAAATCATAAAACATCCTATCTTGTGACAAAAAACTTTTCCTTATGTCATGGAATATATTATTTTTCTTATGAGCCCCATATTTTGACATTAGAAACTTATCCATGATATAGATTTCACAAACTCGACTCAAAAAATTAAGATCTTCATTAGAACCCACAAATTTTGGATTAATAATCTACTAATTAGATAATATATTATCTCTATATCAACTTCATTAAATCACACAAAATCCCAAATTGTGGCACAAAACTTTTCCATATGGCATGTAATATATGATTTTTCTTATGAGCCCCATCCCGTGACATTAGAAACTTATACATGATGTAGATTTCACAAACTCGACTCAAAAACTTGAGAGTTTTAGTAGAACCAAATAATTTTGGATTAAAAATGTACTAATCAGATAATATATTATATCTATATCAACTTCATTAATCTAATCTTGAATCACACTTTACTTTTTGATATTTACATCATTTTAGATCATCAAAAACATCTTCACATCTATCTTTATTTTGATTGCCAATTATGATTTTCAAATATTCTCATTTTAAAATTATATATTGATAGAACAATGGTATTTTATATAATCTCTTTACTCAAACTTATACATTGTTTGGATCCTGGATCTAAGAAGATTTATGATATTTTAGTCAATTAGGAAAAACTAAGGCATCTTCTTGAATTTTATTTCTTCATATTTTTAAATTTATTCATGTTATAGTTGTATATAAATATTCTATAATTTCAATAAACCACTGACCTTATTCACATTATTTTTAAGATTGTATTATCCATTTTCATGATTTAATCACATACCCATATTGGTGTTTTTATTTTTTAAAACCATGAGGAAAAGTCATTGCCCCATATGATTTTATTTCTCTTGTCAATTATTAAATAAAAAATTATTTAATTTCATCCTGTAACTTTTTTTCTCAAAATTTCAACTGACATGTACACTGAGGCAGTTCACACTTATGGCATGCAATTTCTCACTTATTCCCTTCCATCAAATATACGCTTATTAGAATAATACTTATGCAGGATCAGAAACACAAATAAACTCAATTTATATCACTCTAACATAAAGAATACTATAACATACAATGGAAGTTATTTTCCATTTTTTTAAAATTGGATGAGTTATGTTGAAAAACATGTTGGGTCAAAATGAAACATTTTCATAATTTCTTTTTTGATTATTTGCATCAAAACTCAAAAATCTATAACTTCTTCAATTAAGTTCAAGGATTCTCTAAATGAACTTTATCCAAAATCAAACACTTTAAATCACTTCAAATCATCATCCAAAATACTAGATCACTGATCTCAGCAAATGTAAAAATCACATTCCTTTATATAGTTTCCTAAATCATATAGTATTTAATCTCCCCAATCAGATATCCATTTAACACTAGTTATAACATCTCCTCAATCTATTAACTATAACCTATACTTAATCAATTATAAACTTATATAGACAACACTTGAACTCCTCCTTGAACAGTTTTCATGCTCATCCATGAATATCATTTCAATAATCATCTGATGTAATAAAAATTTCCTAGAATATATCAAGCCAAGTCATCATGGGTAGTAGAAACAACCACTTTCCATAAACCCTTACTTCCATATGAAATCCTATGTATCTCAATTTCATTTCCCCATAGTTCATGGGAAACACCTTATCTATTTAATGGGTGGATACTAAATCCAAAAATCATATTATCCATGAAATAATTGATTTTAAAAAATAACATTCTAAAAAAATACAATACTATTATCACACAATCTATAAAGGAACTTTACCTCTATTTAACAATTTTAAACCTATGTGATGTTTTATTATAATAAAAGATTTATTTTTGGTTTTTTCTTTAATTAATAATGTACAAGGTTTCATTATGTTTTGGATTTTTTTAAAGTCACATAACTCTCTTTTGTTTAGTAAAAAACAAATAAACATTCCTAGGATCAATTATATATATTATTTTTGTGTAAATTAATTTTTAAGATTTAAAAGGGATTTTTTCAAAAAAGTATTTTTTACTACATTTTGCGTACATATATTAAAAGTAATTTTTACCACCCCTAGAAATTGAATCATGTAAAATTAATTCCATATTTGAAATTAAAATATTAAAATTATGTAATAATTTTGCTTTAATTTTTATTCGTAAAATTAATTTACCATAGTAAAATTTTGACACCTTATTAAGGGTCAAATGAGTAAAAAATGGGGTTAATATAAGGGATATAGATTTAAATATGACTAAAACATGTCTGAATTCAATTGTATGAGTTTATTTTGACCCTAAATTATCCAATCTTCAAAAATTTATCCACTTTTTACCAACTGATAATTATAAATTTAGTTGTGTTATTTTAAAGTTAAGAATATTTACAAAAGTTCCATCCCTCTCACTTATAAAAGGAGTCTTTCAACACCTCATTTTTCTAGAACCTTTGAGAACATGAGCTCAAAAATTACCAAATCACTTTACAACACCCTTATTTAGGAACTATTTGTTATATTATCACCAATATACAAACCCAAGAATGCATAATGAGAGATTCAAAGGATGAGACCCAAGAAAGAGGTAATGATCTTAATGTAGTTCATTAAAGTTATTTCTTCTTACACAACTAAAAAATATTCTATAAACATATTAACATAATAACCTTAGAATAATTATTTTACTAAAATTTTATTATGTTTATAGAAAAACCATCGTCTAACTCTTTTCCATTCATTGGAAAATGAAAATTTCACTCAAGAGTATGCATAGACTACCATCATCATGAACACCATATTTCATTTTCATCACCGACTCACATGGATGGTTATAAAGATGAATTTAATGAATGAATATGAAATTTATGAAAAAAATAATATTCCAAAAAGAAAAAATTTACATTATATTAATGATATTAATACTTAATAATCATAGTAATTTCTAACTGACCAAAACACATATACTGATACATTTTCATAATTTGAGTAATTTTTGGAAAATATATTGAGATACATAAATTTGTGATAATATATTGATAAATTATATAAAAATATATAATTTTAAATATTATTAAATCATGTACATGATGTGATGGAAAAAACCATTTCACCAAAATATATAAAGAATGGATAAACTACTAACAAATGATGGTAAATATTAATAAAAAATAAGTAACAACTATGTAATAAATTAATGTAAATGATTAATATATGAGGAATTATAAAATAATAGGGTTTTTAAATAAATTATAAATGAGTATTATTTTAATATATAGAAATTTAATGTATATAGAATCAAGTAAGGATTAAAGGTAAGAGTTTCTTATCTCAATCATTATTATTTAAGACATGTTTTGTATTACACACTTATTTCCATTATATGGCGTGTATGGTGTATCTTTGAAAGATTATATCATTATACACTCTTTAATAATTATAATTAAATTTTCATTGAATGTTCTTTATTTTAATAGGTTTTGATTTAGGTGTTATAAAATTTATAAGGGTTTATTTCACAATATCACTTTAATCGGGATTATGGATGTTGAGGAGGATCCTAAATCCTTTAATATTAAGATTTTTTTTACTCCTCTAGCCATTTTTGACATGAATGTATCCTGTCTACTAGAGGAATATTCTTTCCATTCTTCATTTAATTTTGGCTTATTTAGTTGATGGTATAGATTTTCTCTCTAATTCTCTTCCACCTTATGATGTTGATGCCTCTCCTTTGTAGGGAACTATTTTGAAGCTTAACCATGGCCAAAATTCTTAGGACCCATTGATCTTTGGCTCCGTTCATCCTATACATAATCTAAGAGATAAAAAATACTTTGGTTTTACACAGCCTCCACTTAATTACCTGTAGTAAATCTCACAAATTAATGTCACTCCTCATGATAAAGTGGCTATTCCTCTCCTTATGAAGGTGAATGAGAATAATTATCATGTGGATCTTTCGTAGGATGGTTTCTCTATATCCCAATAAATGAAATAAATATGATAGATCCAAATGAGATGATATCTGAGGATAAGTTCAACTCTGATAAAGCTCAATAGGTTGGGGTTCCTCTTAAGGATGGGTACGTAGATGGAATGAATCATGATAATCCACAACATATCTCATATGATTCCATTATCTCTCTAAACAAATCTTATAAGTCATATAGAGAGGATGTGGTCTCATCTGATGCGGATACATCCTTGGTTAATTAATAAATGGAGGTTGCACATGGCCTTCTCCAAGTTTATCTTCTCATAATTGATAATTCCCCAGCTTGGGAAAATGGATCATCAACCTGATATTGAAGAATTTTTTTATCAGGTTTCTTATAGTAAATCTACCTAGAGAAAGAGCCCTAAATACACTCCACATGGAATTAAGAATTCACTTAACAAGTTAACCCCTCTTATTGAATGATTGTGGGTTGAAGAGTGTAAAGATTTTCCCCTCTCTAAGGAATCTTCTGACCCCTTAGAGAAGGTTGGATAATGCCTAGATAGAAAGACTATTAAAGTTAAAGTGAAATTGAAAAGGAAAAAAAGTATAATGAATCTTGAAAAGAAAGGAGGGCATCAAACTAGAGTTAAATCATCCCTAAATAAATGAATATTTTCTTTTTGAATTGTAATAGTCTTCGGGACCCTCCCATGGTTACAGCCATAAGGCACTTCATTATGACAAAAAAACCCTTGATGTTTGGTATTACAAAAAAATTATGTTTATTAGTTAGAATGACTTTTAGTGGTCCTCTCTTGGATATTATTTTGTTTCTCATAATTCACAAGATAATGGATCTAAACACCTTTGGGTTCTCAAGAATGATAATATCTATCTTCACTCATGCATCAAAACTAAACAAAGTGTTGTGGTTGATATTAGTTTTCAAGGAGTTGTTTTTCCCGATCGTTCATCTATGATTCTAACTCTTATCTCAGAAGAGAGATCAATGGCATGAAATGGAATCCAGATCTGATCATATGAATCATTGTTAGATTGTTTTGGGTGAATTTTACACTATTATTAGACCAGATGAGAAAATTGGTGCTCATTTAAATAGACTGGAAGCATCTAATTTTTATTCTTGTATTGATAAATTCAACTTGGTTGAAGTTACCATTGAGGGTAGTGACTAAAAATGTAGCATATACACACTTAATGTGAAAAAATACAGAAAAATAGAAAGATTCCTTATCCATATTGAAGAAGTAAATAATACTATGAATGTTATTGGCCTCATTATCCTAAAGTGTCACTCTGATAATAATCTAATTTTAGTGGACATGTGCACTAGTAATAAAAGATATTATCCTCTACATTTTATTTTAAACAAATTATGGACTGTTGTTCCTATATATAGAGATATTATCTTAGATTTATGGAATATTGATGTTCTTGGAATCCTAATTACTTTTCTTTCCATTAAGCCTAAGAATCTCAAAAAAAAATCTAGAGAATGGAGCAAGTATTCTTTCTCCAATTCGGAAAAGGATATTATGGATATTGAAAAAAATCGTCTCTAATGGAAAAATGCATTTTAGAATTATTATTTAGCTTCTTGAAATGATATTAAAGACCTATCTCATCATTAAGACCACCTTTTTCTTTAATAAAGGTTGGTCCAAAATAAATATAATGTTTGATGGTTTCAAGAGAGAGATATAAATTTCATATTTTTTCATTATCTCTATAGGGTGAAGAAAATACAAAGAGGAGTCACTAACCTTGAAATTAATGGATCTTTGTTCATCTCTAATCTTGAGATCTCTAATGCGGTGGTTAGATAATTTGAAAACCCTTAACTCAGATATAAGTGATTAATTCACCTATACAATACTTGAAAACATTATACCCACAGTTGTCACTCAACAAAATTGAATGTTAGTTGATGCTCCAATGGAAGGGAAAATAAATATTTCTATTTTATCTGTGAACATTAATAGTGTGGAAGGACATGATGGGTTAACAAATAAGTTATTTATGTTCAAATAGGATATTGTGTGTCATGAAGTTATCAGTTTTTTGAGAGAATTCTTCAACCATAATTCTATTACCTATGGTGTTAATGCCAAATTCATTACATTGATTCCTAAAAAAGTAACTACTCTGGATATTAAGGACTTCAGGCCAATTTCCCTTGGGAATAATATTTCAAAAATCATCAGCAAAATAATTTACTCAAGATTGGGAAATATTGCTAGAAATATCATAACCCCTAATCAATTTGGGTTTGTTCCTAATAGGAGATTTAAGATTTGTCTTTTCAATGCATATGAATATGTCAAAAATATGGAGAATATGGTCAAGGATGGAATCTTTGACCTTAATCTTGATATCTCTAAATCCTTTGATACCATTAAGTAGATTTTTAACTTTTATATTATTAGAAAATATGGCTTCTCTGATTCCTTAATCTAGTTGGTCAATGTCATTTTAAGAGTTTTAGACTCTCTGTTCTCATCAATGGATCCCCTAGAGGATACTTATAATGCTCTAGGGGTTTCACATAGTGGGATACCCTTTATGGATATATTTTTACATTGGTTGAAGACTACTTGAGTGTATGTCTTAATAATCTAGTGCAGGCTATTTTATACAGGAAAATTAAAGTTGGAAGTATTATTTTTACTCTTTTATATCTCCTTTATGCTGCTTAAATAATTATATCTAGTAAAGATGGTAGAGGAAAAATATATTGTATTCATAATACTTTTTCCCAATATGAATAAATTTTTGGAAAGATAATAATCTAGAATTAGTATTTTGTGGTTTTTGGAAGTGGAATTATTATATAGAAACAAAATAAAATTTCCATAAAACATAGAGATAATAAAGAATCTTTTCCTTTTAATTATCTTTGAATACACTTATTCTAGGGTAAAGTTAAAATATTCTATCTTAAAAGAATTTTTTCCATAATTATTGCTCATATGGCCACCTAGAAATGAAAAACCATTTCTCAAGAAGGGATAATTTTACTTATTAAATCAGTTATTAAATATATGTTTTCTTATGATTTCTCAATTTACTGGTGGCATAAAACCCTTCTTATGGATCCTTAGGTCCTGATCAAGAATTTTGTTTTGACTGGAACCATTCATGAATAGAAACTCATCACTGTGGCTTGGAAGGACTATATCAAACCCATTGATATGGGCGGATTGGGAATCAAAGACTTAAAGGATTTCAATAATTCTCTCTATAGTAAATTCACTTAGAAGTTTACAGACATCCAGGGATATATATCTGGAGTTCCTATCTAACATATTTATCTCTAAACTTCAGAATGGTTATACTATATATATTTACTCTTCTATATGGGCTGCCATTAAACACTCATATCATGAAATCATGTGATACTAAAAATGGTTAGTATCTATAAACTCCAATCTAAATGTATGGAGTACTCCCTGGAGAGACAGAACCATCAATGAGGTTTTTGATGGGCCTACCCTCACGGAATAATTCACAATTGCCGATGCTTATAATAAATATTCTCTTCCTGAGTGTCTCCACTCTCATATGAGATATTAATTTAAGAGATACATATATGATGAAATTGATACCCCAGTTTGGACCACAAACTCTAATGGTCAGTTCACATATAGAGACTTTTATAGGAACATCTATGATGGGATTATCACACCTCCACTATGGCTGCAATATTTTGGAACAAATTTTATTCCACCCTTAAGTTAACTAATTCTATGGAGATTATGGAAGGTGAGACTTCCAACCCACAACCTACTTCAAAAATTTGGTCTCTAATTGGATTTTTCTTATTACATATGTGTGCAGGCTATAGAATCCATTAATCACCCCTTTATTTTCTATATCTTTTATTATAGGTTCTCAAATTACTTGCAGTCTGTTTTTAGAATTGTATTTGATATGAACATCTTTGAATACTTGATGGAATCCAACCTTAGATATGAACAAAGTGAATAGATAAAATCCATGCTATTTTCATCTATTACTGCTACCATTTCTTTCATCTATAAAGAAATAAAGTCAATTATATTTGAGAATATAGGCCTCTCATTCCATGCTAGAGTGAATTTAGTTAATCATGCAATCATGGGTGCTTTAAAGATGTATATAGGGTCACTATGAAATTATATTGATGATATTATTATTCTTAAAACCATTGATGTTTCTTGTAGGTTCAATAAAAAATTGTTTCTCAAGTCCAATTGATGGATTACAATAATATCCTTTTGGATGAAAGTAAATTTTGATGGGTTGACTTCAGGTTCACAAGGACCCTCAGGATGTGGTGGTGTCTCCATTACTCATTGGGGATTAATTAATGGTGTTTTAAAACTACACTGGTTTTGGATTGAACATTGAATATGAGCATTGGGATATGATCTTTGCAATCAAGTATTCCATTTATCATGGTTGGAAGAATATCAAGGTAGAATCTGATTCTACCATTGTAGTGCATTTTCTTAAAACTCAATCCAGGAATCACTACTGGAATTTTACCCTTTACCAATGGTTCAAAACCATTGGTAAAGGCTGGGAAACCGTTGGTATATTATATACCAATGGTTTCCCAAACCATGGCCAAGTAAACAGTGGGTATAGTATTATACCAAAGGTTCTATGTAAACCATTGGTATATGTGTTAAAGTAAGAGATATACCAACGGTTTCACAAACTGTTGGTATATGTTACAATTATACCAAAATTTTAAAACTGTTGGTATATAGTGTAAAATATATATCAAAAGCATACACCAACGATTTTCAAAACCATTGGTAGAAGTTTATACCAACTGTTATAACAAGACCATTGGTATAATATACATCAAAAGGCTATACCAACAGTTTTGAAAACTGTTGGTATACATATACTGTAGCTCCATAGTATCCAGCAGCCACCACCAACCTACAAATCTCCATGACCTACAAGAACACAAACACCCAGAATCCAAAAGCCTACATGGGATGTTTAAAATTCATCCAGAATTTAGAAATTTAGAAATTTAAAATTCATTCCTCACTCAAACCACAACACAAGAGAAAAATACACAATCCAATACATCCAAAATCCAATATATCCAAAATTGAAATGCAAAAACACCCATAACACCAATACAAAATTAAAATCCAATACATCCAGAATCAAATACACATAACAATATTCAAAATTTATAATTCATTACTCACTAATACAACCAAAATCCAATACATCCCAAATTTAGAAATTTAGAATTGAAAATCAATAACATCCATAACAATATTAAAAATTTAGAATTCAGTCCTCACTCAAAACACAACACCAATACACATAAGAGAAAAAGGATACATGTTATAGGAAGCACATGGGATGTTTACTCATGGTCTTGGGTTGACTATCTTAAAACCAACAGAAAAATTTGGGTAGAGTGGACAAGGATCATGATACCCATAAGATAGAAAATGGTAGTAGTCATGTGCTTAGACCTAGGATGAGTTATATGAAGCACATGGTATGTTTATATTCTTATAATGACTATGTATCCATGAATAAATGGTTTCTAATGTATTAGTGGGAAACATTGGCCAATCTCGACATATGAGATGGGTTACCAGAATAACCTACATGTTTTGATAGACTTTTCAATTGGAATAAGGGGGTATGTGGCTAATTGTAATTTGGTTTCCTAGCTGTGATGTGAGATGAATCCCCATTTTGGGTAGCAGGTATGAATATTCAATTATGTCTTTGGTATTGGGTTCCCAAAGGGACTTTGGTTTGGTCCTAGAACCCACTGTTTGAGGATGGGATTGGCGTATTAAACGTCATGTGTTTTAGAATAGGGGTAGGAGTTCCTCACATGAGAAGTGGATTATATGAGGCTGGACCATGGATCATTGTCCTAAAGTATCAATAGAATCTAAATGCGTTTGGTCGGTTTTCCATATGCAAGTTGTTGTATTCACTTAAAATCTTTTCCATTTCAAATAAAAGTGAGAAATGTTGAGTGGTACCGGCCACACCATGCCTCAGATTAAGGCGGGGTTGACTTGTACATGTCACAAATGACCCATGGATCGTTTTTATAAAGTATCAACATAATTCGAATGTGTTTGGTTGGTTTTCCGTATGCTAGTTGTTGTTTTCACTTAAAATGTTTTCCATTTCTAATAAAAGTGAAACACTTTGAGTGGTACCAGCCACACCATGCCTCAGATTGAGGCGGGGATGACTCATACACATTAGAAATGACCCATGGATCCTTGTGCTAAAGTATCAACACAATCAGAATAAGTTTGGTTATTTTTCTGAATGTCTGTTGTCTTTACTTAAAATAGTATCCATTTTAAACAAAAGAGAGACACTTTGAGTGATACTAGCCACATTGTGCCTCATAATGATGTGGGGTTGACTCATACATGTCAAAAATAACCCATGGATCATTTTCCTAATGTATCAATATAATCAGGAAGCGTTTGGTTGGTTTTCTGTATGCAAGTTGTTGTTTCCACTTAAAATTCTATCCATTTAAAATAAAAGTGAGACAGTTTGAGTGGTACCGACCAAACCATTCCTCATATTGAGGCGGTTTTGACTTGTACATGTTAAAAATGACCCATGGATCGTTGTCCTAAAGTATCAACAGAATTAAAATGCGTTTGGTCAGTTTTCCATATGCAAGTTGTTGTTTTCAATTAAAATCATGTCCATTTCAAATAAAAGTGAGACAATTTGAGTGGTACCAGCCACACCATTCCTTTTATTGAGGAAGGGTTGACTCATACAAGTAATAAATGACCCATGGATCATTTTCCTAAATTATCAATAGAATCCAAATGTGTTTGGTCGGTTTTCTGTATGCTATTTGTTGTTTTCACTTAAAATGTTTTCCATTTCAAATAAAAGTGAGACACTTTGAGTGGTACCGGCCACACCGTGCCCCAGATTGAGGTGGTGTTGACTCGTACATGTAAAATATGAACCATGGATCCTTGTTCTAAAGTATCAACAAAATCCAAATATGATTGGTTGGTTTTTCATATTCCAGTTGTTTTTACTTAAAAGGGTGTCCATTTTAAACAAACGAATGACACTTTGAGTAATACCAGCCACAATGTGCCTCAGATTGAGGTGGAGTTGACTCGTACATGTCACATATGACCCATGTATTGTTTTCCTAAAGTATAAACACAATCTGAATGCGTTTGGTTAGTTTTCCATATGCTAGTTGTTGTTTTCACTTAAAATGTTGTCCATTTCAAATAAAGGAGAGACACTTTGAGTGGTACCGGCCACACCATGCCTCGGATTGAGGTGGGGTTGACTCATAAACATAAAAAATGACCCATGGATCCTTGTGATAGAGTATCAATATAATAATAATACGTTTGGTTGGTTTTCCGTATGTCTGTTTTTTTACAAAAAATAGTGTCCATTTTAAATAAAAGAGAGACACTTTGAGTGATACCGGCCACACCGTGCCCAATATTGAGGCGGGGTGGACTCTTACACATCAAAAATGACCCATGGATCGTTTTACTGAAGTATAAATACAATCAGAAAGCATTTGGTTGGTTTTCTGTATGCAAGTTATTTTTTTCACTTAAAATCCTATCCATTTCAAATAAAAGTGAGACAGTTTGAGTGGTATCGGTCACACCGTGCCTCAGATTGAGGAAGAGTTGACTCATACATGTCCAAAATGATCCATGGATCGTTTTCCTAAAGAATAAAGAGAATAAAAATGTGTTTGGTTGGTTTTACGTATGCAAGTTATTGTTTTCACTTAAAATCTTGTCCATTTCAAATAAAAGGGAGACAATTTGAGTGGTACCGGCCACACTGTGCCTCATATTGAGGCAGGGTTGACTCATACACGTCACAAATGACCCATGGATAATTTTTCTAAAGTATCAACACAATCATAACATGTTTTTTCAGTTTTCCATATGTCTTTTGTTTTTACATAAAACATTGTCCATTTTAAAAAAGAGAGACACTTTGAGTGATATCGGACACACTGTGCCACAGATTGAGGCGGGGTTGACTCTTACACATCAAAACTGACCCATGGATTTTTTTCCTGAATTATCAATACAATCAGAAAGAGTTTGGTTAGTTTTTTGTATGCAATTTGTTGTTTTCACTTAAAATCCCGTCCATTTCAAATAAAAGTGAGACAATTTTAGTGGTTCTGGCCACACCGTGCCTCAGATTGAGGTGGGGTTGACTTGTACACGTCAAAAATAACCCATGGATCGTTTTCCTAAAGTATCAATAGAATACAAATGCGTTTGGTCAATTTTACATATGCAATTTGTCGTTTTCACTTAAAATCCTGTCCATTTAAAATAAAAGTGAGACAGTTTGAGTGGTACCGGCCATACCGTGCCTCGGATTGAGGTGGTTTTGACTCGTAAATGTCAAAAATGACCCATGGATCATTTTCCTAATGTAGAAATACATTCAGAAAGTGTTTGGTCAGTTTTCCAAATTCAATTTGTTATTTTCATTTAAAATCTTGTCCATTTCAAATAAAAGTGAGACATTTTTAGTGGTACCGGCCACACCGTGCCTCAGATTGAGGTAGTATTGACTTGTACACATCAAATATGACCAATGTATCATTTTCCTAAAGTATCAATAGAATAAAAATGAGTTTGGTTAGTTTTCCATATGCAAGTTGGAGTTTTCACTTAAAATATTGTCCATTTCAAATAAAAGTGAGATAAGTTGAGTGGTACCGGACACACCGTGCCTTAGATTGAGGTGGGGTTGACTCGTACACGTCAAAACTCACCCATGGATCATTTTACTAAATTATCAACAGAATCCGAATGCCTTTGGTCAGTTTTCCGTATGCCAGTTGTTGTTTTCACTTAAAATGTTGTCCATTTCAAATAAAAGTGCGACACTTCCAGTGGTACCAGCCACACCATGCCTCAGATCGAGGCGGGGTTGACTCATACATGTAAAAAATGACCCATTGATCCTTTTCTAGGGGGATTTCTAGGGTCCAGAGAGGAGGGTGGGGTGGGGGGGGGGGGGGTTGTCCGAGGGGTTGTGCAGGGGGTACGAGGGGCTGTCCGAGGGGTATTCGAGGTCCATGGAGGAGGGGGGGTGTCCTGGGTGTAGGGAGGAGGGTGGGAGGGCTGTCCTGGGTCCAAGGAGATTGGTGGGGAGGCAGTCCGGGGGGTTGTCTGGGGGTCTTTCTGGGGTCCATAGAGGATGGTGTGGGGGGGGGGGTATTCGGGGGGTTGTCCTGGGGGCTGTCTGGGGTCCAGGGAGGAGGGTGGGGGCTATCCGGGGGCTATCCAGGGTCCAGGGAGGAGGGTGGGGGGGCTATTCGGGGGCTGTCCGTGGGGGTGGGTAGGCTGTCCATGGGGGTGGTGGGGCTTTCTAGGGGGGTACGGGTTGTTCAGGGGGGTGGGGGTGTCCAGGGGGTGGGGGGGCAAGGGGAGGGGTGAATCAGTCACAAAAAATCATCAAGTCAAGTTTTATTATTTATAGATAAAAAATGTAGATAATGTGACCTACCTAATAACACATATATTCAGGCACAAAAAATCAATAAACATCAAAGGTCAGTAATATCAGTCAAAAATATAACGGATCAATCTATCCCTCATCACTATCACTATCATCAACATCATCATCACCATCACTATCATCACCATCATCATCACCCTCACCCTTGTTCTCATCATTGTCCCCAAAATCATCCCCATCCTCTTCCTCTCCCTCGTACTCAGTCTCGACCTCCTCATCACCCTCCTCCTCCACCTCAGCCTCCTCCTTGCCCTTCTCCTCCACCTCAGCCTCCTCCTCATCCTCCTCCTCCTCCTCCTCAGCCTCCTCCTCGCCATCATCTTGAACACTACTATAACTAAAACCTAGTTCACCATATATAGAACGCATCGATGACATATATTCATCACAAGCAGTTCTAGACTCTGGTGGAAGTGTTGTACATAAAACCTCCATCAGTTTCATTGATGCAGTGTTTTCCCTAGCAGACTATTCTACCATCTCTATGGCCCTTTTCTCAGCCTGTTCTGCATGTGCCTTAACCTGCTGCAATTCAGTGGCACTACAACTCATACCTAAAGAGGTTCAATACCTTGTCAGAACTATACTCTTCCTAGGTTGGCAGCATACTCTACTAGGGTGCTCATCTCCCAAAACCTAATGTAAGTGATCGTTTGACCCAAAATTTTCAGGTTCCTGGGAATCAAGGGCCTCTAAAGTATCCTATTACAAATATAAATAGACTATTAAGTTACAAAATTGAGATGAAAATTTTAAATCTATAAAGTAAAACTTACAATCTACTGCTGAGTCAGTTCATTAACCGCACTTCCATCTTTCTTCCTTCTACTCAAGAAAAACAGTTTTGCTCAAGGCACACGCCCTTCTACATTCAATTTATGCCTCTACAATGATATTGAATGTAGTAAACCATAATTAAAAATAGGATAACAAAAAAACAGTAATTGCATTAATAAAATTATATAAAAATTTTAGCTATCGAATAAATTATGGAGAAAGAAATAGAAAGTGCATGTCCTAAATAAAGATTATAAACTGTCATACATGTTGTCTCTCATGATATGGAATCATATTATGTCCCAATATGTCGACATATTTCTTAGCATCAATGTTTTTTTATTTCTTCTAGATGCATCCTAAATAAAATTCAATAATTAATATTAACTAAAAACATAGAAATTTTCATTTAAATACCTCTAATTTGATTAATACCATAAATTGGCTAATCGTCTAATGAGTAATCATCTGTTGGTACTGTTCTAATGGACAATCATCCACGATAGGGACTGCCTCTAACTATGTTCCCACTCTAGCACGCCATCCAATGTAAAACTCATGCTTATAAGCTCTCCAAAGCTTTCCTAAATCCTTTAGACATGCTGGACATGCATCTTCACCATCGGGGAAATTAAACCGCAGCTAACACTAAAATATTAATTCATATAAATACAAAACTTAATATATTTCATTACATAAAATAGATTTTTTCCCATATCTCTACCTAGGCTTTATCCTTGACTTCATTTGGCAGTTGTCTCCATAAGAGTGGGCTGACAGGAATGATGTTGGAGTATTTGGAGAGCATCGCCAAAAAACTCCGACATTGCTGCCCTGATTTTTCAATCATCTAACTATCTTCATTATAGTCCACCATCAACTGACTATCTTCATTATAGTCCACCATCAACTGCGTGTGGTGGATCCACACCGCACGCATGCAAGAATGTCCCCACCCCACCATCTATCCGTAGATGTATCTATTATGAAAGAAAAACAAATATTTTATAAATACATGTTATAATGAAAATAAATAATTGTCACGACCCGACCTGTACCAGGGCTTGAGCAGCAACTACCCCAAGCCTGCCTCCATAGGCCAGGGGATGGCGACTAGCTCCAAAGATACAACAAACTCAGGGAGACCTTTTCCTAAGAACCTGTACACACACATGAAACCAACTCAATGAAAAAGTGCAGAGGAAAAAGAAAGCAATGTACCACACTGCTATTAAAAGGGAACCAAATAAAAATGAATCAACCTCTTACAGTACAAGTACAAGAAAAGTAAAGCTAAAAGGGAAATGGGAAAACTACACACCCAACTAGAAAAGTTCCACAACCTTGAAACATGTGAAAAAGTAAAACAGATGGAAGAGTCCCACTCTTGAATCCCAAGCTACTACCACCGCACGGGGTCCAAGCACCCCGTATCCCGAAGCTCCTCTGATGTCATGATCAACCTGTCCGTCGTCTGCAAGGGCACACCAAATGCAGGAAAATCCCAAGAAGGGGTGAGTATAAGAATACTCAGTATGATGCCCCGAAGGATCAAGGGAGAAGCAAGAGATTTACTAAAGAGGATAGCATTAAGAGAGAACAAGGTACAACAAGAGTGAACAAAAAGAGTACAACTCCACCCCATAATAGATATGATCACTCAAAGAAACCCAAACAAGCGAGTAAGGGGGTCTTCATCTCACAGCTCACACTAGGTATATTCCCATACATATACCCAGAGCAAACAGATATACTCATAACTCAGACCTGTAGTCTAGAGACAAGTTACACAACTACATAATCCCGCTAGGGATCCAGTTCCAAGATTTCCACGAAGTAATCATTCCGGGAGAACACACTCCACGAGTATGATAGCTCTGATGACGTCCGTTCAAGATGTATTGTTCATTGGGAAGTGTCACGAGAGGTAGTTACACTCATTACGGGAGACACACTCCTGAGTGGGAAGATCACGATAGATAGAAGCACTCATTATGGGAGACACACTCCTGAGTGGGAAAGATCATGATACACAGATGAGAATCACATCCAGGGCTATGGAGGATACTGTGACTCATCTGGATTCACCAGCTAGGTGATTCACCATATAGGTAGAGGATCAACTCCCTGTAGAGTTGGTCATGCTGATGCCTGACTCTACCTAGGGTCAGGAATGGATAGAGGATCTCGCTCCGGGCCTCTCGGAGGGATGCCGACTCTATCACAGAATGTTCTGCTGAAGGGATCATACTCTTGTAGAAGGAAATGATGTCTGGACTTCAAGGGAAAAAGAAGAAGGGGGCACTAACCCAAATTAAAGATTTCCAAGATATAGTAAACAAGAGAACCTTTCCATTTTCCAAAATGTACACAGCGTGTAGAAAAGTTACACGTCGTGTTGTCTGAACCCGGGTACTGCCCGTGTACAACGACCCGTGTCGTAAGGCTGGTCATGTAGAAAAGTGAGTACACAAAATGTAGTATGGTGTACAGGCTGTGTCCTAGTGATTGGGGTTAGCTCCGTGTACGATGTCCATGTGCCTGTACATGGTCCTCAACCCGTGTTCTCCAACTCGTGTAATCGGTACACAGGGTGACCCATGCAACTGGCCTGGTCTGGCCATGCGGTGGAGTAACGAATCCAAAGATAGGAAAACCATCTCAAATGAAAACTAACCCGCACTCATGAGGTGGGGAGTCCCGTCTCTATCGGAGCATAGGAGTAAGGAATATCCGTGCCTTGAGTCGTCAATGGAGTATTCATCCTAACTATCACTAAAAGAAAGGCCCTGGTTATTCTCCTTAGATTATCGGTCATACCTCAACTGCCACGAAGTTCCAAAAGGGAGTAACCCGAAGGACCGCCATGTCATAAGGGTTCCAACACGATAGACGGTGCGTCAATCAGACGCCCAAACTGTAAGTTATAAGCATTTTAGTGCTGAAGGCCCAGTTGGATTTGTGTTTGATCCAACCCAGTCGTACTTCAAGAAACACTGGATAACGAAATGGGTCACACCGTTGTGATCCACATGAAAAAACACACGAAATGGACTACTCATTTGTCCAAAATGGATACCCTGTGAAAAAGTTGCATGTCACTACAACATGCGTGAACCGGGGAATCGTGGGGCCCACGCCTCAACCTCAACATAAATATCCAAAACTGGTCTTGAAACATTCTTCTTAATTTCTGGGTCGCAACGTCATAGACGGTTCGTTATTCTGACACCGTATGAGAGAGATATGTCAGATACAAGATCCCGTAATATTATTATTATTATTATTATTATTGGGAGTTCCATGGACCCAAGCCACGAACCAAAATTTACTATCCAACATTAGACTTGAATCGACTGTATTAAAGACAGGGTCACGTCGCCACTGATATCCAGTAAATCAAACGTCGCACGCAGGAGTTATGGCGGGTCGAGGATTTAATAATAATATTAAATCTATTAATTCACGAGCATTTTGGGTACTCAATCCAAAAACCGAAAAAATACATCCAATATTGGACTGATAAATTCCTTCTTGAAGTCAGGGTCTCACTAACGCTGATGGTACATGAAACTGAGTTCGCATGGATAAGTTACAGACGGAATATTGTTTTATCAACAAAATTAATAATAACAATATTTTACTATTATTATTAATTGTTTATTTATTTAAATATTTTATAACTCCAAACACTTTCCATGCACAAAATCCCTATTCAAATTGGTTCACATAACCCATTCACCGGATTCTCTTTTTTTTTACCTTCAAATTATAATTTATTTTATTTAAACTTCATCTCTCTCCAATCTCCTTCTCCATTCACGATTTCTTCTCCTCCGAACCCTACCGGCCTGGCCTTCCCGCGGCTGCCTATTACGCCAGATCTGCCGCCTTCGGCCTACCTCCGTCTCGACCTCCCGTTCCGCCGTCACACTGCCTACACCAGCCGCACCGGACCACCCCTGATTTGCCGCGTTGTCCCGCTGACCGGACCGCCTCACCTTTCCAACCTCGCTTCACCGGACCACCGTCAGCCTGGTCTTCCACACTGCTCTAAACCGTCAGAGCCCCTCGCATGCCATCGGACCTACCTCACCCAGCTTCTGCGGTCGCCTGATCGTTTCACCGAACAACCACCTTGAACCACCAAAACTCTCATCAGACCCACGTCACAGGATCATTCTGCATCATTCCGCGCGTCATTCCGGCTTCGATTTAACTCATAAAAAAAAGATAAAAATGTTGATCCGTGATCCTTGGGTCAAGACCTTCGCATCCGTATGTCACGCTCAATGAAACATTGATTTTCCAGTGCTCTTAATTATTTGGGAATGAAGAACACACGAAGAATGTGCAGACAATGAATAAAGACAGATCACGGTCTAAGTGCGGATCAACAGTCATGTTAGTTTGACCATTGTTTTTGAGAATCAAGAACATGGGGAATTGGAAATTAAATATTTATCATGCTTTAAAAATCTCAAATTCAAGATAAACAAGAAGAAAATTAATTCAATCAATTGTTTATCGATCCGTGAATTAATTTATTTAATTCGCATTCATCATGAGAAATTTAAACCGGGTTAAGGAATTCACAAATATAAATCCTACCTCAGGTTTCGATCGATCGTTGGTGAATATTTCATTCATCAAGATCCGCTTAGTGTTGATGAAGATCGCACTTGCACAATGATGAGAAGAAGATGTTGCATTCGTCGCTCTTTGATTCGCTTAGATCCAATGCTTCATCGTCTTTCATCAATAGAGAGGATAAGAGAGGAGAGGAGGAGCCGTTGGAAAAAAGGGTTATGAGGCCAGGATCTCATAACCGTGAATCGATAACCTCCCATCAGGTTAAAGTAAATTAATTAAATAATTAAATAAATAATTAACTAATTATTTAATTATTCTCCCATGATGGCGCATAAGCCGAACACCCAATGCCAACAACGGTTACACCCTGTTTAGGGTAAAGCCTACATTCTGAGCTCATTAGTGGCCTCATATTTTTCATATGAGTCCATGTTCGAGAGATATTCAGGTTTATGCTATTAAATGAATAAATTAATTATTTAATTTATCCATTTAATACACCGCCAACGAGCGAGGGGTCCGAACATCCAGCGCCGAATTATTTTATGTCGCGCCTAAGGGAAACACCACTTTCCGGACCCAACTGTGGTCTTAGATTTCCAATCCGATCAACCTTTAAAGAGATATCTCATTTTATTTAGTTAATCGCGTGTGTGTAATATAAAAACAATTAACATTTTTATAAAATTAATTCCGGGCACACTGGGCCTCAGAATTGCACACCGTCTTAGCCCCCAGCTCTGGAAATATTCTTAGAAATATTTCAGAGTCTTATTAAGCCAAAACCTGGGTCTCTACATTATTCCTTCCTTCAATATTTTCATCCTCGAAAAGAAAAACCATGGAAACCACTCGGTATTCCAAGGGCACACTTAGCTCACTCACTCCTAGGGTAGCCTGCACATTTCTGTGCTACTAAGGAATATGGACCAAAGGGTCGGTCCTCCCTCATAATGATTTCTTTAGTTGATGACGTGTATAGGAACACACACACATCTTCTCAGTTGCAAAACGTGTAAGGTGTCGTTTACCTACTCCAACTATTTGGGGTATGGAAAGGCGGTATACAACCTCGCCATCTCCTTGCACAGTCTCGAACGACCTGATAGAACTCAGGGGAAAGTTTGTCTCCCCGAATGAACCTCTACATCACATGTCACAACTGGAATCACTATTTTTCACTAGGACAAAGTATTGTGATTCCATCCTTCAAAATATCCATATGGTGAAAATCCTAGGGATATCTGGTCACACAGGATTTCACAGTCGATGAATCACAACTGAGACTCTCTTACACACTTGAGAGGTGAAGGATTCAACACCATCGACTGAAGAAAAGTTGTACCCTCTTGTTCCACCAGGGTCAGGTACAAGGAAGATAACTTCTCTGAAACTTCCTGCACCAGGTGAGTCCGAGACTTCCCGCACTTCCCGCTAAGGGAATCTGCTACCCAACCACACCTTGAGTGCACAAGTCAGAGGGATTATTCCACCATGCTTCTATTGCGTTTTCTGGGTCCCAAATGACCACATTCATGTGACTGATCACGAGAAGAGCTCATACGTTGAGATCTTGTCATCTGGCATGTTCTAGCTGCAGTAGACGTCTCAGCTCTGTTGCGCTCACGATCACAACAAGCTGTGTGGCGTGGCAGGAATATTTCTACCACTAGTGCCTACCATCGCACCTCTATATAGGTGAGGATTAAAAAGGGCACTATGATAGCATATATCTCTCTAAAGAGTCCCCGCTCAAACGTCTATTCTTGGAAAATACCGTTATAGACCAGAAGACCACCGACTCTAGCCAAAACTCTACTATCTGAGGGTCTGGCTTACTGCAGAACCTCAGTGGTCTTTGGTGTTGGAACTCATGAAGTGTGCTCAAACTGCACACATCCTCATCTTGCTCAGCTGGGGTTTTCTTCTTCTCAATAGGTAGGGGTGCTCCTACCTGCGCACCTGTAAAAGGGGATCTCATGATGGATCCTGAACTTATCTCTCGTCGCTCACGGAATCGTTGCCACGAATCGTAGCTAGTATCCTGGATGACTGTCATCGTAGAGACATCCTGAATGTTATCAAGGAGTTCTACGGTTGAATGAGAATATCTATATATATCAACAACTATGGGGAGATGACTTGAGAAGGACAGTCAAAGACTCAATCCTATATGATGCGTGTACCATTGTTCCCTGCAACAGGTGTCTCAGGGTGCCAAGTCGACAAGCGGGTAATCAGGGTCCTGGTGAATGGATACATCGACTGCTCGCACCATCACTGGACTCCCTGGCCTAAGAGACACCATCGGGACACATCAAAACTGTTTCCCTAAACCCAACCAAGACTATTTTTGGGAAACATCCGAACAACGTACCAAGGGTCGAAACCTCCCTCTGATACCACTCTGTCACGACTCGACCCTTACCAGGGCTCGCGCAGAAACTACCCCAATCTCGCCTCCGTAGGCCAGGGGCTGGTGACTAGCGTCGAAGGTACAACAAACTCGGGGAGGCCTTTCCTAAGAACCTGTGCACACACACGTAGCCAACTAAATGCAAAAGTGCAGAGGAAAAAGAAAGCAAGGTACCACACTGCTATAAAAAGGGAACCAAATAAAAATGCATCAACCTCTAACAGTACAAGTACAAGAAAAGTAAAGCTGAAAAGGAAAGGGGAAAAATACACACCCAACTAGAAAAGTGCCAAAACCTGGGAATAGGTGAAAAATTAAAATAGCTGGAAGAGTCCCACTCCTAAATCCCAAGCTACGACCACTGCACGCGGTCCAAGCACCCAATATCCAGAAGCTCCCTTGATGTCACGATCAACCTATCTTTCATCTACAAGGGCACGCCAAATGTGGGAAAAGCCCAAGTAGGGGCGAGTACAAGAATACTCAGTATGATGCCTCGAAGGATTGAGGGAGCAGTAAGATATTTACTAAAGAGGATAGAAGTAAGAGAGAACAAGGTATAACAAGAGTGAACAAAAAGAGTACAGCTCCACCCAATAATAGATACGATCACTCAAAGAAACCCAAACGGGTGAGTAAGGGGGTCTTCATCTCATAGCTCACACTAGTTATATGCCCATAAATATAACCAGAGCAACCGGATATACTCGTAACTCAGACTTGTAGTCTAGAGACAAGTTACAAAACTACATAACCCCGCTAGGGATCCAGTTCAAAGATTTCCACGAAGTACTCATTCTGGGAGAACACACTCCACGAGTCTGGTAGCTCTGATGACTTCCGTCAAAGAAGTACTATTCGTCTGGAAGCATCATGAGAGGTAGTTACACTCATTATAGGAGAAACACTCCTGAGTGGGAAGATCACAATAGATAGAATCACTCATTATAGGAGACACACTCCTGAGTGGGAAAGATCATAATACACATATGCGGATCACTTCCAGGGCCATGGAGGATACTGCGACTCATCTGGATTCACCAACTAGGTGAGTCACCATCTAGGTAGAGGATCAATTCCCGGTAGAGTTGGTCACGTCAATGCCTGACTCTACCTAGGGTCAGGAATGGATAGAGGATCTCGCTTCAGGCCTCTCAGAGAGATGTTGACTCTATCACAGAAAGTTCTACTAAAGGGATCATACTCCTATAGAAGGAAACGATGCCTGACCTTCAAGAGAATGAGAAGAATGGGCACTAACCCAAAATAAATATGTCCAAGATATAGTGAACAAGAGGACCATGCCATTTTCCAAAAAGTACATAGCGTGTAGAAAAGTTACACGTCGTGTTGTCTGACCCCGGGTACTGCCTGTGTACAACGGCCCATGTTGTAAGGCTGGTCATGTAGAAAAGTGAGTACATGGCATGTAGTATGGTGTACAGGCCGTGTCTGAGTGACTGGGCTCAGCTCCGTGTATGCTGGTCGTGTGCCCGTACACGGTCCTCAACCCGTGTTCTCCAACTCGTGTAATAGGTACACAGGGTGACCCATGCAACCGGCCTGGTCTGGCCATGTGGTGGAGTACCGACTCCAAAGATAGGAAAACCATATCAAAGGAAGAAGAACCTGAACTCATGAGGTGGGGAGTCCCGTCTCTACCATAGAAGAGGAGTAAGGAATACCCGTGCCTCGAGTCATCAAGGGAGTAGTCATCCTAACTCTCACTAAAAGAAATACCCTAGTTTTACTCCTTAGAATATCGGTCATACCTAAACTACCACGAAGTTCCACAAGGGAGTAACCTGAAGGACCTCCATGTCATAAGGGTTCCAACATGACAGATGGTGCGTCAATTGGACGCCCAGACTGTATGTTATAAGCATTTTAGTGTCGAGGGCATGGTTGGATTTGTGTTTGATCCAACCTGGTCATACTTCAAAAGACTCTGGATAACCAAACGGGTCACACTGTTGTGATCCACATGAAAAAACACACGAAATGGACTACTCATTTGTCCAAAACAGATACCCAGTGAAAAAGTTGCATTTCACCGCAACATGCGTGAACTGAGGCATCGTGGGGCCCACAACTTGACCTCGACATAAATATCCAAAACTGTTCTTGAAACATTCGTCTTAATTTCAGGGTCGCAACGTCACAGACAGTTCGTTATTCCGACACCGTATGAGAGAGATATATCGGATACAACATCCCGTATTATTATTATTATTATTATTGGGTGTTCCGTGGACCCAAGCCACGAACCAAAATTTACTATCCAACATTAGACATGAATCAACCGTATTAAAGATAGGTTCACATCACCGCTGACAACCAGTCAATCAGACGTCGCACGTAGGAGTTATGGAGGGTCGAAGATTTAATAATATAATTAAATCGATTAATTCATGAGCGTTTCAGGTACTCAATCTGAAAACCGAAAAAAGAAATCCAATATTGGACTCATAAATTCCGTCTCGAAGTCAGGGTCTCACTAACGCTGATGGTTCTAGAAACCGAGTTCACACGGATAAGTTACGGATTTAATAGTGTTTTATCAACAAAATTAATAATAACAATATTTTATTATTATTATTAATTGTTTATTTATTTAAATATTTCATAACTCCAAACCCTTTCCATGCACAAAATCCCTATTCAAATTTGTGCGCATAACCCATTCATCAGATTCTATTTTTTTCCTTTAAATTGTAATTTATTTTATTTAAACTTACTCTCTCTCCAATCTCCTCCATTCACGGTTTCTTCTCCTCCAAACCCTACCGGCCTGGCCTTCCCGCGGATGCCTCTTATGCCGGATCTGCTGCCTCCGGCCTACCACTGTCCCGGCCTCCTGCTACACCGCCGCACCACCTGCACCAGTCGCGTTGGACCGACCCTGCTTTGCCGCATTGTCCCGCTGATTGGACCACCTCACCTTGCCAACCTCGCTTCATCGGACCACTGTCGGCCCGATCTTCCACACCGCTCCAAACCGTTGGAGCTGCCTCGCATGCCGTTGGAGCTACCTCGCCCAACTTCCGCGGTCTCCTGATCGCTTCATCGAACCGCCTAAACCCTCGTCGGACCCACGTCATGGGATCATTCCCTACGTCATTCCGGCTTCGATTTAACTCAGGAAAAAAGAGATGAATGTGGATCCGTGATCCTTGGGTCAAGACCTTCATGTCCGTATGTTGCGCTCAATGAAACATTGAGTTTCCAGCACTCTTAATTATTTGGGAATGAAGAACACACAAAGAATGCGTGGACAATGAATAAAGAAAGATCATAGTCTAAGTGCAGATTGATAGTTATGTTAGTTTGACCATCGTTTTTGAGAATCAAGAATATGGGGAATTGGAAATTAAATATATATCATTCTTCAAGATTCTCAAATTCCAGATAAAAAAGAAGAAAATTAATTCAATAAATTGTTTATCTATCCACGAATTAATTTATTTAATTCGCGTTCGTCATGAGAAATTTAAACCGGGGTAAATAATCCACAAAGATAAATCCTACCTCAGGTTTGGATCGATCGTTGGTGAAGATCGCATTCATCAAGATCCGCTCAGTGTTGACGAAGATCGCACTTGAATAATGATGAGAATAAGATGTTGCGTTCGTCGCTCATTGATTTTCTTAGATCCAAGGATTCATCATCGTTCGTCATCAGAGAGGATAAGAGAGGAGCGGGGGAGCCATTGGCAAAAAGAGTTATGAGTCCAAGATCTCATAACCATGAATTTATAACCTACCATCAGGTTAAAGTAAATTAATTAAATAATTAAATAAACAATTACCTAATTATTTAATTATTCTCCCACGATGGCGCATAAGCCGAACACCCAATTCCAACAAAGGCTACACCCTGTTTAGGGTAAAGACTACATTATGAGATCATCGGTGGCCTCATATTTTTCATATGAGTCCCTGTTCGAGAGATATTCAGGTTTAAGCTATTAAATGAATAAATTAATTATTTAATTTATCCATTTAATACACCACCAATGGGCGAGGGGTCTGAACATCTAGTGCTAACTTATTTTATGTCGCACCTATGGGAAACACCACATTCCGGACCCAAACGTGGTCTCAGATTTCTAATCCGATCAACGGTTTAAGAGATATCTCGTTTTCTTTAGTTAACCACGTGTGCATAATATAAAAACAATTAACATTTTTATAAAATTAATTCTGGGCACAACGAGCCTCAGAATTGTACGCCATCTCATCCCCCAGCTCTAGAAATATTCTTAGAAATATTTTAAAGTCTTATTAGGCCAAAACTCGGGTCTCTACAATAATGGCGTTACAATTTTTTAGGGTTGTATAAGTATACCTATGGTAGTCTGATCAATGGGCGCCGCTGGATCCACAAAAACTGAAGGAACACCCTATACCAATGGAGTGTGTATTAATGTATGCTCCATAGGGACAGTCTCTGGTGGAGCAGTAGTTGAAGAAGATGGAATATAAAATCCCAGAGAGAAGGAAGCAGAAGTAAAATAAGATGGCAGGGATGAGAGGAAAAATGCTGGATGGGGAGTGGGAATCATCATCGGATATGGTACAGACGGGTGATGAGGCTCAGATGTAGAGGGTGGTGAAAACATGGCTGGCCTAAATATTCCGTGTGTCCCTAATGGCACACCGAGATCAGAATTTGGGATGTATGATATGTCAGTGAGAGGGGTAGGGTCTAATCATGTACGCCGACCAGATCGTCTAGCTCCCGTACCACCCCCTCGTACGAACACCACAAGTATTGGGACCACTACTAGGCTGCTCATTGAATAACTGTCACCTAATAGATTTATCCTGAAAAAATGTTTTAAAAAATTAATCACATGATATTATATATTATTTAAATAAATATATTTGAAATAAAATACTCACTACATGCACTAGTGGTGGAATGCCCAGCTCAGTCATGGGACTATGGTTGTCCATAATCTATTTTCGTCACCTCTCTTCAATTGGTTTCATTTCTTGGATTTGAAAACAAATATGGATGTAAATAGAAAAGGACAACTATTTTGTAACCCCAAAAGTTAGTAAATTTCATAAGTTATTGATACTAAAAATGGAAATATTTTGAAAAGCTAGTACATTTCATAACACCCAAACTAAAGTCCACATAAAGTTCCATATCACCCCACTAAAAAAAGAAAAACCATCTACCCCACTACCCTAACCGTCCCCAATCCCTTCACATGGATCATCCTTATATCCATTACCCACCTTGAGAAAATATGACTAAAAAAACCATTTACCATATTTGCGTGGGGATACATCTCACCAGCACCTCCATTAGTCGATATAATTCACTAACTACATAAAAGGAGTGGCTATGAAGACTTCAAATCAAGTTGATTCATATAATCATGACACTTGAATTGTAAAACGAAAATAGAGAACAAATCAAACTACACTTATTGTGTATGTCATTCCATACACATCA